>JANRMT010062818.1:7657023-7785933 GCA_026402145.1 Polypterus bichir lapradei | reverse complement strand
AAAAACTGCATTTTGTGTTTACTTGTGTTATATTTGACTAATGGTTACATGTGTTTGATGATCAGAAACATTTTGTGTGACAAACATGCAAAAGAATAAGAAATCAGGAAGGGGGCAAATAGTTTTTCACACCACTGTAATACATTGCCACCCAGTGACAGGATATTATATTTACTACTAAACTATATATATTGTAATTGTTGCAACAAGTAAGAGTTAACTTCCTCCAACACCCCTACTCAACAACCAACCTTTACTTCAGTCCCATTCTGGATCTTAGGTTTACAAATTTGTTTTATGTGAGTGGATTTGTCATAGCAAATGCGATCATTCTATCAGTCTCACAGTATGAAAACGCAATCACTTTTTGTTCTGCTAAATCATGAATGTAATGGTGTCTGACATCAATATGCTTTGTCCTTGCCTTGATCTTCTCACTACTTGCAAGCTTAATGCATTTGATTGTCCTCATGTAAAACTGTAGGATTAGATATTTGCCCTCCAAGACCTTCTAGTAACTGGCGCAAGCAAACAACTTCTTGACTGGAATAGGCAGCCAAGATAAATTCTGCCTCTGTCAAAGATAAAGCTACTAAAGTCTTCTTCTTGCTGGACCAGGATAGATGACTGTCTCCTAACTTGAATAAGTAACAACTTGTGGATTTACAAGTGTTGAGGTCACCTGCCCAATCAGAGTCCACATATACTATGAGGTTGATGTTATCAGTTGCAGACAATTTTAAACTCAAGTCTTTTGTCTGTTTGAGATACCTTATTACCCTCTTGATTGAATGCCAGTCTCTTTGAAACTGCAGCTGCGATGTCTGGACAAGTGGTGGTTGCAATATACAAAAGTACCCCCACTGTTTGTCGGCACTGTTCATTAATAGGGAGAAGATCTTCTTCGCCTTCCAACTTTAGATACTCTGTGCCTTTTTAAGAGAATGTTCATCTTTTTCATTGTTGTTGTTGTTCATCCTGCTGTTAGTAATGCAAAAACAAGCATGGTAGGCTGAAGTCACGTTTAGCTAAATAATTAAGACTGTATCACTCTATTTTCTGTTTAAAGAATTAACAACAAAAAAAATCATGATTAGGGAATGTCCTGGATTTGCTCTTTGTATTACATAAACATTCAAAGAATGAATGAAGATGGCCATTTCTCTCATTTAAAATAACTCTCATCGTGAAATTCCTGTTTTCGTACCATTTAGCATTTCCTCTTAATTCTGAACATAAAGATTATTTATTGAGATAAAATCTATAAATAAACAAAGTAGTGCTCTTCTTTCCAAATTTTATACAAAATTTGTGTACAGATTGTATTAAAGGTTAATCAGTACTGCAGTAGGAAAAAAAGCAAATAAAAAAAAAACTCCAGCAATGAGAACAGAGGGCCATGGAGGATTCAATACTGATGAAACTTCACAGATATATTACTTCTTTCAGTTTAAATGCATTCTTGCAATTCTTCATTATAAAATTATAGAAAAGTATGTTACAAATGTCCCCTGATGTTAAGAAACAATTAAGTTTGAAATTACTTGCAGTGTTGGAAACATGGATGGTAAAAGAGCTCTTAAAATCCCATATCTTCCTCATACAATAACATGAAACATTTTACCACTTCAGTCAAGCTAATTAAGCTCATTTTAATTAAGAGTTACCTTGTATTTGAACTTCCAGTAACATTTATTTTTGAAGAAAAGCATGAATTCACACATTGCTAAAATATTTTTCTAAGTGCTGTGAAAAATATTTGGATGTATCAGTTCTATCTTTTCATCTCACAAAGAGAGAAATCCTTTATCATATCCTTTCTGGCTCTCACCCAGAGTAGAACAACGTCCTTTCCCTTAATATCAGAAGTTAGTGCGTACATAATGCTGGAGCTATAGTCCCAGAAGACTGTAAATGTCAGCAAAATGTATCTCTTTAGTTAGATAAACTACACTTTACCTCTGCCTATTTCAGAATAATCTTGCAGACATCATTAAACCTAAATGTTGCTGATAAGATGTACAGTTCTATGAATCATCTGAAGCTTCCATGTGTAATACAAAGTGAAGGGCTGTTCACTCTTATCTTCTTTAGTTGTGACATTAGCACATGAAAGCTATTTTTCAGCGCCATTACCATAATATTTTTAAGTGTGTGGATTAACCATTTCTGCTCTTTAAAAATATTCAGCCATAAATCACAGTTTTTAACAGTGGATTACTACTTACAGATCTCTCCACACTCAGAACAATACCAACTAGGTGCACAGTTACACCATTATCTGCATCCTGAAGCATTCTTAGTTTTAAGAGCAACTGGTTTGTGAGGTAAACAGCTCCAGTACCTGCTCTATTAAAAGTGCACCACAGTAATTTCCATCTCATTCAGAGAACTGCATCCTGCCTGTTAGAGGCCTAGAAGAGCAGTGGTCTGCAAACTATTGGAGCAATCACAGGAAACCACAATCCCTACTGTATTTCTTTTTCAGCTTTATTCAGAGTGTATTGCATCCTACAATGACAATGCTTATTTCCTTAGGATAATTATCAGGGCTAACTCCAGAATCACTTCTGAAGTCCTTTTAAATCTACTGAAGCAACTTCAAGTCCCATGTTACTCTTGAGTCATCAGTTACAGTGGAACAAGTGATTATAACTGTCCTGGAATTTATGCCAGCCCCCATACATGATTACTGTACACTGCTGGTTTAGAGTTTGAACTGGTCACTCACAATACCTCTCCTAATACTGAACTCTGGAGAAGATCTTCCCAGGTAACCTTTGCAATTAAAGGACTTGTGGTCCTTTGGCAACAGCAGTTCAACCATAATAACAGCAAAAAGGGGGTCCAGCCAGTTTAGGGGGTTCTTCTATTTTTTAAGATGTCTCATATTAGATTTCTGGCTTCTTACATTACTTGAGACTTTCTCAATTGTGAATTAATCAAATAAGCTCCAAATGTTTATACAATATGCAAGTTCTCCCAGCACTGAAGTCCCATGATTCACAAAGAGGTAACTGGTACAAAAGTTAAATTTCATGGCAGTGGCAAGCATCATTTCAATCGTGAAACACATTTTGTGTTTTCTTTCACATATATGGCTTTGATTTATTTATAACCATCTTGTTAGCAGAAAGATTCATGCTGCTGCTTCACAGACTCAAGGACCTGAATTTAATTTGTGGCCAAGTCATTATGTAACATACAATGTATGACAATTTAATTCTTAGAATGAACTTGTAGAAAAAATGTGAGCATATTTGTGCACTAGTGTCTACTGTCATCTTCAAAGTTACCTCCTTCCACAGCTAGGCATTTAGTTAGATGACGTTGCCATTGCTAGAAACATACCTGGGACTCTGTTTCTGGAATACCCTTGTATTTATTTTTGAGAAGAGCCAGAAATCAGAAGGAGCTATTTACAAGTCAGGAGTTCAGGGTGGACGATTCAATTTGATAATAAATTTCTTAGTCATGGATTGGGGCAAGATGGATACTCAACTTCTGGCACTGTCATCTTCTCAGCTGTCCTTGAACCTGTCATGCCACTTAAAGACACTTGACTTTTTCATAGCACCCTTACAGTACACACCTCCAAAGTGTTAGTAACACTTTGTAGCATGGGCGACACTACACGCCACTTCTAGGGATTAAATTGTCACACCTCATATAGGGTTCAGACCTGATTTTAATTCATGGCCAGTGTTTGTGAAACACTTAAAAGCTAAATTCTAATACTCATTTTTATTTTGCTAAAGAATTAAACTGTGAAGGTTCTGTAAATGTCAGAGTAATTATAAATATTAATGAAGTATTTAATGATTTTCAGAGTGGAGAGAGAAAATTATTGCTATAATTAAAAAAATGAAATCAAATAAATTACTGTGACAAGGCAGCATTTACTTGAGTACTCTGGAAAGGTAAAGATGATGCATATAGCATACATCATCCCATTTTTTAAAAAAGGTAATCTACTTGATCTAAGTAACTATAGGCCACTTAACTTAATGTGTATCATGGTTAAATTAATGGAAGCAGTAATTAAAGATAAAACCGACCAAAACATGTCAGATACTGGTATATTTATGAGTACTCTATATGAGTTTACATGGAGGAGATAGTGTTTCACAAATATACAAGAAGTTTTTGAGGTATCAGCACAAACTTTTAATCAGAAGGGTACATATAATTTATCTCAGTTTTCAATTAGCTTTTGACAAGGTACACCATGATAAGCTAATAAGCAGCTAGAAGTGGGAATTCCAAATGGGTGCAAAACTGGTTGAAACACAGCAAGCAATGAGTGACCATTCATAAAACATTTCTATATAAGGTAATGCTAAAACGAGGGTCCTATGGATTCAGTAATAAGGCTGCCCCATTGTTATTTATAAAGATGATATAGATAAGAATATAACTAACAATCTGCTTATTATTAGAGATAGCACTTAAGTGGGGGATAGGCAGATACTCTAGAATAAGAAAAATCAATGTAGGAACACCTTGAGATACAGTATATGGCAGATGAACTTTAATTAAATACATGTATGTAATATTTTATGCATAGGAAGTAAAAATATTAGATGTAACTATATAAAAGGGAGTATAAACTTGAAAGTACACTGGATGGAATGGGTTTGGAAATAACAGTGAACTCATAACAGACCACTCCAAACAGTATGCTGAAGAAATGACAGTGTTTTAAGATTGCTGATAAGTTGCCAAGTTGTCTTGTTTAAGCTTCAGATTTGGACTTTATTTTAAAGATTTAAGTGAATAGATATTAAGTGCTAGTTTGGCATTAGTGACCTGTAATTGTAAAAACACTTCTTCTTTTGTTTGTATTTTTACAACCTCTCCTCACCTGTGTGGGTTTTGTATCTTTGCTTATATGAGTTTAATGCATCCAATCTGGTTTACCCACATATGCAAAATCAGTGCGTTGATTGGTACTCTCTAAATTGGCTCAATAAGTCTGCACATGTGGAAGTGGTCCCTACAATGGAATGGTATCCCATCCAGGATTAGTCCTTACCACACTGCCTCTGTTAAAAATGAGAGCTCAGTAATTGATGGATGGCTTAAATATGTGTATGTGTTGTCAGAACTGCTAAATATCTTGCAAAAACACATCCATTGCTACATTACATAATATTGGTTTGCATTGCACCATAATATGCCCAAAATGCTTTGATTACGGTAATTATGAAAGCAAAGAAAATACAATAAACAGTTTCAATATATTAAATGCAGCAAAAGTTACACTGTGGACAAAGAGATATCAAAATGTTAGAGACCCAGGTGAGAGTATGCTATTTAATTGCCATTGAAAAAAAAAAGTCTGAAGTAGGATGAGAAAATTAGCTATTGGAATGAATGATGCTGTCTAAACTTCAATATACTATGTCAGCCAGAGGAGATGGACTTGTAGTGAGCGTGCAAATAATGTGACTTTTCTTCTTCAGGGTATTCTATTGCAGACTTAGGGTGAAAATAGAAAATGGGTCAGTAACTGCAACATGCGTTTTCCCCGCACCGAAGTAAATCATTGCCAAGACCCTTGTTTCTGGCAGTCGTCATATTGTTAGCAACTTTTGATCTGGCTAATTAGACATCTTAAAGCTACAGGCGCATCACACCATTGACATAAAATAATTTATTTTAGCATACTTTACATATTCATTGTAATGAAAGCTACCATCAATTTTAATAGTGTTATGTAAAACAATTGCATTTTGGAAAATACCCAGAACAGTTGTACAGTTGACAGATTTCCGTTAAGTTGAATATGAGCAGCAAATTATGTAATTGCTATGGACCCAATTAACCTAATTCACTTTAAAAATACGGTGCTAATAGAGCTCAGCTTCCAATTAATCTGTTTAACCACTCTACATGTTTATAATCCTTAATACAGAATCATTATTTCATTGAGTAGTTTAAACAGAGCTATCAGGACACTGGCTACTAATCTTTAGGTGGAATTGCTAGAGAGTGTTAATTTTAATGCCTACCAAGTAAACACCACTTTAGAGAAGTAGATAGAAAGCTTTTGGCCATAATGATAACATTTTTCAAATGGCACAAATGTTTAAGAACACTAAGGAACGCTAGCAGTCTCATCATAGGTGTTGAGGTTCTATACAGAATGAAGCTTTGAGTAAGGACTAGCCTCAACAAGATGCATTGCTTTGCTAAGTAAGATAGGACAGGTTGTCTCAAACAGAAGACCGGTCAAGGGAGATGAATAGGATTACTGTTTTAAGTCAGACCATCTTACACGTCAGTAACTCACCTGAAATAAATAACTGCAACAACCAGCTGAATGAGGAAAATAAATTGCACATTTAAAGTATGAAAATGTAATTAATTTCTTTGTTTCACTCTATGTCTCACTTATTTTTTTTCAGAAGTTAATGAGGCAAGATATGTAAGAATATTGCTCACTTTGTTGCAGTACTATTTTCTAGTACTATTCTGACAACAGCAATAAACATCTTCCATTGAGCATGCATTAAAACTATAAACAAAAAACAGATACACTGATATCACTAAAAATACTGCATAAGATCATAGTGTTTCCACATGGAATCCAGCTGAAAAATACAGGGTGGGCCATTTATATGGATACACCATAATAAAATGGGAATGGTTGGTGATATTAACTTCCTGTTTGTGGCACATTAGTATATGTGAGGGGGGAAACTTTTCAAGATGGGTGGTGACCATGGTGGCCATTTTGAAGTCGGCCATTTTGGATCCAACTTTTGTTTTTTCAATAGGAAGAGGGTCATGTGACACATCAAACTTATTGGGAATTTCACAAGAAAAACAATGGTGTGCTTGGTTTTAACGTAACTTTATTCTGTCATGAGTTATTTACAAGTTTCTGACCACTTATAAAATGTGGTCACCACCCATCTTGAAAAGTTTTCCCCCTCACATATACTAATGTGCCACAAACAGGAAGTTAATATCACCAACCATTCCCATTTTATTAAGGTGTATCCATATAAATGGCCCACCCTGTATATATCTAGGAATATTCATAAACACATGTGCTTTAAAGATGAAACGAATGGCAATATGAAAATGAAGTGCTTATTTATTAAAATGACATGCGGTAACATGGGCCAGTATATGAGTGGCAGTTTAGGAGAGGTATGTTCCTTGTAATTCAGTTACTGTATATAGCTGCACCAAGTTATGGTGTGACTGAAGGAAAATATGTAGTGAAGTGTAATGTGCTTCTTGGTTGCAATCTTTCTCAAAAGAAATTAAACAAGATTAATGGATATAGTGTAAATACCATATATGGAAAACTCCATATCTATAAAGAGATGAAATCAAACTTTTTTTCTTTATTGGTTATCTTTATAGTTAAGTAAAAAGCCTGCAGAAATTCACTGCATACATTTGAATGTCTTAGTTAAATCTATTAGTTGTGAAAAATTCATATTTCTTGTAATACATTATGAGTATGTTTGCTATTCGTAACTGAAAAAAATATAACAAATAAGAACCATCTGCACTTATACTGTAAGTCTGTTGGTGTAATGCAAGGTATGTAATCTACATTCTTATGTGTCCTTTCAAACAATCCTAATAGTGCCATTCCCTGTAGAGAGCTCTAGAAGCTTAGTTACACATAGAACAATGACAATAAAAAAGTCTAAAATGGAAATTTCAGGGACATGCCTATGGTGAAATTTATGTATATGTTTAATTCCTGCCTTCTAAAGAAAATATGTACCTGTACTTTGTAAAGGAATGACCTATGTCATGCTTGTCAATAAAGGACCCTTTACTTAGTTGAACAATTTGGCAAATTATAGCATATGCAGTTTATTCAAGCTCTGTAAAAATTGAAATTGACTAGGGCATTGAGTTCAAGGTTTTTGCATACATTCAAGGCATAAAAAATATCGAGCAGGTGGAAATGGCATAATTCACATGCACAACACTTTTGCTTTGGACATTTCCAAGTATCCCTCCTCTTCTGTGTTCCATTTTCCAGGTTTTACTAACACACATGGATGATCATCAGCATGCTGTCATGGTAGACAAACTTTCAAGAACTGTCTCATTGTATTGAAACAATCTAACTTTTGAAGTATTACTGTTTTGTTCTGTCAATGAATCAAAAACTAGTCTAGCACTATTATCATTCACAACACAGTATATTTAGCAGATATACAAACACAGTAAGCATTTGCGTTGTTGGCAGAGCCTCTCTTCAGCTTGGCTGAATGTTGAAGTGATGAAAAGTCATTATTTTAGACAGTTTTGCTACAATGTGATGGGAGGGCCAGGGGGGAGAGTGCAGGATGCAAAAATAAACGTGAGGCAGTTTTGCATGGCAATAGATGAGTGCTAATTTTATTGAATTTTTAATAAAATATATCAGTTTGAAAATTAAACCATACTACTCATTTTTCACAAACACTCTTGATTTACTTTAAATAGAAAGGAAAGTTCTCTATGATATAAAAATCGAATGCACTATAAAAGTAAAATATTAATATGATCCTAAATTTTCTTGTTTGTATTGAGCATTACGTAAAAAAAGATTATGTAAACATTACATTAGCGTTAATTGCTTTCATTTGGGAAGAAATACTGCAATATATTGCACAATATATTTTATAATATTTAAATAAATATTTGCCGAACTGTGTTTTTACAATATATATATATATATATATATATTTTTTTTTTTAAATAAATAATAAACAGACTTAATGGTGTTCCTTTTCAGTAATATCAGACAAATTTTTAAGGTTCATTCTGTACCTTACTTTATATAATCTAATAGTCAAGGTAGAATTTCAGTTTGTAATTTAATACATTTTTATATGTTTTATTAACCATAAAACTATTCAAACTGCAGGTACATGTCCCATAGGGTATCAAAGGTAACTATGGCCATTTGTGCATGTTTGCATTTTGAAATATTCACTTTATTCTGTGAAAATAATTGAAGTATTTTTTTATATGTGGAAGCTAATTGAGCAAATACTATAGCCATGATTACTATCAACACAGTGTTGCATTATAGCATTATTGACAGAAGAATCCACTTTAAATTGGCATTTCATTTTCATAGGAATGTTAAAAAATCTAGCAAAACTAAACTATTCAGTCCATCATTGTTTGGTTAGCTAATGGCTAATTCTTGTAAATATCTCTTATAGACAGATGATAGATGTCATCCACCACTTTGACTACATGGATTGCTAGTTTTGCTCCAAACTCCTACAACTGTTTGGGTGAAGAATTATTAATTTTTATAGGGTATTTCTCTGTTTCGCAATTCACTGTTTCACTGAGAGAATCCTGGTAGACCGGTTTTATCAATGCTTTCGATAATTCTGAAAACCTATATTTGATTCACGCAAGACAACTCTGCCCTATAGCTTAATTCCATTAGCCTGTAAAAACAGACATGTCCTTAGTCCCAGAATACACTTAGTTGCCCCTCACTTCATGACTTCAGTATTTTTCTTTCTCTTTTTTTGTAATGGCAACTAAAATGCAAAAAACACTCCATTATAGAACTAGAATAAAAAGACCCCTTATGTATATTCAGTAGATTTAATGATATAATGTAAACTTTTATTTTCCTTTTAAATTGCTTCTGTTCATTGACTCAACATAAAACATGTTACAACATAAAAACATATTTATATTAAATATATATATAAACTTTCCGTACATCAATATCACCCATTTTTATTTATAATTAATGTTTCTTTTATCTACATGAAGCATTAACTGCGCTTTCTAAGTATTTGTTTTTCTTGCTATACCCTGAATATGTACTATTTTATTTACTATTATAGATTCTGTCTCAGTAATATAAATAAGAAAATGTCACTCTCGCAAAAAAAAAAAACCTTAAGGGACTCTACCGATAACATAAACCAATTCAGAAAATCCTTTTTGTATTCCTTGACTATAACTATCTTGAAATCATGTTTATACCAAGGATTTCTTGAACTGATTTTGAGTGTACAATCATAATTAATTGAGGTTAAAAATAGTAGTGCAAGGAAATTATGTCACAAGCTCTGATTTTTTTTTTTTTACTCCACTTCCTGCTCAAAATTACACTCAGATTTCTTTGTTTGATTTTACCCTTTAAAATCATGTTGGATTTGTTTGTATTATTATTTTCACAACACAAGTATTCTTTTTTTATTTCTTTCAGGTTATTTCTGATCTTGCTCACTTTTATTGTTAAATACTAAATCAAAAGGTCAGTCGCAATGGGAATCTTTAGAAATGTACTGACTTTGCAATTGCTACTAGGCTGTCCGGATATTTTGAGCAACACATGCAATGTTTTCATTGTCTTTCTCATTTCTTTATAAAGTAGAATTTTGAGAATTAGTGTTCAGTTTGTAAATGTACTGCCTATAGATAGCACCTACAAATCTGTTACTAAAGATACAGATGAGCACATGTCCTATTACCATTTATTTCCAATATTGGCTTACTGCTGTAGAACTAATGAAATTCAAAAGTCACATCTGTAACGTTTCAGTCATCAGGTACTTTTCCCATTTAAAGTAAATTCTGGGACAAATTTAGTGATAGGTTATACACGTAGATAATGCATTTCTTTTAGGGCCACTGGCAAAATTTTCAGGTCCAGAGATTTTGTTAGTATGTAATACACCACTACATGAAGCAAATTTTATTTTTTGTAACATGCAATACCTTTTTTACTTATACCTGCCACATTAAATATCTTTTTTTGGAAAAAAAAAGGTTCATAATCTAATACAGTATATAAAATAACAAAAACATTAACTTTGACCTAAATGGTTGTTCACATGATACTTTAAATTTCAGACCATGTAAATGTAATGTCTGGTAGGTAGAAGAAAAGTAAATAAATTGTCATTGAAAAGTACTAACTAATAGGTGACATTTTATTTCCAATTCACATTTTCAGAAGCTCATGCTATCCTATATGCTAGTGTAAACAATTTTTAAAAATTGTTGACTGTCTTTTAATACAGAAAGCGTTAAAACGCTTGTGGCACTGTTCTCAGCAAATGTTCATTTAACTTGTGGAATATATTTTCTAGATTTTTGGATCCAGTTTTACAGTTTGTAACAATCATTGGAGCTTGGCCTGGTTTTTTGATAACAAGCTTCACTCAAGCTCTTCTTAGTACAGTAGTTTGTCATAAAGAGCTTTTGTCAGTTTCCTGAAAGCTTACAAATATATTGGTGAGAAGAGAGAAACTCACAACAGTAAAGCATAACCCTGACAGAAAAAAAAATCCTTTAAAAACATAGCTGTCTAAAAGCATTCACAAAAATAACAGTTTAAAATAAAAAAATATATAAATAATGAGGCCATTCAAAATATGATACACTACGTACACACAAAATATACAAGAAAATGAAAACTCTTCTTAAGATACAAATTTAAATGTCAACAAAAATAGCATTCTTTTTTTAAACATTGCAGTGATGAGACTATGGGCATTGCTCAATATGTATAAATAAATTCTGGCTTGGGAGAAGGGAGATGTTGCAAAGACAACTGTATGAGGAACATGCAGTTTGTATTCTAGTGACATGAAGCACAAAAGCTCTGAAATACCTTAGTGCATGGAAAATGCCCAGAACATAACTGCAGCTGGTAGGGCAGACTGATTAGTTGCCATCACACACTTTTTGGGAGAATACTATAGAGTATTACCTGAGTGATGCAAAGTTCTTAAGTATCTCTGTATCTCTTCCTGTTCTGGGTGTTGCACAAGTGTCAGCAAGTATAGAAGATGGAGATATCGACCGTCTTCTAAACACCAAACACTTTTATATTATACTAGCTGTGTAAGCCTGTGCTGTAAAAAGCCCAGGGTCCTAGAAACTATTGAAATCGTCAGAAAAAAATTGAAATGTAGAGATGTCAGGTAATTGAAAGGAACTACTCTGGGCATCTCTCTTGTAGGAGTATTTGTTTTGCCGATATGCTCACCTTGCTTGTGTATTAGCGGCAGGAGTAAAGCTAAAAGGGATACTGTTTTGCCGATGTTAGCGGCTAAGCGACTTTATCTTTCTTTTGAGGTTTCGTTTTGCTAACAACTGGCCTCGCTTGTGTTATGAATGGCTAAGTGAGTTTTCCTTTTCCTCAGAGGTGGAGCCCTTACCCCGACTCCACCTCTCACTTCTGGGCCAGACAGACACACACACTTCCACGTGTAAACGGTTATACATAAGATTTTACACATATTGCTGCATCCTATGTACCTTCTAACAACTTGGCCATAACATTCCTTCTTATAATGGGCTTGCTGTCATAGATAATCTGCACAATTCGAAACTGAGATCCAGTTCTCCTCCATAATTGTGTGCATTAATATTTTAAGAATGCCAGTGAGAGTCTCACAAGCCGTTCTCACCAAAGTAAGATATTTGAGGAAACTGGCCCTTATTTGTTAGGATACGGACAGACTAGTATACCTTTGTTCTTTAAGAACCAATTTTGGAAAATAGTGAAAAGTTAATTTATTATTTTTCAATACTCCTTGATAAAAAATAGGCAAAATTCAATACCTGAAATGACTATAAATCATAATTTCCTCAGTAAAAAGTGCACAATATGTATATGAGAACATTTGCTGAGTATTCACAGAAATAGAATGATTTTTGTTATACACTTATTAATTTTTATTAATTCAGAACATAATCCATTAATCAAATTCATGATACACTGGGAGAAAAGAAGGAACCAAAATCAGAATATAATGTTAATCCGTTATAAACCACATATTTAGATTTCACACTTCAGTATATTTTTTATAAATTACTCAGTCCAATAATAAACTGAATAAGCATTGGTTAATTCCAAATATAATTAATATAAATACTGCAAGTGCTGGTGCTGTTTTGCTGCGCTAGACGAAAGTGGGAATGTCCTACCCATTCCCTGGAAAAGCAGGGAGAGGTCCCTCCCCAAGTGTCCTTCAAGCATATGTTAAAAAAAGTGTGTGTGTGATTGGGATGGGAGTTGGGCCCCCCAAAGCAGTTTTGAGTGCAATCTTATACATACTTTAAATCAGAAACTGGAAAGGGGGTGGGGGGAGTAATCTACCTTCATGTTGTATTGAGTTTGAGCTTTAATAACTATTAGTTAACAAATTGCCTCCCTCCAAAAACTTTGCCACCTTAGGCAACTGCCTGTTTCACTCTAATGGAATAGCATGTGTGCAAAGCTGGTTCTTGCCTTGCACCCAATACTGTTAGTAGGCCTCAGCTCCTGTGACACCAAATTAGACAAACTTCGGCTCAGGAAATAATTGGATGTAAATGAAACTGATTGATTGTTTCTCAAACAAGAACAAAATTAACCATCAATCCTAATATTTGAGTCAAGCATTCACACTATAACAAAGGGAATTAATAAGGAGGTGCGTCTGAGTTACACAATCAGCCCTTCTGCTTTTGATCAAACCCGCTCAGGATTTATGGAGCTTTTTAGTCAACCCAAGTTATATGGTAGCATATTTTAATTTTAAATGTTACAGTTTCCCAATTACTATCACTTTGGCTATGTTTGTCTTCTCATTTCCTAATTAAAAAATTAATTACTGCCTTTAAGTCATGCATTCTTTAAATTGAACACCTTGCTTTCTGCTGCTGTAATTTAGTGAAGTTAGAAATATATCTGTGGAATTAATTTGTCTCAGCATAATGAGAAGTGCAGAAAGAATAGCTTGCTCCTAATGGCTCAGAGGATGAATCTTTGGCTTACTTGTGTAGATGATCTGATTTATGGTGGCAGCATCAACTTGTGGCACAGAATTACTACCTGCAGGCAGCTCATGAACTGTAGATGCACTTAAATCATTCAGGATAACAATAAATTGCAGCATAGCTTCAGTGAGTCTGTATAACTTTAATCAGTGAGATTACACAATTTACATTTTTTATTTTCTTAATCAATATTCCTGTGCTACTATTGTGGAACATAACCTTTTGATCTGAAAGGAATCAAACTTTGGTGGCTTTGACAAATGTAATATCTCCAGCCTAGAGCTAGAAGTAGCTCATTGAAAATCTTCCAGGTGATTGTTTTTCATCCAACAGGAATATCCAGTAAAATGCACTCATTTTCAAATTAAAGTTTTGTCAAAGTTCAGATAAGCTGAAAGACTACGGAAGCGTATTAGGGCCACGGTGAAAAAAAAAATACGGACACAATGAAGAAAAAAAAATCAAAATGTCGAGATTAAAGTCGACATGTTGACTTTATTCTCGACATTTCCACTTTATTCTCGACATTTATGTCGAGATTAAAGTCGACATTTCCACTTTATTCTAGTAGTTTATTTTGTCAGTAGAATGTCGCAAACTAAACTTCATCTTAAAATGAATGTTTAATTTACTAGATTTTCTCAAACCCCCGTCATAAGTTAATGTAGCACATTAAATGCTTTATATTAAGTGTATCCCGACCCAGTTTTTAATCTCTATGCGCTTCTTAAACTGACTTAAACTCCGAGGTCTAAGTTTATAACTTGTTTTAATTTCAAAAAGATGTTTATCGTGTGGTGATTGGTTATGTGCAGAAAGAAAAAGCAAGGATAGGAACTGGAGGTTTAGTACGTCAGATAGAGACAGCACGCATGTAATAAAGAAAGCCCGCTCAGAAGAACATCCATTGAATTCTGCTTTCGTGTCTCCGACCACCACATCACGAGCCCAATATTTACACAATATTTAAGTTAAACCTGTGCGATACCCATTCATGTATCCAGTTTTTTGGAGCCTCGTCACACCTGACATAAAGTTCACTACACTGAACATACACCTGGGGACCCCTTAATGCAAGGGAGCAGCTCTATAGCCACGCCACCGTGCCCCCCGCCACCCATGTTTAATACATGCTTTAATGCATTTCATCGTGAAGAAGATATCAAGTATTTCTCTTAGTATTCTGAATGTTCTTAGAGCAGGATTATCATGAAGTCGATGTGCGGCGATCGCTGTCTGCGCCTCTCAGTGCAAGAGGAAGTCAGTTTAAGAAGCGCATAGAGATTAACAACTGGGTCGAGGAACACTTAATATAAAGCATTTAATGTGCTACATTAATTAATGACGGGGTTTGAGAAAATCTAGTAAATTAAACATTCATTTTAAGGTGAAGTTTAGTTTGCGACATTCTACTGACAAAATAAACTATTAGAATAAAGTGGAAATGTCGACTTTAATCTCGACATAAATGGCGAGAATAAAGTGGAAATGTCGAGAATAAAGTCAACATGTCGACTTTAATCTTGACGTAAATGTCGAGAATAAAGTGGAAATGTCGAGAATAAAGTCAACATGTTGACTTTTATTGCGAGAATAAAGTGGAAATGTCGAGAATAAAGTCAGCATGTCGACTTTAATCTCGACATAAATGTCGAGAATAAAGTGGAAATGTCGAGAATAAAGTCGGCATGTCGACTTTAATCTCGACATTTAGATTTTTTTTTTCCATCGTGGACCTAATACGCTTCCGTAGAAAGACCCTTCAATGATGCCTGGAAAAACAATTGTAAAACCAAACTTGTGAACATTTAGTGAAATTACTATGTGTGATTACATATTCTACATAGATCAATCACAAAGCACCGTTTAATGGACTTTGTTAGGCCATAAAAAACTGAAGCCACTACTTTTGTGTCAATAATATCAAGGTCAGTCAGTCATTTTCTAAAACGCTTAACAGGGTTGTGGGGTTTGCCAGAGCCTATTCCAGCTAGCAGAGGGCACAAGGTAGAAACAAACCCTGAAATGGGGGCCAGTCAATCACAGAGTAATATCAAGATTGTAAATATTATTAGATGCCTTGTTAAAGTTTTGTCAAAATTATTTTTACATACAGAAAAAAAAATGACAAGAAGACTATATTTATATTTAATGCAGCCACATGTTCTGAGAAAATGTTGGTTTGCAAACAGATTCTGGTTGATATTAAGAATAAAAGTATAAATGATTATTTCTGCAGATTAACAGATTACCTGAAACTAATTCTTAAATACAGAATGAATCCCAATAAATAATGAAAAATGATTTGGTACAACGTTATCATTTTAGATTACTGTGATTCCCTGTAAACCTATGATTGTCTTTTTCAGAAAGAACATGGTAACTTTATTTTTAATTATTCCTCAATATTTTCAGATACTGCTCTAGCCTTGCATGACACAGAAGAAATGTTTTCTTACACAAAGTCTGAAGGAAGGATTAGCAATCTAATGCTTTTACTGTCTTATTGCAGAGATGTTTAAAGATTATGTGTCAGTTTTATATAATATTAAACACTTATTCACTCCCGTTGTACAAGTTGCAAATGAAATGTTTCATTATAAATACATTATAATCCCTTGTGAAACATTAGTGTTAAATGATTTATTATCTGTTCCTTACATAGAAAAATGTGCTCTCTGTTTGCATTAACAAACAAAAATAATAATACTGATTTACATTTAACAAGCTTTTTAAACAAATAAAATAAAAAGCAGAAATTTAAGTAAGATGAACAAAAATGAAAAAGTAAAGATCTGTATATAC
Organism: Polypterus bichir lapradei; assembly: GCA_026402145.1. NCBI lineage: Eukaryota > Metazoa > Chordata > Cladistia > Polypteriformes > Polypteridae > Polypterus > Polypterus bichir. The sequence goes on along the minus strand of JANRMT010062818.1, from coordinate 7,769,352 downwards.
AAAATCATGGCAAATGAATCCAATTCTAAGTGAAAATTTGAAAGATCAAACAAAAGCATATTTATTAAAAAAATAGATTTCATAACCCATCTGCAAGTTAAAAGGATCAAATAAGCAAAAAGCAGATGTTGGCAAGGATGCGGTAGATAGGCCTTTAAAAGTGAGACCAAAACTAGAGACAGGTCTACTCAGGACATGACACATATGGCAGCAAAAGCAGCTTCAGTGTGCATCAGGAAGAAGCAATGAAAAATGCAATGCTGTATCAGTTCCAGAGACAACAAGATTCAGAATAAAATAAAAATCAGGAGTGCTCGGTCAGAAAGTTGAAATAAATGAGCTTATGTTCTAGTAAGAGTGGCAGCAAGGTACTGTCAAAGAGTTAGGAGGTATGCAGAGAAAAATTAACTTGCAAGTACAACTAAACAATACAAGAGAGAAATGCTAAAATCCATAACACCCACTATAGTATTTTATTAAAGAAGCATCTAGAAGTGATAAGGGTAGCTTTCTGATACATCTGCATAAGGACTTAACCTCTTTATGTGAAGCAAAGCTCTTTTAACTTGGTGGATTAATTTTATATTTGGGTAAAGCATTTACTACAGCATGATCTATTACTTATTAGTAATTTACTTGCATGTTTTTTAATTTAAAAATTATGATCCACTTTCAAACCTGATCATTCACCAGTGGGTCACAGGGAGCGGGTGTTTATCCTGGCAGCACTGCAGACAGAGTATGAATTAATCATGTGTGGACAGCGAATCGGTCAACTAAAGGACACACTTACACACAATCATTGAATTTAAAGTTACTAATTAACATACCATACACATCAATGAGATGTGGAAAAAAATCAGTCACCCTAGAGAATGTCCAGTTCACATATACTCAAGGGTAACAAATTAAGTAGTTTCCACACAGACATAGCTTCTGGTCAGAGCAGGAGTGGATGCTCTAAAGTTCCGCCTGTGCCACGAGCCAGTCCGGATAAAACAGTGGAAATCACAAGGTTTAAATTGTGGTTCAGATCTTGGTGTAGGTTACAGGGGCATAGGTTAGTGCAAAATTGAGATTCTTTCTGCTCTGCCATGACAAGTTACATTTGAATCCAACAGTCATTAATGTATTAGGGAGACAGACAAGCAGTTCAGTCAAGAACTGTTTAAATTAGGGAATGAGAGATGGGAGTTTAGGACACAGGGACAAACAGTGGTATAAATAAAAATTCTTTATTACAAAATAACTTTGGCAGTTCTAGCACACAGTTAAAAAGCTTAAATAAAATTATTAATACATTAAAAATGTTTGCCTTAATGCTAGAAGTATGTGGAATTAAACAGAGTGACTAGGAGCTGTATGTACATAGTATTGCACATAATAATGATATCCCAGCAATAACAGAGACTATGCCTAAATAATAGATAAAGGGGATGAGTATTTATATAGATTGTTGTGCATTTCTGGAAGGATAGGCAAACCTAAAGACTATTGTGTTGTTATGCATCATTTTAACAATATTAAAAAACAGGTTTAAAATCGTTTTACATACAATGCATGACATGTTTAGTCAGAAATTTAAAAGCAAAAAGAGATTAAAAAGAATTCAATGGCAGCTAACAAGGAGCTGAAAAAGAAGTTGTAATGGAAAAAACAGTTGAGTGAGAGAGCAATGATTACAAAGGATATTAGGAAGGCTGGAAGGCAGTTGAAGAGAAATATTGTGAAGAGTCAAAATGCCTTTAAAAGAACAGTAGTGAAAATAGAGGTGAAGTGTATCAACACTAGTCTAGGCAAACTAAAATATACAGAGAGTGAAATAATGAATAGTCCAAATTAGAATTTTTTAAAGTTTACATTTGTGAAGAACATGATGACCTTCCAACAGTAACAGATATTACCAAGTTGGAGAAGAAAGAAGTACTGTGTGGATTAAATAGGTTAAAATATAACAATTTGCTATGAACAATTAAAATTAGACAACAACAACAACAAAATTTATTTATATAGCACATTTTCATACAAATGATATAGCTCAAAGTGCTTTACATGATGAAGAAAGAGAAAAAAGACAAAATAAGTAGAATTTGGCAATACTAATTAACACAGAATAAAAGTAAGGTCTGATGGACAGGGAGGACAGAAAAAAACAAAAAAAAACTCAGATGGCTGGAGAAAAAATAAATAAAATCTGCAGGGTTTCCGAGGCCACAAGACAGGCAGCCCCCTCGAGGCATTCTACCTAACATAAATGACCTCAAACAGTCCTCATGGTATTCAAGGTTCACATGGAAGAACTTGATGATGATGGTCATGTGGACCTCTGGCCTTCAATCCATCAATGTAGGGACATCAGGGTGCTTTGATCAGGTGGTGGTGGTGCAAATTGCCACCACAGAAAACCGGAAAAAGAACATACAAGAAAGTAGGGATTAGTATGGATTTTAGAGCCACCATGAATGATAATGATAATTAATTGAATATACAGAGCATACATAGCATCAAACTAAAATGAAGCTAAGAGAAAGCCATGTTAAGAGTATTTAAAGAGGTTACTGAGTGCATTTATAAACCATTCATGCTTCTTTTTTCAGGGGACGGAGAGATTCCTAAGGACTGGAAGCTAGCAAGTGTTGTCACATTAATTAAAACATAACTCTTTTAATTTCCTTATAAAATAGTTTAAATGTTTACATACACCAAAGGATTGAGATATCAGATTCTTCTATCAAATAAATCATGGCATCATTTCAGACTTTCTAATGAAGTTGCTCAAAACTGACCTATGTTTCTTCTTATTATCCTGTATTCATCGTACTGCCTATAGTATGGACAAATGTCTTTCCTTTAATCAGATGAGCTCCTGGAGTAAAACTCCTGCAGCTGCTAATAAAATGGACACATAATAGGCAAGACAGATGACAATCTTTTAGAGAATGTTTGTCATCAAAATATGTTTCAGTCATCCTTTTTCCAGTTTAGACCCATTGTAATCAGTTGCTGAAGAAAATTAAAATATTCACTGAGTCTGGCCCACATGTAGTGAGAGATACTCTGTATTTGTCTGACTTAAAGTACTTGAATTATATTAAAAGATTTTGACAAAACAATAAAAAAATGTTTGGAATGTATCAAACTCATATATGGTTGGGTGGTACACTACATTGGCTTATAAGTAATTTCTAACACTCTTGTCAAATATAAGCACAAATCCAGAAAATATACAGTTCATCTAATTTGACTACAACAACTACTGTATTTAACTATGGATAACACCAGTGGAGTCCAGCTTTTTATGGAGTTAAAACAAGGATATCTTTTTAAATCACATGAGAGCAAAACTTGCAATATTCCACTTAATTTAATTTGATGATGCACCCCAACATTTACTTGTTAATTGGACATAAGCAGTTTTACTGTGGTGATACAGTGCCCCGTTTCAAAGCATCATTCAAAATATTATTGGCAAGATTTATGTATGAACTGAAACTTATTTAAATTCATTTCAGAGAAAGCACTAAAACATGATGGGTCCTTCATTTGTCATAGATACCTCCTTTTGTGGTGTAGAAATTCAATAATTTCTTTGTGCACTTTAAAAAAAAGGAGCTACAGTAGTCAAAGCTTTATCTACTGTATCTAACGTCCATTTAATAAGGCAAACTAGGACACATATCATTGTTAGCTGAAAGTCTACAAAATTTTCTGCGATTATGCTCATTGGAAGCACATGTTTTAGAAGCTACACTCATCACACTATTCTTTTGGAGGATCTTGCTGCAAAATGCGACTTCTACAATGTTACAATGGAAATGTCTGAATATGTGGCTTAGCCTTATTCCTTTTTCATATATCAGTAATGTCCTTGTTCTTATCTATTGTACTTGGGAAAGCATTACTGTATAAGATTTCACTTTATCCTTGAGTCGACTAATTAATTTTTCAGATGCTTTACTAATTTTCCTCTACAATCATATTCCTACATAAACAAATATTCACAAAAGCATACTGCTTTTCAGGACACGTGTGCCACATCATTTAGAATAAAATTTTTAAGAAACTCCTCCTTTGAGTAATCTTTGATAAGGCAGCATTCTCATTAGTAAAGATGTAACTGTCTGTTATTGGTGCTTCATTAATCTCACAGCCATGCCTAAACACAATGTTATTAGGTAAAATATGTACTTATTTATCATCTTTTCCCCATTTTAGCATGTATTTGTCAATTTTTCCTCCTGACTAATAGTTTATTGATTACAAGTGGAAATGTCAGTGTTGCAGCAGTAGATAAACAAAACTACACAGAAAACAATCAAAATTTAATAATAAAACATATAAAAATAATCATAATGGTCTAAAACTTAACATAGCAAATGGCAGAAAAGTTAGTCAAACTAGTAGTTATGTTGTTACAGTTAATAGAAACTGGTAAAAATGACCACCACCAGCACTTCCATTAGTACTGTGGTTGAAGGTGCTTCACAGGTTGTTTAAAGTGTCATGAGAGACATTGTTCATGTTTATTGTTCTTTTGAGACTATTGTTTTCCTTGTGAACAACTATGTATTTTTTGTACATGTAAAATATATACTTTTTACTGTGTTTCTCTCATTCTGTTTATAATCTTTATATGACTTTGCCATATTGCATGGGTGTACTAAATTAAAATTATCTACTGATAACTTAATGTACACCAACTTAGACCTTAACCAAAAAATGAGAACATGGAATTTCTGTCACTGAGTGATTCCTACGTCTTGTTTGGAAATTTAAGTAGCATGAGATTGCTGCTATACATGAAAGACAGAGTACATAAAAACTGCACTTAAAGACAAGTGCAAGCACTTTGTTAAATGGTGTAGTTAATACACTAAAGTCAAAGCTAGCAACTGAACTCCACACTTCTGTTTATCTGCAGTGAAACACCTCCTACAATTTCCTCATTTGTTTATGCTGATCAGTGACTGACATTGGCTTGATCATGAATAAGCGACAAATACATTCACCTTGTGTCATAGCATAGGCATTGCTGGGGTTGAGGGGTGCTTTTTGATCATAGATGGAATTCTCATTCCCCCGCAGAGCCCATGGGGGCTTTGATTGGAAAACAAAGACTTTTTTCATAAGACCCGTTTGTCGTGTTGCCAGAGAAAATTACAAATACAAAATCATATCTTTTCATAAGTAAGCTAATTTTTTTTTCATTAAGGAATTTAGTTCCATTTTTATGTTATGTAAATCTTTCACATGTGGCAGCCTGAAAAGTATTTTATAGCAATGTACTATCTTGATTACATGCCTCTTATCCATTGAAACACTTGTTAATACTCTGTTAGTCAGAGAGATTTCGATCACAGCTATTTATCTTCCTCTTCAACTAATAAAAATACAGCGTCTCTCACTCTTACTCACTTACTCAGCCATTTTTATATTTTGTGACATATGGGGTAGTAATGGAAATGCTTCAGTTACAGAGAAAATATACTTTCACACATAAACAAAAGCAGGATCAGCTTCTTTCATACATGAGTCATATATCTCATGGTAAAATAAAACCTTTAGAAGTGATTGATTGTTTGATGCAATTGGCTTTTACCCACCTGTTGGAAGGGAACAGCTCTCAGCAGGATCCCTTTGAATTCTTTTAATTTCAGGAAATTACAATTGGACTTGATCTTTTTTTTTTCTTAATTAAGTTTTATTTTTGTTTTGAAAGACTTCAAAGACTGTTTCTACAAGTTAAAGAATAAATATGTGTTTTTATTTTATTTGTGTAACTTTGGACCCGATATATAACAATGTCACGTTTTCTTTGACAATACTATTTTTCAGTTCACTATAGCACACAAAACAGTATATACCAGTCCAGCCTTCAAAAATAATGAAATAAAAAAATGGACATATAAACAGGTAATTTCTGTCATGAACATGTTCCGAGTGCAGTCTGTGCAATGTCTAACAATATGTAATTCATGAGCATTTTAGAATAAAAGATTAATTGACAGAAACAGAATAATAGCAAAGGAGTAAACATTATTGAGTGAAGCACTTCAATTCCAGTTCATTGTTGAGATGTGTTTTTCTTTGGCTTTTGATTACTTTCTGTACATGTTATAAAGTCATGATAATGATGCTTAAGGTGCACACAACCTGGCATCTTCCTGTACCCCAGGGCATCGCTTGTCATGATTGAGACAAACCAGTGGCTAACAAGACTTTGAAATTAGGTTTATGTCAGTTTATTAACAGAACAGTGATTCAAAATACCCCAAAGTGGAAAACAGTACAATAAAAAAATCCATTAATAAGTGTTTCAAAAAGTAAAGTTAAAAACCCAAGTGTTGGAGAGTTAAAGGCCTTAATTATGTTCCTTTCTCAACTGTCAGGATGACAGGAGACCGAAACTGTTGCAGCCCATCACATTCCCGATACAATAAATGGATCAGAGTTGTTGTTGCTTCCAGGGTACGTTGCCCATCCCTGAATGCCACTATGTCTGGCTCCTTTCAAAATGCAGCACATTGTATCACCGATCTAGAAGCTGTATCCGAACTGCCCCCAGAATGGTCACAAAAGCTCCCAGGACTTCTTGTACATCTACAAGACTCTGGACTCTGGAGTTTCCTTCCTTCTGCTCACTCAAGAGCAGTCATCGTCCAGAACTTCGCAGCCTTCAACTCTACTCTTTCTCACAGCCATCAGTGTGGTCAATGCTGCCTTTCCTTTACACTCCCTTTCCTCTTTGACCAGCAATCACTTCACCAACACAACTCAAAAACACACAAGAATCCTTCCTCTAACGCTAACTCATTCCCCTTTTATTCTAGCCTTGCTGCAGGAGGTAACTGCTGATTAATATGCCGTATTGCAATCCATTCATTTAGCAGGCGCCTGCTTTTATGTGAGCACAGTACAGCAGCACAGGCTAAAGGGTTTGTTCTAAAACCAAAATTAAACAATTATAAACACCCTCTTGTCTTAACACCAGTAGCAGATCTATATTTTTGGGGCCCTGAAGCTTGAAATGTTATAGGGGCCCCTATGCAACCAGCAGTGAGGTTCAGGTAACAATTATTACTTTCTTCAATGGGGATATTCCATGACAGATCATAATTTTTTTTTTTTTAATTCAACCACTAAATCTTAGAAGTTGCTGTACTCGAGTTTCTTCAATTTTAAAGTCATTGGTATGAATAAAGATTTCCTATGCCTTATAGTTTTCAAGTTATGGGGGATGAAAATTAGGGACATGTTATATACATGCATGATGCATCATAAAATGATGAAATAAAACAAAAAAAAAAGAAAATAGTTAATGTAATCTTTTATTTTAGACAATTATGAAAACACATACTACATGAAGTACATTTTACATTTTATTTGTATTTGTATTATTATTTTGTATTGAATTACGCAATATTACTAATATTCTTATTTTAAAAGACCCTTCTCATACAGTAGACACCCAAAATGTTTAAGTATTGTGGACTAAAGTCGCTTCTGAGTCCTCTCCGGGATTAGGGGCCCTGAAGCTTAAGTTTCATTAGTTTCATAGTAGTTCTGCCCCGCTTACCACACACCACAACAGCTCAACCATCTGGTACATTCCTAACCAAAAAAAAAAAGAAATCAGTACTATTTTAGCCATACTTAGGTTGTTGAATTTTGCTTCTGATACAGTGCCGTGTCTAACAAGACCAAAAGCTAATGTACCTGTTATATGAAAGAATTATATAGAAGTAAGAATTTTAACATCTTACATCTTCAAAGCCTTACTAGTGCATATGCAACCATTTCCTAAATCAGTGCACAATACACTACTTTGCTTCTTTAAATTTATCAAGTTTACTGTATGGTGAAAAAAAATTACTTTGGTATGTAATACAATAATTATTTTTTTTGGTTTTAAATGTACACAGCTTAATCCTCACCAGTTAAAAAAAAACATGGAGCAGAATGGTGCTGTGGTTGGTGGGGTTACTTCGCACTTCTAGGAATCCGATTTTATCTCAGCCTGGCCCATGTGTAACTTTAATTACAAAATCTCATATGTTTTCACCACTTTCCAAATGTATGGGCCTGGCATGCCATTCAAGGTTGGTTTCTGTCATGTGTTGCTGCTGGAATAACCTCCAAGTGCCTGAGACTTTGTAATGGACTAAATTGTGGTGTACAAAATGGATTGGGTTATTTTAAGCATGGAAATAGTAATTTAGGCAAATTTAATAAATATGGGGAGAATTCACCATAGTATTTTCTAAAGTACAATTTGAGAACTTTACTTTTAGGAACTTAGATATAGAGACAGCTAAAGTCATAAAAATTAGACATATGCAGAATAATGCACATTTCCCAAATCAGGAAGTAAATCCCTAGGTGGGACTGAGGTGCTGATAAAATCCTAACACATCTTTCAATAATTATATTTACAATAACATAAACAATGCAGAAGTAAGCACATTACCAGTATTTTGCCTGTTGTGATAGACAGCTTCTCAAAAGGTAATATGACATAAGAGTCGCTTGCGCTTTATATTTCTAAGTTCATGTTTGAAGAAAAATATTATAAACACATACAGGTAATTGTCTTCATCTACATTAAAATTTTCTGTTGTACACAGTTTCATCTTTCAAGGCATATACAATTTATGTCTTTCACATATAAGCACTCAGCTTGGCATTTATTAATACCTTTGATACTCTGGGATTCACACTGAGAACTACACTTTCCATTTAACACCCCTTAGCATGGACATAAATTAAACCTGTAATGTATTATCAATGTTCTTTAATGTTCTCAAATGTATCATTAAAATAACCTTTAATGTACTTCTTAAGAAAGTAAAAGAAAACTAGATATTGAACATAAACTTCAGTGTATTTAATGTCTTTTTCCATGGAGGAATGCATTTTGAGTGAATGATTCACTGAACTTCCATGTACTCTCAGGGATGTCTGATAGTGAAGCAGCTTTTGAAGTTAAAAATTAAACCACCACTGTATAATATATGTCAGATTTAATAAGATTCTACCTCTATGAATACCATCTAGAAATAAATAGAACAATTATGAAGTACACCAAATATAAGCATCTGCTGCTACACTTTGTATTGCTCTGCTATTTCATATTACACTATTCTGTTAGAGGGTGGGAGAAAATATACTATGGAATATGATATAAATGATTTTAACCCCTGAATGGCTTTACCTGTCATAATACACTCTTTAATATTGAGAATAACTAAATACATATGCCTGAGAGAAAGTAGTAGAGAATGTACATATAACTCGGTATTCAACCTTATTTAGGCATTTTAATGCAGTTAATTTATTTGGTATGATTTAAGTAAAGAAGCAAGTGTGTATTTTTAAGCATTGTTAATTTAAATATTATGGTATAGTCACACATAATAGTTGGTTAAATTAAATCAATTTCTTGAACCTGCCTAATCCAACTAAGGGTCAGAGGGAGCAAGAGCCTGTACCAGCAGCAATGGCGTATGGGATAATAAAATGCAGTTATAGTGTGGAAGTATAATGTGTAAGGTCTACAAGATGTGTGCTGTTGCTTTAGCAACTAATATTTTAATAGAAAAGTCAAGTGAAAATGGCTGCTTTAAAAGTAAAAATCCTTAAAAAATGCCTTCACAGATACTGAATAAAATCATACAGAGAAAATGTATTATCATATTTTATTCTTTTTTTACAATCAGATATCTACTTCAAAAGTTTGTATTTTGCAAAAATGATCTGTAGCAAGTCATGCAATGAATTACTCCTTTTTTAAATGACTGTAATTTAAATGTGAACATTCACCATTATTACTTATTATTTGTCATTGGAGTCAAATGAAAATATACAATATAAACATGCCTAAAAAGTTTTAAATATGACTTTAATTATAACATTGTTCTGTGAATTTTAGGTTGCCTATTTTTGGAGTGTAGGGCATGCATTTCTGTGTGTAATCTTAAGCAGCATCTGCACTTTTGTATGGTTTATCAGACATTCCCATTGTAAATGTATCATACTTAGAGCAGTAAGTAGATTTCAGTTTTAAAAGAGGCTACTATAGATAAAGTATGTTTATTCTCAAGGCTTTATTCAGTGGAGTTTATCTAGCTTCTTCTTGCTTCCCTTTTTTTGATTTTGTATATTATACTGTGGGCAGCACGGTGGTGCAGTGGTAGCGCTGCTGCCTCACAGTTAGGAGACCTGGGTTCGCTTCCCAGGTCCTCCCTGCGTGGAGTTTGCATGTTCTCCCCATGTCTGTGTGGGTTTCCTCCGGGCGCTCCGGTTTCTTCCCATAGTCCAAAGACATGCAGGTTAGGTGGATTGGCAATTCTAAATTGGCCTGTGTTTGTGTGTCCTGCGGTGGGTTGGCACCCTGCCCAGGATTGGTTCCTGCCCTGGGATTGGCTCCAGCAGACCCCCGCGACCCTGTGTTTGGATTCAGCGGGTTGGAAAATGGATGGATATTATACTGTACTTATACAAAGTTTAATTTTAATAACAGTATAGGACATTTTCTCATTATAATATCTTTTATTATTTATTGTCAGCTGCTATTTAGGGTGCATGGGGATAAGTGCTGTTAACTATAAAACATGAAATTTGTAGTACTATACTTTTATTTTTATTGTTTTGGAACATATACTTTTGTAATTTATTTACAGTAATGTTTAACTATGTTACATATAATTAATTCTTATGCTTATCCCTTTCACAATTAATATATTTACCTTCTTTTCTTTTCTATAGTATTGCACCTACCCTGCAGATTTTACTCATTTTTATAGTTACAAAGTTCTATGATTATTTTGACCTATTAATAAATATACCTTTAAAAGAATAGTCTGTAAGAAAGGCATGGAAATACATTCCAAATGACTGTATACTTATAAAATAAAATATTGGCTTCAAACTACATGAATAGTGCTGTAAAAAAAGTATTTGAATAAGTACTGTAATTGGTTCACTAATGACCTCAACGTTTGGTTATTTTGAATGTTTTGATTAACACTCAGGCCTTATTTAGGCGATCCCTGTCCATTATTAATTTTACTAACTTTTTCCCTGCACTCTCATATTATTTTTGCACTCATTTTGTAGATACACACCGTATTGAGAGAGATCAACAAAGCATTGGAGTCAGATAGAGAATTTTGTTTCTTGCTACAGAAAGAATTGTCTGCATCAGCAAAACAAAGGAATTGGTTATTGACTTTTGCTGTACCAAAGAGGTTTTACACCAGGTCGCTGTTCAAAGAGTCGATGTGGAGGTGGTGCATCGTTATAAGTACTTAAGGGTCTACATCAGTAGTAGGCTGGGTGTGCTTCATAACACAGTGGAACTACATAAGAGAGGGCAGGGAAGACTCCTTTTTCTTAGGAGACTAGAATCCTTTAATGTGTGTAGTGAAATCCTTCACATATTTTGCAACTCTGTAATGGCCAGTGTGATTTTCTATGTGTGGTGTGTTAGGCTGGTAAAATCACTTCATGAGAGGCCTGATGAATTAACAAACTAATTAAAAGAGCAGACTCAGTTATACACCCCCTGTAGGTAGTAGCAAAGGAGAGAATTAAAACAAAACTGAGTGTCATTATGAACAATGCTGCAAATCCTCTCTATATCACAATGACAATGACAATTTCAGCCAATGAATTATTCATTAGATATGTGTCAGGAAACACTACTGGAGCTCCTTTATGCCAACAGTAATTTGCATGTATAACACCTCACTGTGACAGCCAAATCAGAAGTTTTCTTTCTTTTTAATTTTCTTTCTTTTTAGTCATTCTGTTGCATGTACAGACCATTGTGTGTGTGGTTATATATTTATTTTATGAGCTTCTTAAGTTATATCTATCTATCTAACATAATCACATCATGCCATAATCAAAAATCATTCATAAAAACTACAGGTCTGGAAATGTTTACAATGTTTTTACTAATCACCCTTCCCAGAAATGTTCATTCTTTCAAATTATTTTTAAAAGAATGCCATTTATTTTTCACTGATGTTACACTCAACTCCAAATAAAGGTGATCCATAGGCATTTCTAATATCAAGTACGTGCACTGCACAAAAACTGCATTCATCCCAAAATTGCAAGTCAGAAACTCAGGTTCACTATATATGATCAAAGTAATTGTACAAGTATCCCTAAATAAGGACAGCTGAATGATATTCTACAGACAGATAGGTCAAAAGCGGATTTTTTTTGTTGTAATGTGCCCAGTTGCATTGCACAGTAAGAGCCTTTTACTAGCAGTCATGGTAGAAGAAAATAAAACTTAGGAATGGCCCAGTTCAAGTCTAGACAAATCCTGATAGATATATTGTGGCAAATCCTACTGTACAGTGAGAAGCTCACATAGTAAAATATGTTCTGTAACGAGCAATGGGACAAATTTATTCACAGTTCTTTGAAAAATGTATCCATGGAACCACAGAAAAAAAGTGTAGTTGCAGTTATCTCTGTTAACAGTGGGCCCTGGTGTTTTGGGAGATGAATAAGTTATTTAATAAAAAAAGGAAAGCAGCAGCTACATTTTGTTGTGTTTGTTCACTCAGGATCAGTTTAATTATAAATTAGATTGTTTGATGATTTTCTTAACATTCAGAGTGAAAACTATAAAACCATGCAGCAAATCTAATGGGGCAAAAACCTTTTCATGGCACTGAATGAGAACAATACATTTAGTAGGCCAGGCCAGTATTTCCTCTTTGAACAAAATGTAGTAAATATAAATCCAAATAAATCCAATAAATCTTTAATATTCTCAATAAATAATGGTGAATGCTTCCTTAGGCTAATTCCTGTCACTAGCTTTCTTTATGTACTGGATGTGCTAAAGATAACTTGATGTAACCTTCTGAAAATACTAGCCATCTGCTGTAGCTAACTTACATGGTTTAAAAATGTGTTAGAGTTTTATAATCTCTTTATATTTCAAGATGAATATAATGGATTTAATGGCTCAGGGTTAAATTTCAGAATATTAATTTACAATGTTTAATTTGTATAAAATAACATGTGCTAATCTGGAAACAATGGATTTAAAATTAGTCCACTCATTAATAATGGAACTGAGGAAATTTGTGTGTGTTGTTATTTACAGTGCATGCCAACAGAGTCATGGGCACAAGAGCCAAGATGGCAAGATACTGTGTTTATAAAAATATAAATATTTGTATTTAACGGCCTAATAAGAAGCATTGGAAATCTGCAAGATGAGCGAATATCTTATAACTTCTTCCGCAGGTGCGAGGATAGCTACAAGCTACGGACTTGCTGTCCTGCTTCTTGTTTGTGGCTTTGTCAAGGGTGCTTTGCTATAGTTTAAGTGCTGACTTTTTCCAATATCACTTTCTCTTCTTAAAGCAAAGAGAAAATTGCCTGCTATTTCCACGGAGCGGACAGCACAGTTGGCCCTAACTTCCAACCACCACTCTGCACCCAATGTATTCTAATAATCTACACAAGAAGCACCTTTTTCAAGTAAAATGAAGAAGAGAACCTCTTGTACTGATCATAAATTCATGACAATTGAGAACTGCTGTTGTCTACTTAATATATTATTGTCTTTTCACCAAGATTTTTGTTTTTTCAATATTTTATAGCCATTGTGTCACTTTGTGGAGTTTAAAAATGACCTTTGTGTATTATATATTTAAATGTGTTTTTTTTGGCAATGTATTTTCTTTAAAGACAACCTAAAATGTATTGCTTCCACATGCTATACATGTATCTGTAAAAGGGAAAAAATGTTTGCATTTGTCTCTGATATATACACAGACATACATATATATATATATATATATAAATATATAAATATATGGTACATATATATGTGTATGTTGTTATCCTAAAGCAGTTAAAAAGCTGATGCTTTATTGTAGGATCTTTTGTATTAAATGTTCTGCAAAACAATTCTTGGTCCTTGTCATTGCAGAAATATTCTGTATTAATAAAGGAAATAGCACATAATTCTTTGTTTCAATAACTACATGATTATAATAAAGATTACACTTTTATCTGTTTTGGTTGTTGAAATCAATTAAAGATTTATGTAAAAACTGTTCAAAAATGAAAATGTTGTTTTAGAAAATGAAACCTTTACAAATTTACAAAAGCAAATGCTATATTTTTAGAAGATATGAACTACAAAACATGCTAAATAAAACCATGTCAGTTTTAATTGACTTAAAATTTCAGTGAAGAACAGGATTAAAGAGTAAATTCAATAATCGTAAAAGACAACTACTGTATACCTAAGGATTTTATGCCACACACCATTGAAATATACAACACTTGGATCTTTCATAACTTTTCTGTAACTACTGTGGATATCTATATGTACTAGAGTATTAGAAAAATGGAATGGTAAAGCAGACGCTACCACCTGAGAAAATGTGGGCTCAAGTTACTTCAGACAATTTAAGTACAGAATATATTTTTGAAATTGCTTTCAATCATTTATACAATGCATAACATTAATAAATTATGATTTAAAACCACTTACAATTATTTAAAATTGCAGTACATGAATTAACTTTATTGTCACTAATTGGAGACATTCTATTGACAAACATGACAATATTTAAAACAGAGGGTATGTAAAAATCATATAAATAGAGGACATGCCAGCTACAGAAGTGTCAACAATAAGTCAAACACAAAAGAAATTTCCTATAACAATAAATATCAGAAATGAAGAAGAACAGACTGTCTATCAATGTTAATTGTTAAAAATTACATTTGAAAAAAAAAAACCATTTTTATTGCAAGGATTTAAATTTTTGCTACAGGAGCATACATTGTGGTCAATTTATACATTTAGAAGTCATGGATACATCCAGTGTTGACTTTCCTCTACCTTGTTATTAAATTACTTCTGTAAAAACACTTTCTACCAAAATACTAGGTCATAAATATTGCTATATCTTCAGAAACCTTTTCATTACAGATTTGTTTTGATTATTGTTAACTTTTCCTTTTCCTTGTCTCCATATGAACATCCAACTAATTAATACTACATTACTGTACAAGGTTTAGAGTCTTACATTTTACGAGTGAATGCTGTTAGAAGTATTTCCAAAATCAACATGTAGAATTTTGTTTATTGCAATCTTCTTTTTGAAATATTTATTTTATGTAACATAAAAGTGTATTCTTCTACATATTACTTTTAACACAGTACTGATAAGACCTTAAGGAATGTTTCCTGTGAAATAGAACTCTTTTTTGCAGATTTCCATCAAAATGTTGTCCACTGGTATCAGTTCAAACAGGTGAAAATCAATAAAATAAATACTAATACTTTTTTTCTACTGTTCTATACATTCATGAACAGGTGGTCGCTAGTATGTCTTTATTAAAAAAAAGTAAAATACATTTGCGATAGCACAAGTAATGATAGCATCTATTTTGTTTCCATTTATTCTTTCTCTTCAACCTCAACATTAGTTTCTCCTCAAATTTAATTAAACTCATAAATATAATTTTGTGTTTAAATTAATAAACACTGAGTTGTAGTGCAAGTTGAGTTTTACTAGAAGAAAAATACACGGTAAAATATTTTGGATGGCTGTTCTTTCTTTAAATGTAGGTGGTGAAATTTTATTAACACAATAATCCAGTAGTATTGAAGAAACATAACTATAACCCTAAGAGCCATTTGGAAGAAACAAAACAAAAATTTTGGAACAAGGATCCCAGAAGCCTAACAAATGAGGTAAGCAATGTCATTTCAATGAATGAGCATGGGAAGCATCTATGTTTTACAGGTAGATGCGCAAAAAATATGTTCATGCAGTGTAAAGCAATCTATCAATATGTAATTTCATTTCAAATTATCATATTTTCACCCTCCATACTACAAAACATGTGTCAAACCCTTTACAAGACTGACAATTTATGTTAAAATGATAATTTAACAGAGAAATAACATAATCAACAATGAAATAAAGGCAAATACCTAACATTAAAAAAAGAACAAAATAAGGTGTACAGAAGAGTGTCAGAGAAACTCTAAAAAGAAAACTGTTTATCTACATGTGTTCTAGGCAGCCAATCACCAGTAATTAATGGTGCACATTATACAAATGTAAGCCAAACCATATACAAACTAGAGCTGATAAAATAATAATTATAAAATGAAGCCTTTATAACCCTAGCATTACATAAGTAGTACTGGGAATCTGTTGTGATCCTCAGACATTCAAGTGGTATAATAAAATATTTTGAAATACAGGATTGGGTTTTCTAAAAGCGATGCATCTTAGTGAATTACAAACAAATTAAAGGAGTAACCAAAAGTACTTGTCATGCTTGTGACCATGTCTCGAATGGCTTATTCAGGTATTTAATGCTACAATTTAAAGTGCTTCTTTGTTGAGTCCTCTGTATGTCAACAGAATGCAAAAAAGCATTTCAAATTGAAAACTGAATGACTGATACACATAAATATCAAATATATTTTTCACTCTTACAAATGAAAAGTACATATAAATGTGTAAAATGAGTATTAGAAAAACATTAATAAGATTATTTGGTTTACGTTGAATGGACATACAGTATGATGACTCAATAAAGACTGTGCAATGCATTTATCAATGTGACAATTAAAGCAGAGCTAACACATTAACCAAAAAAACTGTTGTAAAGTGAGTTAGGGGTTCATGGCAGTGCGGGAGTTTTAATAAAAACAGTGCAGCTCAGACTTGGTTCGTGTGGATGCGTACTGCTGGAAAGTTGTGAGGCCACAGGGTGTACAATGAGAAAATTGTCTTATTGCATATTCACGTCTACATGAAAGTATCACAGCCATTCCCCATTGATGCTCTGAAGGTTGATAAGCAAAGCAACTACTGTACATCCACAGGGTATTTAGGTGTCGGAGTAGGACAGAGAATGGAAAAAGAAAGAAAAGATTGAGAACAAAAAGAAGAAAGGTTTTGGAGTGTGAGTAGGTGCAGTGGACACGAGGCAAGGGGGTTAGGAGGCCCCAGGGAACTCCATGGTCGAATCGCTCCTGGTGAGCTTTAGAGGAGCTGGAATAGTCGGTTGGCTTCTTGGAACATCTTATGGACACCAAGTGATATGGGTGGGATGATGGAAGTCAGGCATTTGGTGTCCCAGCAAGTTCTGGCAGAGGTAGCTGGGACAAAAACTGATTGACCGCATTTGCTGGTGTCTCAGCTAGCTGTGGAAACCAGATGGGTAAGTGGGGGACACAAGATAGAGAGAGAGAGAGAGTGAGAGGGAGACTCACTGAGGCCCACAGGAGAAAAGGCAGACAAAGGAACCCAGTTTTAACTGGATTTTGTCAGTTATTCTGATCTATTTATTTATTGACTGATTTTAATTCCCACAATGAGCACTGATTTAAAGGATTATTTATTGGATTATTTATCTATTGAACTGTAATGGACTATTTATTTGGGGACTGCTTTTTTTGATTGCTGTGAATAAATTGCAAAAAGTACTTTGCACCATTCTTGCTTGTTTGTGTCATTATTACACAAAGCCATCTTTGGTTCATGATTATCGATGTCCCAGAAAATGGGTAATGCCAAGGCTGTGGGCACCAGGGGCATCAAAAAACAAATTGCAAATATACTCTCTACCTTCCCATCCACTCTCCACCATGCCATATCAACTGTGATTATCAGGAAGAATTTCATTTAAAAGAGCTAAATCAGTCTAATTGTCTTGAATGTTTGATTTTAGATATAACCACATGGGAATTGCTTTACTGCTGATGCAAAACAAATAAACAATTAAATGTTGTGCTGACTAAAAAACCAAGAGCACAAATATGCACAAAAAAGATTCTAATTACTCGTCATACACAGGGAAATGTTATTTTTAAGATGTATCAATGTAATTTCTGTTTCTGACATCTATATTTATTAATTTAGATACTTACAGACCACAAGTGCATAATACAACACTTACATCACTAGCAGGTAAGTGGACTTCCCAAGATCAGAGATTGCAGATAAGTGAGTCATGAGAGATTAAAACAGCTTACCATGAAGTTTACATCCAACATGTAGATAAAAAGCTACTATAATTGCATTATCACAATGAACTTAAAAATTCAAACAAATTACATTTTTCACTCAATACCATAATATGGAATGGTACGTTACTGGGAAGTATGAAATTGAGCATTTTATACCTTATCTAGACATCTGATATAAAGATTTCTTGAGCTTTTCATATACTGCATTGACATTATAAACCCAAAGTGTTGTTTTTTATACACTATCATTGTTCACAGGGTTAGTTAAAACATTTCCTACTTTTCAATCAGATATTTTCAAAGTGGAGAAATAAAATGCAATTGTTAGCTTTAAGCAGAGAGCTACAACAACAACAACACTGTCTTACACCGTAGGAACTGTGCAAAAATTTGTTAACTGTACAGCAAAAGTAAAATGTCAGCCCATTAAATGTTTGTGTGAAAAAGAAAATGCACTGTAGTTATGAGTGATTTACTAGTTTTTCTGCATTAAGCAAGGTTTCTATAAGTTATTGATTAGTTATTTAAACATTTTTTTCTACTAATTTTGTTGTTGTTCTTCTTCTTCATCATCATCTTTTCCCACTTCGATGTGGGTTTGATGTGCTTGATCAACCTTCTCCATGCAGCTTGGTCCTGTACCTCCTCCCCAGTCAGACCATTTTTCTTCAGATGTTTTTTTACTTTATTGATCCACCTCTGCATTGGCCTCCCTCACTTTCTTTTCCCCCTGTACTTCCATTCCCTTCACTCTTTTGCCACCATATTCATTGTTTCTCCTCATCACATGTCCATAGCAATTCAACCTACTTTCCTGTACTTTCTTAGGTACTTCTCCCATTTTTGTTATACCTCTGATTGTCTGATTTCTTATTCTATCCTTTTTGTATCTCCACAAATCCATGTCAACAGTCTAATTTCTGCCACATCTAACTTCTTCTCTTGCACTCCCTTTACTGCTCATACCTCAGCTCTATACATTATTGCTGGTCTTACCTTTAACCTTTGCCTTAATTCTTTGATCACACAATACGCCTGATACCTTCTTCCAGTTATTCCATCCACATTGCATCTAATAGTTGTCTCTGCATCTAATTTTCCATCATGGGCTGTCGCTGATCCTAGATATTTAAATGTATCCATTTTTTCAGTAGCTCTCACTGCAGGCTAACTTCTGTCTTCTACCTTTTTATCTTCAATTCTCTATCTTCTAAAGCCCTTCTCCATTCTTCTAACTTCCTTTCCCGTTTCATTTTCAACAAAATGTCATCAGCAAAAAGCTTGGACCAGGGGATTGGTCTTTTATCCTATGACAAAGCATCCATAACCAGATCAATGAGGTAAGGAGTGAAAGAAGATCTGTGGTGTAGACCTACTCTAACTGGTATCTTATCAGTTACCCCAACACTGCTTTTAACAACAACATTTATTTATATAGCACATTTTCATTGAAATGATGTAGCTCAAAGTGCTTTACAGGATGAAGAAAGAGAAAAAAGTCAAAATATATAAAAAATAAAATTAGGCAATACTAATTAACATAGAATAAAAGTAAGGTCCAATGGCCAGGGAGGACAGGAAAAAAAAAAAACTCCAGGCGGCTGGAGAAAAACATAAAATCTGCAGGGGTTCTGAGGCCACAAGACCGCCCAGCCCCCTCTAGGCATTCTACCTAACACAAATGACCTCAATCAATCCTCATGTTATTCAGGGTTCACATGGAAGAACTTGATGATGATGGTCATGTTGACTTCTGGCATTTAATCCATCAATGTAGGGACATCACGGTGCTTTGATCGGGTGGTGGTGGCGTAGATTGCCACCACAGAAAACTGGAAAAAGAACAGCAGAGAAAGTATGGGTTAGTATGGATTTCGAAGCCAACCCAAGTCCTCACTCTTTCACACATATCCTGGACAATCCTCACTTACTTCTCTGGTACTCTTTTCTCTCTCATCCACCTCTTGATGTGGCACTCTATCACAAGCCTTCTCTAAATCAGTAGACATTATATACAAACCTTTCTTTGTGATAAGTTTATAATCCTTTTCATTTTTTAATAATTTGACTAAAACAATTCCTTACTTTTCAAAAATATGTTATTTATTTATTCCAATAAAATAATGTATATATTATAAAAAGTTCATTTTATTTTATAAAATTATTATTAACATCTCATCATGTTTTCCTTATTTACACTTTGCCAAAATTTATTACAGTATATCACAGATGGTTTAGGCATTTTGTACTAGAATAAGCTACATAAATTATAGGGTGGTCCAGATCTAATTATGCAACTTTTAATGCAATGCAGGAAAACAATGCAAGGCAAAAGAATTGTTCGAAATATCTTGTAATAAACAAAAATGGACTTACATTGAATTATTTCACTGATTTTCCACGTAATGTCCCACTTGTCCTCCATTCAGTTGTGAATTCTCTATGTAATAAACTTAATAAGTTATAGCATAATGAAAATTACATAATTAGATCTGGACCACCCTGTACAAAATTTATAATTAAAAACGTTTCTTTCTTATTTTGCAAAAAAACTAATAATAGCAATAATAATATGTTTTATGTATATAGTGCCATTTTATAACATATCTACTCTATACAGTACTGTTTTCACACTTTTTAAGAAGCATACATATTACCAATAATTTTGTAAAGATTATATCAGAAGTTGTTAATGCTTTTTTACTTTTATGTTTGTTAACTTTATTACCTCTCACTTCCAGAGGCCTGGGTTTAAATCCCTGGTCAGTTACTTTAATGTTAAAGTCTTCTTTATCTTTGTTCAGTTTTACCCAAGTACTTTTATTTTTTCTTGTAACCCAAAAACTTGCAGGCTGTGAATGAATGTACTGGAATACATGAGTAATAAAATAATAAAATGAATGAGAAATCGTCATAGCAATTATTATTTGGCACAAAGTTATCAAAGTACAATTTTAGGTATTGTAGTTGGATGGATATTGAAGAATGGATACTAATAATACTGAGTACAGATCAACAAAAATGTAACATTAAGATGACATTAGTTATATAGTGGAAAAGGGTTTGGCAAAAAATATATATAATTTATGCGTGACAAGTTGTTTTTTGTCGGTAATAAAACAAAAGAGAAATTCTCTACCCATAACCAGTACCTATCAATTACATAAAGATCTGGGATTAATTTATGAAACGCAAATTCCATCAATGGAAAATGAGAAGTAGAAATAACTAATGACCCTTCAGCCTTCGAGATTAGGACTACATTAGCATCTACACAAAGACATATGTGATCATCACGAAACGACAAGATATGGCTGGTAATTTTGAGAAAGGATGACATGTCTCAGATTCTTTGTATATAAATGACCTGGAAAGAAAATGAATTGTTCCTGGGCCCAGCTTAGTGATTAGAAAGAAGAGCCTGGCATAAGCTCAGTGCTCGTACTATAAATACATGAAGTTAAAACCATACGACAATCTTTATCATATTCATGTTGGCACTGATTGGGCAGTGTTAATGTCTCAGCACTACAATTTACTAATAAAACATCTATAGTGAATTCAAGAAATAAATGTTTAATGAGTAAGGCTGGAAACAAAATGATAGTTTAGGTGTGGTGGAGGAATCATGGGAGGATGAATACAGTCCCAGGACAATACAAGCATTATAAAATAAAGTACAACAACAGAAACTGTCTTTAAATAAGCTGAGATAATAATGTTTCACCCTTGGCCTTGCCCTGAGGCACCGATTGTGATTTTTCTTTGCCATTTTGGATTTCAAAGGAAATGGCATTTGGAAAGAAGCCATCATACCCAGGATTCTACACAGGTAACATAGAGGATAGAGAAGTCTGAAGGTGTCAGGACCATCTTGTCCTATATTCCTGGGGTAGCTTTCTCCAAAATTTGATTAGAAGCACAGGAGGTATTATTTATTTTCAGTACATTAAACTCCACCTGAATTAAGTGATGAAAGGAAATACAGCCATGGTTTAGTACTAAGTGGTGGTACTTCTGCCTGGAAGAAATTACAAGTTTAGCAGTGAGAACCAAGAAAGACAACTCTTAACTAAAAGGAGGTAAGAGAGATGCTGAAAGAATCTAGTGAAAGGTTGTTGAAATTTCATTAACTAAGATAAACAATCACATATATCAAGCTGTACAAGGGCAAAATTTAAATAAATGCAAAAATGTGCCAGATGAGATTAAAGGATAAAATAGATTTTGGGGATTAGGTGACAGCTCCATTACATGGGATTTACAACAGAATCTATGAACAAACTGTAGCTGCAACTGTAAGCTTTTAATAAAAAAATAATGGAAAAATGAATGTACTGATGAACAGGACTTTTGAAACATGTATTAATATTTTGAAAGATTGAGTTGAAGTTCAAAAATGTATTTTAAAATTAAAGTCAGGTGATTATATCTGGATGATACAGTGTACAGTAGTGGAAAGAAAATTTGTATTACTTATAAAAGTACAAGAAGTATTAAACACAAACAATCTGAATGTTTTTGTAAATAATATGTCAGTTGCTCATGTTGCAATGTAAGGCAGGTTTGCACATTAGAACACTGCAATTTAGCTTATCTGTTATAGGTTTAATTAGATTAAAAATCAGGCTTTGACCACACCAAAGCATTGGCTTTGATTGTTTTGCAGGACATTCCAGCATAGTGTTTCCTGTATGTCTGGGTCATTGTACTGAATAAAATGTAAACCCCCAAATGTAAAGCCCTAAGTCTCTTGCAAACTATAACAGTGTGTTTTTCCCAGGCTTTTCTGCTAGAAGTTTTATTTATTTTGTCTTCTAACCCTCTCAGGTCTTTCTGGCTGGAAACTGAAAAGACTTCCCCAAGCACGATGCTATGCAATTTGTTTATAGAGTGATCTGCAGTGTTACACTTATTGACAAAAATAGCATGTACATAACATTGGAGCTAATAAGGTGAATCATTGCCCTGAAAAACAAAGACACTTCCTAAAAATCTTTTTTAATTTTTCAAAAAAATATTTTTATATGTCAATCTCTAAGAAAGTCTGATTTGGTTTTGAGAAGCACATTGCAAATATTGTCATACTGCATTTATGTTTCATGTCATGTCATTCTCTAACCCACTCAGTCCAGACCAGGGTTGCAGGTGGTCCCAGAGTCTGTGCCAGCTAGCATTGGGCACAAGGCAGAAACAAACCTTGGACAATGAGCCAGTCCATTGCAAGGCAAACACACACCCACACACCGTACACACACTAGGACCAATTTAGCAGTAGGACCTTCATGTCTTTGGACATTGGGAGGAAAACAAAGCATCTAGAGGATACTCAAGCAGACATGGGAAGAACATAAAAACACGGGATGTGGACCCCCTGGTCTCCTTACTGTCAGGCAGCAATACTACCAGTGCATCACCGTGCTGTCCCGCATTTATGTTTCAAAGCATTATAATTGCTTTACAATTGTTAAAGGCCTTTTGATGGCCTCCATGGTGGATCCCTAATCTATACAGAATCACTGTACAAGAACTTTCTCACTTCTTTAACACTGGACTTTACTTTGCTTTATGGGATTTTCAGTGGCTTAGAAATCCTCTTTTACACAACCCCTTGACTGGTGACTTTTAATTCTGCTTTTAATGACGTAGTGTTTGTGATATGCCGCACTAGCCAACACTATATCTTACTTGAATGTAGGTAAACCTTGGTAAACTAATAACCAAAAAACTAATTACAGGACTTATAATAAATGGTTACTTCAGAATACTGCATATGTATATCTTAAATAAAAGTAGCTAAATGTTTAGAAAATTAGTTTTTATAATTAATTTATTTTTGTCTTGCCTTTGTTTTGTTCTGTTTGTGTTTGTTTTGTTTCTAAAACATTTTAGAAACATTAACATAATAATGTGAAAAAGACTTGGCCTGGAGAATAGGTTTTTTATATTTAGGAAGTCATAGTAAAACTGAGACTAGGCCTCATAACATGCAAACTGTGAGTTTTGAAAAGGGAGAAGAAGAGTATACCTTAACATAAACAACAGAGAGAAAAAAAAACATTGGATTATAGTAGTGAATACATAGTTTTTAGGAATGTATACACATACATATTGTCACGCATGTGGACTTTATGAGTGCCACAATTTGCTGGGACATCAGAGAGGGTTCTACCTTTTATAACTGAAATTTCCATTCCTGTTCCCATAGCAGATGAATTTCTGTCTGAAGACACATCTAGTTTTATCTCTTCCTCACATTCCTTTCTGGTGAAGTTGATACACAGGAAGGTGACTTCAGGAATTTGTTGTCATTTGACCAGGAGTACTCCTGAGGAACATTTAGTCACCTTGCGCTATTTATGAGATGTATTAAGTGGCTCCTTTCTGCTACATTGTAAAATATCTTCCATGACACTGAGTCTTCCTTGCTGAGAACACAATCCTTTTCATTTCATTTTGTTTTTTATTACAATACTAGGGGACTTTGCCCCCTGCTCGCATTTGCTCGCCAACCCCCCGGCCTGTGCTACGCACCAGCCACTTCGCATCTCTGCCACTCGCATATGTGGATTTCACTTTCACCAAACAACAAATCTTTTAATACTCGCGAATATGCCTCTTCTTTGGGAAGAAACACTACTTTTCCCTGATGGCAACACGAATTAGGCGACGTACAAGTCTCTGTGTTAAAGTTTAAATCCGAACAATATATTCGATCTCTTTTCGCTGTTCCGTTATTTCACTGATTAATAATTTCTGTTTGTTTGCGCTAATGCAATCTTTACTATCATTTTTTTGAGACTTTCGAATTTTAGTACTTTCATTATCTGTAACCTGCTCGGCATGTGTATCGCACCGTTTTTGAATTTTTTACGACGTTCTACTTTGTCATCTACTCTTTGTCTTTTATTTCCGGCCCCGGGTGTGGTTAAATCTTTTGGCACAAAGTCTTGACTCGCAGGATGTGAAAGTATCTCTCTGAAAAAGTCACGTCTTGTCCCTGGCTAAAAAGTCTTGCTCGTCCCAGAATTTTTTTTATTATAATAGAGAGACATATATTAATAGAAGGTGGGTGTGCAGATGAAGGAGGAGCACAAGTAATGAAATGCCATCGAAAAAAGGAATCAAAAAGATTGATAAGCTGAACAGGCACTTTTTTAAATGAGTTTTTAAGCACAGGGATAAAAATGAACATTTGAAAAAATCCGTAATTTAATAAACCACCAAGAAAAATAACATTGCAACAATGCACGCTACAAACCGATCGCTGGAAACAGAAGTAAAAACAAAATCAAGCCCAGTGCATTCTTTAACTGCCTTCCTACCTTAATGCGTCCAGATCTCTCTCGCGCTGCCTGTGTGTGTGTGTACGCGCGCTCTCTCTCTCGGGCTGCCTGTGTGTGTGTGTGTGTGTGTGTCTCGCTCTCTCTCTCTTGCTCGCTGCACAGGAAATGCACAGGGAGAAACTGAACATGTACAAACCGAAAGGGAAACTGGCTTGTTCGTATACCGAGTGTGTGGTCGTGAACCAAGGCAAAAGTTTGGCGAACGTTTTGCAACTGGAAGTGGCTTTAATCCCTTAAAAAAATTATGCATTTCCTTAAATCTCTGCAACATCCTGAAGAATTTCTCAGGGATATTCACTGGACACTTATTGAACTCCACCTCAGGGATTCTCTCGGGAAGGGGGAAATATGCAAAACAACATTCTGAAACCTGGTCTCTGAAACCTAAAAAGTTATGAGTTGCTCTTCCGACAAACCTTAGAACTGAGATTTAGTTTGTCAAGCTAAACATTGAGTCAGTCTGAAGTCTGACAATCAGCTATTACTTCAAGAAGTGTACTTCAGCATTTAAACTCTTGTGCCAGAAAGAGTTATATGAAAGTTATTCCCTTAAGCTGCAGATGGTACAGCAAAGGGCCTAACAGTAGAAATTAAGCCGAGAAAGCAGCAGCATAGATAGCACTGACAAGCAGTGCAGCAAAGAAGAAGAGTGCACTGCAATGCGAGAAAAATCCTCCACTTTAACCCCGAAAAACAACAAAGCAGCATCTCCACACAACATTGGACATTATCTTTAAAGACCTGGCATCATAAAACTAGTCATCTGTGCCAAGAAAACAGCCAGCCTGAGTTATATGTTTTCTGTCTAGTCTATAGTTTATATATATACAGTACAGGCCAAAAGTTTGGACACACCTCCTCATTCAATGTGTTTTCTTTATTTTCATGACTGAAGGCATCAAAACTATGAATGAACACATGTGGAGTTATGTACTTAACAAAAAAAGGTGAAATAACTGAAAACATGTTTTATATTCTAGTTTCTTCAAAATAGCCACCCTTTGCTCTGATTACTGCTTTGCACACTCTTGGCATTCTCTCGATGAGCTTCAACAGGTAGTCACCTGAAATGGTTTTCACTTCACAGGTGTGCCTTATCAGGGTTATTTAGTGGAATTTCTTGCTTTATCAATGGGGTTGGGACCAGCAGTTGTGTTGTGCAGAAGTCAGGTTAGTTGGACGATCATTTATTTTTCAACAGGACAATGACCCCAAACACACCTCCAGGCTGTGTAAGGGCTATTTGACCAAGAAGGAGAGTGATGGAGTGCTGTGAATGGTCATGAAAATAAAGAAAACACATTGAATGAGGATGTGTGTCCAAACTTTTGGCCTGTACTGTATATGTATAAATATATATATATATATATATATATATATATATATATACATACATACATATTTAGCATACTTCGATAATCATTGTGTTTCTTAATAAATTGTATGCTGTTTCTAAAACAAGAAGTGTGCTTCAGTTACCTTGATATAAGTCTAAACGCTGGAGACCTACTTCCTACAACAGAGAAAGGCAAAGTAAATAAAGTTGAAGCCTTGTAGAATTATTTGAGTAATTACCGGTATTGCTGAAGGCAAATCTAATAATTAAATAACCAACTTAAAATGTACTCAATTCCTACATTTTATTGAATGTCACTGGGTGGACAAGTTAAAATTTCCTTTTCATAGTCTTCATATCTTAAATGAAAAACACCATGAATAATAGAACTGATACAAAATACACATAAATATATGTGAATTGATCCACTAATAATTCTTGAAAGCTAGACTAAACTATTTAAGTCAAACTATTTTGTATTTTAGCAACATGCATTTTTTAATAGATTTGCCCTTAAAGCACACTAAAATGTCAAAAATAATCATCAGTAATGTTGCATCTCTCATATATTTAGGTATTTCCAAATTCTATACTGTACTCATGTGCTAGCCGCATCAGATTTTCTGTTGTACTGTACATTTGCAACATTAATTGCATAGATATTTTTTAGGTATAAACATTAAGAAAAAGCTGACAGTGGATGTCCAAATTTGTTTTAACTAACATAAATCCATCCATCTATCCAACTTATAAATCCATTTTTTCTAGTATAATGTTGCAGTATGCTAGTTTCACAAGACTAGAGACTACAAGACTAGGCAGTCCAAAACTTATTTGGATTGTGGAGGGAAAATGTGCTACCAAATAAAATCTGTTGTAACTATGTTTGGGATGATGCAACATCCATAGAGAAAGCACAAATGCCTCGGAACAATGTGCTTTATACATCATGCATTTTCAAAACCTTGTTCTTGTGGTGAATGTAAATCTGAACAAGCAAACTCTGCAAGTAATGTTTCCCTACTTTCAAAACTGCTATAAACATTTCAAATGTTTTATTAACAATAAACAGGTTCTGCTGGATATTTCTGAATTAACTAAAGAAAGGTATTAACTGGAAAATGACACACTTAATTAAGGAAAGAAGACAAATTGGAACAAATATCTACAGCCACAGGGGTCCCCAAGAACTGAGGCTAGAAAGCCACTGCCCTGCAGCAATACAAGGGCAAACCACTGAAATAAGTTAATTAAAACAATTTGTCCTAGTTTTTCTTGTTTTCCAACTGATTTTGTATTACACAGATAATTATTGAGTGCAATCTACCTATTAAAACACTAACACTATACTATTTAAATAACGAGAAAAGAACTTCATATAGTAATTTTTATGAACAGAAAGAAGGCAGATCAGTTATATGATGACAAATATGGAACAAAGATCAATCTCTTTAATTCTATTACACTATGTAACACAATTTTTGTTCCTGGCTTCTAAGAGTTATATTTCAACTGCTTATGTCTAAAGCCTATGGAAAAACGATTACATTCAGCACAAACTTTGATGACCACAGCCCAGAAAATTTTGTATTTATAGTGACAAAACAAGGGAATTTTTATCTTTTCATTCATGCGGTCTGATAAAGAACAACACTTGCATGGTAAATAGACAAAGACAGTCAAAACCACTCAAAAAGGTTCAGAAATTAGTAGGTTTTCTAGATTTATGACTGTACTGCAAATCGCTTTCTCGAAGAAGCCCCCAAATGTAGTTCCCCGTCATGTTTTCGTTATACTGTCCTTGGTAACGACATTCAAAGTCCAGTATATCCTGATGAAAGCGCTCGCCTTGCTCCTCTGAGTAAGCTCCCATGTTCTCCTTGAATTTGTCAAGATGAGCGTCAAGGATATGGGCTTTGAGAGACATTCTGCATCCCATTTTGGCGTAATTCTTTATGAGAGTCCGAACCAACTGCACATAGTTTTCAGCCTTGTGATTACCCAGGAAGCCGTGAACCACTGCAACGAAACTGTTCCAAGCCGTTTTCTTTGTCCTGTTCAGCAGCTTGGCGAATTGGTAGGATCCACCATGCAGAAGTAGCAGTTGCTTGAGTGGTCAGTTGGTTGCCGCCAAATTCGCGGGATAGCAGACTTCATGGCTCTCTTTTCTCCCCTGTACCAACCTTCAAGAGTTTTCTTGTAATATTCACATGTGAAATGAGGTGCCCAGGGCTTGTCTTGATCCCCGACAGGCGTGCCGAAGTATGCCTTATAGGCCTCGCACATCTTACGACATGCTTTCACGGAATACTTTCTCGCTCTTGTCTTTATAAATTGTCCACAGACGTAGCAAAATGCATCTGCTGGGTGCAAGCAACCTCTTGATGCCATCTAAATCAAATAAAAAAAATAACATAAACCAAAATGTTGGTTCGAGTCACCTGTGCTTTTATACTTGTATGACTACTATTGGATAGTCCGAGAACATTCTAGAAAGTTCCAAAAGTTTCTTGAAAGTTCTAGATAATTCTGGAAAATTCTAGAAACTTCTGGACAATTCTAACAGTTCAAGAATATTCTAGAAGACTGCTCAGTATTGAATGCGAATCAAGAATTTTCTCGAAAACAGACAAATTTCAAAATATCATTGTCCTGATCACAAAAGCAAAGTTTTTGTGGAACAACAGCTATTTTCTACTTTTTTTAGGCATAATGGGTTAGGAAAACACACTTTGTACCCAGGAACAAAATAAAAATAAAAATTTGTTACATAGTGTTATAGGTCATTTTTTAGAAAGCTTTTTTTGTGCATTTTCTAGTCAGCAGGACAGACACTTGCAGAATGATCTGACTTAATTTCATTATTATTAATTAAGCCATCATTCAGTGAGACATTTCAAAACATATTTGCTTTTGTCCTATAATCTGATAGGAAGATATATAAATTTAAGTGGCCTGGCATGACCATTTCAAAGCAAGAAGTCAAGATGGAATTTGGTCTAATACTGTATATTGGTGGTAAGTTCCAACCCAGCCACAGGAGATGCACAAACCAATGTGTTTCTTCATTCCGGTCCCATGCCCGGATAAATGGGGAGGGTTACCGCAGGAATGGCATCCGGTGTAAAATTTTGCCAGATCAATATGTGGACAACAATATAGATTTCCATACCAGATCGGTCGAGGACCAGGTTAACAATGGCTGCCACCAGTACTGTTAAGCCAACAGGGTGCTGGCAGAAACTGGGCTACTGTTGGCTGAAGATGGAGAAGATGAGGAGGGAGACATGTCTGGAAGCAGGAGGAGAGGAAGAGGGTACAGAAAGTGGAACTGAGGGTTTGAATGTTGGCAGTATGACTGGTAAGGGACATGGCTGATGTAATGGAGAGAAGGAAGGTTGATATATTGTGCGTGCAAGAGACTAAATAGATAGGGGTGAGGCCAGGTGGATCGGAGGTGGATTCAAATTATTCTATCATGGTGCGGATGGGAGGAGAAATGGGGTAGGGGTTATTCTGAAGGAACAGTATGTCAAGAGTATTTTGGAGGTGAAAAGAGTGTCAGACAAAGTGAGGATTATGAAGCTGCAAATTGAAGTTTTGATAATGAATGTAATTAATGCATATGCCCTGCAAGTTGGGTGTGCAATGGCTGAGAAAGAAGATTTCTGGAGTGAGTTGGATAAACTTATGGGCAGTGTACCCGAGGGACAGAGAGTGGTGATTGGAGTGGATTTCAGTGGACATGTTGGTGAAGGGAACAGAGGGGCTGAGGAGGTAATGGTATGGCGTCAAAGAGAGGAATAAAGAAGGTCAGATGATAGTGGATTTTGCAAAAAGGATGGACATGGCTGTGGTGAATATGTATTTTAAGAAGAGGGAGGAACACAGGGTGACATACAAGAGTGGAGGAAGATGCACACAGGTAGAATATATAATATGCAGGAGGGTCGAGATTGGGAAAGAGATTGAAGACTGCAAAGTGGCGGCAGGGGAAAGTGTAGTTAGGCAGCATAGGAAGGTGGTCTGTAGGATAATGTTGGAGATCAAGAAGAGGAGGAGAGTGAGGGCAGAGCCTCAAGGATCAAATGGTAGAAGAAAAAAGAAGACTGCAAGGTTGAGTTCAGGGAGGAGGTAAGACAGGCACTGGGTGGCAGTGAAGAGTTGCCAGATAGCTGGGCAACTACAGCAGAAGTAGTAAGGGTGACAGCAAGAAGGGTGCTTGACATGACATCTAACCAGAGTAAGGAGGAAAAGGAAACCTGGTCATGGAATGGGGAAGTACAGGAGAGTATACAGTGGAAGAGACTGTCAAAGAAGAAGTGGGATAGACAGAGAGATGCAGAAAGTAGACAAGCGTACAAGGATATAAACCGTAAGTTGAAGAGAGAGGTGGCGAAGGCTAAAGAAAAGGTGTATGATGAGTTGCATGAGAGGTTGGACACCTAAGGAGGGAGAAAAGGACCTGTACCAATTGTCTAGACTGAGGAACCAAGCTGGGAATGATGTGCAGCAGATTAGAGTGATAAAGGATAAACATGGAAACGCACTTACAAGCAAGAAGAATGTGTTGAGCAGACGGAAAGAGTACTTTGAGAGGCTTATGAATGAAGAGAATGAGAGAGAGAGAAGGTTGGATGATCTGGCGATAGTGAATCAGGAAGTGCAATGGATTAGCAAGGAGGAAGTAAGGACAGTTGTGAGGATGAAGAATGGAAAGGCCGTCAGTCCAGATGACATAAATGTGGAAGCATGGAGGTGTTTAGGAGAGATGGCAGTGGAGTTTTTAATCAGATTGTTTAATTGAATCTTGGAAAGTGAGAAAATAACTGAAG
Source organism: Polypterus bichir lapradei (assembly GCA_026402145.1). Taxonomy (NCBI): domain Eukaryota; kingdom Metazoa; phylum Chordata; class Cladistia; order Polypteriformes; family Polypteridae; genus Polypterus; species Polypterus bichir. Next base: position 7,737,792 of record JANRMT010062818.1, on the reverse strand, counting down.
AGTGGAGAAATGTACTGGTACCGATTTTCAAGAATAAGGGTGGATGTGCAAAACAGTAGTAACTCCTGGGGGCTAAAATTGTTGAGCCACAGCATGAAGTTATGGGAAAGAGTAGTGGAAGCTAGGGAGGTGATGATTAGTGAGCAGCAGTATGGTTTCATGCCAGGAAAGAGCACCACCAAAGGCAATGTTTGCTCTGAGGTTGTTGATGGAGAAATATAGAGAAGACTAGAAGGAGTTGTATTGAGTAGTTGTGATATGGTATTGTATGAGGAAGTCAGGAGTGGCAGAGAAGTATGTAAGAGTTGTGCAGGATATGTACTAGGGAAGTGTGATAGTGGTGAGGTCTGTGATATGTGTGACGGATGCATTCAACGTGGAGGTGGGATTACATCAGGGATTGGCTCTGAGCCCTTTCTTATTTGCAATGGTGATGGACAGGTTGACAAACGAGATTAGACAGGAGTTCCCGTGGACTATGATGTTTGATGATGACATTGTGATCTTTAGTGAGAGTTGGGAGCAGGTTAAGGAGACCTTGGAGAGGTGGAGATATGCTCTAAAGAGGAGAGGAATGAAGGTAAGTAGGAACAAGACAGAATACATGTTTGTAAATGAGGAGGTCAATGGAATGGAGAGGATGCAGGGAGTAGAGTTGGCGAAGGTGGATGAATTTAAATACTTGGGATCAACACTACAGAGTAACGGGGATTGTGGAAAACAGGGGAAAAAGAGAGTGCGGGCAGGGTGAGATGGGTGGAGAAGAGTATCAGGAGTAATTTGTGATAGATGGATATCAGCAAGAGTGAAAGGGAAGGTCTACAGGTTGGTAGTGAGACCAGCTATGTTATATGGGTTGGATATGGTGGCACTGACTAACAACAGGAGACAGAGCTGGAGGTGGCAGAGTTAAAGATGTTAAGATTTGCATTGGGTGTGATGAGGATGGATAGGATTAGAAATGAGTAAATTAGAGGGTCAGCTCAGGTTGGACAAATTGGAGACAAAGTCAGAGAGGCGAGATTATGTTGGTTTGGACATTTGCAGAGGAGAGATGTTGGTTATATTGGGAAAAGGATGCTAAGGATAGAGCTGCCAGGCAAGAGGAAAAGAGGAAGGCCTAAGAGAAGGTTTATGGATGTGGTGAGAGAGGGCATACAGATGATGGGTATAAGAGAGCAAGATGCAGAGGACCGGAAGATATGGAAAAAGATGATCCACTGTGGCAACCTATAATGGGAGCAGCCGAAAAAAGTATTGGTAGTAAGTTCAATTAAAATAAATAAATAAATAAATAAATTCTTCCATTTTCCAACTTGCTTACAGAGTTCAGTTTTTTGGGACGACAGCAGATATACCAGCAATATTACAAGTGCCTTCTCCTAGACATGACACCTTTTTAATGCATGACATGCTCAAACATACATTAGAAGAGTTGATTAACTTAAATAGGAATTTTTAAATATGGAAGGAAAACCTAAATGAAAACACCTAAAAAAATGCACACAGGCACAGTCAGAAGTAACAAACTTCACGTAGGCAGGTCCAGGATTTGAAAATCAAAAGTAAAATTACCTGTTTTTTATTCATGTTAATTTGATAAGGTGATTTAGTGGGTAAAATGTTATGATGCAGCATGTAATCATTTATTATATTTTTTTAATTTAAGAAATTCATAAAGCAACTACGGTACAAGTAATATTAAAGGAATTATTCACCAAAAAATATTATTTTTATGTTACTTAACCCATGTAGTTGGGGACAAGAAATTATTTTATGTCATGTTTTCACGCAGAATGGAATGAAAAATAGTTTATGACATAACATAAGCCAATAGTAACCAATGCTGTACAACAGGAAATTATGTGAAAAAAGTGAAAGGCAAAAAAAAAAAACCCTCATGTTACTCATTTCACATAATCCACATGTTAGCTATCCAGTAATATGCTCAAAATGTGCAAAACAATTGATTTTTTAGTAATATTTTGTTAAATAGTTACTTCTGGGATAATTAGCACACATCATAAAACACATAACCAAAGCCTCATGGGATTGACTTATCGAATCGAAGACTAGATTCCTGACCAACAAATGAGGGAGAGAATATGATGTGTTTCTTCAGGCATAACTGAAACTGTGACAGCTCTTCTCTGTCTCTCTAGGGCAAACCTTTTCTTTTTTTTCTCTTGTATGCCATCCTGTAACTTTTTGCAAACCACATGTTGAGAACCACTGACATAGATCATTTGGATAAAAGGTTGGTAAACTCAGCTACGACTAGGTAATATGTTTGTTGCTTTCACAATCTGTAACAGTCAAGTCTAAGTCCAAGGAAGGAAAGACTCAGTTAGTAAAGAGTTGTAGATTGATAACAATGAACTTTGAAGACACCACTCAGGACACCAGGTAAGGCTTTTTGGTGAATGCTGGAGAACCTTGATTTATTAACTCGATTCAGTCCCTACTGCAGTTTCCCCCTTGTCAGCCCGATGTTAAGGTCTCTAGCACATAATAAAAAAGGAAACCAGGCTTATGGCCTCACTCACTGATCTAATCAGCACAGTTTTCCACTTTCTCATGCTGTTCCATTCTGCTTATTCGTTTGGATCTCCCGCACTCTTCAATTACTCATCCTTTTTTGTTTTCAGGGCTCTGTATCCTCCCTTTTGTCCTGTTGCTGACAGGCTTCGGTTCCAGATGCCTTTCTTCCGTTCTTGTTGTGGACAGACAGAACACCAGCCATGATTAAATTTAATTTAGATTTAACTGCCTAATAGAAGAACTTCAAAGAATATAACATTGACTACATATCTGAAAGATATACAAATTCATTATAAAAAAAAATTTTCATTTCACCATTGCCTCTACTGTGCGATTTATTGAAACAAGTAAAGCCTTTAAGTGATACCTCAAATAAAGGAGCAATGAGTGTGCCTATGCCAGTTTTCACTATGAAAACAGATAAAGTATTGTGCTTAATGTCAATAACTAAAACCACTTAATAACGATGTTACAGTAGTAAGCATTGCTGCCCCGTAGTTCCATTTGCTGTCTAATAGTTCTATTTTGGAGTTTGCATGTTATTCCAGGGAGACATGGGTTTTGCTTCAGAAACGGTGTTTTTCTTCTCACATCCCCAAAAACATGTAGATAAACTTAATTGGTGATTTCACTTTGTTTTCTGTGTAAGCATGAAAGTTGCACATGTGAGCCTTGCAATGGATTGGCTCTTGTCCTGGGCTGATTTTAGGCCAGTGTCACAGTAGAATCAACATGACTTCAGGTCAGACAGCATGTGAAATTTAGTGGCTGTAGTTGCTAAATGTTGTTGCCTCTGATAGCGTTAAATTTTACAACTAGAAGTTGCAGGAATTGAAACTCAATACAATTACCTAACAACTGTTCATCACTGTTCCATACCTCATATTGCACATATTGCAGTCATCAGTGGTGAGTCCATAGTTCATAACCCTCTCCTCTGTTTGCACAGTTCAGAAAAATCACTTTCCTTGTTTTGTTGTATCCAGCACTGGACAAGAGTTCAGCCCTATGACTTTAAGCTCTCTATGAGATAATCAAATTAGTTGTTTTTTTTTGTATAGAAGTAGGAAGTCAAGAAATAAATCCCACCTGCCACCTGCTGAAAGTTTAGGAAGGCACAATAGCCCCCTCCTGGAAAACAAATATTAAAACTTGGGATATCTGGAAAGCCACAGGCAAATCTTTGAGAATTGACATTACAGTGACTGAGTTAGTTTGATCTATGGGCACTCTTCATGAAGGTTAATCACTTACAAGTAAGAGAGTCTGATTAGGGAAAAATTCTCATATAGTGAAAAATATATATTATAGTGTTGGTGCCTAGCCCCACAGTGGATGGATTCTCTACTCTTTACATGGCAGTTTGAGGTGTCTATCCTTAGAAGGACTGCTCGCCTTTTGCTGTACTAGTTGGAAAAGCATGTGACTTTACAGACTTGCCCTTTATATGCTGCCCCTGCCACTGGTGATTAATGGCAGCTCATACTTGGATGACTTATCACTTGCTGATGTAACTTGGCACTGCTGTTACAATATATATAGCCAGCTTGTTTTTAGGTTTATTAAGCATTTTAAAACTATATGCAGTTATTAATGTTATTAACACCAAATCCCTGGCAGATGCAACTTGTCAGCGTTGTGACATAGCCCACCCACTGAAGTCACTGTCCCACACTCCTTGCAACAGCACACAAACTTGTTGAAATGGCAGCATGGTCTTCTCTCCCACTTCAGTCGTGCAGCGGGTGACATGAGCGTTGTGGTGGCTAATGGCACAGCTGGGATGTTGGGTGCTGTACTGTAATGTCATACAGCAGTGGCATTCAATGCTGGTCAACTGTAAGCAAACAGACAAACCTTCTAGTGTGGAGACAGAGATGTACCAGTTTCTTGGCTGTTTTCCTTCACTGAACTGGAGCTGCAAACTGTTCTTCAGGTCTGGATCTCAGCTTTGATGCTTCCTCCTTGGTCGTTTTATAATGCCTCAATGATCTTATTGTTTTTGCCTGCACATTTTTATCACCTGCTTTTCTCAGTTCACTTGAGGTCAGTGGCAACTCCGTCTGCCACACTTTTCCCCAACTCCATGAGCGCAAAGCTCCGCTGGCATCTGCACACTCAGGCTAATAGACCTTAGGAGATGGAGAAGTGGTGTGGAGCTGTGGAGTCCTTAATTCTGCTGCGAATGGCACTCCAAATTATGGATTTGAGCCTCGAGACTCTCCAACAATTCCTTTGAAGAACCAAGCAGGTCGTTTTTAGGCCTCAAAGGCACTCGGTGCTCTGATAAGTTGGACTGTAGGTCTTCTCTTCTCACTTCTGATTCCAATGTAAGCTCCACAATGGATGGACTCTCTACTGTTTACATGACTCTTTGAGGGGGCTCGCTAGCCTTAAAAGAACAGCTTGCCTTTTGCTGCAATTGTTGGAAAAGCTGGCAACTTTGAAGGCTTGCCATTTATATACTGGTGATGTCATGCCAGCTCATGACTTATCCCTGGCTGATGTAACTTGGTAGCGCTGTTACAATATATATATGCAGCCTGTTTTTAAGTTTATCAACATATTAAAACTATATGCAGTCATTTAATGTTATTAACACCAATACCAGTCAAAAATTTAAAATATCAATTAAATTAATACTTTTATATTAACAAACCAGTATTGAAAATTAAGAATTTTTACTGGAAAAGGTGACTGAATTAAAATTGGCGTATTCTTAAAAATTTGGTTACAAGTACAAAAAAGAATTTTTAAACTCCCTATCTTCTCTTTTTTCTTGAAACTCTTTCTAACGTGTTGTACACTCTTGTTAAAGCTTTTACTACAATGTAAACTTTGGCTTCTTTTGTCTATGAAGGTTAGTATGAGGCTTCAAGGCAAACAAAGCTTAGACATGGCCCTTTCTTTTAAAAGGAAAGCCTGTCAGCCTGCCAATATGTACTACATTCATTTGGGGATGCAGTCCTGAAAGATGCTTTTTAAAATAAAAAACAAAATGCTGGTTGAAGGTCTCATCTTTTTTTTTTTTGTTTTTGGTTGTGAGTTGCAGATGCAGCTTAGTCAACAAAAGGAAATGTAAAAATAGCAGCACTGCATTACGAACATACAGTAGTACTGTATATGGAATTTTGTAGATAGATAAAACTATTTTAAAACCATAAAAGGAAAAATGTGTGTTTCATATTCATTACTGAAGTATGGTGATTTTCCAAAATCTCTGATCACCCTTAAAAATATTGTCTTCCTGCTGTTTTCAATATTTCCAAATGCTTATATCATGTTATACATTAGTTGATATGCCATAGATGTGTTCATCGTTAGATTGCTTACCCTATTATTTTGTAACCCAATTCTACAGCAATACTTATCAGTGATTAGATTTTAAACATGCATAATGGATGAAGTGGAAAATAAACATGATTAACTTAGTCCTAACAAATGGCTTTGATGAAATGTAAGAAAAGGGTCCTTGGAAGATCTCCTATTTATAAATGTCATGCTGTATAACCTATCAGTTTAAAGGCTGTATTCTTATTAATAGTCTTTTACCAATCAATAAAATTAATCACTGATTAAAAATCTACAACAAAGCATATTTCATAAGCTTCTAACAAATATAGCTTGCCAAGTATTATATTTAAAAGGAAGTAGAATTTATAAACATTTCTGGCGTGTGTTTATTTCCTAAGAAGATACTAAAAACACTTTTATTATTAGCAGTGATTAGCGCCACTGCCTCACAAATTCAATATCCTGAGTTTGAATCCTTATAAGTTCTGCAAAAATTATTCTTCCACCCATCAAATTAGTGTAGGTCAAAAATTCCTTACAGTAGATGGATGATAACAAGTCTGCCTTAAGTTATTGATTGATTTGTCAGAACCTCTACTAAGGCATCCAACTCTAATTCTCCATGGCTTCACTAAACTTCAGCATTCACAAGTCTGTGTTTCAGCCACCTCTGCAAATGAAACCTTTTTGGCCTGCAAGACACTGCAAGTCAAATCCAGAAACCCTCATGCTAACATTGCACAGAAGTCATCTTTCTTAAATTTGACAGCTTTCCTTACCAGTGGTAACCATCAGCTAGTACTAGAGTTGCTGCGATCCGACATGGACAATCTTCTTTGTCACACAGCAGCTGCCTCTACTACTGAAATCTTAAAAAAGGTACTGTATATTCAGGTTCCATGTCCCAGACCTCTCACCAAATTCAGAAGAAACTCTTCTGAAGCAATAGTTGGGCTATTCACATGGCAGTTTCACTTCTCGTTCGGGTCTTGAAAGTCAAGCCATTGGGAGCTTCTTCCATCTGAGCTTGCTTATCAACATGTAGGCATCAGTTCATACCTCAGCAACTCTTATTACCAATGTGCCTAGAATCCAGTGTCCACCATAATGTTTGAGACAAAACACATTTTTGCTTAATTTACCCCTCTGCTCCACAGTTTAAAATTACAAATTAAATAATTCAGATGGCGGCATGGTGGCGCAGTGGTAGCGCTGCTGCCTCACAGTTAGGAGACCCGGGTTCACTTCCTGGGTCCTCCCTGCATGGAGTTTACATGTTCTCCCCGTGTCTGCGTGGGTTTCCTCTGGGTACTCCGGTTTCCTCCCACAGTCCAAAGACATGCAGGTTAGGTGGATTGGCAATTCTAAATTGTCCCTAATGTGTGCGTGGGTGTGTGTGTCCTGCGGTGGGTTGGCGCCCTCCCTGGGTTTGGTTCCTGCCTTGCACCCTGTGTTGGCTGGGATTGGCTCCAGCAGACCCCCATGACCCTGTGTTCAGATTCAACAGGTTGGAAAATGTTTAGTTTAAGGGTATTTGCATACATTTTCATTACACCATGATAAAAATTAAACTTTTTATACATGTTCTACCCATTTTAGGGCACCATAATGTTTGGGACACAGCAATGGGAAGTATATTAAAGCATTCCTATTTAGTACTTTGTTGTATATCCCTTGCATGCAAAGACTGCTTGAATTCATAGACTTCACCAAGGGCCTAATGTATAAATGGTGCATACACACAAAAATGTTGCGTACTCCCATTTCCACGCTCAAATCGCGATGTATAAAACCTAAATTTGGCATAAAGTCACGCACATTTTCACGCCAGCTAAAATCTAGCTGTACGCAAGTTCTCCGCTCAGTTTTGCAAACTGGCGGCACCCTTTCTTTTTTAGATCCACATCCCTGACACTGCTTTATCAAATACAGTAAAATTAACTGCATATTGTTTATTAGTTTAAGGCATCTGATTGTAATTAACCTGTAACAATATAATAGTCCATAGAATGGCCAAGCTATTTCAAATACCATAGCTGCTTTAGCGTTGTTCCTCTCAATGCACCACTCAGTATTTATCCCACTGTATCTGAGTGTGGAATCACACCTCTACAGCAGCTGATCGGAAAGACAATTATTGGTATACAACATCAAGCACACGCTGCCTCAGCCATGCGCACTGTCTATTGAACTGTTCCCATACAGCAAACACCTCAGAGCCTTTCCTGTAGGGACATCGCGGTTTAGGAACAGTTTCAAACGCACTCACGTGCTCCTTGTAGAACTGTTTGCACATATTAGTACAATTACCTCTGTAAACTTGCAATACAGTTATAATATTGCACAACCTGAGCCACTTTATAGAGTGCACATTTACATATGATGATAATATTATTTTTAAGATGAAATGCAGCAAAATATTATACAGATAAAATGTTAACACAATTTAAATAATCTATATTGTTAATAATTAAACATGTAAGGACATGGTGTCACAGTGCTAGCTAGTTCAGGGATTGTTCCTGCCTCATGCTGTATTCTTGTTGGGGCTGGCGCGACACTGGAAGGATAGATGGATAGAATTATTAAACATGTACTACGAAGATATTTCAATGTTCCTTAAAAGTTTTGAAGAATCGGCGTTCTAAGCTTACAGATGGCTTAACATCTGTTACAGAGCTGATTGTGTGGCGATTGGTTACCTGGAGAAAGAAAAGGAAGGACAGGAATTAAAGTTTAGTACGTTTGATAATAAATTATTTCATAGAAGGTCGCGCATGGCGCAGCAAGCATCTTACAGGAGGCAGGAACAATCTTTGGACAGGGTGCCAGCTTGTCACTATCACTGCGCCACCATGTTTCCATGTTTAATAACAATCTTTAACTCCTATCATCATGAAAATAATATCAAGTATACATCTCAGTATTTTAATTATTCAGAGAGCTGTAATATCATGAATGTAATGGATTCTGTGTCCTGTCGGAGGAAGAGAAAGCCTGTTTAAAAAGCACGTAGTGATTCACACACACAGAGCACATAGAAAAACACATACAAAACAAAGCATTTAACATGCTAATTTAGTTACGATGGGATCTGAGAAACTAGTAAATTAAATGATTTAAAGATGACATTTATGATGTTCTACTTTAATGACACAATAAACTATGTGATTAAAGTGGAAATATCAAGATTAAAGTTGACATTTCGAGCTTTTTTCTCATTGTGTCCCTATTTTTTTTTTCTTTTCTCTGTACCCTAATAAACTTTCATATGACACTCAGACAGTGGGCTATGACTCGCATTTTCATGGCGACTTTGATATTTGACAACTTCTTTTTTATTTTGGACACTGTGTAACTTTGTGAACTTAAACTTTCGAGTTTCTCTGACACTCTGTGTCACTCAATCAACTTCCTTTTTTTGTTTATACCACTGTTTAAACCAACAAATAGGACGTTTTTCCTTGCCTCCACTTGGCATTTGCTGAAATTCTTCTATTTTCCCCTGTGCTTTTGTCATTGCCTTTTCACAGAACACTAAGCTTAAGGGCTATTTATATTGATTTGCATATTCAAAAAGGCGTAATTCTGGGAGGAGTTGGAGTGGGGCAGTAGGCGCGTGCACATGCGTTACTTTTCATGCTGACCAGGATTTATGGAGCGGAAGAACGTGAAAGTTGGCATTCGCACAGATTTATGCATCTGAATTTTTTTGTGCGTATGCATATTTCTGCTTTTGTCCATACGCCATGGTTTAGTGTGAATTCTAAGCACGGTGTTATGCATGAGGCCCCAGGTCCTGAGTATTTTCTCTGGTGATGTTCTGCCAAGCTTCTAATGCAGCCATCTTCAGCTCTGGCTTGTTTCAGGGGCTTGTCCCCTTAAGTTTTCTCTTCAGCATATGGAAAGCACATTCAATTGGATTTAAATTGGGTGACTGGCTTGGTCATTCAAGAATTTTGTATTTTTTAGCTTTGTAAAACTCATGTGTTGCCTTAGCAGTATGTTTGAGTTCACTGGAACTTCAGCAGATAAGATGTCTCTATACTATTGCTGCAACGATTAGTCAACATAATCAATGACATCAACTACAAAAAATCGACGATGCAGTTTTTTTTATTGTCGACACATCATAATCAGAACCTTCAATAGAGGCTCCAGTCACAAAGAACCACATTTGTTTTTGTAACTGCAATGTACTACATGAATGTCTGGGGGCAGTATTGTTTGTTATTGTTTGTCAAGACGGCACACAGTGCTACTAATGAAGAAGAACATCTGAGGAGAAGAAGAATGTAGAGGAAAATAAACGTGGTTGCAATGGCGATTTGGTTAGAAGAGGGGGAAGGAGATGGAAAAAAATTGAGACAGAATCTTTCTAAAGTGTGGGAGCACTTCACCGAAAAAGAAAAATAAGTTGAATGCAGATTATGCAAAGCAGAGCTTTCTTTTCACGGCAGCACCACTGTGATGCTGGAGCTGTGATGCTATCGTCCATTGATAGGTAAGTTTTAGCGAGTAAAGTTAGTGTCACGTGTTAACGTTGATGTTTGTACTATAATGTGTATATCAAGGTTTCGATAATGATAGTTAGGTGAATATAATTTCAGTTATGTTTGCTAATGTGTTTGGAGCTATAGTAAACGAGTGAATAGGAGTAGCTGAGCCATCCTAGTTTTTTTTTTTTTCTTCTTTTTTCGTATAATATTTGAGTTCATATGAATAGTAAACCATCTGTAACTAAGGTTAGGTGTTTTGGAGCATATCAGTAATTAGCTTGTTACATATTTTAGTTCATTATTTTTTGTTTTGGCATAATATAGTACATGATGTGATAAACTACAACACTTTTCCTTCAGAGTGTGATGATTAAAACATCTTTCTCTTTTGCTCTTTATGTTTCAGTGGTACTAAGCAAAGCCGTGCAGACAAGTTTACACTGAAGAGAGGCTCTTGCACTGCTCAAATGGCTGAAGTGTTTACAGAAAGCATCCTGAACATGATTGTCAATGACATGCGTCTTATATCTATGGTTGAAGATCAGGTCTTCAAGCAGATGATCAACACATTTGATCCAGGCTACACCTTACCCTCCAGAACTCATTTTACAAAGCTGATTGAGGGAAAGTACGAATCTGCTATTACTCAGATGAAAACTGTTCTTAAATCAGCCAAGAACAAGATTGCCCTCACAGCTGATGCCTGGACCAGTGTTGCCACAGAGGCTTATCTTGGTATCACTTGCCACTTTATAAGCCTCACAACCATGCCATTAGAAGAATGACACACTGGGACAAACATTGCCGTATGGACTGAGCAGGCTGTGGAAAAGTTTGAGATCCTGCCAAGCAAAATTGTGGCAGTCGTTCATGACAATGGCTCCAATGTCGTCCTGGCTGCTAACATCTTGCAGGAAAAACATGGGTGGATGTCCGTCCGCTTTGCAGGCCACACTTTGCAGTTGGTGATCAATAATGCACTGAAACACCCTCAGATCAGTAAAGCACTTGGAGCAGCAAGGTGTCTTGTAGAGTACTTTAAACGAAGTAAACTGGCTTCAAGCAAGCTGAAGACCAAGCAGAAACAGATGGGGACCCAGGAGCACAAACTTGTCCAAGATGTCTCTACCAGGTGGAATAGCACTTATCATATGATAACTCGCCTCCTGGAACAAAGTTGGCCACTGACTGCAACTCTGTCTGACCCAACAGTAACACAAAGAGGGAAACAACACCTAGACCTCAAAGCTGATCAGTGGATTATTTTAGAGGAGCTGGCTAAAGCACTCCAGGACTTTGAATGTGCTACAGTCTACTTGAGTGGGGAAAGCTATGTGACTGTCTCTGCTCTGCCTCCACTGGTCAAAGGGCATCTGAAATCCACCCACACTGCTTATGATACAGCTGCTGTGCAGGCCTTTCAGGCAGCTGCTTCAGAGGAGATCACTGCATGTTGGTCAAGAGAGGTCACCTTAAAAGATGATGATCCAAACAAACTGATCATTGAAAATGCACTAAACCCACGTTTTCGAAAGTTGAAATTCCTGAAACCAGAAGAGAGATTCTGTGTTCAGAACAAAATATAGGCTCTGGCCCTACAGTCCATGAATGGGAATATTACTCAAAACAACCAGCTTGCCACGGGGCATGAAGAAGCAATAGGACCAGATGATGAGGGTGCTTCAACTTCAGCTGAGAGAACTTCAAATAGATCTCTACTAGCTCTTGATTCACTGCTTGGATGTGACTCAACAGACAGCGACAATGAGAACACTGAAGAAGATGCTCACGAATAACTGATCACTAATGAAGTAAGATTTATTTATTGAAACAAGAATAGTGCATATTAAACATGTCAATATTAAACATTTCAGATATAGCCAACTGGCTAATTTTTATCTGTTATCCCATGCCAGGTGTTGATGTTCTTTGGAGAGCAGCCCATCTCAAAGACAGAAAATTCTCTGTCTTGGTGGAAGGCGAATGAGGCAAAGTATCCCACTCTTGTCTCATTGGCAAAATCATTCTTGTGTATTCCTGCTACCTCTACTCTCTCTGAGCGTCTCTTCTGAGCAGCTGGGAACACTGTCTCAAAGAAGAGAGCCAGCCTCACACCAGAGCATGTCGAAATGCTCCGGTCCTGCACTGCCATCAGGAATATATGAACTGAATCTTTTACAAACTGTACATTATTGTTTTATTTTATTTGAATTGAAGCTTTATTTAATCTTTTGGACTTTAAAACACACCTGTGGCCATTTTTGGTTAAATGCACTTTTTTTGTTTAAAGACTATGTGCACTTTAGTTTGTATTGTTTAATGTATTTCTTTTTTACTGTGATGATTACACTAATATAAAAACATCTGATTATTTTAAAATTCATATTTTTCACTTGTTATTTTAATTTAATTATTATTAATTTTAATCATGTTAATGCAGAGACATCAGGGTGACATTCACAGGTGGACAGACTTGAGCAGATGAGGTAAGACATGCACTGGAGCCTAGAACAGGATGTGCAACCATAGGTCGCAGGCATCAAAATAGTCAAGCATGAAATAATCATGACTAATCAGAAAAAAAATTGAACGATTAGTCGACTACCAAAATAATCATTAGTTGCAGCCTTACACCTCATAATTCATTGTGCAACTGCTGTCAGCAGTGACATCATCAATAAAGATATGTGTGTCAACACCTGTGGCAGCCATACACGCCCAAGCCACAATACTTTTTTGTAAACTGTAATGTGGCCATTCTGTTTAAGTGCCTAACTAGTGGTTTGCATCTTGCAGTGTGGCCTCTGTATTTCTGTTCATGAAGTCTTCTGCTGATAGTAGTCTGACACTTACATATCTACCTCCTGAAGATTGTTGTTGATCTGTTGAACAGGTATTTGAGGCTTTTTCTTTGCCAAAGTGAGGATTCATCTCTCATTAACAGTGGGGGCTTCCTTGGTATACCAGTCCCTTTGTGATTACTAAGCTCACCAGTGGGTTCTTTCTTTTTCATGATATTCCAGACTGTTGAGTTAGGAAATTCTAAGGTTTTACCAATGTCTGTAATGGTTTTGTTCTTGTTTTTTAGCCTCATAATGGCTTCTTTGGTTTTCATTGGCACAGCTCTTGTCCTCGTGTTGGCAGCTGCAAACTCCTAAGGTATCTTACGCCTGCACTAATGAAGCAATGAAACACACTTGAATAATCACAAATACTTGTGATGCCAACTGTTCCAAACATTCCTGTGCAATGAAATGTAGTAATTTCTATATGGTGTGAACAAAATGTATACACATTCCCTTAAATGAAATGTTGCAGTGTGCACTTTAATCACATCTAAATGGTTTGATTTGTGACTTTAAACCAAGGAACAGAGAGGTAAATCAAGAACAAAATCTTTATTTGTCCCAAGCATTTTGGAGGGCACTGTATATGGCATCATATCAGATGACTTGAGCAATACATTGATCACTGGCCTTTGGTCCAAGGCCCTGAGGTATCAGATGCATCAATGAACAACCTTGTATTCAAAAATTAGGTTTGTTATGGATAATCTATTTCTAACACAAAAATTGAATGACATTGGTTAAGTTTAGATTGGACTGACTATTCTTTCTAGTCTCACTGTTTCAAGTATGTTTATCATTCCCCAGATGAGCTTTGAAGACTTTTGGTTTTGCTACAAATTAGTAGCTGGCACGTTTTTCATCATGTACTCTAATTAATCTTAAAGGGCTGAGTACCCTGGGCAGTTGTTTAGTTCATACAGTATATGTAAACAACTGTTAAAGATTTGTTCTCTGCATCTCAAAATCATATTTTGCCAACATTAACTATATGGTACCCATCAAGGGGTTTGTAAGTCAGAGTACAAGCTGTGTATAGATATGAGTTTAATTATAGCCAGTATTTTTAATATCTATATTAACAGTACCATATATCTATATAATTGCAAGATACATCTTTTACTCTTTTCCAACACTGAATCAGTGACAAGAAAAAAATAAAATAAATTGTTTTGTTATTAAAATTACAATTTACTAATCCTAATGGAGGTTTTGTAGATAGCCTAACATGAGATAGCAAGATATTAGCACAGAGTTTCATATTTTCAATTGAAATGTTTCAGTTAAAAAACATTTCCAAAGTTATGCTACTGCCTGACATAAAACCACATCAGTTCAGTACTTAATTATAAAAAGCAAAACAACCCTTTTCCTTTTGCTGGGTAAACAAAAAAACAAATGAACTAGAAATAAATATTTTCCTCTTTAAGTACTTTAAAATTTACAGCAATCTGTGGTATATGTATAAAATCGGCAAGTGACATGTCAGTAGATCAAAAAACAGTCAGCATTAGCAGTCTGCACAAATTCCTGGTGTCTTTTGTGGGCAGCTTCAACACATAAACTGGTGACACATTACACAACACTCCTTTGTTTTGTGTGTATTTTCTCCCTCTTGACGATCTGTTATGTTGCCTTTCACAGAGTAATCACAAATCCCATTTCATTTTGGCCATGGCAGCAAACAGGCTTGTCTTTTTGTAAAGAAGATATGAAAATATCATAAATGTTGACATTTCTACATACAGTCTCAGTTGTCTGTCATGATTTATACAATATTCATTTGTATAATAAGGGTTTGATGTGTCTTCTTGGCTTAGATCCTGCATTTGTTCATTTCTGTATTTAATTTTTTACATTTTCATGATGTCCATTTGCTCACTTTGTGGGGTTGTTTACTTCCCGGTTTCACATGTGTCTTCATAGTGGCTATGACCATTTGGCATGATAGCGATATGACATTGTGCTTGTACGAGTTGCCATGCTTGTTGTAAGGTGATGTCATTACTGAATACCAATTAGGTAATCCATTCCCGGGCTCCCAATTAACGGGAGCCTGGGATTCCCAGTCATTTTTCATTCGAAGCTGCCGTAATTTCAGGGAAACCGGGAATGGCCAAGCTCGCATATATAGTGTGTAAAAGTGTAAAAATCGATCAAGAAATAACAGAGTTATAGTTGAAATGCGTAATTAAGTGGCATGGTTTTTTGGCCCAAGGTGTAGTCTGTTGCCGATTAATTCAGTCAACAACAGACCAGCAGCAGTCGTCAGTCTCCTGGCTGCCACTAAGACTGAGCACAGTGGACTGGGAGGAGTCTGCACTCTGCAGCTCATGAATGCTGGGACGGGGCAGACTTCATTGACGTCTGTCAGACAACAGCTTTGAACAGCAACTTGAAACTGCAATGCATCAGTCTGTTGATTCCACATTATCTGTGCCAAGAAACTTGCCATTAAAGAATGATGACAAGAAACTGGATGCATCAGTAAAAGCTGAAATGGCGGTGTTTCAGAGCAACGGCAAGCGTGGACGTTGTTTAGATCAAGTGTATCAGTATCTGATGACTGTGCCACCTACTTAAGTGAAGGTGGAGTGTGCTTTCTCAGCGGCTGGCGTACTCTGCACAAAGGTGCGCTCTCGGCTGGACGACTGCATGCTGGACACGTTGTGATTTCTACGCTCTTATTACCGCAACTAACTAGACCGGGGTGCCCAATATGTTGATCGCGATCGGAAAGGTAGTGCAGGTAGATCGTGTTGCATTCAAAAAAAAATTTTGTTTAAATATTAGTCTATCATATATCCTCCCTATGGCATTTGCCACTTGATTGACATACAGGGCGGCCAGTCTGAGATCTCTTTTCTTCTAACACACTGGTCATCCCACATGCACCCATACAATCGGATTGTGATTCAGACTACGAATGCCATCAACGTAATTACCCCGATCTACATGCTGTCAAATAAACAAACCACACACCGTGGCTTCACCTCTGACGCTGACGTCCGAGGTTCAATCCCCAAGAGGGGATGCAGTGAGTGTGTACGCCTGATGAGCCCAGAATTAGGGCAAAACAGATGTCGGATACTCTTTGCATTATTTGACAGTAAAACAATGCAAAATTCTATGATCTTCTTCTCACAACTGAATTGGGCACCGTGGCGGATGTTTGCCGACTTGCAGACCAACCGCAAGCGTTACCTAGTAGGTAACCACCCATACAATCAGATTGTGATTCAGACTATGAATGCCATGAATGTAATTACTCCGATCTACATGCTGTCAAATAAATGAACCACACGCCATGGCGCAACGTATAGAGGCTTCGACGCTGACGTCCGAGGTTCGATCCACGAGAGGGGGTGCAGTGAGTGTGTACGCCTGATGAGCCCAGAATTAGGGCGAAACACGTGTTGCATACTCTTTGCATTATTTGACAGTAAAACTATGCTATATATATATATATATATATATATATATATATATATATATATACACTATATATAGCATTTTTAATGTAGGTAGATCATTTCGACCTGGTCATTTTAAAAGTAGCTCGCTAGCCGAAAAAGTGTGGGTACCCCTGAACTAGATACATGTACTTATATGACAGCATGAACTGCTTGCAGATAAGGTTAGTCTTTTATCAGTGTCAACATATTGCAGTAGTTTTATTAAAAATAAGTGTCGGTTGTTCTAAAACCGTTCACATGTGAGATGCACGTACACTATGTCATCCCCGGGAGCCTGGGATTCCCGGGAATGACATGCAGATTTCCCGAATTCCCGGAAATGGATAAACCCGTTTGGGAATGGATTCCCTAAAAACCTATATATTCTAGTGATGTGTATCAGTTGGCATCCAAGTTTGCTGGTAACGTCCTACTGAGAACAACGCAAGAATTATTTAGTATGCAATTTCTCGGTTCTAATTCTTGAGTGCTTATTATTTTCCTAAAAAAAGTGTTTTGATTTTTGGTTCTGTTTTGGTATTTCTGCTTAATTAGATTGGTACTGACTTGGGCATGGTTTTGATTATGTGCTGTATTTCACTCATCTTATGTTCCATTTCTTAATAATGTTGCTAAAATCTCTCTGGCCCAGTACATGTTTAAGTGGGATTTACTTCCAAATACATTTAGCATATATTTGCTAGTTACATTAGTGTCTACCCACAATGATAATGAAAAATCATTGACATTTTGTAAGGAATAACTGTTTACCAACAGTTAGATTCTGCCTTGGTTTATGACACATTATTCAGCTCTACACAAGATGTTTCCAATTTTATCATATTCTGCTAAAGTACTTAGTATGATATGAAGCATGGTTTACAAAATTAAACTATGATATGAATAAATTATTGTGTCTGTATAAGATTCAATTAATGTGCAACCACTGTTGTATGTCATTCAACTAGTTTACTAGCATTTCAATATAGGTGTCCTAAAATATATTTAATGTTTTTTGCAAATGATACCTCCTTTTCAGTGAAGTCCCATATTGCCTTGGTCCACCTTTAGCCCTGAAGCATTTCCAGATGTGTGTCAGAACCTATAGGATGCAGAAGAAGATAAAAATGACTTAGTATTCTCACATGTTACATATATTTTTGGTTCTTTTGCATCTTTGAAAACACTGTAAGTGAATCATCTTCCAGTATTGTTTTTTTTCTCCAGCAGCTTGCTTCTTCTGTTCTGTGTCATCTCATGTTTTCGATTCTTCATCTGGACACTGGTACTTTATTTATACTTTTTACTCCAAGTTGTTTCAAATACATTATAGTTTTATGTTAGATTATGCACATTTTTTACCTTACAGCAATAACATGAGAATCAACATTTTTTTCAGATTTGTCTATGGTCTTACACACAGTGAATCAATGCAAGTGATAATAAATATGACATTCATTTGGGATTAATATGTTATACGCAATAGCAAGCAGCAATACACACAACAATATAAAATAATGTCAATAACAATGGAAAGAGAAAATTTTTAAGGCAAAAAGGATATATGAATATCCTGTGAGTCACAGGAGAGAAGCAGCAATGCATTGCATGTGGTGGTAAGCAAGAGTCTTTCCTGTTAGAAGAAACAAAACAGTGCTTTTTTTTTGGAATAGAATTTTAGAGTTACAGCAGCAAGGGTATTTGCAGAGTAGCTATTTAAGAAATGTGTGGAGTAGTGGCTCTGAAGGTAGGGATCTGAGACAGCAATTTGAAGTTTGCTGGTTTGAATTCCATAAACGCAGAAGTGACTATACTCCGTTGGGCCCCTAAGCAAGGCCTTTAACCTGCAATTGCTTCATCCTGTGTATGGTGTTAATCTGCATCCATCCCAGCAAGCAGGTCCTCCAACTTGCTGGGAAAATTTGGGGGTTGGTGGCAGGACTGGCACTGCAGCCACTGTTAAAAAAAAACTCACAATGTACAGGCTCAATCTGGGTGGTTTGCCATCTGGTGGGTGCAGTAATGCACTGTAATCAGCGCATGCTCCCAACCTCCTCTCTCCTCTATTTAAGTAAAGTCAACAAGGGTGGAAATTGATTAGAAACCAGATTAGCCAAAACAGCGATGTTTTCTTTAAGTAAGTTTACAGCTGCAAAATATGAGAGCTAATACTGTAACAATGTCATGTGCTTTATCACACAATATTATTTTTGCAAAGCTTAATTTAGAAATTCTATGTTATTTGTTAATATAAGATTCATTCTTTTTGAATGACTTAATAAGACTGTTCAGTCCACCATTTGAAAGAAATTATTTTGAAAACAAAATCCTTCAGATAGGCTCTTCAGGAATATTTTAAAAATAATGTAAAACGGCAGGAAGAAATTTAATGACTGAATGAAAATATGATTTCTTCTTAATAATAATAATAGTACATTTTATTTATATAGTGCCTTTCCTATGCTCAAGGCTCTTAACAGAGTTTAAGAAAGAAGGGCAGGGTATACAGTATATAGTACTGTACTAAACCAGATAAATAAAGAAGAGTAAGATAGTAAATTCAGATAAAAAATCTAACAGACAACATAATTGATGGTCTAGCACACACACACAGGTAAACTGAGAGAAGGATAATAAAGTCAGGTAGAGCTAAAAGTCTTCCTGAACAGATGACTTTTGAGTTGTTTTTTAAAAGAATACTGATCAAAGTCAGCTGATCAAATTAATTTCAGTAGGTCATTCCAGAGTCTGGGCACTATACAGCTGAAGGCCCTGTCACCAATGGAGTGTAGATTAGCGTGGGGCAAAACAAGATTGCCAGAATCAGAGCACATAGTGATGGAGAAGGTCACTGATGTAGTTTGGCGCGAGGTCATTTAAGGCTTTGTAGGTTATTAGTAGGATTTTATATTTAGTTCTGTAAGGCATAGGGAGTCAGTGAAGGTGAAGCAGGATGGGTGTTATGTGCTTGCTGCTGCTGGTCCATGTAAGAACTCTTGCAGCCGAGTTTTGAATAAGCTGGAGCTGTGATATAAGATTAGAAGGGGCACCTGTCAGAACCTACAGGTGAGGGGACGCTGGCACACGCAAGTTGCTGCCGCTCCTCCCTGTTAACAACACTTTTTGCAAAATTTGCCTTAATTCTACACTTTCTCATGCTTGTTTTATTTCTTTCATTGTACGTATAGTTCGTGGATTCAGCCGACTTGAATTGCATGGATTTGGCTTAATATTTACAGATTTTATGGACTCTACTTTGACTGGGAACAGCTGAGTCTGTGGATCGCGGGACGAGACCTACGAACATTTCTTTGTACCTGGCGATCTAGGACCTCGGGATGATCTGTCTCCGTGATTATATTCGCTGTGCTGATCTGCTCCCGATTCATTTTACAGTACTCTACGACTGGGATCTGATCTAATGCTCATACTAACCTGGCTTATGGCTCCGGGGCGATCACGCATGAAATTACCAAGCGTTACTGTTTGTGGCTGTGTATTGGAAACTCCAAATCCTGCTACCTCCTCCTGCTATGCTTTCTGCTGCTTCGCTATCGCCGTTCATCTCATCCACGCTACCACACCCACCTGTCCTAATGGTTCCGCTATGCTGTGCTGCTTCTCCACTGCTTTTCAGATAAGTATTGCCAAGTATTATGCTAAAATACTCTCATGATAAACTCCTTCATATTAAACAGTTTGTCCAGAGCAAATGGTCTGATTGGAACATCCTTAAAGACGCCGGTATTTTGCAGCGCCCGAAATATATTCATCGCTGGTCAGGTCGCCGCCACCGCCGGGCTGCGAATGAAAAGACAACCGGCAGCATTTGCTCAGGAATAAGCCTTCCTTCTCATGGCCCTCAAAATACAAGTGTCAGTGTGCCAAATTTACATTGTGTGGAAATAAACCCTGATCACGGCTCTGTGCAAAAAGATGCCTCATTAACTAATATTGCACTGTTTAACTCGAGATCCCTTAATGGCAAAGCGTTGGTGCTGTCAGAACTCAACACTGACACCAAACTTGATATACTGTGTTTAACGGAGACTTGGCAAAAACCAAATGAATTGGCGTCTCTCACGGAGGCGACTCCACCTGGTTTCACTTTCTATACAGAACCTTGCAGCTCTAGACAAGGAGGTGGGCTAGCGGTAATTATCAGAGCAGACTTAAATATCAAATGAATCCCAATTGACTTTCCACTGTCTTTTGAGTGCCTGGCTCTTAAACTAATAACAGAATCAGGTCCTGTCTCACTCATTATTCTTTATCGTCCCCCAAAATACAATGCATCCTTCTTATCTGATCTGATTGAACTTTTAACCCACCTAAGCTCTTACTCTCAGAGAATTATCCTTCTTGGTGATTTCAACATCCATATTGGCAATGTCAATGTCACTTTATTTATATAGCACATTTAAAACAACATAGTAATGCTGCGGCCAAAGTGCTTTACAATAATAGAATAAAAGAAAAAACAATAAACAATAAAACATAAATAGTAATAAAATATATAAACAAAATAAGATAGATAATAAATAGGAATGATGTTATATGATCACAAAGAGGAAAACCATCAGTATTACTGAAGGTCACTGAATGCAAGTGAAAAGAAGTGAGTTTTTAATCTTGTTTTGAACAGTTCAATTGTAGACGACTCCTTAATATGATGAGGTAAAGAGTTCCACAGGCGAGGGGCAGCAGCTGCAAAGGTCCTGTCCCCCTTGGTTTTACATTTGGTACGAGGGACAACAAGAGACAACTGACCAGAAGATCTAAGCACTCTAAATGGCTGGTGTATAACACACAGTTCAGATAAATAGGCAGGAGCGAGTCCATGTAACGATTTAAAAACTAGCAGCAAGATTTTAAAATCAATTCGAAAACTGACAGGCAGCCAGTGTAACGAAGCTAAAATAGGAGAAACAGAGTCATACTTC
This sequence comes from Polypterus bichir lapradei, assembly GCA_026402145.1. Classification (NCBI taxonomy): domain Eukaryota; kingdom Metazoa; phylum Chordata; class Cladistia; order Polypteriformes; family Polypteridae; genus Polypterus; species Polypterus bichir. The sequence continues at coordinate 7,716,214 of JANRMT010062818.1, read as the reverse complement.
CTTGCCCCAACCAGAAGGCGAGCAGCAGCATTTTGGACCACCTGTAACCTGTGTATCAGAGATTTGTTAATCCCAGAATACAGCGAATTGCAATAATCGAGGCGAGAAAAAATAAAAGCATGAGTAGCTTTCTCAAGATCTTTAGAAAATAAAAAAGGCTTTATCTTACCTAATAGACGAAGTTGGAAAAAGCAACTCTTGACAACAGAATTTACTTGTTTCTCAAAAGAGAGGTTGCTATCAAAGGTAACACCAAGATTGCGGACTTGAGGTTTGGAAAAGGCAGAGAAAGAGCCGAGAAGTCCAAGACCAATTTGGGCTTTAGCTGGTGGACCCACTATAAGCACCTCCGTTTTATTTTGATTTAGATAAAGAAAATTATTGGCCATCCAGGATCTTAGTTCAGACAGACAGTTGTGGAGTTGATTTGTTGCAGACGGGAATATAAACCTGAGTATCATCAGCATAGCAGTGAAAAGAAATATTAAATTTCCTAAAAATCGCTCCAATAGGGTGAAGGTATATAGAGAATAAAATAGGACCTAAAATGGATCCCTGAGGGACACCATATTTAAGAGGAACAGTAGATGAAAAAGAGGAATTTAAAGTCACTGAAAAGTGTCTACCAGTTAAATATGACCTGAACCAGTTAAGAGCAGCCCCTTTAATCCCAACAAGATGTTCGAGCCGCATCAGCAATATTTCATGGTCAATAGTGTCAAAGGCAGCGGACAGGTCAAGGAGGACAAGGACTGCCGCATCACCTGAGTCAGTAATAAGAGAGATGTCATTGAACACTTTCAGGAGTGCTGTTTCAACACTATGATAACGCCTAAAACCAGATTGGTAGGCCTCAAATAAATTATTGGAGTTAAGGTGATTGACCAATTGATTATAAATAATTTTTTCTAGTATTTTGGCCAGAAATGGGAGCTGGGAAATTGGACGAAAGTTGGTTAAAACTCCAGGATCTAATCCTGCCTTTTTTAGATGGGGACAGACTGCAGCATGTTTAAAAAATGAGGGCACAACCCCCGAACTAATAGAATCATTTATAATGGCTAGTAAAGATGGGCCCAACACATCAAAGGCTTCCACTAAGAGACGTGGTGGTACAATATCAAGGGGGCTGGAAGCTGGTTTAAGGGTGTCAATAGTTCTTTTTAGCATTGAAAGTGAGACTTGATCAAAGGAATCTAGAACAATGTCATGATTAACAGTAGGAAGTTCATAGCTAGTTTGAACAATGCCACGGCGGATAGTATCAATTTTGCTGACAAAGAAAGATAGAAACTGCTCACATGAATGAACAGTGCTATTTAACCCCATCGTAGAATGAGGGTGAATGGCCGCATTAATTGAATTAAATAAAACCCTAGGATTGTTTGAATGGCGGGATACTAAATCGGCAAAGAAGTCATGTTTCGATTTCTTAACTTCTGCCTGGAAATTGAAAAGAGAAGTCCTGAAAATCTGTTTAGAGATAGTCAGTCCATCTTTTTTCCAACGCTGTTCAGCAGTTCGACAGGCACGGCGCAGTGATCGTGTACTTTCATTTAGCCAGGGAGCAGGTCTTACCTTATTACAGCGTATCTTGGGCGGAGCAATTGCGTCTAAAACCGTTTCACAGGAGGAATTAAATTTTACGACAGAGTCATCGATCTCATTATTTTGGTCATGCATATAAAGATTAGAGAAAATGGTTTTAAAATCAGATATAGTAGAAGAATTTAAAAAGCGCGAGCAGCGTGGGGGACAACTATTAGTCGGGAGATCAACAGTAATATTCAGATCCATCATTACAGAAAAGTGATCAGTGAAAGAAACATCACATAAATCAATACTATTCACTGAAATATCACGAGTAAGAACGAGATCAAGGGTGTGACCGAGAGAGTGAGTTGGCGAATTAATATGCTGTATAAAATCAAATGAGTCCAATAGTGATAAAAAGTCTTTGACCAAAGGTTTCGATTGACAACAAACGTGAATGTTGAAATCACCAACAATAAATATTTTGTCATGGGAGAGGGTGATATCAGCCAGGAGATCAGAGAATTCAGAAATGAAAGAATCATTAATTACAGGAGGTCTATAAACCACGGCAAACAACAAAGAAGGGGAGCTGCACACTTCGAAAAGTTGAAGTTCAAAGCTGCTAAACGGATCCCTTGTAAGGCTCCGACACAAGAACATACTTTTAAAAACAGTGGCAATGCCCCCCCCACGACGAGTCAAACGAGGAGAGTTTAAAAATGAATAACCTGATGGAACCAAGTCCGTAAAACATGAAGAGTCACCATTTAAAATCCAAGTCTCAGTGATGAAGAAGAAATCCAGATTATTTGATGTAATGAAGTCTTGCAGAATAAAAGTTTTATTAGACACTGATCTCACGTTCAGGAGAGCAGCCTTGATAGAAGTAGAAGAGCTTGTTGCAGGATGAGCACGGGTGAGAGTGCGAAGATTAGCAGCGTTTACTGCCCGATTGCACACCGAGGAAAAGTGATGCTGTCTTGAAATGGACAAATTAAATCCTGTGTCCAGCGCCCATGAATCAGTGATGGATTCCTGAGCAGGAGAAGATGGGTCATAGACAACTCGCAGGCATCGGGAAACAAAGCTCTGGGACTTGAGTCGGCGTTGTTTAACAGCAATTCCGGCTCTTTTCCCACGACGGCGGCGAGTGCGTTTGTGTCTCCGAGGAGCATTCAACTGACTGATACAGGTGAACACCGGCGTCCAGGTGAAGAAGTCAGGAGATGAATAAAACAAAGGTGGAGGTGCACAAAAAATCCAATCGGAAGATGAAAACTGAGAGGAAAGTAGGCCAGAAAATATGTTAAGTAAAGACTCCCGATCATAGGACAGTGATCGTTGGGATGAAATAAGACATAAAAACAAAGTTAAGACATAGACTAGAGAGACGAGCAGACGGCCAGCCACACCAGTCGGTGCCATCTTGATAATCTCAATATTGACAGTACTACATCTAAACTGAGAAATGAATTCCTATCCTTACTGGACTGTTTTGACTTGACACAACATGTTGATTTTTCCCACCCACTCTGGTGGTCATATATTGGATCTGATCTGCACTTCTGGACTAACTGTTGCCAATATTTACAGCACTGATTTGGGACTCTCTGACCATAAAGCAGTATTTTTCACTGTCTCACTGCCTTTACCTCCTCTTACCTGTAAACGACAAATTTCTTACAGAAACCTTAAAAATATCTGTCCCTCTATCCTTTCTGGATCCATTTCTGATCTTTTACTGTCTGCACCTATTCCGTCAACACTAGATAGTCTTGCTGATCACTATAACTCAGCCCTTCATTCAGCATTAGATAAAACAGCTCCTTTAAAAGATAAGGAGGTTTCCTTTAAACGTTCAGCTCCTTGGTATAACTCAGAATTGCGATCTATGAAAGCAGCTGGCCGACGCCTTGAGAGAATGTCACGTAAGACTGGCCTCACCGTGCACATCCAGGCTTTCTCTGACCACCAAAGAGCTTACAGAGAAGCACTAACTGCTGCTAAGAACACCCACTATGGCAGAATAATAAAGAAGTGGCCACAATAACCCAAGGGTTTTGTTTTCTGTAGTTAATAAACTACTCGAACCTACATCTGTCCCAACTACCTCTTCTACTGAAGTCTGTGAGGATTTCCTCCACTTTTTCCGTAACAAAATTAAAGATCTAAATAATTCAACTAACATAAATACATCATCTGTTTATATCTTTCCCTGTTTTCCTACTCCATCCAGCTCCTTCTCTAAGTCCTCACCAGTCACATTTGTGTTTATTAATAACCTGCTTTGTAAGATGAGGCCAACTACTTGTGTACTGGACCCCATCCCCAGCACACTATTTAAATCCTGCCTTCATGCCATAATCCGGACTGCTACAACAATAATAAACTCATCCCTTAACACTGGCTCTGTGCCGCTCACTTTTAAAATCGCTTCTGTAACCCCAATATTAAAAAAGTCTGGTCTTGATGCTGACAATCTTAACAATTTCCGGCCTATTTCCCACTTACCTTTCCTGTCAAAAGCTCTTGAGCGTGTTGTAGCTTCCCAGCTCACCAATTATTTAATGTCTAATAATTTGATGGAACCCTTTCAGTCTGGTTTCAGGGTGCAGCACAGCTGTGAAACTGCTCTGCTACGGGTAACCAATGATCTGCTTATGGCAGCAGACTCTGGACAAACCAGCATATTAATTCTATTAGACGTCAGTGCAGCATTTCACACTGTCAGACATGACATTCTACTGTCTAGAATGGAGAACATGCTGGGTATCTCTGGCACTGCCCTCCAGTGGTTCAAGTCCTATCTGACTGATAGGCAAGAGTTTGTTAGTCTTAGCAACAGCAGATCCAGCTTGGCACCAGTCACACAAGGAGTTCCTCAGGGCTCTGTCCTCGGCCCTCTTCTCTTCTGTATTTATATGCTTCCCCTTGGCCATATTATTCGTAGCTATGGACTGGGCTATCATTTTTATGCAGATGATCCTCAACTCTACTTCAATGTTAAAAGTGGAACTTCATCAGAGCTTTCTCAGCTCACAACCTGCCTTATTGAAATTAAAACCTGGATGGAGCAGAACTGTATAAAATTAAACTGCAACAAAACTGAACTCCTGCAAATTGGGACTACAATGCAACTTAATAAAATGAGCTTCTTCCCAGTCCATCTTGGCGGTGATCTCATCAGACCTGCCTCTACTGCAAAGAATCTTGGTGTCATTTTTGATTCCTCCCTTTCTTACTCCGCCCACAAAAATCACATTAAGAAACTTTCTTATTTTCACCTCCGTAACATATCCCGTGTTCGCTCCTTCCTCTCCTTTGCTAATGCTGAGAAACTTGTCCATGCTTTTATCACATCCCGCATCGATTATTGTAACTCGCTGTTAGCAGATGCCCCTTTTAATCTTATATCACAGCTCCAGCTTATTCAAAACTCAGCTGCAAGAGTCCTTACTCGAACCAGCAACAGCGAGCACATCACACCCATCCTGCTCTGTCTTCACTGGCTCCCTGTGTCTTACAGAATCGAATATAAAATCCTACTAATAACCTACAAAGCCTACTAATAACCTACAAAGCCTTAAAAAGCCTCGCGCCAAACTACATCAGTGACCTTCTCCATTACTATGTGCCTGCCCGCTCACTAAGGTCCTCTGATTCTGGTAATCTTGTTGTGCCCCACACTAATCTACACTCCATGGGTGACAGGGCCTTCAACAGCATAGCGCCCAGACTCTGGAATGACCTACCGAAATTAATCAGGTCAGCTGACTCCATGAATTTTTTTAAAAAACAACTCAAAACTCATCTGTTCAGGAAGGCTTTTAGCTCTACTTGACTTCATTCCCCTTCTCTCAGTTTACCACTATGTCAAGATTCTCATGTAACCTGTGTGTGTGTGTGTGTGTGCTAGACCATCAATTCTGTTGTCTGTTAGGCTTTCTCTGAATTTACTGTCTTAATCTTCTTTATTTATTTATTTGGTTTGTAATATGCTATATACTGTATACCCTGCCATTCTTTCTTATATTCTTTAAGTGCCTTGAGCATGGGAAAGGCGCTATATAAATAAAATGTATTATTATTATTATTATTATTATTATTATTATTATTAGGGAATTACAATAATTGATGCGGGATATGAAAAAAGCATGGACAAGTTTCCCAGCGTTAGAAAAGGAGAGGAAGGAGCGAATACAGGATATGTTACGGAGGTGAAAGTAAGAAAGTTTGTTAATGTGATTTATGTGGGTGGAATAAGAAAGGGAGGAATCAAAAATGACACCAAGATTCTTTGCAGTAGAGGCAGGTCTGATGAGATCACTGCCAAGAGGAACTGGAAAGGCACTCATTTTATTAAGTTGCACTTTAGTCCCAATTTGTAGGAATTCAGTTTTGTTGCAATTTAATTTTAAAGAGTTCAGCTCCATCCATGTTTTAATTTCACTGAGGCAAGTTGTGAGCTGAGAAAGCTGTGATGAAGTTCCACTTTTAACATTGAAATAGAGTTGAGTATCGTCTGCATAAAAATGTCCTAAAAAATGTCCTAAAAATGTCATAAACCTAGTCCAAAGCTTTGAATAATATGGCCAAGGGGAAGCATATAAATACAGAAAAGCAAAGGACCGAGGACAGAGCCCTGAGGAACTCCTTGTATGACTGGCGCTGTGCTGGACCTGCTGTTGCCAAGACTAACAAACTCTTGCCTATCAGTCACATAGGACTTGAACCACTGGATGGCAGTGCCAGAGATACCCAGCATGTTCTCCATTCTGGACAGTAGAATGTCATGTCTGACAGTGTCAAATGCTGCACTGAGGTCTAACAGAATTAATATGCTGGTTTGTCCAGAGTCTGCTGCCATAAGCAAATCATTGGTTACCCGAAGAAGAGCAGTTTCACAGCTGTGCTGCACCCTGAAACCAGACTGAAAGTGTTCCATCAAATTATTAGAGGTTAAGTAATTGGTGAGCTTAGAGGCTACAACACGCTCAAGAACTTTTAACAGAAAAGGTAAGTGGGAATTAGGCCAAAAATTGTTAAGATCGTCACCATCAAGAACAGACTTTTTTAACATGGGGGTTACAGAAGCGATTTTAAAAGTGGCTGCCACAAACCCAGTGTCGAGGGATATATTGATTATTGTCATAACAGAGCAGTTTCACAACTGTGCTGTGCTCTGAAACCAGACTGAAAGGGATACATCAAATTATTAGAAGTTAAGTAGTTGGTGAGTCTGCAGTAGGCTAGCGCCTGCCTAGGGTTTGTTTCCTGCCTTGCGCCCTGTGTTGGCTGGGATTGGCTCCAGCAAACACCCGTTAAATTGTTAAGATTGTCAGCATCAAGACCAGACTTTTTTAACATTGGGGTTACAGAAGCGATTTTAAATGTGAGTGGCAAACCAGTGTCAAGGGGTAAGTTTATTATTGTTGTAATAGTCAGGATTATGACATAAAGGCAGGATTTAAATAGTGTGCTGGGGATGGGGTCCAGTACACAAGTAGTCGGCCTCATCTTACAAAGCAGGTCATTAACAAAAGCAGATGTGACTGGTGAGAACTTAGAGAAGGAGCTGGATGGAGTGGGAAAACAGGGAAAGATATAAACAGATGATGTATTTATGTTAGTTGAATTATTTAGATCTTTAATTTTGTTACGGAAAAAGTGGAGGAATTTCTCACAGACTTCAGCAGAAGAGGTAGTTGGGCAAATGCGTGTTGGAGTAGTTTAATAACTACAAAGAACAAAACCCTTGGGTTATCGTGGCCACTTTCTATTACTCTGCCATAATGGGTGCTCTTGGCAGCAGTTAGTCCTTCTCTGTAAGCTCTTTGGTGGTCAGAGAAAGTATGGATGTGCATTATGAGGCCAGTCTTCCGTGACATTCTCTTAAGGCGTCGGCCAGCTGCTTTCATAGATCGCAATTCTGAAATATACCAAGGAGCTGAACGCTTAAAGGAAACCTCCTTATGTTTTAAAGGAGCCGTTTTATCTAATGTTGAATGAAGGGCAGTGTTATAGTGGTCAATTAGACTATCTAGTGTTGATGGAATAGGGGAAGACAGTAAAAGATCAGAAATGGATCCAGAAAGAATAGAGGGGCACATATTTTTAAGGTTTCTGTAAGAAATTTGTTGTTTACAGGTAAGAGGAGGGAGAGGTAATGAGACATTGAAAAGCATTGCTTTATGGTCAGAGAGTCCCAAATCAGTGCTGTAAATGTTGGCAACAGATAGTCCAGATGTTCCTTATTTACCTGACGAGGTAAGAAGACGATATTGGGGCAGCCGAGCCGGCGCAAAGATAAAAGATAAGATAAAAGCCAGGCAACTTGAGAGAAAATGGCGTTATAAACCGTCGATGCCATCTGTGATCCTAGGAAATGTGAACTCACTACCAAATAAGATCGACGAACTGGCTGTGCTGGTGAAAAATGTCAGAACCTACAGAGAATGCAGCTTGCTGTGTTTTAGTGAAACGTGGCTAACAACTACCATCCCAGATGCTAACGTGGAGCTACCCGGGTTTAGCACAGTTAGAGCGGACAGAGACGCAAGTACCTGCGGGAAGAAGAAAGGAGGAGGACTCGCTCTCTATGTCAATACAAGATGGTGCAACTCAGGACATGTAAACGTTAAAATCTCCATTGCTGCAGGGACATCGAACTGTTGGCCGTAAGTCTGCGTCCCTAATACTTGCCCAGAGAGTTTGGACACGTGACTGTTGTTATTGTTTACATCCCCCCTCAAGCGAACGCGGAGATAGCGAGTGACATCATCCATTCCACAGTTGCTAAGTTACAAACGCAGCACCCTGAGGCACTTGTGCTAATCTCTGGAGACTTTAACCATGTGACGCTGGACAAAACATTACCTGCCTTCTCCCAGTATGTGGATTGTAACACCCAGGGAAATAGGACTATCGACCTACTGTATGCAAACGTTAAAGACGCATACAGCTCCACCCCGCTGCCTGCGCTTGGGAAAGCAGATCATAACCTGGTTCTGCTTCAGCCTCAATACAAACCAAGAGTGTGGGCGCTGCCTACAACCACACAATCATTCAGGAACTGGTCCCCTGAGGCAGAGCAGGCTCTGAGAGACTGCTTTGGAACTACAGACTGGGATATATTGCTGGGGTCACATAGTGAGAACATTGAAGACGCTGTTGAATGCACAACTGATTACATCAACTTCTGTATGGACATTGTAGTTCCAGTAAGAACAGTACGCTGCTATGCTAACAACAAGCCATGGATTACAAGTGACATCAAAGGCCTTTAGAACCAGAAGAAAAGGGCTTTTAAAGACGGTGATCAGCATGAGCTCAAATGCGTGCAGAAGGAACTGTCGAGTCCAGCTTAGGGCGGCGAAAGAGCAGTACAGGAGAAAGCTGGAACAGAAGTTGCAGAACAACAGCATGAAGGAAGTGTGGGATGGGATGAAGATTATCACTGGCTGCAGCTCGAAGCGGGGTGGTTTGATCGAGACAAACGTGGAGAGAGCAAACCAAATGAACAACTTCTTTAATAGGTTTGATCACCCTAACCCACTCTCACCTCGGAGTACTGCATCCTCCAACCATCCTTCTACTGATACTAGCATAGGTGAGACATCCCCACCCACAATTACAGCAGCTCAGGTGAGCAGAGAGCTGAGAAGACTTCGTGCCAGCAAAGCAGCGGGTCCAGATGGTGTATCGCCACGACTGCTGAAGGCCTGTGCGTTGGAACTGGGGAGTCCTCTACAGCGCATCTTCAACCTGAGCCTGGAACAGCGGAGAGTCCCAAGGCTTTGGAAAACATCTTGTATCACCCCAGTCCCAAAGATATCACGTCCTAGTGAGCTGAATGACTTTCGGCCTGTTGCTCTGACGTCACATCTGATGAAGACCATGGAGCGGCTGCTGCTTCACCACCTGAGGTCACAGGTCCACCACGCCCTCGACCCTCTGCAGTTCGCATACCAGGAGAAGGTGGGAGCGGAGGATGCCATCATCTATATGCTACACCGATCCCTCTCCCGCTTGGACAGAGGCAGTGGTGCTGTAAGAATTATGTTTTTGGACTTCTCTAGTGTCTTCAACACTATCCAACCTCTGCTACTTAGAGACAAGCTGACTGAGATGGGAGGAGACTCACACCTTGTGGCATGGATCATGGACTATCTTACAGACAGACCTCAATATGTGCGTCTTGGGAACTGCAAGTCTGACATTGCGGTCAGCAACACAGGGGCGCTGCAGGGGACTGTACTTTCTCCGGTCCTGTTCAATCTATATACATCGGACTTCCAATATGATTCGGAGTCCTGCCACGTGCAAAAGTTCGCTGATGACACTGCTATTGTGGGCTGCATCAGGAGTGGGCAGGAGGAGGAGTACAGGAAGCTAATCAAAGACTTTGTTAAATGGTGCGACTCAAACCACTTACACCTTAACACCAGCAAGACCAAGGAGCTGGTGGTGGATTTTAGGAGGCCCAGGCCCCTCATGGACCCTGTGATCATCAGAGGTGACTGTGTGCAGAGGGTGCAGACCTATAAATATCTGGGAGTGCAGTTAGATGACAAATTGATCTGGACTGCCAATACTGATGCTCTGTGTAAGAAGGGTCAGAGCCGACTATACTTTCTTAGAAGGTTGGTGTCCTTCAACATCTGCAATAAGATGCTGCAGATGTTCTACCAGACGGTTGTTGCAAGTGCCCAATTCTACGCGGTGGTGTGCTAGGGAGGCAGCATAAAGATGAAAGACGCCTCACGCCTGGACAAACTTGTTAAGAAGGCAGGCTCTATTGTAGGAGTAAAGTTGGACAGTTTAACATCTGTGGCAGAGCAACGGGCATTAAGCAAACTCCTGTCAATCATGAAAAATCCACTGCATCCACTGAACAGTGTCATTTCCAGGCAGAGAAGTAGCTTCAGTGACAGACTTTTGTCACTGTCTTGCTCCACTGAAAGACTGAGGAGATCGTTCCTCCCCCACACTATGCGACTCTTCAATTCCATCCGGGGGAGTAAATGCTAACATTACTCAAAGTTATTGTCTGCTTTTACATGCATTTTTATTACTATTTAATTTAATATTTTTTTTTTTGTATCAGTATACTGCTGCTGGATTATGTGAATTTCCCCTTGGGATTAATAAAGTATGTATCTATCTATCTATCTATCTACAGATCAGACTACACATTCTCCAGTTGCACCATCTCATTGTCAGTACGTGCTTTCATTATGTTGTAGGGTCAAATCCATTACTATCATATTAACTAAACATAACCTGTAAAACCTTTCAGCATTAAAGTTCTTTTGAAAGCCTGAGAAAACTTGGGTCAAAAGGCATCTGTCCCAGATACTATTTCCTTTGCTTATTGATCTAGAATATCAACAGATAAATCCTTAATATTTTTACTCAAATGGCTAAGAAACTTAGATGCAAAAAGTCACACATCATCACTCTTTTCTTAGGCTGCAAGTTCTATTTAATATATGTTAGAGGGAAATTTTACTTGAAAATTTAAAATGGTCAAAATATTCCTGTTAACTATAAGTGTTTTCTTCATTCTCTACATACAAATAGTTAAATACCTCAAATTCAGCAAAAAATAAAACCCAAAAGCAATGCCTAAAACTGAAACCTTAAAGTATACTCTATTTAAAACCTGTACTAGTTTCACAAGACTTGACATCTATACTAATAAAAGGCAAAGCCCTCACTCACTCACTGACTGACTGACTGACTGACTGACTGACTGACTCATCACTAATTCTCCAACTTCCCGTGTAGGTAGAAGGCTGAAATTTGGCAGGCTTATTCCTTACAGCTTCCTTACAAAAGTTGGGCAGGTTTCATTTCAAAATTCTACGCGTAATGGTCATAACTGGAAGGTATTTTTCTCCATTTACTGTAATGGAGTTGAGCTTGACCGCCGTGGGGGCGGAGTTTCGTGTGACATCATTACGCCGCCCACGTAATCACGTGAACTGACTGTCAACGCACTATGTAGAAAACCAGGAAGAGCTCCAAAATACGCTGAACAAAACATGCATTATATAATTGAGAAGGCAGAGAAACATTAAGAAGCGAGCGAGTGACATACTACCATATTCATCAGTACAGCTACTTCGGAAACAAAGCGAGGTATAAACCTAAACTTTAAATTAATTTAATAGACAGGCTGCCGCTGGTGCTTTTCGTGCCCAAGGATAATGCGGGATACAAGTTTAATGAGAGGACGCAGGATATAAACGAGAGTTTTGATCACTTTGTAACTAAGTTAAAATTGCAGGTGAAGGGGTGTGCTTATGCAAATTCCGAGAGACTGTGTTTGTGGAGGATTGACAGTTAAGGCGGGTGGGGGAGTCACGTCATCATCTCCCCTCCCATTTACCTCATTTCGCTCTGAGCTGAGCTCCGCGGCTAACGCCGTCTTCCGAAGCAGCTTCGTCACACTGCCACCAAATACAGAGAAATCCACGTTAACTCTTTCAGGGCTGATGTCGACTTTTGTCAAAAGGAGGAGTTAACCATGGTAATCAACTGTAAACTGAGCCAAGACCAACCGTTATGTTTTAGTTGGACTCTCGTTGCCTGAAGGAAAGTTAGATTCATTGGTCTGACTGAGATTTCCTGCGCTCGCGTGAGCAGCAAGGCGGAAACAATGGCAAAAATGGGACTGACATCTGGTGAGAGATCAAAGCAAATGTATAAAGCAAAATACTCCGCAGACAAAATTTTGCCTATTATCTCTGAACTGGACTATGACTTGTCGGACTCAGATTTTGATACAAGTGATCGAAAACGAATGTGACATTCCAGCTTCAGCTGATTGGTCCCCATCTAATTGTGGTACTGACAATGTTCACCAGGTAGGACTGCCACTTAGCAATGATAAGGTAGGAGAAGGTAGAAACCACACTGCAATGCACTGCGACCATGACTACTGCTGCTGCCGCCCCAGGCATACGAAGACAGCCTGGCAGCAAGCCTGCCACATATTCTTGGCAAACTGGCAGCCACAGCATACAACAACAGACAGTTTATGTTGATTTCTGTGTGAAACCATTGCTTTTCAGAAACTGTTTTTTGGAAAAAATATTCAGCCCTCAAAGAGTTAATACACACTCTGTCTCTAGACTTTCTCCACACTGAATCCTCCAGGCACTACTTACAAAAGGTTACATTGACAATCGTGTTACGTTATTTTTAAAATGTTTAATTTTCTTAGCACAAGCACAGCTGAGAAGCTTCGATGCATGTGCTCCATAACGCGTTAAAAAATAATGCATTTAATCACACTTTGCATTACAATCAAAGGGGAACTTTTGTCAATGCATGATTTCCTGGTACACCGATAACATTGATCAGCGCATCCCAATTCATTTTAGCCTCGCACCACCTTGGTTTGAGAAGAAGTATGAAAAAATATGAGGTTAACACACAAAAACAGATCACCAATTCAAGCTTTATGAATAATCGATTCGCCATCAATAATTGTTTTGGTAAAGCCATACTCAGTGTAATCCTCCTTCCATTTTATAATTTTTCCGCCACTAGCCATGATTAAATGAACGGTAAAAAAGTAAGAGCGAAGCGAGGGTGACTTATTTAGGCAGGAATATATATGACAGCAACACTCATGACAATCATGTTATGTTATTATTAAAATGTTTCCTTTTCTTTTTCATTACTTCTTTAACCCATTACTTCTCCGCTGCGAGGCGCGGGTATTTTGTATATGAATGACCTCCAAAGAGCGCGGAGACTTTTGATCATGTGAACGTGTCTGCAAAAACTGGCGTCTCCTGCCCAGCAAAAGTCGAGCAGCCGGCGCGCGCGCATAGCTGTGCCAGCCTTTAACACGCTGACTGCGCTTCTGCGGCAAAATAATATTAAGGCGCTTCGCACTTTATTTTGCACGTATACGATTATGAGGTCGTCAGCTCTTATGAAGACACGCACAGGAGTGAAGGACTGACAGTGCCATCACAGCCGATTAATAGCTGGGACGTCTCACCAGTCTGCACAAGACCCACCGCGACTGTCCCCAAAAGGCGCTCATATCGTCAGCGAACACATCTCTCTATACTATATAAAAGAAAAACGCAAATTTCCTTTCTTTACACCTTTTTTCCTTTTATCCCAAACCAAAGCCTTTCTCTCTTAACACTGCAGAGGACACAAAACTAATTTTCTTTAATTGCTGGTAAGGCACATTATTAGAGGCAGAAATTTGGACTTTCACATAGAAAATGTAATTTCTATACCACAGCCGTCGTGTAGCGCCTTTCAAAAGGGATCTACTACCGAGAGATGATCCATATACATTTTAGCTGCTGTTAGTACTACTTACCTCTTCTGTTATACCGTCTTTAAAATGTAGTTTACCCGCAACCACTCCAGTAGTGCTCAATGTAACTTTACTTCATAAAACGTTAATGTTTTACTGTTTAATAACTTATAGACTACATTTTATTATTTTTCCCTTGCACTCAGTGATCAAAGCTATACACACACATATAGACACATACATATATATATATATATATATATATATACACATATATTTATATATACCTGTGTGTATGTTTGTATGTATGTGTATACACACACACACACACACACACACATACATACACACACAAATTATATATATGTGTGTGTCTGTGTATGTATGTATGTATATGTGTGTGTATATATGATGTAGATAGGTATGCATATATATATATATATATATGTATATGTAGATATGTATATAGATATGTATTTTGCTATATATATATATATATATATATATATACATATATATATATATATAGATATAGATATAGAGAGATATAGATATGGGAACAACACTCATATCAATGACAAAACAATTACATTAACAATCATGTTACGTTATTTTTTAAATTTTTCCTTTTCTTTTTCATACCTTCTTTAACACACTACTTCTCCGCTGCAAAGCGCGGGTATTCTGCTAGTATTCAAATAAAACTGACATGTTTAAATGGTTTAATCATACAAAAATGTTCCTTAAAGTATATGGCAGGTAGTCCTGCTGTGATCGGTAGATAACCTGCCTTTCTTAGAATTACATAAAATGAGCAGATTGGAATATTGTTACAATAAGTTGTAATTTTCTGAACTATACAATTATCACTAATTTTTTTTATCTTAATCATTTGTTTGATTTGTAAAGAGTATGTTTGGATAATTACAAAACATTCAATGTCTTGTATTTTTTCTAATTTTTACTTTTATGAACATGTAAAGCAACATACCAACCACAAAATCTGAGAAAGGGACAGGGACTCTTGATAGCCTCCAAGTAGTTTGTGAAATACTGGTCCATAAACATTTTTGCTGGTTTACATTTCTCCTCCTGTTCACAAGGGCATTGATACTAATCTATTGTCTGCTCCTCTTTGCAATTTCTCTACTTCTGTGCTTACAAAGTAATTATGTCAAGGGCCAATTTCTACATAAACAGGGTACACCACCACATTTTGCCCTGGAACTATATTAACATTCCACCCAACACAAGTTCCTCATTGTTTCAAAACAAAAAAGCAAATGCCCTATTTTTAGCCATTTCCTGCCAGCAATTCTTTCACTCATCTGACTGTACCCACAATCTGTATAAAATGGTATTGTCCTGTTTCATCCACCTATTCATGAGCCAAAGTGTAGATGCACAAGGGGAGCCTGTGGGGGTACTAGAATATAACAGAAAATACTTTAAAGCTTGCACTGCTTTCTTACAGCGATGGACATTAAATCTTGCACTGCTTTCTTACAGCAATGGATCAGCAGTTCACAGAAACAGGAATCACTCAGGATGGTCATCAGAAAAGAACCTCGGAAAGCTCTGCTCAGAATGGTCTATCCAGGCTTTACCATGACTCCTAGTTAGGTCACCCTAAATCAAGTGAGTGCAAATGGGGGTTTTCGCAAATGAATCTAATTGTTACTCCAGAGCCAGCCTCGTTACTGACAAGCACTGTCTCCACACTTCTCTTCATATGATTGGTTGGCCCTTCACTCACACGCTTTGATCCTGCAGCTTCATGGCTGTTACGAGGACAACTATCAACCATTAACAGTCGAAGCAAAGAACAAATTAGAACAACTGCATTTGATGAAAACATACAAAAAGTTTGGAATTTTCTTTAAAACTCGGATTGCTTTGTGGGACTACATAACAACTTTTTTGTAGAATGTAGAGCTTGTTCAATTTCAGAAATTCTGTGTTTGTAATTTTAAACTATCAATCACAATATTATGCAGCACAGTACAACTATGCAGATCATAGGTTTGCATCCCGAGTTTGCAAAGTGCTTTTAGTAGTGAGTAAAGAGCTGAATAAATGTAAAAAAATAATTATTATTATTATACTTGATGATTTCTCAATTTCAAATTTTAAACGTTTTTTCACTAAATAAACAATACATGTATCTCTAGGACTCGCTGCTTCTATATGCCTTCACAGTACCTGAAACTTGATCTAAACGGAAAGTATGTGTACTGCTACTTTTTTGTTTACATAAATGGCACTGCTAATCACACATGTGGTGATAGTTCTTTTTTAATTTTGTTAAATGCAGTTTGTAATTTGCCTGGGTCAGATAAGAGCAAATATTTATTTTATTTCAAAAAGGAAATACATGTAACAAAGGAGCTATAGAATTAAGTAGCTGAGACTCGAGTTAAAGGTGCACCAGTTCTGCATTACATTGACCTCTGTGTGAAAGTGGAACAAAAGAAGCCATCATTCAAAAATAACCATTAGAAAGCATGTTGGAAGTTTACTAGAAAGCATTTAAGCAACAAGAGAGAGATATGTGAATAGGTTTTGCAATCAGATGAGGCAAAGATAGAATGTTTTGGTCAAAATTCAAATTGATACCTGGGGAGCAATTGTAACACTACCAACACCTCAAAAAACATCATTCTTACAAAGAATTTTGCTGGTGGCTGGATTATGCTGTGGGATTGCTTTTCTGGGTATCTGATTAAGATAAAAGGAAAATGGATAAATAAAAACACAAGAAGATACTACAAGAGAATGTTATTCAGTTTACTAAAAAAAGCAAACCTTGAGTGAAAGGTTATTTTCCAGTTGGGCAAAGATAATAAACATAAAGCCAGAGTCACGTGGTGTGTCCCAATGACAAAATTATGAATGCCCTATAATGACCCAATTGAAGTCTTGATTTTAATTCAATTGATAATTTGTGACACTGTTTGTAAATTGCAGTACACAAACATCATCCAACTAACCTGAATGACCTGAAGCAAATTTGCCTGGAAAAAAATGCAACATAAACTCCCAAACAGCATGCAAAACTGATAGGTACAGTTCCACAAAAGACTTGAAACAAAGGGTGGCTTTTCAAAATATTAAACCCTGGGGACAGATTACTTATGCAACAGAATTTTTTTCTTTTTCTTTTTTCCTAACATATAACAATACATTAAAAAAACACTTCTGAGTTTCAGTGGTTTGAAATAAAAAAAGTCTGAAATAGTGTTAGCCACCATAATTTGTGTTAAAACGAATTGTAATTTACTTCATGAGGTAGAAGTGCACAATGAATTGGAATAATTGCATCAAATATTTTAAATATTAAAATGAGTGCTTTAATGTAGATGTTTAAAGTCTAAATATTTGATTGCAACAGAAATTTGTAATTTTTCACCGTCTGATAGAGGTCCATAGAAGGGCAGATCTATACTAATAAAAGGCAAAGCCCTCACTGACTCACTCACTCACTCACTCATCACTAATTCTCCAACTTCCCGTGTAGGTAGTAGGCTGAAATTTGGCAGGCTTATTCCTTACAGCTTACTTACAAAAGTTAAGCAGGTTTCATTTCGAAATTCTATACATAACAGTCATAACGGTCGATAACGGTCAACAATGTCCGCCATGTTGAACTTTCTTATTTATGGCCCCATCTTCACAAAATTTGGTAGGCGGCTTCCCTGTGCTAACCGAAACCGATGTACATACTTATTTCGATGGTATGACACCACTGTCGGCCACCATATTGAACTTTCCAACGTCACTAATTTTCCAACTTCCCGTGTAGGTAGAAGGCTGACCCCATCTTCACGAAATTTGGTAGGTGGCTTCCCTGTGCTAACCAAAATCAACATACGTACTGTGAACGCTGGCCCCGGCACAGACAGACGGACAACATGGTTTCACCCAACACACTGTTTATTTTACATAAATATATATACAGTTCGTGCACTCACAAACCCCAGTGCCTTCCGCACCGATTTCCCCAATGTCCAGGGCCCACAGTCTTTGTGCCTTCCTGGCCGCCTTCCGTCCTCTCTCTCCAGCTCAGTATGCTGCCTCCCGACTTCCACCTCCTGACTGGAGAGAGGCGGCCCCTTTTATGGGGACCCGGATGAGCTCCAGCTGCTTCCCGGCACCTGACGTTGGCCACACCCCTGTGTGGCGGAAGTGCCGGCTGCGCATCTGGAAGCCGTCCGTGCATCCCCAGTCGTCTTCCCCCCGGCACTTCCTGGTGTGGCGGAAGTGCCGGGCTCTCGGGATAATTAGGCACTGGGGCGCCGCCTGGCGGTGGCCACGGGTCCCTGCAGGGCTGGGCTTCCAAGCCCTGTACCCGAGGCCCCCTGCATAACCAGGACGGACGCCCCCACTCGGTCTGGAGGAGGCACACGCCCTCCTCCGGTCCTCCAAGGCGTCCCGACCGGGCTCCAGCCCTGGCCGAGGACCAGATGGGATAAACCGGCATCGGGGCGCCGCCTGGCGGTGACCACGGGCCCCTACAGGGTAGGGCTTCCATGCCCTCGACCCGTGGTCCCCAACAGAACCAGGACGGACGCCCCCTCGCGGTCTGGAGGAGGCACAAGCCCTCCTCACGTCCTCCTGGGCGTCCCGGCCAGGCTCCAGCCCCGGCCGGGGACCACAGTACTTATTTCGGTGGTATGACGCCAATGTCGGCCGCCATATTGAATTTTCCAAACGTCACTAATTCTCCAACTTCCCGTGTATGTAGAAGGCTGAAATTTGGCAGGCTCATTCCTTACAGCATACTTACAAAAGTTAAGCAGGTTTCATTTCGAAATTCTACGCGTAACGGTCATAACGGTCAACAACATCCGCCATGTTGAACTTTCTTATTCATGGCCCCATCTTCACGAAATTTGGTAGGTGGCTTCCCTGCGCTAACCAAAACCGATGCACGTACTTATTTCAGTGGTATGATGCCACTGTCGGCTGCCATATTGAAGTTTCCTATGTCACTAATTCTCCAACTTCCAGTGTAGGTAGAAGGCTGAAATTTGGTACTTATTTCGGTGGTATGATGCCACTGTTGGCCGCCATATTGAACTTATGGGCCCATCTTCAAAAAATTTGATATGCGGGTTCCCAACGCTAACTGAATCCTACTTACATACATATATACGTCCATAGCCTGAAGCTCGGTCATGGAGTGAGGCGGTGTTGGGTCCCCCATCCAAACACCTCCCACGTTGTTGACTGCCTGCCTATATAAGGCCGTCCGTCGCTCCAGTCTCTACATTCCCTTCCTTGCTTCGCCACGGGATTCACGTCTCCCTACTGATAACTACAGCCTTTTTATTTAATCCACGGCTTCTCCGCTGTTTTATTGTTCGTTTATTATGATTATAGTTATTGTGTAGGTATTTTAGACTTACTTTACATTGCTCAGGTACCCATTTCCTTTATCATTCCAACCGTACCCCCATTAACATGTCTATCGAGGTGATCACCATCGATCAAAGAACTGTCACTTACCGAGTGGTTTCCATGCCCGGAGATGGCACCTACCTTTTCCATTCTCTTTGTTACATATTGCACGACCATATCAGGCTCACTCTTGATATCCGGAGGAACATTGTGTCTTATGTATTGAATGACTGGGACAGGTTCAAGGTGTGGACTGATGACGGTGCAGGAGATAATTATACTACACAGGAGCACTATAAGAATGCATCTGCATGTGAGTTGATGGCTGCTGCTGAATTGTTCGGCTGTCACTTTCAAGTGTACCAAAATGGCCAAATATTTTACACCTTTGGACAACCGCCAATGCCTCTTCAACATCTTAGATTCACAGGTGACAATTTCAGTAGTGGACACTTTGATGTTTATGAATGTTTAAACTCTCAAAAGCTGGATGTGAAGTTATCGATGAAACTGGTTGTATACTTACAGCGCTTGACAGATGCCGAATGTCTCTTCAACACAAGTCCTACAAATACTGTAATTGAAATAAACCATGAAACTCAAACCGATTATGACAGCAGCAATCCAAGCTCTGAGATTTGAAACAAGATTACTGTTCACATGGCCAACTGTACGTTGCATGCTTAAGAGTAAGCTCAGCGCACAGCTTGGTCATATTACAACCAGAGGGCCGAATTCACAATGTGGTATACAAAGAGATCCTTAACAAATAATTATTGGTATATTTTCCCTCAGTTTAAAAAGATTTAAATTTCTTCTTAATAAAACTTTTAAGGCAGTACTTTGCCGCTGCGAAGCGCGGGTATTTTGCTAGTCCCTAATAAAGGATAAAAAAATCAAAAGTAACATCATATCCGTACCCACTGACCAGGACATGGTCTAAAACAATACCTCCCATACTTGAAATTTGTTATTATTAACCCTCTGAGAGTGGCTGTTAGAGGGCTAGAACCACCGGTAAAGAATCAAAAAGGAAATATATTATTGTATCTGTGATCAGCAACTACGAAATAGCATAAACAACTCTCCACAAGCCTATATTACTGATCCCCACTTTTTTGAAGTTTTGTGAAAAGGAGTAATCGACCACTCCTATCCCATTAAGGGATAAACACTTGGAATCAGTTGATCTGGCATGCACAACTTCAAGTTCTCCTGATCATTTCTGCTGAAGACACCTATTTGTTTACTGTTTATCACTGGGGTGGAATGTCCTGTGCAAAACATGGTCCAAAATAGCCTAAAACTATTATTTTTTTATCTAGATTGCCAAAACTATGGAGAAACCCCAAAATGCTTGTTGTCTTGCATAACTACGCATCAAGATGAGTCGAATGGTGTATGATATGTGGGGCATTTCTTACACTGGCTAGCCAGGAGGCGCTGGACAAGAAAAAGATAAGAAATTTCAAAGCTTTCGTAAGTAATTCTTATGAACAGAATATCACAGAAAATATCAGTGTTCTTAAGTAAAATTGTTGAAGTGTAAAACTACTTTTACAATGCACTATATATATTGTGGAGGATTGCCGGCTTCTTACTCCGGCCCTCACCCCCAGGCCGCCAGGAGGAGCTCTCCCGACAGCATGATCATGCCCCGAGTTCCAGCAGGGCCTCATGGACTATGTAGTGTTTATACACAGCCCTGCTGGATACCTTGGGGGCCACCAGGAGTCGCTGTAGGGGGGCTCGTGGGCTCTTATATGCCCTATAACCCGGGAGTACGTCACGGTCACGTGACAGGAAGGAACGACGTGCTACTGGGTTGAAGAAAAGGACTGTTTACCCTGACCCGGAAGGAATAAGGAACTGTGGACTGATTGGGCAGGAACACCTCCGGGTCAGGGTGTATAAAAGGACTGTGGGAAAGCCCTGAGACTGAGCTGAGCTGGGAGGTAGAGGGGCGAAGTGTCTGGGCGAGGAGGAGAGAGTATTATTGTTGTGTTTATTTAGTTTATGAGTAGTGTGGAGGGTGCTTTATGCACATTAGTGTTATTTAATAAAGAAGTCTTGGACTTTTATCCAGTGTCTGGAGTGGTACCTGAGGGTTCAAGAGGTGGACAAGAGCGTCATCTGCGACAATATATATATTGTGAACACCAGGGGTCGCTGTTGTCCTGTTTGATCCAACAGGCAGACGCTGAAACCAGGTAAAAACACTAAGAAGTATTCTTTTTATTCTTTTTTCCCTCTGTAGTGCCTCCAAAGCACCCTAGCCACAGCAAATACAAATAAATCAAAACAAAAACACAATACTTTTCCTCCTCTCCTCCCAACAGCTCTGTCACACTCCTTCCCAACTCCGGCTCGCCCGCTGGGTTCCTGTCCATCCTTTAAATAATCTTTGACGCGGAAGTTCTTCTGTCCTTCCATCCATGTGATTCACCAGCATTTCCGGGTCAGACGGAGACTTGTATTTTCTTTAGCCCGGAAGTACTTTTGTCCTTCTGTCCCCATGACTCGGGAGTACTTCTGGGCTATATTGGAAATGGAAATCCCCGTGTCTCCCTGCAGTGTCCCCTGGTGGCACCCACGGTACCCAGCAAGGCTGTGAAGCTGAACTCCATCTCCCATAGTGCCCTACGGGAATCTGGGGCACCGCTAAGCTGCAGGGAAGTCGCCCTCTAGCGTCCTGGTGGTTTCGTCCGGGTTGAGCTGCCAGCATTCCATCACAGTTCCCCACTCTCACCTGAGCACAGTGGGGCGAAGTGTCCAGTCCCATGAGGGTTGTCCTTCTCCAGGAAGTGCTGTTTGCTGTGGCTGGACTGTGGCTTTGCCCTGTAAAGCAGTCACAGGATAACCACGGGGAGACACTGTACATATGACGTCATTTAACATCCTCCCCAGTTCTCTGTGGAAAATTTCTCCACACATGGCCTGGCTGGTGGCATCCATAGCACAGCCGCCTTCCCCCTGATAGTCTCGTCCTACGAGACTGAAAACAAGTTGGAAACGCTTGCTCCGCCCCTCTAACAGCTGAGGATGAACCGTCAGTCGCACATAAGCTCACAGCTCCACGCTGTATTATCTCAGGAGACCATCATTTCTCTTTCAGGATCTCCTTTTTGATCTGGGGCTTTCTCACAATCTGGGTCTCTCTATGCAAAAGAGAGAGACCCTTTGCTGTTTGCACCCCTTTTGATTTATGAATGACCAGTGCCGATGTCTTAAGGATCGAATCAATCCGTGAGTCAACACAACCCTGCTGCTCCGGCTCATTCGATCCTTCCACTGCACACTTGGTCATCATTCTGGTCTCAACTGTAGGACTTGAGGTTGCTTGATAACTGCTACTAATCATATAATAAATCATGGGGCCATTTCACTCTGCGTCCCTCTTTCTTGTACGGTACCGGTAGCACTTACCTGTAACGCCGAATTAACCATCTCAGGTAGGCTCCTGATCAAATCGCCACAGGTACTCCTCCAGCCGTCTCAAAGGCGTTTCAGCCGTTGTTCCTCCTCGATCAGTTTCTTCATTGATGATAAAACCTGGAAGAAACTTTGTACGGTCTGGATCAGCTTTTCCAGCTCCCGCACGTCAATATTGTTATTTCGATCAGCTGGTGACAGGCTCTGACCTTCATAAGCCCCATCCCCCAGCTGTGAACCGGCAAGCATGCCATTTCCCAGCGCATGTGCCGTTGGGACTCGCACAGACTCTTGGGAGTTGGAGTTTCTAACATTAGAGTTCTGGGGTGCAGCCACTGGCCGACTACAATCCGCCTGTTCTAATCTATCAGCGGGCTGTTCAGTCATATCCCATCCCTCTTTACCTTCGTATATGGCAGGCGGTGCTTAGCTCACCGCCCCCTTCCCTTTCAGGGAGTTCGGATGACGCTGACCTTCTCCTCCCCACAATCCTTCGGGGCAGGTCATGTGTCCCGCTTCGGCAAACTGCAGGAAACCCTCTTTGTCACTCGGCTGACTATCGGAGAGGCATTCCTCATCTTCAGGTTTGTACCAGGCTCCTCGCCAGTCTTCTGGATTGTCTTCATCTGTGAGGTACGTGCACATACCGCTTAGAATTAAGGCCAAAAAGTTCTATCTTGGTCTCATCATCTGAACTTTTTGGCCTTAATTCTAAGTGGTATGTGTGGAGACAACCAGGCACTGCTCATCACTTGTCCAATACAGTCCCCACAGTGAAGCATGGCGGTGGCAGCATCATGCTGTGGGGGTGTTTTTCAGCTGCAGGGACAGGACGACTGGTTGCAATCGAGGGAAAGATGAATGCGGCCAAGTACAGGAATATCCTGGACAAAAACCTTCTCCAGAGTGCTAAGGACCTTAGACTGGGCCGAAGGTTTACCTTCCAACAAGACAATGACCCTAAGCAGACAGCTAAAATAACGAAGGAGTGGCTTCACAACAACTCTGTGACTGTTCTTGAATGGATGAGCCAGAGCCCTGACTTAAACCCAATTGAGCATCTCTGGAGAGACCTAAAAATGGCTGTCCACCAACGTTTACCATCCAACCTGACAGAACTGGAGAGTATCTGCAAGGAGGAATGGCAGAGGATCCCCAAATCCAGGTGTGAAAAACTTGTTGCATCTTTCCCAAGAAGACTCATGGCTGTATTAGCACAAAGGGGTGCTTCTACTAAATACTGAGCAAAGGGTCTGAATACTTAGGACCATGTGATATTTCAGTTTTTCTTTTTTAATAAATCTGCAACAATTTCAAAAATTCTTTTTTTTGTCTGTCAATATGGGGTGCTGTGTGTACATTAATGGTCTTCCTGCTTCTATAAGAGATGCCCCTTCGGTCCCAGCCTTTAAATCCCGGCTGAAGACTCACTACTTCAGTTTAGCATATCCTGACTAGAGCTGCTGATTACCTGTACATACTGCATCTGTGTTGTTAGTCATTAGCACTAAAACATAAGTAACATGATAATTATAATTGAATACTAACCCTCACCTATTCTGTTTCTGTTCTCGGTACTCAAATGTGGCAATTGGTGCCACGGCCCACCTGCCAAGTTGTTTGCCTGCCTATGGTAAAGTCATCCCTGGTGGAGGATGACAGGAATCATGGGAAAGAGGAGCCCTTTCATCGGATTGGCTGGCCGAGCAACGTTTCAGCCGTGGAATGGCCAAATGGGGAGGCAACTTGACGGATGAGGTCTCCAGCACTCTAAAAATATCAAAATCTTATTATGTGATATCATCTACTGTTAAATTCTGCTCTGTACTTCTAAAATTTTTATTATTATGCTGTATTAAGGATTTGTTCTGTTCTGTGTATTGTATTGTATTGAACCCCTTCTTTTGACACCCACTGCACGCCCAACCTACCTGGAAAGGGGTCTCTCTTTGAACTGCCTTTCCCGAGGTTTCTTCCATTTTTCCCTACAAGGTTTTTTTGGGAGTTTTTCCTTGTCTTCTTAGAGAGTCAAGGCTGGGGGGCTGTCAAGAGGCAGGGCCTGTTAAAGCCCATTGTGGCACTTCCTGTGTGATTTTGGGCTATACAAAAATAAACTGTATTGTATTGTATTGTATTAATGAGGGAAAAAATTAATTTAAATGATTTTAGCAAATGGCTGCAATATAATAAAGAGTGAAAAATTGAAGGGGGTCTGAATACTTTCCGTACCCACTGTATATATTGTGATGGATGGCTGGCAGCTCAACACGGACAAAACTCCCAGGACACTGGTGGGTGAATTTTCCCTGCAGCTTAGCAGTGCCTCAGATTCCCACAGGGCACTATGGGAGATGGAGTTTGGCTTCACAGCCATGCTGGGTACCGTGGGTGCTGCCAGGAGTACTCTCAAGTCATGGGGACGGAAGGACAGAAGTACTTCCGGGTCAAAGACTATTTAAAGGATGGATGGGAACCCAGCAGGTGAGTGGGAGTTGGGAGGGAGTGTGACAGAGCTGCTGGGAGGAGAGGAGGCAAAGTATTGTGTTTCTGTATTGATGCATTTTTATTTGCTGTGGGTTGGGTGCTTTGGATGCACTACAAAGGGAAAAAAGAATAAAAAGAATACTTCTTAGTGCTTTTACCCGTTGTCAGTGTCTGTCTGTTGGGTCTAATGGGGGGATACCGACCCCTGGTGTTCACATCTGGCATAGCTGGCAAGATTCTGGCCATCAGTTTGGTCAGAAAACCTTTAAAATTAACATGAACACTAACCCTACAGAGAGCGCTGCAACACAAGGAAGCCTCACTTTACATTGGTCCGGCATGGGGAAAAAGAAGACGAGGCAAATCGGCAGCACAGCTAGGAAACCCACATTCGGAATTGTCGACGTCAGTGAAGAGACAGGAAGTGATAGTCGTCTTCAGGGAAAGAATCTTCCAGATATTAACATCCAGGATGAGGTACGTGCCGGGGAGGGACTCGAGAATTTTTATGAGTTAATAAACCTTCTCCCGTGCACGTACCTCACAGATGAAGACAATCCAGAAGACTGGCGAGGAGCCTGGTATAAACCTGAAGATGAGGAATGCCTCTCCGATAGTTAGCCGAGTGACAAAGAGGGTTTCCTGCAGTTTGCCGAAGCGGGACACGTGACCTGCCCCGAAGGATTGTGGGGAGGAGAAGGTCAGCGTCATCCGAACTCCCTGAAAGGGAAGGGGGCGGTGAGCTAAGCACCGCCTGCCATATACGAAGGTAAAGAGGGATGGGATACGACTGAACAGCCCGCTGATAGATTAGAACAGGCGGATCGAAGGTTTACCAACGTTTACCATCCAACCTGACAGAACTGGAGAGGATCTGCAAGGAGGAATGGCAGAGGATCCCCAAATCCAGGTGTGAAAAACTTGTTGCATCTTTCCCAAGAAGACCAAGAAGACTCATGGCTGTATTAGCTCAAAAGGGTGCTTCTACTAAATACTGAGCAAAGGGTCTGAATACTTAGGACCATGTGATATTTCAGTTTTTCTTTTTTAATAAATCTGCAACAATTTCAAAAATTCTTTTTTTTGTCTGTCAATATGGGTTGCTGTGTGTATAGTAATGAGGGAAAAAATTAATTTAAATGATTTTAGCAAATGGCTGCAATATAACAAAGAGTGAAAAATTGAAGGGGGTCTGAATACTTTCCGTACCCACCGTATATTCGTAATAATAAGTAAATGATAAATTATGAATATCTTAAGCTAAAGAGTCTAGTACTCATAGATTCCAGGGAAAATAACCTCCCTGGAGAGTCGACAATGGGCGTAATTGTAATGATCTACAACAAGTTTCTGATGATGACTTTTTCATTTTTAAGGCAAATGTTTCCTATCTATTCTGAAATCGTGTTTCAAGGGTATGGACTATTTCTGCTACAGTAGGCCCCAAGTTGTCCTACATATTGCATGGATGTACTGACACTCTTTCCAAAAAATATTTTTAATTCTTTTCACAGGCAATTCAGATACATATGTTAGTCAGATTTTTGTCCTAGCATATGATCACCTCAAGGATGAAATGAAGGAAAAATATACTGTAGCCGCAGCTGACTACACACCAGAATGGGTTAAAATTGTCTTTTTGCTTTTGGTTACACAGAGTGCACATTGTACAGAGGAGAATTTAACAGTCATTTTCTCTTTTCCTTGCTGCTAGCAATTGCATACTGAAAAGCAGATAGAAAAGAACTTTTGTGAAATAATTAGTTTCCTTTTTTCTCTCTTCCACCAGGAGTGCATGTAAAGTGGGAAGTAAAAACACTTGTAAGATTGTATTCATTTTGTCTAACAGAGCTCAACACAAATCTAGCCAAGGAAGTGTATAGAAAGAAAGATGCATTCAGCTATAGTTTTATGTGGTATATTTAAAATAACTGTGGTATTGTGTAATCCAACCAGGTAAAATATACTTTGGTCATAGAATGCATAATGTGTCTTTTGTGTAATCTGTAAATTAACTTTACACATATTTGACCTTGAGAAGCATCTAAATGAAATGTTTCTTTTTAAGTAGCTGCATGGTGCTTTTATTTGTTTATGAGCAAAGAAATCTAGTGTGTGCATCCTGGAAAATTCTGAACGATTCCTAATAAAACTATTCTCTGTGACTGAGTGTATACATGTATTATTGCAAAGCTGCAAAACAATTTAAATGGTACAACGACTCCATTAATGCTGAACCTCCAAAAATGGAATATGTGGAAATAAAGCATTTTTGGTTGTAAAATCTGTTGAGGAAGGAGTTACATTGAAAATGAAAGTAAATGGGGGGGGGGGTCCTAATGCCCAACATAACATATTTATGTATCCAGTTTTCCCTCAATAGCTATTACAATGCATAAAAGAACTTTGAAAAGGTCAGTAGTATTACATAATTAAATAATATATAAAGGTTATAACAATCATAGTTTTAGCTGTTTTTGTTAAAATAATGCATTGATTTTTTACCATATTAAACTTAAGTAATAATATGAACACTTCTTTCCACTTCTCTTGGCAATGATTAAAGAGAAAAAAATATACTAAGCAGGGCTTAATAGGCTTTCCTTATTCTAGCAATATCATTTACCTGTTCTTTTAAATTAAAAGACCCTTTCAGGTCCAATGAGAGATATGTTTCCTACAAGTCATCCTGGTCCTTTTACAATAAGTAGCGTCAGGCACACCTCTGATGGGAGGTACACTGGAGGCATCTTTCACTATGTATCCAGATCAGTTGGCTCCACTTATTCTGAAAAAAGCCATTGTGTTGCCCTGGGATGATCCCAGATTGCAAAATTCATCACCTTCTTACACAGACTAAGCTCTGCAGGTTTCTGGCGTTTTCACGCTTTGATCATTTGAACTAACAATGATTTTTTCATTACTACTCAAAACTCATGACGAATCATGACGACTAGAAGGTAGACTGAAAGTAAATTAATATCTGTCTAACATTGAAAAGTTACTTCATTAGTGTTTGGTATAAGGGACTGAACCTATCAAAATCACATTTGTTCACACAAAGATACAGAGTAAATTCCTTTTGGGAGAACTCCATGCCTCAGAAATAAATGTGGTGATTTTTATCTATATTTACTAAACATTTTTTTTTTAAATTGTATAAATTTTATTGTAATCATTCCATACAAATCGATCAATTTTTACAAAAAGTAGGATTGAGAACAAACGCGCGGCGCATAAGGAAAGGATGAGAAAGTATAAGCCGTATGTCCCGTCTCTCATCATGGGCAACGTGAGATCTCTGGATAATAAGATGGACGAGTTGACAGCTTTGTTAAGGACTGAAAACATCTTCCGCGAGTGCAGTCTGATGTGTTTTACTGAGACTTGGTTACATAGTAATGTGCCAGACTCTAATATTACACTGGACGGCTTCAGCGCGATACGGAGCGACAGGACGAGGCGAGAGAGCGGGAAGAGGAAAGGAGGGGGGCTGGCTGTTTACATCAACAACATGTGGTGTAACCCCGGTCATGTGACTGTTAAGGAGCGCGTTTGTAGTCCAGATATTGAACTGTTGGCTGTTGGATTTCGCCCATATTATTTACCCAGAGAATTCTCCCAAGTGATAATAACTGCGGTGTACATTCCTCCATCCGCGAATGCCGCGGCAGCGTGTGACGTCATCCATTCAGTAACAGCCAAACTCCAGACTCGACACCCTGACGCCTTTCTCTTGATCTCCGGTGATTTCAACCACACATCGCTGAGCAAGATCATTCCCACTTTCACTCAGTACGTTGATTGTCACACTAGGGGGGAGAAGACACTAGACCTGCTGTATGCTAACGCTAAAGGTGCTTACAGTGCTGCAGCACTTCCCCCCCTGGGGAGATCAGATCATAACCTGGTCCACCTCATGCCAATATACAAACCCCTGGTTCAAAGACAGCCTGCTATAGTGAGGAGTGTAAGAAGATGGTCAGAAGAAGCCACTGCTATGCTACAGGACTGTTTCGAGGCTACAGACTGGGAGGTTCTCAGTGCACCACATGGCGAGGACATTGATGGAATGACGGACTGCATCACGGAGTATATTAACTTCTGTGTTGACTCCTGTGTACCGATGAGAGATATTCGCTGTTTCCCTAACAACAAACCCTGGGTCACCAAGGACATTAAAGCGTGCTTAAATGCAAAAAAAAGTGCTTTTAGGTCTGGTGATAAGGAAGCAGTGAAGAAGGCTCAAAAAATGCTAACCGGTAAAATCAAGGAGGGGAAGGAGTCATACAGGAGAAAACTGGAACAACGGCTGAAGCAAAATAACACCAGAGAGGTGTGGAGGGGTATGAGGAGCATCACTGGCTATAAGACAAGCGGCCAGGCTATTGAGGGGAATGAGGAACGTGCAAACGATCTCAACACTTTCTTCAATAGATTTGATGTCCCTGTGTCTCACACTTCCCCCGGCTTCAGCCCCAATCTACACTTTCCTGCTCCTATGTCCTCCCCTACACAGAGAACAGTCACCACTCCTGCACTCCCAGAAATCAACATCTCTGTGGATCAGGTAAAACATGGCCTGAGTAAGATCAACCCTACAAAAGCTGTAGGCCCGGATAAGATCAATCCGAGGGTCCTGAAATCTTGTGCTCCCCAACTATGTGGTGTCCTCCAGTACCTCTTCAGCCTGAGTCTGTCTCTACAGAGAGTCCCTGAACTGTGGAAGACATCATGCATTGTGCCGGTACCCAAAACACCACGTCCCTGTGCCCAGAACGACTTCAGGCCTGTTGCTTTAACATCGCACATTATGAAGGTGTTTGAGAGACTGATCCTGGATACATTTCGTCCCCTGGTGAAGTCCTCTCTGGACCCTCTTCAGTTTGCCTATCGGCCGTTCATGGGAGTTGATGACGCCATAATACACCTGCTACATCGCACCTACTCTCACCTTGACAAGCCTAGGACCACCGTAAGGATGATGTTCTTTGACTTCTCCAGTGCTTTTAATACCATCCAACCGGCAGTACTGGGGGAGAAACTAATGAACATAAATATTGACACCCGCTTGGTTTCCTGGATCATGGACTATCTGACTTGCCGTCCCCAGTATGTCCGACTACAGAACTGTGTGTCAGAGACTTTGATCTGCAGCACTGGAG
Organism: Polypterus bichir lapradei; assembly: GCA_026402145.1. Classification (NCBI taxonomy): domain Eukaryota; kingdom Metazoa; phylum Chordata; class Cladistia; order Polypteriformes; family Polypteridae; genus Polypterus; species Polypterus bichir. The sequence continues at coordinate 7,685,905 of JANRMT010062818.1, read as the reverse complement.
CTCCCCAGGGGACAGTACTGTCTCCGTTTCTTTTCACCCTCTATATATCTGACTTCAGATATAATTCAGAGTTATGCCACCTGCAGAAGTTCTCTGACGACTCTGTGATTGTTGGGTGTATAAAGGAGGGTGACACCTCTGAGTACCAGTCTGTTGTGGATGACTTTGTTTCCTGGTGTGAGCGCAATCACCTACAACTGAACATCAGGAAAACAAAGGAAATGGTTGTGGACTTTAGGAGAAGCAAGACCCCTGCGACTTCTATATCTGTCAAGGGGGAGATAGTGGACATGGTCTCTGATTACAAATATCTGGGAGTCCATCTGGATAACAAACTTGACTGGTCACTCAACACAACGGCACTCTACAAGAAAGGACAGAGTCGGTTGTACTTTCTTCGAAGGCTCAGGTCTTTCAACGTCTGTAACACCATTCTACGGATGTTCTACGAGACCGTTGTGGCGAGTGTAATTTTTTACGCTGTGGTCTGTTGGGGTGGGAACATTAAGGTGTCTGATAAGAACAAATTGGACAAGTCAATTAAAAAGGCCGGATCTGTGCTAGGTATGGAGCTTGATTCCGTGGATGTAGTAGCGAAGAGGAGGATTCTATCCAAAGTACAATCCATTGTGAACAATCCTTCTCACCCGCTATACAGTGTTTTCGCTGAACAGAGGAGCAGTTTCAGCCAGAGACTGATTACTATCAAGTGCTCTACAGAGCGCCACAGGAGATCTTTTCTCCCAACGGCTATAAAAGTTTTCAACTCTTCTCTGTAACCTATATAAACATGTATGTTGCTTTTTTTTTTTTTCCTTAGTTAACAACTGTGAGCACCTGTAATCGAGCACAAGCAATTTCCCTCTGGGATTAATAAAGTTATTTGAATTGAATTGAATTGAATTGAATTGAAGTCGATCCCCACCCCTGAGAGAGAGAGCATGACCAACGGAGTAAAACTTAAGGCTTGTAAACATACCTAAATTGATGAGATTGATGAGCCAATAGAGGTGAATGGAGAAGAAAAAGAAATGCAGAAAGCATTAAATAATTGCTTTCTCTGTGGTTTAAGAGCGTATTCTAAAATATTAATGATTAGACCCTGCCATGTTTTGAAAAAAATCTGTACAGAACCTCTAACCGAGTATTTGATTTTTTCCAATTTGAAATAGTATAAAACATTGGTTTCCCACTAACTTATAAGAGGAGAGTTAGGATTCTTCCAGTTTAGCAAAATAAGTCTGTGTGCCAAAAGTGTAGTGAATGCAATCACAGTTTGTTTGTCCTTCTCCACCTTAAACCCGTCTGGAAGAACCCCAAACACAGCTGTTAGTGGGTTAGGAGGGATTGTAACACCAAGGCTGTCTGAAAGGTAATTAAAAATTTTGGTCCAGAATGATGTTAATTTGGTGCAGGACCAAAACATGTGACCCAGTGAGGCTAGGACTTGATTGCAGCGTTTGCAGGTTGGATCCTGCCCTGGAAACATTTTGGAGAGTTTTAGGCGAGACAGATGTGCTCAATATATAATTTTGAGTTGAATAATTGTATGCTTTGCGCACATGGAGCTCGAGTGAATTCTCTGCATTGCTATGTTCCACTCCTTTTCTGATATATTAATTAAGAGATCTTTTTCCCAGTGTCCTCTTGGATCTTTGAAAGGGAGGGACGGTAAATTTTATATATTGCAGAGATGGTGTGTGAGTCCTTGAAATTGAGCAATATTTTTTCCAGCATGGACGAGGGTGCAAGATGAGGAAAATCGGGCAGGTTCTGTTTAACAAAGTTCCTAATTTGAAGTGAAAGAAATGTGTAGCTGGAATGTTAAATTTGGAATGTAATTGTTCATAGGATACAAAGATTTTGTCTATATAAAGATCTCTAAGCAAGTTAATCCCAAATTTTTTCCAGATATTGAAAACTGTATATGTTTGCGAAGGTTGAAAGAGGTGGTTCTCTTGCAGAGGTGCCACAGATAAAAGCTTCTCCATCTTAAAATGCTTTCTACATTGGTTCCATATTCTGAGTGAGTGAAGCACAATTGGGTTGTTAGTATATTGCCGATAGCTTGCATTTATTGGGGCACAGAGCAGGGAATATAAAGAAGTACTGCAGGGTTTTAGTTCTATTGCGGACCAGGCCTGTGTATGTTCATCTATTTGTGTCCAGGTTTTTATAGCTTGTATGTTTGCTGCCCAGTAATAAAACTGAAAGTTAGGTTATTATAAACATTTTATAGTAACACTGAACATGCGATAATGCACTGACTAGTTATCGATGACCACTGAAACTTCATTTAATATAACACACTGTCACCCTATTGACACACCTCCCACCACACCCAGAAAATGGTCATATCCTTTTGCCATATATGTTGTTTTTGTTTTGACAAATCTAAATCTAATGCCATGGTCTTTTCACCACAAAATTACATCTTTGATGTCAGTCTTCTAAGTGTGATGGTTTCACAAGTTATTAGGGGGTTTGTGGTGTCACATAGAATATTTAATATATTTTCAGATTATATTTAATATAACAGATAAACAAAAGCTGTTTGCGGTGTGTCATGCCATTGTTTATAGGCCATGTCTCACATTACATATTACCACAATAATCAGTATGTTAAATAGAAAGCTGGCCAACACTCGGGCTGAGAATTCTCGTGCCAATAAGCAAGGCTAATTTTACTTCTCAAACATTATGTGACCCAATGGAAAAAAAAAACTGGACTGCAAACCATAGTTTAAGAAACTTTGCCCATGGGTACTTGATGGCAGATGGTGCAACAGATATCCAGTGTGTCTGACGCTTTCCTAAGAGAGATGTAGGGTGTGGAGAGCTGATAGCACAGTGTTCCTAGCTAACAAAGATGGAACCAAATTGTTTATTTAACTGCTTCTACTGGGCAGCAAATAGGTATGGTGTAGTACAAGAATTTTCATTATACGGCCCAGAGGAGCTGAAAGTTTTCCAGCTTTGTTATATTCTTCTGTACTAGATTTTACTTGTGATGCATTTTTAAAATAAATACACCCTTTTTGGCTTTTTTATTGGTGTTAAAATATGCCATAAAACACTGTGGTTTCATGACAATTTTGCTACAATCTACTGAAATAAGATGACAGTATAAATTGTAATATAAAAATAAGGTTGATGAATCCAGTTTCTTTTAAGCTGTCAGTTGTGTTATAGGTTTAATAAACAGGGACCTGTTCTCACCTATAATATCCCCAATTTACCCTCAACCTGTTTATGTATTGGTAAGGTGACAGAGTGCAATACCCTTCACTGACACCGATCATAGACAGAGTACACCAGGATTAACTACACATGTCATTTATCATTACCTTACTCAAACAGCAAACAAACTGTGTATTAACCAATAGGGAGAGTAGGCATAATATTTTATTCACTCATTATGCTTTAACCATACATTTTCATATTTCCTAAAATATACCTAAATCTGAAGTGAAGTGATATCATATGAGTGTGGGCCTTTACCTCAGATCCAATCTAGGGTTAATTTCCCAAAAGCTTCATAATGCTAAATATTTTGTTATGTTGTACTTAAGATCATTCATTAATTAACAATAGTTTCATAAAACATTTCATAACTAAAGTAGTACTTAATCTCTTCGTAAATTAACAATTGATCCTACCCACTCATTATTTTTAACTTTGCTCTTTATTTAGGCTAGCTTGCGATTCTATCACAGAGGCACAGAGGTCGCCCTGAGTGAAATACAAAACACACACTGACACTCCTATTTGGACAATGTAATAATAATAACAATAATTGAATGTTGCAACGTACAGTAAACAAAAAAGTATAATGTAGGTTATAAATTAGCACAAAAGGGACTCTTCATAGCTTTAAAACCTGTAAAAAATTTGAATACATAATGAATTAGATGATGAATTAACTAATAAAAATCACTATGTAACCAGTCACATACTTTAAAGTCGAAAGGTGTATTGCCCTTCAGTACCAGCAACTACAATGGCAGCTTTCTAGGAAGTTGGGCAATTCAAACAGAGAAGCCATTTGAGACAGCATCATCTAAGAAGCCAATTCGTTTGTCTAAATGTAACCAACTACTTCTTCTTCGGCTGCTCCCATTAGGGTTCACCACAGCGGATCATCTTTTTCCATAATTTCCTGTCTTGTAACATCTTGCTCTGTTACACCCATCACCTGCATGTCCTCTCTCACCACATCTATAAACCTTCTCTTAGGCCTTACCTCTTTTCCTCTTACTTAGCAGCTCCATCCTTAGCATCCTTTTCCCAATATATCCAGCATCTCTCCTCTGCACATGTCCAAACAATTAATACAAAAATGCAGACTGCCCAAGGGGTAAAATAATAACCCTCCTTTGTCCAGTGCAGGATACATTGGAAAAATTATACCCTCAGTCACAGTGTTCGGTTTTTCTACACCCTCTGGCTCTGCTGACCATCGGTAACGCACATGTCTAAGCTGGGCTGCTGTGTCCCAGTCTATGAAAGCAGGGACCAGATTTCTATTGTGCATTGAACACAACAAAACCTGACACTATGAACTCAAATCCTGCTACTGACATTGTGTGACCCTAAGCAAAGAAAAAAAATGTAATCAGTTGTGTGTAAAATGTCATAGGCTGCCTTGCATACATCAGCCAAATACATAAGTGAAATATAACAATAATAAAACTACAATGCCTTGTGTGATACTATAATTAGCTTTCATGCCATTACAGGAATACTTGGCATTGCAGATGCAGTGGTTCTTCCCTATTCACAATCTCAGCCTCTTAATTGCCAGGCATTCCTATCGATAAGGGTTCTCAGTGCTAAATGTCCAGCAGATATGCAACCAGCCTTCAGGGGCTTTTTACAGACCTTGTAGCCTGGGAGTACACATGATGATTATATCTGGTCCACCTCTGTCCGATAGAAAGAGATGGTGCATTTGGTGGTGGATGGTTACTGGGAGACAATGGCTGTCCTTTTCATGAATACCTACCAACTCCAGTGTTAAATCCCCAAACTGTTGCTGGGGTGAACTATAATGCTGCATACCAAAATACATGTGTGCTAAATGCATGTAAAGATTTTTTGCCACTTGCTATATAAGTTGTTTCAACTCCACTGTTGTGAAGTGTTATTTTTTTTCCAATCACTGCTCGCCATTGTTCTTTTTTGCAAGAAAACCATGTCACATTTCAAGCTCTTTTGTAGATTTTCCTCTAATAGGTCAAATTGATTTCACCTATGGGATGAAATTTCAATTTCTTTATGTTTTCCATTTTTAGTTGTTAACTTATTTTTATCCATTTTTTTTCTTTTTACATTTGGACCTGTTCAGTGTGACAATATAATATATATTTGACAACTAAAATATACAGGATTTAATGTTCTTGTTATCAACAGTTTGCTCCTCTAATGTGGACACCGGGGAGGAGCCCAACCAAGAAGTACTTTAAACTCACTTGTTAAAAGTTAAATAATGAAGGGCTTCAGGAAACACTCATAAATGCACTTGTTCTTTATCAACGTCTTTAGTCACTAAGATGGACTGTTTTTGGGAAACAGTATCAGTATTTATTATCAATACCTAGGTACCCAATGTGCCTAGTTCTCAGGTAGGAGGTCTTCTTGCATTATGCAGTGAGCTGGTCAGTCTTTCTGGCAGGACCTTTGGCTGAAAAGGCTGGAGTGATAACCAGATTGTTGATTTGCCGTGGTATGTATGTCATTTTCACACTTCCCTGTGGCATTTTGGGCCAATGGAGCATCGATGAGTAAGGGATGAAACCCTTCCCATCATGGCCTCTGTATCTTTGACCATTCCCCATCCAGGTCTTTTCAATTCTGCCATTAGTCAATGTTTATCCATAACAACAGTCTCACTGGACATCATACTGGACAGTACTTGCGCTTTTACATGTTCAGCCCATGCTGATGTCAAACTCCCATCCTTTACCAAGCAGCTCAGCAAATCTTATAATAGAATAATTGCTAGACAAAGTAAATTTAACCCTAAACTTTCTGATAGCATTCTAGTACATGCTTTTATCACTATTATGTGTCTATTCAATATCTTGCATGCATAAGAGATTGTGGAAACACACACAGTTCGTAATTATTCACAGTCCTTCCCCAACTTAGTATTAATAAGGGCAATTAAAAAGGAATATGATCTGTGTAGACCTCTGATAATTTTTTCAGTACAGAAAGTAAAAGATTATACAGAAAATGCAAATTTAGTAATTGTATTAAAATGCATTGTCAGCAATTCTACAATAATTATGCATTTGACATTTCAAGTGTAACATGCATTAATAAACAAATTTACATTTTACAGATTATTTTAGACTTTATTTATGGTAATTAGTATCATTTTATCACAGCCAGGTTATGCTTTTAGATTTCCAATTTGAAGATGGGTTATGCAGATGGATTATTCATTAAACAGCATGTATTCTCCTGAGTTTTCAATGTTTACTCTAAGTAAGTTAAATACATATATGTTAAAACTGCACTAAACAAACTCTAGCCATATGTTTCAAATCCCAAGAGACAAGATAGTAAAATTTACAGAGCGGAACACAACACCAGTGTAATGAACTTGCATACCAAATTCAGTCTTTATCAGCAGCAGAATTGATCTTGATTTTTAAGATTTTTTTTTTTTTTTTTTTAATTTGCACAATAGATGATACTATCCATACATTGTTGTTTAGTACTATGTACCTAATTACTGGGATAATTTCCAGATTCATTTTAAATATTATTATATCATTTCAGTGTTCAGTAATTAGGAAGAAATAAAGTCCTAGCTGAGTGAATACCTCTCAAATCATTATTTCCTTGTTCCACTGTCATATCCCACACTCATATGGCTATGCAAATATAAAACATTTTTAAAGTTCTATATTTTACATAGGGAAATTATACAAAATAGTTATTAAATCTTTAATTTAAATGTTTTATGGTACATCATGGATTCAATGAAAACAAACTTCTTTAAAAAAAGTGTTATACTGTAAAATTCATATTTATACCAATCAAGAAACAAGAATACCGAGCTGCACAAACAAAGCCTTGGCTATAACAATGCCACAACCTTCCCATGAAAAACTGAGAATATAAGAATACAAGCGTTGCCCCCAAAAGATTTCAGCACTTTGTATACTTCAGTCAAAAATATTATTATACAACTGTAAGTTATTTAGTGGTTGACTTGGAATATCATTTTGCTACTATGGCACCACATAACAGTGTGTTTCCTAGTACATGTAAAGTTTACCTTCAAAATGGCCTGTGTGTGTTTTAAACAATGAGTGGTTATTTAATTTCTTATTATGGAAACTGAACTGATCAGGCATTCAAAGATAATTTAAAAATCTACTGTATATGGAGACAATGCTTTCTAGATTGTAGGCTCTAAAAAAAGCTAACAGGGCTCTTTGACACTTTGGCCAGCCAACAGTGGCAGTTATTCCGGTATTGCTTCAAACGTTGAAGCAAAACTGTTGAACTCATCTGAGAGATATGATAGATTAAGTCTAGAAAGCTTGCAGCTGAGCTTACATCCATCCATCCATTATCCAACCCGCTATATCCTAACTACAGGGTCACTGAACTTACAGTACCTAACTAAAGTGTAAACAAATATTACTGATGCCTTAGGATATCCATATGCATGTTAGATTTCTGTCGTTCACAAAATTGCAGAAATATCATTCTTTATTTTGCCTTATTTCTTGCAACTGCATCACATAGGCACAGAAGTTGTCCTAAATGAAATAAAAAAACACACTGATGCTCTTGTTTGAACAATGTAATATTATTATTATTATTATTATTATTATTATTATTATTAATAATAATATTAGGACAATGATTCAATATGTACTGTAGTTATAATGTAAGCTATTAAATTCCACAAAAGGGTCTCTTTGTTCCTTCAACACATGTAGTGAAATAATGAGTAACCAATCAAACCCACCATGTCATTGGTCAAATCCTTTAAAGTTGGAAGGTGAATGTCCCGTTAGTAGTGGCAACTACAATGGCACCCATGTAAAGAATAGTGCAACTCAACTGGTGGCGCTGTCAATTTGCTGGTCTAGATGCTGGTTTTGGGCAAACATGAACCCCTTGACTCATCTTAGTAATAATCAATATTTAATAAAAAAATACAGGGTGCCTGGGGTGAAATTATGATGCTTATTGGTTTGGTGCAGGACAAATTGGTAAGAGAAGCACACTGCAATGTTGTACTCAGTCCCACTGTGCAGCTTCTGACAGCTCTCTTTTTTCGCGTCACCGGTGAATTCCTGCAGACTGTCAGTGATGCACTTAGCCTCAGCAAGGCTACTGTGTCTAAATCACTGCATGCAGGGACTAGATTACTGTTGCACTCTGGATGCAGCTACATACAGTTTCCAGCAGGAGAGGTTGCCTTGCATGACATGTGGAGATTCAGCCCCGAACCCAGACACCAGATGTCAATAAACACACACGTTTAATATTTTCTTCAGAGTAAACAGCACCTCACAATGCCCTTCTAGTAACCACTCCGTCCCTTTCTTTCTCCTTCTTCTTCTCTTCTGTCGCCCTCACTCCTCCTCTCAGAAGCTCTGTCTACTTTCCCCCGACTCGAATAATGGAGTGAGGCGGACCATTTTATAATGCCCCGGATGTTCTCCAGGTGCTCCATGAAGATCTTCTGGCAGCACTTCCTGGTGGGGCGGAACTGCTGCCCTTGCATCTGGAGGCACTCCGGGTGTACTTAGTTTCTGTTCTGTCAGCACTTGCTGTTGTGGCAGAAGTGCTGCAATCCAAGGATCTGTAGCCATCTTCCGGGCGCCCCCTGGCAGTGGCCATGGGATCCAACAGGGTTGAGCTTCCAAGCATCGCTCCCATGGACCCCAGGTTAACCAGGACGTCTGCCCTCTCATGGTCCAGGGATGGTATTGTCTCTCTCCCGGTCCTTCCCGGCGTCCTGGCTGGGTAGGGTCCCCAGCCATCTGCCACAGTCACAAAGATTGATTTTCATCCCATTGCAGAGGTTGGAATTCTCATCCCTATTCACACTCCCTGCCTCTTGAATTCATACTACAACAGGTCAGAAAGGGTTCTGTGTGCTAAATGTCCAGGTGATATACAGCTATAAGGGACTCTTTACAGACATTGTGACCAAGTGGCTTGGTAGTACACATGATGAGTATATCTGGTCAAACTTTGGAATGTGTGAGATGGCAAAGGATGGTGCATTTTCTGGTGGCTAGTTCTCTTCATAAATACCTAACTCCAGTGTAACATCCCCAAAATGTGGCTGAGGAGAGGTACAAAACCTCACACTAAAGCACATGCAGCCTTATAAAGCGTGCTCTGGGCATGTGGAAGATGTGCATTCGGTGCCTGCACAAGTCTTTAGGGGTGTCTAAGATTTTCACCTGAATGCTGCTGTGCTGTTTTTGTTCTTATATGTGCTATGCTGCACAAAATTGCAATACATGCTGGTATATCAGTTCCTCAAGATCAACTGTGAGATGACATTGTGGAGGCAGAGGAAAATAATCCTGAAGTGGGGGGAGAGAGGAGAAAGGGACCCCAGACTGGAATGGAAGCTAGAAGACATTTAATAGGAAATGTGTTTGCCTGAATTTTAAATACATTTATTTTTGATTTAAAACAACAAATACATATATTCACACATTTTAAACTAGGTATTTATATTTAATGTTTTAGAAAATATAACAAAAAGTGTCTGAGGGGACAAAACAAAATAAAGGAGAGGCAAAATATATACAGTACATATGGTAAGGAAAAAAGCCTTCAAGACACTGGGTCAGGTTGGACTGGTGCATGTGTATGTGCAATGTGAAACTGTTACTAAAAAACATCATAATACTTGCACTCTCCATCCACCCTAATAACACTCTGTAAGTAATTTAAAAATATAGCGCTTCTTAATTTTTTTTCAATTCCCCCTTCAAATCTGTGTGAGGACATTCCATTCAATGCTGGTTTGTAGATAGGATTAATTTTAGAATTGCAGGTACATATGAAAAGAATAAAAAGCCATTCATTCATTTATTTACATATCAATTTTAGTAATGTTCAAATTGTTTTGACATTTTAGTTTATGTTTGCTAATTGGATAATATTCCATTAAATAATTAACAAATAATCTATTTTTAATTGATCACATCACTCAGACATAATTGTAAAGGATGCAAAGGGAATAATCAATAAACTATCAAGCAAATAAATGCCCCCAACATACAATTGGAAATGCAGTGGACCAAGTGCATCATTCATGGTTCCTTCCTGGTGGCCAATTCTGACAACATAGTATTCAGTAATCATCTTGCAGCCATGTAATGGTCAAAGTAGATACAGAAAATGAGTAATGAAAAGACATTTGTGTAATTTTATTTCTCTTAAATTGTAAAACTACTTAGATAACACAAAATGCAATGCTTAAAACATGCAGTTTGTTACATGTTCCAGGTAAATGAGCAGTCTATAAACGTTATTGTTGTTTATAATAAGTTAAAGTAAAACACAATTCAGTGTTGCAACTTTATTGTCTGGTTATGGGTGTGGCAAAAAGATAAGAAGCTTGAATATACAAAAAATACTCAAAATTCACATTATTCCTACTGATAATCTGTGTCAATTCAAAAGAATACATGTTCTTGTAAAATTCTGTTGTGCAATGACCATCAACAAAACCAAGGCACTAGGAAAAACAACAGTTGATCTATGGTAGTAATGTTTCACTCATGTACAAATTGTATGTAGCATGTCCAATAGTTAGTAGCCTCTGGTTAAAAAAATAGAAATACCATAAGCATAAAAGTATATAGCTATATAGCTAATCATGTGCATCTGATTATAACCTTCAGGGCTTAAACGATGTAGGTGATACCACCCCACACAGGGAGGAGTCACTGTCACTAACTGTCCATTCCTTTCCACCTGTAGTTCCAAGAAGTACCCCAGCAAAAACAACTGACCCTGCCTGCAGAGCCCAGGGAAGTCCCTGCCTCTGATCGGGGCAATATAAAAAGGGGCGTTTACAGAGAGAAGTGTCTCATTCTAGACTCAGACATTGAGGTGGAAGGAGCTCCCAAGCTGTCTGAAGTAAATAAGCTATTATTGAGAATCATTCTTAAGGCTGGATGAGCTGAGTTTCTGTTCAGTGTATTTTAATTCTGTTTTTGTTTTTCTTTCATTAAAAAGGGTTCCCAGATGGCTCCCTGCTATTTATTGTGAGCTCTATGATGCTTCCTAACTGTGACAATACATACATATATTGTCACACACGTGCGAGTAGGAGACAGCTAAAGGGCCTAAGTAATAGTAATTCTATGCCAGACCAGGGGGTGGCAAGGTGCACTAGCTGTCTTTCTCAATCCTTTGCAGACTATTCTCAGGAAATCCCGCATGGTTCAGCCACCTCTGATAACTTCCGGTTATGGCACCACCGATAATGTCACTTTCTGGTCCCAAAGATGTTACGCCTGGGGTCTGGGACTAGTGATGATGTCACTTCTGGTCCAGATGACATCATTTCCGGTTCCGTCCCTGATTACATCACTTCCTGCTCTGGTCTTTAAATCTGCCATCTTGTCTCCACACAATCAGTTCTGTTTTGGACTCAGTCATGTGAATATCTCACAACTATTTCAAACCCTTTTTGCAGCCAAGGTATATTACATGGGTGGCTGCCCCAAACCTTTATGATGTCTTCGTGTCTTTCTTAAGACAATATATATATATAAATATATATATATATATTTTGTCACACTTGGGTGACAAAGTTGCACAGGTTGATTCAAGGTTTTCAAGAGACTTTATTCGAATACCGGCGGAACAAACATAAGTCTCTTTCAGGATCTGGGCACACTGTCAAACCGGTCACCACAGCTCTGCCTCTTGATCAAAAGAACACAAAATCTTTCTCCTCAAAAGGGCGTGGCAGCTTGGGAGCGCCGACCGGAGCAAAGGATGTCTGGGGGAAAAGAGACAAGACAGTAAGACACTACTGCAGCAGCGTTGTGGTCTTTTAAATGTTCAAAACCCCGCACGAGATACAGATTTAGTGGTACAGCAGCAAGCAGCAGGCTAGCAGCTGATCCCACAGAGATGAGATGAAAAGCTGTGTATGTTTCCCATTGTATCACTGTTTAAGAGAGGTTTTCAGAGGAACGGCCACGTCCTCTTTAGCCTCGTTCACTGTGTTCACAATATATATATTGTATATATAAGAAATATATATATATATACTAGCACATTATAATAAAAAAAAATACATTTTTAAAATGTAGGATGTAGGCTGCATTCCATTTCATTAATGCTATGTGAGATTTCCTTAGTGGGCACTTAGGATCTGTGGTCACGGCCTGTCCTCCACAATAAAAACTATCATTTTTTTTATTATAACCTCACAAAAAAACTCAGAATTGTTTTTTGCTTTTGAAATTGTGTCTGATGCTGTCTGGATAAGCTTTGTTTTCTTGGAATCCTGTACTAGAATAATAAAACGTACATGCCAAATGTGCGTGTGTAAGTGCTTCCTGCTTGGGCTAATGTGCCACATACAGATTATGCTCCATCCTACTTCTCCTGCTGAGAAAGGAAAGTTATTGTGATAACTAGTGTTGCTTACTGTTTTTGGATTAAACTCTTTAACCTTATGAGCCGAGTCTTTTCCTTCCACCATCTGTGTGCTTAACAAGTTGGAGATGAGTTACTTACCTTTTTGCTGGATTGCAGTGGCAAATACAGTTAGTTATTTTCCTCTGCTATTTTACCATGTACAAGTGAGTCCCCCATACCATTTGATATGTGACTAAACATGCTGTGTTTGGTAAATTGTAACCAATTATTTAAAAAGTAGTGAATGCACTTTTTTGTGTTTATGAACCATTGGAAATGAGACCCCCGGTATTTATGGAGTCATAGGACTCAAACAGAAAAGAGTCTGGCAATGTTAAAACAGTTCCTAACACTAGCCTGAAAAGACAGCAAAAATCAGTAGCCCTAAGGCAATCCCCACATGGAGTTACTACACCAAATTCACTCTGAACAGTCAAAGTGAGCACCTACAGTACTTATATAAACTAACCGGAATGAATGCAAAACCACCATAGTGCTACAAAAAGAAACAAGCAAAATTTAGCAGAAGTGGACACATATGCAATACAATATACGCACATAAAATAATACAAAATAAAATAAGTAAAAGGATAGGCAAGGATTTTTTTACCTGTAAAAAGGAGTGTCTAAAACATAAATTCTTAATCTTGCCATAATTCCAGGTCTCCTTTAGTAAAGTAGAATAACAACTATAATTTCAAAAGCCAGTTTACATGACCATGCCGACTGGTTTACTCATATCCCATGATATCACAGCCAAAAGACAGAGAAATCAGAGATAACAACATGAAAAAAGGAAATGCACAAAACTTCATGAAAATGCAACCATCTAGCTGTTAAATCTGTGTATTTTTAACTAATATTATTGAAAGGTTTACTATGCAAATGTCGATGTATTGGATACTATAACAGTGCCTCTGCCATTTCTACTACTTACGTTTTGTCACAGAAATTTTTCATTGTTTCCATGATGTCAGGTAAACTTTTAGGCTCCCCTTCATATTTATTTTTATCATACAGAATAATTTGTACTGTACATTTGAGACTATTAGATTTTTTGTTCTGTGAAGCACCTCTTGATTTTGTATGCCGTCAATACCATTTACATAAGAGAGACTGAATGATTAATTGAAAGACTTCCACTTCTATGCAAAACTGATTGGGGGGAAAAAACATTTACTTGTGCATTCAAATGTGTGTTACATTTTGAGAGAGAGATACTGTTCTCGGAAAATTCTTCATTTCTTTATGGTCTGCCATTCTGTGAACATTTTGTGCATCGTGATGCACAACCTCACAGAAAAGGAAATTGCATCTGAAACTGTAAGATGTGAAAGCTTCTGTTTCACCTAAAGAATCCATTTCACTGGCTGGAATGCCTTTATGCTGCTCTGTCTTTCACTCTTTCTCCATGATGCTGTATTTAAAGAGCCCCTTAACAATAGGTCTTTAAAGTAAGAGCTGGGAGTGACAGTACAGTACAGAAAACTGGTAAAATGTAGAGGTGCCAGATTCTGGAGAAAAAAATAAATAAATGGGAACCTGTTTGATGGTTAACAGATGAATGTCACCTCAGCTAATATATAGCATTCTGCTATTATAGCTTGGCTTCCCAAGTATTTCACATGCCAGTATAAATGTCAAGTTGCCCAACTGTCCTTGAAAATGATAAATGCAATAACAGCAGATAAAATCTCAGTTTATAAAAAAGACTTACCAGATATATTACTTACTGAACAAAGATACATATTTGTAATCTAAAACAGCCCAGTTTCTTCTGCACTCAGAAATGATATTACCCGTCTAAACAAAATCCCAACTGTACATAAAACTAGCCAGCACCTTTTATGTTGTGAATTTTGTTAGACTTACCAAGAACATTTATTGGTTCATCTACTCTTGGTCTTGAAGATTAAAATCCACATACACATACATAGCAATCTTATCCAGACAAAGTCTCAAGTAGTACCAATTGCCAGTCGTTCTGCAATCACTTCTGCATAAGATTTTCTAATGAGGGATTCATTATCATCAGCTCTAACAAGCATCCGGGTGTCATTGTGACATGCATATAAGTACAACTGTTTTGGTTACATGCTACTTACTAACCAAACAATGTCTTACTTTAACCGCAAATGCTGTAATTACTGAGGAGTGATCTCAATAGCTGAGATAAACCCTGTGAATGAGAGCAACCATTTATCTCACACTTGGTACCCTTTTATTATTTCAATCAGTCTAGATAAAAGACAAAGTGTAGAAAATACTAACATATAACAATACCAAGTAGAAGAAAATACAATAGAAAATAAAATAGCAAAGCCTGGATATAAAAGCTCTTAGAAAAGATTACTAAAAGTCAGACGTGTGAAGGGGTTAATGTCCTGGTTTGCTTTTCATTTAGCGATTGATGTTATTCATAAGGTTACGTTTTCTGATATCCAATGTCAGATGATAAGATGATTTCTTAATCTATGACATTGTCCATTCTGTTGTTATTTTTCCTTATTATTTTTGGTCCCTCAGGCTAGCTGTATTTATGTTTAAATGTACACGTGGGGTTTCAAGAAATGTGACATTGCACACATTTGATTGGCTATTCTATCCTGTTGACAAATGACTCTGATTAAAGTTTTTGAAAATATAAGTACCTCCGCAGTCCTTCCTTTCTCAAGATTTAAACTAATTCTGTAATTCTTTGTCCTATGGCATCCATCTGTTTGCAGGTTATAGATGAATTGTAACATGTTCTGTGGCATCTATGCTTATTTCACATTCCCAGGTTATAAAGAAACTAGAAAAGAAACTGACTGGAACAAATGCATAAATTACTTGTACAATACAAAAGGATGCTTGCAGTGCCTGTAATTAAAGTCCTGTAAATTCAGGTCATCCTGGTTCATTTGAGCAAAATAATTTAAATTTAATATAAATTGTTTTCAGTTGAAAAATTGAAGATTGTCCATACCAGAACACTTCTGAATATATGTATGGGGACTTCCTGACTGTAGACATCAGCTGTGTTTCAAGTTTAAGTTGGGGAGCATGCACTGGTACAGTGTGTTGCCGCACCCACCACACAACGAAACAACTCGGATCCCGGGTGGCAACCCCCCCCGGGCAGACACACGGTCCAGTACCACCCTCCGGAAATGACAATCTATCTGCCGCAGCCAGGTATTATGTGGGCAATCCCTTGGCCTGGGCCAGCCACTCGAGTCCCCAACAATGAGGATTCTATGAATTAGATCACCCTCGGAGAAACGTGCCTCATGGCCGTAGTGTCATAACTGACATTCCCTCACAATACAGGTAATGTACCTCATTCGGGACTTCATCACCAAGGATTTTCCAGAGAGACACTGTACCAAAGGTGTCCAGTCTTCATCTCAGTTCACTGGATAGCGTCCATGTCTCGCAACCATATAGCATGCCTCGCATGTCTCTGATCTGTAAATAATGTAGGAGAGTATATGTTCAATCATACCACAATCATAGAAAACAATTCAAGTGCAAACAGAATTAATGGCAAAACATGCATGCTTACATGCATTTCTTCTCAAATCTGCTTGATCTTATTCAGAGTACTGGCAACCTCAGACACAGACAGGAAAAATATTCAGATTCTAATGGCAATATATTTATACAAATATTTACAGAATATTAACTAATATGCATAAAAATTTTAATATCTACAGTACATACTTCATCTAGCCCCATGTTAGTTGAACATATTTGATTACTTAGGCATAAGTGAGAAAATAAGATATTCATTATTTAGATTTGTTGTGATTTGATATCGCCTGTCTCTGTGTTAACTCCATCCTTCTGAGTGTGTGTGATAGAGAGAGAGAGAGAAAAAGATTTGCAAATTTTAAAATTAAATGAAAGTAATTTTATATGATGCATAGCTCTAAAATGAATTTACTGCAGAGTGCATATAAAATCACTACTAGTTTATTATTATAGACTGTTTACCTCATTAGCCTGGTAGCTGTTTTCTTAATTGTCAGCAGCTGTAAAAAATGAATATGTAAGCCAGTTTCAGCTGGGCTAAGATAATTTAATGAGATCTGCAATATATGTTAATATGGTAACTATTAAACCTTTCAAAACAGACAGCACCCATTGCAATATAATTTGAATGTACTGTGGGTGGGGGCATAGTTAACTATATTCCAACTTGTAACATGTGCCATTTTACATATGTTAGACATAAACTACTGTTTTTAACATGATTCATTTATTCATCATATGTACTTGCATCGTCTAATTCATGTTCTTGGAGGGACAGATCCATTCTGGCACTCAACATATACATGTGCATCAGGCCAGTTTATAGCCACCAATTAACCTTTTATTTACAAATTTGGGCTATAAGAAAAAAAACACACACAGACACAGGGAAAACATGCATACTTCACACTGACAATGATTGAGAAAGGAATTCAAAGTTAGTCTTCTGGAATTATATGGAATTACCATTAATCACTAATTGCTATTCCACCTTATTAACATGTTATACATTGACATAAATGTAAGATATGCAAGTGAAATACGTGGACCTACGCTTCAAAAATGCATATGCAAAAACTGGACCAAAAAAAACTTTAAATGGGAGTTGTTTTGCTTGTATTTAGCAAAAACATCTGCCAAAGGGGAAAGAAAATTTCCTTGACAGGATTTCTTAAAGTATGTTAAATAATCATAAATACAAATTTTTGGATAAGTCAATAATTCTTACAATAAAGAAAACTTTAACTTAACTTCATGATTTAAACACTTTTCATTTGGATTAAATTTATTTTTTGTGAAATGTGTATGGCCCTAAAGCAAAATGCTACAAAAGACTAGATATAAACAACACCAAACTCTTCACCCACTGTTTACAAATGTAAGAACGTACACTTCTTTATGAATTTATGTACGTATTTACCATGCCCTGAGGGGTTACCAGTAGCTTGCGAGGATCATATTTTAATTACAATAAACTTTTCTGCCAACCAGTAAAGTGCCCACCAGGTTTCCACTACCTGATTTTTTTTTTTTTTAATTTCCAGAATGCATCAGGTCATAAGCTTTCAATTTAGACCAAGACCACTGTTTTAGTTCCATTAGTTGACAGATGGACAGACATTAGCATTTTATACAGAGAAATACGTTTGTAGTATAAAATTCCTTTTCTTTTTGTACAATGGGCAGCACTGCCACCTCACTCAGGCTGTAATTTTATTCTAGGTGGGATTAGGTTTTTTGTCAAGTTTGCATATTCTCCAGTTGATTTACAGGAGGGAGGTAATTGCATTTAAGGGCCAGTGGGGCATAGTTGTTGTGCAAAATAAGTAATAAGCTTCCCTCAGTAATTAAACTTATTAATAAAATACTTAGAACAATCCCTGACTGTGTGTTCATAAGTTATTTTTTCCGGTTTTCCCTAAAACACTCAATAGATATTTTGATTGATTTTTTTTTTAATACAGTATGTGAAATTGTTACTTGGTGCTGCCAGCCTGTTACCAGCTAAGATGTTAGCTCTATTGGCCCTGCAGTGTTTGTGGTTTACCTTTTGGTACATGCGCACTTGTGCCAACTGAAATTTACAGTTAAGCTATGGGGGCTTTATCCCCACCATTAAAATGAAAACTGCATTTTTTTATGTTGTATTTCCACTTCTCGTTTAAGATTTTTCCAGTCAAAGCTAGCAAAAATGTACAAAAAGTTCAGCGCTACTTGCACCCTTAAAGGAAGCAACAATAATTTGAAAATAAAGAAAGAAAATCAGTATCAGAGATGCATCAAGCACAAGACTTTACACTGGTGAGGCTGAGTTCCACCTTTACCTTTACCCACTGCTGAGGAAGACCATATCATGGAGCTGAAAAGGCCACCAAGGTGTGCTCCTTCCAGTTTGTGGTGGAAAAGACAGTAGTATAATGCCCTTGTTTTAAATAAGCACAGAATCCTGGTGTGAAAAGAACGGGTAAGCAGAAAATTGTTATTTAAATTGTTTTCCAGCCTTACGTTGTACAGCAAACGGCTGGTCACACAATGGTTTACACTGCAGCCAGACAGCCCCAGTGTCTTTTGTTTGAGTCATGCAGTGTGTAGTCTGCATATTCTTTCCATGAAATTGTATCTCATCCAATTTCACCTCAAAGCCATTTGTTTTTAATTTGAGGTGTTTCAAATAAGTTAATTCATAGCCAACAGATTTTCCTGGGCAGTGGGTAGTTGTGAAGCTCTTAGTTACTTGACATTTAAATCTATATTGCTGTAGTTTGTCAGATGAAGATTATATCAAAAGGTATTTCCATGATCTGGCATATAATGGAGACAGACCAGCCACAGGCATTGCATTGCTTAATTGATTTTTCTTGACACCAACGATGTGTGCATGTGCATGTCTCATCATTAGACTAAGAATGTGGATATTATTAGTTAGTTAAGTTAATGTTAGAGAAGTCTATACGCATAAAGTACAATTCTGGTAAAACTTCAGATGGGGTCTATAAGTCAAAAACAACACTGCTTTTTTGCATATTTTATCTGCAAGGATTCATTCTTTTTTTTTTGATGCAAAAGAGCCTGGTCACAATAAACCTCCCCATCAGAAGTATGTATCATTCACTTCACTTCCTACTTTGCACCCATAGTTGCTGGCTCATTGTGATTCTAAATTGAATAGATTGTACCAAATATGATTAAGGTTTAGCACTTTGCTTTGAAGCTTAATATTTTTCCTTAATTTGATCTAATATAGACTTGTTTTCCAGTGGATCTTCTCAAGATAATCAATAGCAGGTTTCAGTTGAACAAGCAATATGGTTTCAGAAGAAACTAGGTAATTTGGAAAAATGAGCACACATACAGTGTGTGAGTTGCATGTGATACAGATTCAGAAAAGGGGTTACAAAATATTCTAAAAAGTTTGGTTTAAAGATAGATTCATTAATGCAAAATAGACAATGAGACATCACAGAAAAGTGTGAGCACAAGTAAGCAAAAAATAAAAATAAAGAGAAGCATACTAAGTTGTAGCCAAATAAGTAAGTAGAATAATCAAGGAGCAGGAGAAATCATAGTTAATACAGCAAAGTTGCAAATTAAAAGAAATGAGCAAAGACAAGAGACTATTGACCCAACAAAAAAGAATTACTTAGGTTCAAAACAAATCAAGAAACCTATTTTTGTAAAACTTGAGTTATTTGTATGGAAATGTTATTTGATTTTAATAAAATCAATAAAATAAAAAAAAAATTACTTCAGGCTTGATGAATTATGAGTGCAATTAATCTGAAACAAGCTAAAGTTACAATAAAAAAGAAAATGAGGTACAGTAAGGTAGTAGACATGATCATGGAAGATCAGACAGAATCTCATGGACTAGCTTTCAGAGACAGCTAAAACTCCCTCTAAGAAGCAGTCGCTCAAAGAAATGAAAAAAAGGCACATTAGCACTTCAAAAAAAATCTAATCATGCAGCTACTGCGGGCATTAAACAAAATGTGTTTATTTACGCAGGTCTGAAAATGAATGGATGAAATATTGTGAAAACCTTTCTCAGTATTTCAGCAGATGAGGTATATGGATAGAGTCTGTAATGTGCTTAGGGAAAAAGGCATTCTTAGAACAAAAAGCTATTTCAGAAAGGAAACAGACCGTGGGTCAATAATAGGATGAGCAAGGGGAGCTGGAAGTTATAAATCAAAAGCTACCACAATAGAAGATGTCATAAAAATCTTTTCTTACAAAAGAAAAAAAAAACTCCTATAAGATTATAAAACTAAAACAGTTTCAGTGTGCCTAATAATCACAGAGGAACAAGGACATTCTCAACATGACTAGATTTTTTTACTAGATACTACTGTATTTTTCTGTCAGGGGCATCAGACTATGGAACTTTGGTAGTCTGTGTTTTACTGAACTTCTTCTAATAAGAAATACCAGTACTGAGCACACACATTTCCATGATTGCCTGTTTGTAAACTTAATAACCTAATGAGATTCTAATTCACAGATTCCTTAATGTTGGTGTGTTGCCTTAATCCATAGACATGTTAAGATGTTCCAACACTTAATACTCTGCCATCATACTTAATATTAATACCATATTAATAGTGTATTTTTGAAATTTATATGGAAAAAACACAATAATTTTTAGTTTTGTATGCATGAATGTCCTCTCAAATGCCCTTCTGAGTGAATTTAATTGTTTAACTTAGTATGCAGTGATTTTGATGATAGCATTTGATATATGTCACACACGTGTGCACAGAAGACAGTTTACAGGCTCAAATAGCATTCTCATTATCACCTGGGGTAGGTGCTATCACCCGATCCTTTCTCCTTTTGTCTCTCTGCAGACCTGCTAAAGAACCTGCCTCTCAATTTCATCACCACCAGTCTGGGCCCTGTTGACGTCACTTTCAGCACCCTCTATTGACGTCTGATCCAGTACCCAGAATCCACCTTTTTGCCACGGCAGTTCCTATTCCGGCCTCCATGACTCCACCTTTTCCACTGCTCAACCATATTTATAGAGTAGCTTTAAACCGGTTTGTTTTTGGACTCCTGTCTGTAAAGACATGTTTATTTTTGTTCTCAAACTTTTTTCAAATATATGGGTTGGCCATCCCCAAAACTTTTTGTGACTTTTTATCATTATAATTACATACATTGGAACCTCGGTTATTTTTTTTTTGTAATCAATCAATAATTAATGTTAAACAAAAAGAAAGATATCATTCCAATATAGAGATCTTTTATAATGGGAGCCATAAGCAGCAATAGGAGTGGTTAAGTCAAGATTGTGAAGAGTGATGGCAAAGGACTCAAGTGAAAGATTAAAAGTAAGAGAGATAAGGAAAAGGTTTGTCTGGCACCTTTAAGACTGTGAAACTGTTTTGAATTAGTCAAAGTGGTGAGAATTACCATCATAGGGAAAGAGCATTTTAATCATGTAAATATAATTTTCACTAAAACCACTTGAGCAGAAAACTTGCCAGATAAAATTCCATTTCATGCAGTTGAAAGCCTTCTACATCTTTAAAGAAGGGCTGTTTGACAGGGTGCAAGCTACATCTATAATATGCAGGAGATAACAGATGTTCTCTACTGCATGGTAAGAATAAATTAAACAGGTCAGGTCAGGTCAGGACTAGTTGATTTGTGAACAACCAGCTGCAGTTGATGCACAAGGAGCTTCAAAGAAATTAGGCAACAATCAGAAGAGTCTGATAGTTCCTTTCCTTCTTTTAAAAAAATGGATGATCATGGCCAAATTAACTGAAGAGTTCAGTTGGTGAAGGATACACAAAAGTTCAGAATCGCCATAAACAGGGTCTGTATCATTTTCAATAAAGCAAGGAAATGGGAAGGAAGGGGAATGTTTAGAGTTTTCAGAAAATAACTCAAAATAAAAATTAAAAAAAGTTTATTAATCTCCAAAGGGTTGTTGTTTTTTAATGGCTGCAATGGATGTGAATGTGTCACATTTTTGTAATCTTAACAGCAATGATCTAATAGGTTTTGCTCCAGAAACAGAAACTGCCTATGTGCAGTGGATCTTGAATTCCAGTTTCTGCAGAAGTAAATCATTTAATTCAGATATTGCAATCAATAGTCATTCTCTCGGCTAGCTTCCTCCAAAGAAGTGAAATGTGATTTGAATTTGAGATTTCTATTTCAAGGTGCGTGAACCTAGCTACTGGCATAGACGAATAATAAATCCTCATTAAAGCTTTTTATGGTCATCCAGATATGTGTAGAGTCATCAACAGAACCAGAAATGACAGTAATATTTTGACCTATGAGTGTTTGTCTTGGTAGAGTACTATATTACTCTACTTTCCCCTTTTGTATTATTATCTCAGATCTCACAGACTTACCACTGTTTATAAGGTATTGTAGTACATAACTTCACCCCACCTTCCCTTCTAGATTCATAACCTCAGGCAATTAGGTGTAGTAAAAGACAAGCAGGAGTTAAGGTACAATTTAAATAATGTATTATTGATAATATTCATGAATAATAACAATAAGCAAAGTACAAGTGAATATTGGCAACCATACAACCTGATAAATGCTGACGTGTAGTTTCAGGTGGCACACAGACTTGTTTGTTACTTAAAATGTCTCTAGTTAAGGCATCTTTTTAGTCAGCTTTCTTCAGAACAGGCCGCATGCCTGTCCCAATATGGCTGCCGAGCTGTGCTCTTCATTGTGTTGTCCTTTGCAGTTCATGGTGTGTGAGGTGCTCCTTCATCAGATGATGTAAAAGAGAGAGGGAGGGGTAAAGCAAGCACATTTATAGATTCTTTCTCCAAACTCTAAAGCCAATAGGGTGTTGTGGTACTTACTGGCTTCTGATTTAAAACCAAACAGGCAACTTTAGACCAATAGATTTCTGGGGTGTCATAATGGTTTCACACCTGCCCCAATACCATTTGTTGAGCTCATTCTTGCCAGCTAGGTAGTCTGGCTTTTCTGTGGGGGTTGATTGAGAGAGTCCTGCTGAGAATCACTTGCCAAACTGGTTTTAGGCACTTCCCCCAACCCTGCTTCTCACTAATGAAACACTTATATTACATTGTTTTGTCTAAGTCACAAATAAAGACATACAAAATATGAATCCACTTGTATACAAAATTTCACACCACAAAGAGGAAAAATTATTATTAAGAGGAAATGATTTGTATTGTACAATTCATTAATTTGGACTAAAGGTGAGGTAAACTTCCAACAATCTGCACATGAAAATTAAACTACAACAAAATACACCTATAATCCACTAGAATGACCATTGCAAGACGTTAGTGAGAAGGGAAGCCAGTGAATGGGAGATAAAAAATAATCAAGTCTGGACTGTGATTGATGCCAGGATGTAAGGAATATTTGCAGAGGGATTCAGCAACTGGAAAGATTCAACCAGGTTTAAATCAGAAAATTTTCAGCGAGAGTGAGTGAGGAATGTGCTAGCAAACAGGAGCTGGCATTTTATCTAGCAAGGGATTCAAAAAGGCATTTGAATTGATATTCAAAATAAAGTCATACCTTTTTCTGAAAGTGCTATTTTTCTACCACCCATCTCCATTAGCACATAACAGAAACTACTGCACTCATGTGAACATGTGCTACATGTTTTTATAATGCAAGTTGCTCCATAGGAGAACAACAAGTCTGGGGTTGCTTGTGTCATCCATTATATTTTTATATGAAATTGGGCTTATTACAAAATCTGGGCATATACAGTATTTGCAACATTGACCCAAAGTTTTCTAGAAGTAATCAAAGACACTCTCATTTGACATTCAGTCCTGGGACTCACCCATTTCAGAAGACAACTAACAGATTAGCCATAAACACCATAAAGAAAATAATCTGAGGAAGTAAACTGAGGGGAACAAACAAAAAGAAGAATGTGGTAGGACACAGCCATGTCTCCATGAATTCCAATCTCAGTAGGAGCTGCAGAAAAGTGTATATTCAGTGTTCCAGAGAGCAGTGAAGATATCAGCTGCAATCGAGACAGCAGTGAGGGAACCTTTCTCTAAAAGTAAACACTATTTCATTGCAGTGAAGTGAAGGCACAAACAAATTTGGACACCAAATATAAATGCTGGCATTAGGATTGGTACTGTAACACATGTGGCAGACAGGTATAGTGGGGGTGTTTACAACGGCAAACAACAGATGCCAAAATATATTTAAGATAAAAAAGGTTTTGCTATAAATAGACATGAACACTTTTGTGCAGAAAGGCAAAGAGATTAGTGATCACTGAGATACTGAGCTCACATTGCATAATGTGTCAAGCACAAGAGAATACTCACAGATCACTGTAAGGCAACAAACTGATGGAATTCCAACAGAGACATATGGAGCAATGCTATATCATTTACTTCTGCATCCAACACACATTACTTTGAGGAAATAGGAAAAGCTCTGTTCACATAAAGAATTGTTAATGCACAAGTGAAAATCAATCAGAAAACTTCTGTTCTCTTATTGTATGTGGTAAACCAAAAGAAACATTTTCGACAGGTATAGATGAGATTTAAGAGGATGGAAGTATGAAAAAGGATGAGGGTTTCATCCACTGCACCTACACTTCTAGGTATATCAAAAGTGGCATGAAAAGCAGTTTTAGTGTCAAGACATCCCCTACTGCTGAAAACTGTACATAGTAGCATGCATGGCAAAACAGTAATCTGGTCACCACATGAACAGATGTGGACATAGCAGCCTTGCTGAGGCCATTTGTGTCTGCAGAAATTTACCAATAGTGCAGAAACAGATAGCTTGCAGACATTTCAGTATGCTCCAATTTTCAATGCACCACACAAGGGGGGGGTTGTTATTTTATCCCTGGGCAGCCAGTATTTCTCTATAAATTTTTGATTACTGAGTAGGTCCAAGAAGTTCATGTCTGTCTGCAAAATAGCATTTAGACCAAGGATGTGGCTTCTTGGATGGCAAACAGCAACTCTGGTTGATTTGCACACTTCTCGGGTAACTCCCATTGTCGGTGGTAGTGCTAAGAAGTGATTCATCTTCCTATTTTATATGACAAATTACATAGTGATTTTGACTAGTTAACTGAATTATCTACAGGTATTGCAGCTACAAGGAGCCCCTTCTGCTCTAATTTAGAGCCTACATTATAATTTAATATTTCTTTTGCAGCATTAACAATATTACTGTTATTATTATTTTTGTTGCTGTTATTACCTGTGTGTGTTTTCCTATTATATAGGAACAAAATGAAGCATTTTAAAACTCCTAAAAACCCACTTTTTTAAATTGGCTTTTTTGTAGCTACACTTTAGATGTACTCCTAATAGACTATGCCAGGGGTCTCCAACCTTTTTTTCCCTGAGAGCTACTTTTACAAAATTAAAATGGCTGAGAGCTACTCATGTTTTCTAACATTTATTCTCCAAGCTTATTTCAACCCAAACAAACTGAATAAGCTTGTTTAGCCTGAACAGTTACAAAATGTTGGTGTCCACAACTCACATTTTGCATTAAAACATCACAAAAATATTTAGTTCACCTGCAAGTGCATTTTTGTATGTTTGTATGCATTTTCTAGTGTATCTCACACTATTCAATTAAAATATGAATGCTGTCAAAACATCCATCCATCCATTATCCAGCCCACTATATCCTAACTACAGGGTTACGGGGGTCTGCTGGAGCCAATCCCAGCCAACACAGTGCGCAAGGCAGGAAACAAACCCTGGGCAGGGCGCCAGCCCACCTCAGGGCACGCACACACACACTCACACACCAAGCACACAGTAGGGCTGATTTAGGATCGCCAATGCACCTAAACTGCATGTCTTTGGACTGGGAGGAAACCGGAGTACCCAGAGGAAACCCACGCTGTCAAAACAAAACAATGCAATTACAAATGCACAGATATTACTTAATCATTTGTCATTTTGCTACATGCCACTGTTTCACTTCACAAGAGTATTCACATATCCAGTTGCATGCGTGATGTGTTTTTTAGTTCGTGAGATGACTGGCACTGCATTGAGTCAACAAGAGAGGTGTATGGTGGAGTGTAGCCACTTAGGCTCACTGTTATGGAGTCATTTAAATGTTCGTCTGTCAGTCTTGTTCTGAACTTTGATTTCATGATGTTGATGTCAGAAAAGGCAGACTCACAGAGGTATGTAGACCCAAACAAAGCAGACATTTTCAGAGCTACTTGGTGAAGATTCTTATAGTTATCTGGCTCTACTAAGCTCCAGAAATGCTGAGAATGCTGTTGAGACTTTACCTGCACATTGTTCTGAAGGTTTACTAATATATACTATATAAAAATCCTATGTCTGTCTGTCTGTCTGCTTTTCACGAGAGAACTACTTAACAGATTTAGATCGGGGTTTTTTCTATAATTTGCTTGAACATTCCGGTTGATTTTGTGACTTCTCTCATTTCGCTATGTATGATAGCTCACATATGGTACCGATTTATTTGCACGAATTCGAGAAACACGCAGCGGGTCATGTCACCTTATCATATGACTTATACTTTAAATCTTACTTACTTTTACTCTGCTTTTCTACTAATTATATATCTGTGTTTTGTAAGCTCATATTGGTTTATTTTTTATTACTTATTCATTATTATTCTCACCTAATTTTTTTTTTCTTTTCTTGTTAGTATTTCTTTGACATCTTGCCTAGCAGTTTAAACTACATAATGTGTATCATAATATGCTATAGAAATAAATGTTGTTGTTGTCTACTTAGGGCGATTTCTATCTCCCATTGACAAGATCACAGGCAAAAGTACAAATAAAGAAAAATGTTAAAAATAATTAGTGGGTCAGTTCACTTGTTAATTTCTGAACTAGATTACATACTACTTCAGTTACGAAGAGTTTCAGGAAATATTCACTAATTAATAAACAATCTTAAGTTTGCAATACTAAAGTATTCAGCATTGCAAAGCTTTCATGAAATGCACCCTGAATTAATGGAAAGGTCAAACTAAAATATATTTTTGATTAAGGTTATAGAAACATTTTTAACAGCTATATTTTTGCCATAAACATACATGACCTTACGCAAAGAAAGTTAAGAAGGCGTTTTCCACCATATGATGTTGTGCTATTTTTTAAAGACTGAAACTGAATTTAAGAAAAAAAAAGTTTGGGGTTATTGGTCATTATTTCTTTTTGGTTTTCCAGCTTTTTTTTCTGTTTTTGACTTTGACCTTCTTGTGCCCTTTGGCTTACTTACCTACAGTAGGTTAATTTGAATTCCTGTTGTATTTTCCCTCATTTCTGCAACTCATAAAAACACCTAGCAAGAAATTTTTGTTTACATATTTATTTATTTTTGGCTATGTTTGGCAATCATCTAGATTGCAACAGGCAACAGCTAACCATCTGGGAAGTTCTCATCCCACTCTTGTCTACAGAAAATTTTATTGAATTTCACAGACTGATGGGAATGTCTAGTGTGACGGAATGAAAAGAGGATTAAGCCATATAATTAAATGGCAATCTCTATTAACAGCTAGAAGTAGCTTCTAATTAAGATACTGTTTGAAATGAAAACCTTGAGCTTTTGCAAGCTTCCACAACCAAGTTAGCATACCCCTGTCATGCTTAATTCCTTCTGGGAATGTTTCAAGAAAAATAGCCTTAGATTAGAAAAAATTAACCTTAGATTGAGCAATCCCTGTGTGACCTCAGAGAGAAAAATGTTTTGAAAATACGTAAATAAACTGATAAATATGTAGGAAGAATTGTTATTATAATATGATCCTCATTTGCTCAAATGCATACTTAATATAACTAAAAACTAAATAGATGTCATTAAATGTTTTTGAATTGTACAATTATTTGAATAATTGCTTAATACTTAACAAATGCACTATAATTCAGATGAATCCATTTTTTAAGGAATCCAAAATAACACTAAAAACTGAAGTCCTGAAGCTTTATCAATAATGCAGTTAATCAAATAAATGGATAGTTTTTCCTAAGGAGAGTCATCAGTGAAAAAAGAAGTAAAAAAGCTTCATACTGAAAAGGCTGAAAGGTATGCTGGAACATCAGTCAAACTAATTGAGGGCTCAGAGTCACTAACACGTGCATTAATACTGAAGAGGGTCAAGCAGTTTACAATTTATCAATTAATAAGTAAATCTGACTTCAACAGCAGGGCAGCCAAGAGATAACATCTCAGGTTGAAACAGTGTCAACTGAACTGCATCAGAGCAGGGAAGGCAATGTGATTACGGGATTGCTGAAACTGCTCTTGCTTGTCGAGTAATGGTAAATTGGGCTTTTTGCTATTCTGTTTGTAGCATTGCAACTGACAACCAATAATGACTGAAATTCTGGCATGATTGATATACAGTGCTTTCAATGTGAAGTTACCATAACAAAATCTCACAGAGCTGAGCATGGTATTCTAAAACAGAATAACACTTACAGCTAGAAGAATTAATAACTTTAATTGTAATTACAACTAGCAATACAATTAGTAGCCACAAAAAGTATTTTTGTGTATTGTAACTACTACATAGATACTGGATTATCCTAAAATAAATTAGTTTCACTTTTTTCCCAGTAATTTTAAATACTGATCTTTAAAAAATGGCACACACAATTTTTACTTGCAATGTTCCAATGTTCCCAACAATAATACACACTGACACAAAGCCACAAAAAAAAAAAAAATTATTTTCCGTCATG
>JANRMT010062818.1:7575588-7656623 GCA_026402145.1 Polypterus bichir lapradei | reverse complement strand
ATCATGCTGGATATCTATACTAATATGGACTGGGTAATGTGTTAGGAACAAAAGGATGCCACATTGTTTGATGGAAATGAAAATTATCAACATACAGAGGGCTGAATTCAAAGAAACCCCGAAAATCAAAGTGAAAAAGTGATGCGGCAGGCTAGTCCATTTTGCCGAAATTTCATTGCAGCAACTCAAAATCATGCTCAGTAGTTTGTAAGGCCCCCATGTGCTTGTATTCATGCCTGACAACGTCGGGGCATGCTCCTAATGAGACGAGGAATGGTGTCCTGGGGGATCTCCTCCCAGATCTGGACCAGGGCATCACTGAGCTCCTGGACAGTCTGAGGTGCAATCTGGTGGCATCAGATGGACCAAAACATAATGTCCCAGAGGTGTTCTGTTGGATTTAGATCAGGCAAGCATGGGGGCCAGTCAATGGTATCAATTCCTTCATCCTCCAGGAACTGCCTACATACTCTCACCACATGAGGCCGGGCATGAAGTCTATTTCTGATTGTTTGGTCAGAGACATTCACACCAGTGGCCTTCTGGAGGTCATTTTGTAGGGCTCTGGCAGTGCTGATCCTGTTTCTCCTTGTCCAAATGAGCAGATACCTGTGCTGCTGATGGAATAAGGAACTTCTATGGCCCTGTCCAGCTCTCATAGTGTAACTGGCTCAGTGGCGTAGTGTGGGTGTCAGCCGCCCGGGGTGGAGGAAAATTTCGCCGCCCCCTTATTTAGGTATTTCAATTTGAAAGACTAAAATATACAGTAATTCTTTGCCGCCCCCTAAAAGTGCTGACCGGGGCGGGCCGCCCCTGCCGCTCCCACTACGCTACGCCGCTGAACTGCCTGTCTCTTGGAAACTCCTCCATGCCCTTGAGACTGTGCTGGGGGACAGCAAATCTTCTGGGAATGGCATGTATTGATGTGCCATCCTGGAGAAGTTGGACTACATGTGCAACCTCTGTAGGGTCCAGGTATCGCCTCATGCTACCAGTAGTGACACTGACTAGCCACTGTTTCTAGCCAAATGCAAAACTAGTGAAAAAATAGTCAGAAAAGATGAGGAGGGAAAAATGTCAGTGGCTTCCACCAGTTAAACCATTCCTGTTTTGGAGGTCATCTCATTGTTGCCCCTCTAGTACACCTGTTGTTAATTTCATTGACACCAAAACAGCTGAAACTGATTAACAACCCACTCTGCTACTTAACTGACCAGATCAACAGCCCAGAAGTTTCATTGACTTGATGCTATACTAGGATTAAAAAGTGTTCATTTAATTTTTTTGATCAGAGGAGGTGCCCCAACCACAAATTCAAAAAGCTTTGCAAGACAGTGATTACAGCCTTATGTTTTCATGAGATCGTTGTGAGTTAGAAAGCTTGTATAAAATATCTTGTCTGCCTGAACCTGGAAATATACAGCATGAGAACCTCTATTCTCAATTGTTTTCTGACCGCTGTAATTCACAGGAGTGCTCTTCAAGTTACCTACACAGAAAAGTTTACTCCAACATAAACATGTTTTAATATTTAATGCAACTATAACTGCCATGATATTAGGGAAGAACATCAGGTTTTATGATCATGTTCTTAATGCATTTTTAAATTCCAGTGTTGGCACTTTATTATTTATTGTGGGCTTTGTTATTTTACTTACTTTGTTCTGGGAGCTGCTATTTTTGTTTACAGTTGCCACAGCAACTTCTATTATGTAGTCTTGATGGCGTGGTGTTTAACGCAGCAGCACACACCTATAAAACGTGATGCCCTGCCCTGATATTCAGGGCATCTTAGTAATGGTGTAAAATAAAACAACTCATGTTTCTCTTGTATATTTTTAAAACAGTTTTCTTGGCAATTTGAACATATTGCTTTGTACTTTACCTTGAATGTTGTCTGTCATGTAGTCAAGACATTTCATCTGTTATTTTTTAGTTTTGAACTTAACTTTATTTTCCTACTCTCCCTCTTGACTTTTGTACTGATTTTTTGAATAATTTTACTTGTCTGTTTAAGGGCAAGTGCTTATTTGTTGCTTTTGTTCACAATATATGGATGAAAATGTTCACTTTTTATTGTCAGACTTTTGGAGATGATGGACTCCTGCTTGTGTCATTTCATAAATAATGTGACTTTTTAACTTTGTTTTTGTTTTATTCTTTGTTATTATATTGCACGCTGATGATATCATTACTTTACAACATAGAAATTCTCATGTGCAATCTTAGAAAAAATGACAGTAATAAAGCTTTATTTTCTGCTTTTGAAAAGTCAAAGAATACAAATAATTTTATTTGGATGTTTGGAACAAAATACTATTTGTCGTGATTTTGTTTTTTTACAGATCTGGATCCTGCAACAAGTACAAGTTACAGAAAAATGTTTAGGTGTTTGTTTCTTTGCTTTTTTTTTTGTATGCTACTGTAGGAAAATATTTTTTTTCTGTTTTAATTTATCAGTTTTGCTTTTGGCAATGGAACTAATTAATTCAATAATTTGGGAAGGCTCATTTTTTATTTTCCTTACCTTTCTCTGTAGCAGGGGGTCTCTAGCTGTTAGGAGGAAGAGAAAGCCAGTTTAAGAACCACGCAGTGATTCACACACAGAGCACAAAGAAGATCAAATACAAAACAAAGCATTTAACGTGTTACTTTAGTTACGATGGGATTTGAGAAACTAGTTAATTAATCGATTTCATGATGAAGTTTATGATGTTCTACTTTAATGACAAAATAATCTAAGTGATTAAAGTAGAAATTTCGAGATTAAAGTTGACATTTCCTGCTTTTTTCCCCACTGTGTGCCTATTTTTTTTTCTCTGTACCCTAATAAGCTTTCATATGACACTGAGACATTGGGCTACAACTCGCCTTTTCACTGCGACTTGGATATGTGACAACTTCTTTTTTATTTCGGGTACTGTGTAACTTTGTGGACTTGAGCTTTTGAGTTTCTCCAACACTCTGTCACTCAATCAACTTCCTTTTGTTGATTATACCACTGTTTAAACCAACAAATAGTAAGTTTTTCCTTGCCTCCACTTGGTATTTACTGAAATTCTTCTATTTTCCCCAGTGCTTTTCCCATTGTCTTTTCACAGAAGGCTGAGCTTAAGGGCTATTTATATTGATTTGCATATTCATAGAGACGTAATTCTGGGAGGAGTTGAGGCGGGACAGAAGGCACGTGCACGAGTGTTACTTTTCACGCTGACTGGGATTTATGTAGCGGAAGAACGTTGAAGTTGGAGTATGCACAGATTCCTGCATTTAGATTTTTCTGTGCGTAAGCACATTTCTGCTTTTGTGCTTATGTCATGTTATAGTGTGAATTCTATGCACGGTGTTATGCATGAGGCCCCAGGCTTTGCTGATGGTGTCTGATGTCGTGTGGAGCTGTTGCTGTTGTTGCTTTGGGTTCAAGTGGAGAACTACGTTTACGCTGAAGTGTACTTTTTTTCACTGATACATGGTCCTTTGACTGAAGTGTGGCGTGATGCTGCCTTTCTCAGCTCGCTGTTAGGCTCTTTGTTGTGCCCCCTGCAACATCAGAGGGAAGAGCATTACTCTTTCTAGTACAAAAGTGTAGGAGATGAAGTTCCTTTCTTGAAATAATGCAGCTGTCCAGTCTTCCCAGGCAGAGCTCAGTTACTGGCACAGAGCTTGGCCTGGCAGAATGGATTTTTAGAGCTAGTTCGTTGTGTTCAGCTCCAAGGCTCTGTGGTGAGTAGCTTCCAGACCAAAGAAACTTTGTGAACTCTTTGATTTGGTTGGCAGTAGATGGCTCCTCACCCCAGAGAGAAGACTGTCAGTTTTCAGTTCCCATAGAGAACAGATCCTTAGCCTTCAGCCCACCCAAAAGAGACAGAAGAGTTTAGTGCATCTCATTTTAAAGGAAGGTGTAACTTCTGGTGATTGGATTAAAGTCCTTTCCTGTTACAGATCCAGGGCCTGCTTACATGCATGTTATTTTGTCCATCCCATTCAGGCATGTTCAGCTCTTGGTCATATGCCTAAGATTAATGTCCATTTGGGTGCCTTTTAGACTGAAGGAGCCTCTGCAAAGGTGCCAGCATAGCTATTATATACACCTTTGTTATCAGATAAAATATAAAGCTGATATTAGTACAGACTGAAGTTTAGCAATTCATTCTAAAGTTCAGGTGGGGGGTGCAAATGGCTTTCTGCATCCCTGTTAAATGTGCTGTCTTAACACGCCTTGTGTAAGAACTAAAAAGATTAGCAAAATTAGTCATTCCTGTTTTGTCCTTTAGTACCAGAGCTGCATTCCATGCGTGGCAGCTGTTTTATTTCTTTGGGGCATTGATTTCCCTATAGTGAGGATATGCTGTCCAGGTGATCTAAACATTTTTATTTCCTGAGCTGCAGCTTGATTCCTTTTTGACTTTTGCTTAGTGGCAACTGTCTATTCCACTTGTTCTGATCATCCATTTCCTGTTGCCTGACCTTAATTTTGCTCAGTCACGTGTCTAGTAAGGTTCCAGTGTTTTGTTTCTTTTTTCCTCAAACATCCAAATGTTACTATATGTGCCTCTGTAAGTCTGAGTTGCTGCTGAGCTCAATCAATTAGCAGCCTCCTCATACTGTATTTATGTCATCTGAACTGTTATGAGCACAACCAACCAACAGCTTCTTCACTTTCTTTGTTCATGTAGCCAGCTAATCTT
Source organism: Polypterus bichir lapradei (assembly GCA_026402145.1). Classification (NCBI taxonomy): domain Eukaryota; kingdom Metazoa; phylum Chordata; class Cladistia; order Polypteriformes; family Polypteridae; genus Polypterus; species Polypterus bichir. The sequence continues at coordinate 7,651,935 of JANRMT010062818.1, read as the reverse complement.
CACCCTTGGATGGCTGCAGTTATCATTTCTGTTTTTTCTGCAGTTGGATTTCACTCACAAATGAGAAGCCACCTCAGTCCCCGAATGTCTTTGTTGCTGCCTATTCCTAACTATGGGTCATGTATCTTTTGTTTATATGTCTGCCTTTTGACCATCACAGGAAGACGCCAGCTTGTTGTGACAGCAGACTTTGCGATTTATCTAACAGCAAATGACTTGTTTTGTTAAACATTTTTTGATTTTTGACCTGTGTTTTCTTGACCATGAACTATGCTGCTCAAACAAATCATGTATTTACATGTCTATATTTATTATCCCTGCTTTGTTTTGACTACAATTTTTGTAGCACCTAGATACTTAACCTCTGTCACTCATGTAAAATCAGCATTCAAGCAGGCAATTATTACAAAAAATACATGTTTCTGTTGTGTTTGTCTCAATGTGTTGTGACAAAAATAAATAGGCATATTCTGTAAGCAGAGGTTAGGATACTGTCTGATGTGTAGACACATCCAGGCACATTATTTCCACTCACTATAAAGCTCAATCTCTATGATCAGAAAGCAGAAAATTAAATGGAACATCCACCTGCATGCTTCATTCTTATTTATACAGACTTACCAGCCCAAAACTTATAATAATTTTTATGAAGAGAGAGATGCATTTTATAGATCCAGTTATTTTTCAGATTAGCAGCAAGTGACAAGACAAATGATTTTCTTTTTATTTATGCATGTCCCAGATATATGATGTAAAACTGTATGTTATTTACATAATTCTATGCACAGTAAAAGACTATTAAGAATTCTTCTGAACTGCTTAGCATGAGGCTGAATTTTGTCTGAGTTCTCATGTTTAAGTAGCAAATTGTAGTTACATTCACTAGCTAAACTTCCATTGCCCAAATTTTGTATTCTTTATCATATTTATTCTGTCAAATCTATTATGATGGCGCTTGTTTAAGAAAATCATGTCTTGCAATGATATCCTCTGTATTTTGTGAATCATATTGTATGCTGTACCCAGTTTTCTTATTGAATAAGACACATATGTGGGTCAGCAATCTGTGTGGCAAGTGGCTGTGAGCAACTAGCTTTGACTTGTCTATGCTTGTAGAGAAAGAGGGATTCCACCTGCTCTCATCTAATTTTGAGTTTCTAAAACTCCCTCAGCCTGACCCTAAAAGTTATCTAATAATGCGTTCTTTACAGACATCAGGGGACAGATTGTCATGATCTGGCTTATGATTTGAAACTTTTCTTTGGTCTTGGTATTCTGAGGCCAAAAAATCTAATGGTAATATTCTTTCTAGACATTTTTAACTATTTTGAACAAATAACATTCTCCCACTTTGCTTTCTTGTTGTTCTTGTTGGCACTGTCAATTGTGTTGATTGTAACTATGACAGATTAAAGGTAGGCATTGTACACTTTATTGTTATTCTAGTTTGAATATAAAAAAGATGACAGCATTATTTCTGATATTTAGTTCTGACCTTTCTTGTTGTTTTGCCCTTAAAGTACAATTTGCATCTCATGGTTTGGTTACATGTGCTCTACCGGCACCTGAAAACTTTGTTAATTTTAAACTATGATTCTGCTTTTGCATCTCAGACTTCCTCTAATAAAGTTTTGTATTCTCAGTTTTGCTCAATAGTTGATAAGTCTGTAGATGTTTTGATTCAATTTTATCTCTACTTGCTGTTGCCCTGCACAAGCAGTACAAAGTTGTACAGCATTATGAAATCAGAGAAAATAGTTGTGTTTTTGAACTTCCTGTCATCGTTGGAAAGTTTCTGATTGATGTAATAAGGTTTGCAACGAATATAATACTGCTGTTTGTTTCAAAGGAACCAGGCCTGACTCAGGACACTGCCATGACTTTGAATATGTCAGCCTGGGCAATTTGGTTCTGTCTACCTGTGTTGCCTTACTGGTAAATGGTTTAAAATAATGATACAGATATTTGTGAATAATATGAAGTTCTGCTCCTGGTTGCTTTTGAAGTCAATGTGCATGTTGTCTGTTCCTGAATCAAACTTAACAACATAAGAAATTTAACAAACAAATGAAGGCCATTCAGTCCATCAAGACTGTTTGTTTAGCTAATAGCTAAGGTGTCCCAATATCTCATCCAGATTTTTCTTATATGTGGTCAAGGTTTCTGCTTCAACTCCATGTCTTGGTAATTTGTTTTATAAAGAATTGCTTCTTGGCTTCAGTTTTAAATGCACTTCCCCTTAATTTCCACTGATGTCCTCAAGTATGTGATTCACCCTTAAGTCGAAAGGATGTTGCTGGATCTAATTTATCATTGCCTTTGATGATGACTTTAAATACCTGAATTAGTTCCCCACACAGTCTCCTCTGTTTGAAACTAAACAATTTTAATTCTCTTAGTCTGTCAAAGTAGGATATGTCCTTAAGTCCTTGGATGCATTTATTTGCTCTCCTCTGCACAGTTTCAAGTGCTGCTGTGTCTTTCTTATACTGTGGTGACCAGAACTGCACACAATACTCCAGATGTGGTCTCACTACTGCATTATATATATGTTTGAGCATAATGCCCCTTGACCTAAATATAAATTTTTTATAATAAAACCTAACAATTTATTTAACCCTTTTTTTGTTTCTGTGCATTGCATAGTCAATGAAAATTTTATATCAACATTAACCTCTAAATCCTTTTCAGAGGTTGCTTCCTGTATGACAGTGTCTCTCATCTTTTATTTATAATTGATGTTCTTTTTGCCTGTGTGTAGCAGTTTGTACTTTTCTATATTAACCTGCATTTTACAGGTGTTCACTCAGTTCTGAAGGTTGTTCAGGTCTTTTTGAATTCTTTTTGCTGCATCCTCAGTGTCTTCCATCCCTCCAATTTTAGTATCATCTGCGAATTTCACATGTTTATTAACTATACCAGAATCAATGTCATTAATATAAATCAGAAACTGTAATGGTCCAACGAAAGGCCCCTGATGGACTCCACTGATGACCTTGCTCCATGTGGAGAATTCTTCTGTTATATGTATTCTTTGTCTCCTGCAGGTAGATTGGTAGGTTACCTCTGACAGTAACATCAAAGTGAATATTGAAGGACTTTTGAATACACTTACTTTAATTATGTAGTCTACTAATTTGAAAGGTGAAAATTTATGTTGTGGAAGTTATCAGTTGTTATTATAACTTTGCTTTTGGCAGGATTCTTCTTATTTATATTCTGTATTTTCTGGTCACATTCTGTTTTTTGCCTTTGTTGTTTACATTCAGGGTGGCACGGTGGCGTAGTGGGTAGCGCTGCTGCCTCGCAGTTAGGAGACCCAGGTTCGCTTCCTAGGTCCTCCCTGCATGGAGTTTGCATGTTCTCCCCGTGTCTGTGTGGGTTTCCTCCCACAGTCCAAAGACATGCAGGTTAGGTGTATTGGCGATCCTAAATTCTTCCTGGTGTGTGGGGGTGCGTGTGTGTGCCCTGCGGTGGGCTGGCACCCTGCCCGGGGTTTGTTTCCTGCCTTGTGCCCTGTGTTGGCTGAGATTGGCTCCAGCAGACCCCTGTGACCTGGTAGTTAGGATATAGCGGGTTGGATAATGGATGGATGGATGTTTACATTCAAGTTTATTATGTTCATTTATGTCTTATTTATACTACTGCATTCGTATGCAGTTTAGTTTATATGAATTGTCAAGTGATCTGCTATGTCCCTTGAGGAACTGCCCCCAAACCCCTCAGAGGCTATCAATACCTAATGGTCAACTACAGTTCATTCATCTGTTCTTGGTGTTAGTGAGTTCTCTTGTGTTTTTTGTACTTTTATTGTTATTATAGAATTATTTTATTTGACTATGACCATTGGATTTTGGTTTTTGGACTTTTGTGCTCATGTGAACAGTCTGAAATTACAAAAAATAAATCTTTTGGTTTTATAAAGTGCCCTGACTTGGCTGGAAAAGATAACCAGATAACTAATTTCTACAGATGCAAGCAAAAGGCAAACGAAAAAAATAAAAATAAACTGAAGCAACCAAAACCCAGACAAGAGTCAAAATACAATGTCAAATAACACACAATAAGTGGAAAATCAGGCAAGACATGAAAAGCAATTAACACGAGAAGTCAAAATAAAAATAAGTTATCTGCGGATTGGATAAGACTCAGAACAAAAGGCAATGAAAAGGAATGTGGGACGTGACCTCGACAATGTTACAACGTTACACTTTATGGCTTCCCTTAAAGGAAAAGGCTCTAAACCCCTACATACAGCTTTATCTGCCATATTCACATTTTTTCTTTAACTTTAAATGCTTATTTTGTTTTGCTATTTTTTAATTCATTTTTTCTGTGCAGTTTGTATCTGAAAGCAGACAATTATCAATAAACAGAGCACCAGCACAAATGACTCTAAAAAGAGCAACTACTAAGTCATAACCAGAATGCTGGAAAAAAAAATGAAAAAAAAAGAATAAATATTTTTTAACCTTTCTAAAACATATAAATTCCCGCTTCATTTCTAATTTAGCATAACCATGTTGTAATGTCTGGATGGATTCAAAAACACAAAAACTAGGACATAACAGCTTCCTTAAAAGAAGAAATGGGTCAAGACAAAGATATGCAGACATGGGAGGGTCGCCAGGACTGAACAGGAGGACCACTGCTTTAGACCACCAGAACTTAACGTAAGGAACACAAATGATGTATACCATTAAACAGTATTTTACACATACAGTTTAATGATTCTTTGGCTTGCACTCTTCTACAATATAAGATGAGGGAAAGTTATTTGGTCAAAGGCTGATAGAGTAATTAAATTAAATATCAAACATTTTATGTGCCGCTTCTAACTAAGAAGGCTGCTAAAGTGTTAAATGGCTTTTACTACTCTTTATGGAGTTTGAACATCACATTGTAGGATTTTGTCCTTACAAAAACTAATATAATCAAGGGTATGTTTGAATACCAATAGTCATATCTGTGATGGCTTCTGGGTTTGACTGGCATTCCATACATGGCTGATTCCTACTGCAAGCAAAGCTGCTTTGACAAATCAAGATTCCTGCAAAATTCTGTAGTGGACTGAGATGTAAAAAGGGGAATACGAAAAGCTAGTGATTAGATGTCTAGAAGTGTGGACATCCTCTAAATGAAAGGAAAAAGTGTCAGTTTAAAATTATACTTTTTCAAAATGTTTGTACTAAATGTGCACAGTGTTTTTTGAGGGAAAATGTTTTTAGTGAAAATGTGAGTTTATTTGTATAGAGTGGTTATGATATATCTGCTGCAAGCATGAATATGAGCAAAATAGGGTGTATGTATAACTATTTTGATTGCAGTTACTTAATGCTTGAACCATTATAAATTAATTAAAAACTATGCAAAACAGAAAAACCTAGATTACCCATTTCTGCAAGGTCATTTGAGTTTGTATACATTGAGGCTTACTTCTCTAAACAACTGGTAGTATTTTCTGTTTTCATTTTGAGTTAAACAATGTTCACATTCTTCATTTATTTCAGTACACTTTGAACAGTCACTTTACATTATAGGTCATAATCCTTTGCAGTCGTATCTCCATTGTAGAGAAGGGCGTTCTTCAGGGAATTACTTTATTATCACACTGTCTTTTTCACTTAATTAAATTAGCGTTGTTAATGTGTTGTACTTGTCAGCTGCCAGTTCTCAGTTCACTTCTTCTGAGTTTAACTGAAAGTCATCTTGTGGTTTCATTTCAATAAATGTCTGTTTGTTCTAAAAATAATCATTGATGGCAATGATACAGCGCTTTCATCATGTAAAGAGTGGTACCACACAACTGCAGTGATCACAATTCAAGAAAGAAAACTTGGTGCATTATCAACATGCCAAATGATTTAAATTGTAATATGGGTACAATATTGACAACAGAAGGAAAGTTATGGAAAGGTGAAAAATACCATTTTTGTATTATAACACATAGCATAACACATCCTGCTTTTCTCTATACAGTTGTGGCTTAAGTGTCAGGTTACTGTGAAGCATTACCATCTCTTTCTACACCCACTTCCTTTATTATTATAATAACCTCTAAGCGGTTTGCTTATACCTCTGCATTTACTTTTCCTGCTTTAGGGCAGATTGAGTAAAGTACACACAGACTGTAAAGGCCAAACTGTAAATCCAACCTAATACCCAGGACAAATCAAGCATGAGCATTAGCCAAAATATCACTTGACTATAGTAAACTGGATTTAAAATAAAGTTTGCTTTATATTTAGGTTTCTAGTTCTGAATTACCTATGTATTCTCGGCATTCCTAAAGGACTCAATGTTAAATGCCGTGTGCAAGCAAGTGATACTTTAGTAAAAACTTCATTCCCCAAAGTGCATTCAAATTCTGCTGCTGATTCTTTGTGACTACGAGCAAGTCAATTCATCTGCCTGTGCTCTATTTAGTAAAATACAAATTTAACCAATTTTATCTCAAATGTTGTAAGTGAGCTTGGATAACAGCATCAGCCAAATAAACATTTTAAACATTACATAAATAAATATGCTGTGTGTTTTTTCAGAGATATAGACAATCTCTTCTATTCTTGTTTTGCAGCATTTGTTTCTGCTTGGGAGAAAATTACATTACTAGCCTTCATTTTTTGTGCTTTTAAATTTCTCATAATTCATGACTCATTCAGTAACTGCTTAGTTCCTCGCTTTCTGTGCAGTTTTACTATTGTATTCCAACATTATTTCCCAACTAATATGTGCATTTTTTATATTCACAGGTCAATCTTCCAGAATAATGCTATGAAAAAAATACTAATGCTTATCCTGCCTCTTGAGTACAGACATACTGTGCAAACTACTCAACAAATCAAACTGATTTTTCTGTGGAGATGACAAGCCAGCATATACTCACACCAAGCAAATCTGATTGATTATGAAGAAATGATCTGCACTTAACTAATCATGTTCATGTAATGCAAGTGGGGTTATAATTGATAAAAATCTTTCAATTTATTGTATTGGTTTTCTGGTTAGGTCTCCCACCCTATAACTTAAATGACCTGGAGTGTATGTGTTCAGATTTTTTTGGATACTACACACGTAGAAGTGTTGTGATAGACTTTTATATTGTCAAGAGCTAAACTGTATACTGCCTAGTGTAATAATTCTTTCAAGATCTCCGAAATAGATAATGTGTGTACAATGAACAGATGTCTATTATAAAAATACACTTAGCATTTCTTGTGAATACAAAATATGTCACATGATAAATTGATAACTCTTCTGATTTTCTGTGGGGTTAAGCATTTATTAACTACATTTGTGAAAACCTGCTACCAGCACTGTGTTGCTTTCTGCTGGGATAGGCTTCAGACCCCAGAACCCTGAATTGGATTAATTAATTTTGTAAATGTTATGTTACTTTGAGCTACTACATTTCAGTTTTGAGATGATTATAATTGATTAAAAAAATAACTTGAGTCAATTGCACTGTCATGTGTATGTGGTTCATAAAAATTCATACTTGTACTCCTCAGAACAACTGACAAAAATATAATACAAAATAAACAAAAAGAAAATAAAGACAAAGTACACAACATACAACATACATATATATTTACACACACACACATATATATATATATATATATATATATATATATATAATGGCATATGGCCGGTCGTTCATCCAGGCCAATACCCTCAGGCCGCCAGATGGAGCCCTCCCTGCAGCATGGAGGTGCCCCGAAGGCCAGCAGGGAATCCTGGACAATGGAGTTTTTATCCACAGCCCTGCTAGATACCATGGGGGCTGCTAGAGGACACTGCAGGGAGGAACAAGGAGTATTTTCCATACAGCCCGGAAGTACGTCTCAGTCACATGGACAGAAGAAATGACGTACTTGTGGGTTGAAGAAAAAAGGAGTTTTCATCTGACCCGGAAGTGTTGCCAGTCACAATGACAGTGAGAAGAGAAACACTTCCGGGTCAAGGACTATAAAAGACTAAAAGAAACACTAGAGCGTTGAGCTGAGTCGGGTGGCAGGGTGACAACGCGTCTGGGAGAGTGGAGGATTAATTATTGTGTATTTGGTTATTGTTATAGTTTATTGGTTATGAGTATAGTGGAGTGAAGGGTGCTTTGTGCACATTATTATTATATTAAATCCATTATTTGGCCTTTTATCTGGTGTCTGGTCTGAGGGTTCAAGGGGACGACAGCGCCCCCTATTTGTCACAATATATACAATCTATATATATAAAAGTAAATGTATGTGTGTGTGTGTATGTATGTATGTATGTTCCAGCATCGCTTCCGAACGGCTGGAGCGAACTTGGTAGACATGTTTCTCATTGGTCGACTGAAAATACTGTAGGGTGAAATCAACCCTAACCCACCCCTTTCTGGGTAGGGTGGGGGGTGATCTTGCGATCTTGTATGAATGTTATCATCCAGTTGACAATTGGAATGACCACCAGAGGGCAAGCTGGAGGTGACTGCCAGCATTCTTTATGTTTGAGCACCATCGCCGCCTGTCGCCTTTGAAATGAAAAACAATACAATACAATACAATTTATTTTTGTACAGCCGAAAATCACACAAGAAGTGCCGCAATGGGCTTCAACAGGCCCAGCCTCTTGATAGCCCCCCAGCCTTGACTCTCTAAGAAGACAGGGAAAAACTCCCAAAAAAACTTGTGTAGGGAAAAAATGGAAGAAACCTTGGGAAAGGCAGTTCAAAAAGAGACCCCTTCCCAGGTAGGTTTGGCGTGCAGTAGGTGTCAAAAAGAATTGGGTCAATACAATACAGTACAATACACAGAACAGAACAAATCCTCAATACAGTATAAAAATAAAAATTTTATAAGTACGAAGCAGAATTTAAAAGTAGATGATATCACATAAAATGATTTGGATTTGTTCAGAGCCCTGGAGACCTCAGCCATCAAGCTGCCTCCCCCATTTGGCCATTCCACAGCTGAAACAGCACTGGGCCAGCCAATCAGATGAAAGGACCCCTCTTTCCCACGATTTCTGCGATCCTCCATCAGGGATGACTTTACCTTAGGCAGGCAAAACATCTTGGCAGGTGGGCTGTGGCACCACATTTGAGTACCAAAAAGAGAAACAGAATAGGTGAGTGTTAGTAACAAATTATAACGATCATGTTACTTATATAGATAAGTAGATAGAGTTAAATAGTTAAATAGACTTAAATAGAGTTGGCTGGTTCCGAGCCTCAACTAGATGATAACATACATACAAGACAAGCACATTAGTGAGTCTTCATTGTTTGTTAATTTATTTTTATAGTATTTTTTTTTATTATATTTTTCTCAAACAATTAAAAAAAAAAAACACCCTATTTTCCACCCGGGCAACAATGAGTATTTCAGCTAGTATGATAATATTTGCAAGTGTTACATATACAGTATATAGTAGTCATCTTACAGTATTTGTTCTTAAGATTGTGCCTTATTAGCAGCGTTATGAGTTATGGATAGAAACTATCCATAAATCTCTTGCTGAAGTTGCCTATAGTCCTGTACCATTTGACAAACGAGAGGACTGAGAAAAGCAGCTATGTAGGATGGCTGAGGTCTTTATTTTTTGAGATTGATTATTTAATGAATATTTAAAAACTAGTAAATAATACTGTTTTCCTTTCTAAGGCCACAAATGTTATATAAGCCCTAAAAAGAAGGCAGCTCAGTGGCGGTAATATTCTATACCATCTTCATCACCCACTGCAGTGCTTTATGATCTTGAGGTGAGCAGGTGCTATACAAAGATGTGATGGGGCCGGTGTACTGTAGATGGACTCCACTGTGAACCTATACTGTAGAAGTTTGTGAGAATAGATAGAGAAACACAAGTTGCCCTCTGACATTTAAGAAAGTAAAAGTGCTGGTTAGCCTTTTTAACAAGCACTGAAACATGTTGTGCGTTTTAAGAAATGTACCTGTATTAAAAATACAGTACCACAACCAAACATACTGTAAAAGCTGATTTTTGTTTTTATGGTACGAATTCTAATCCTCTGTTAACACTGAAGGCTTTTTTTGTTCACAAACATGCAGTACACTCAGGATAAAGGCTTAATCTTGGCCAACAACACACATAATAAATATGACCACAGCTGACCAATTGTCTTTTTTGTTGCTTTGTTTTTTAATACCCAAAACAACCATCCAACACTAACCACAAATTAGTAGCTTAACGCAAATAAGCAACAGGCTCCATATTTACATGAATTTGCACTCAGTGATATATATGAGAGCACAGACTGTAAATTTGTGTGGCTGTCCTCATTAACAAAGGACAGTAGTAAAAATGATGGAGGAAAATCTGAAATAAAGCAAATAAATTTATATGTTATCAGTCTGCTATGTTTAAAAATAACAACATTATTACTTTCAGTCAAAATTAGCTCAGTATCATTTAACCAGGCTCTCTTGGACACTGTCTAAGTGCACCAAATGTTACATATTTTAATATTTTAATAAGTGTTTACTTCCTTTTTTCTTATGTCTTTCAGATAAGTAATATTCATTTATTTCAAACATACAAATAATAACATAAATAATATTGTAAAATCACAAGCAATACAGACTGTAATAGAGTCAGAGCTGGCAGTCTCTCGCCAGGACTGCAGATTTGTCATTTTGCAGTCAGTAAGGGGGTGAGTGAACACATATGCTCTGGCTAGCTGAGGTGTAATTTTTATACAAGCTAACTGTATGTGAAAATAAATCTTTATGTTAAGTTTGAAATCCTCTGTGTAATGTGTATACTATCACCAGTAAATTTTGGCAAACTGCTTGTGGACAAAGGTAACTGCTGGTTCTTTCTCATACAGGCAGAAGACATGAGTCAGTTGATCTAAAAGGAGACACAATTTGCTGGCTACATAGGTTTGCCATCGCTTTTAGAATTCACTTGTATTTCTTAGATGCTTTCCCTAGAAAAAATACAACAGGTGCAAATAACCACAATGTTTGGTAGACATAGCAAGTCTGTACATATTCTAAGCAGTAGACTAGATTACATCAGTAAAGTCATGTTACTTTAATGAGATGTTTTTTGTAAATAATCACTCATTCAAAAGTTAGTTTAATTTAATTTACTGCTGTCACGGTAAAACAATTCTTATGACCATTTGTTATTTATTAATTTAGCTTTTTAAATAAATTGTTATTTAGCATGATTAGTTTTTCATCATCTTGCATGGAAATCTATGAATATGTTTAAGATGTTCATAAATGCAGATACTTTATGACATACTTGGTATGAGTAAAATTCCTTCTGTTTATTTTCACAGAAAATGTTTGTTTTCTACATTACGTCAAAGACTCAGACTCCTAGCAGATGAGGGTAATGGTAGTAATGAGTGATATGGGCAAGTTTGATTTGCATATAGTTTCACAAAACTGACATTAACACTAGAATTACCAGAGCCTACGAAAAAACTTGTAGATCTGTCCCACCTTAAATCACTTCGTACCTCTCCATCAGCGTCTTTTGTCCTCTAAATGTGTTGATAAGCAGCAAACAGCAAGCAGCCTGCTATCACACCCCCCCACCCCACATAGTTTTCTCAGCTCAAGTCTGTTTCCTTGTGTGTCAGTTGCTTAGAGTGGTATAGAGTGAGAAGTCAAGCAAAATGACACCTTTTATAAATACTATATCGTTATTTGGAACACATGCATTTCATGTGTGTTCCGTGTCTACAATGATCTATGTAAACACATTGTTAAAACAGAAACTTTTTTCATGTTTTAGTAATAACTGACAAAATGTAGACATGAAGTGTATAATGTGTGAAGCCTGAAGTCCAAATATCAAATAAACACTTTCACATAGGGTACAAATATAACAGAACAAGTGCGCTTCTATTCAAGAATATAACTACAGAAAAAGAACCCGTGTTAGGGTGCGACATTGACACGCATTTGGTACGTCCGCTCCAGTGGCGAAACGGTATCAACTGTTGACTGGTAATCAAAACTTCACAGGTTCAAGACCGGACGAGTCTACTGGTATGAATCAGTATTTATTTGTGAAAAGAAAAATAATATTTTTCAGTCAGCTCAACACATAAAATAATAAACAGAAAAACATGTTAACACTTACAATCATACATATTTCTGTGGATATGCAAACATGCATATTACAAAACAGTCTGCAACACCAGTCAACTCTGATTCTTGGTGTCCTTACAGTGACACTTTATACAGTTTTCCGTTGTTTTATTATTTCTATCTCTTCCCACTTGGCACTGCATTGTACTTAGGGGGACCTGAAAGGATATTGCGACATGAGTGTTTCTCCAAGTTGCACTGCTGCTTGGGGTAAAACCTGTTTAGTATTTGACTATAAATAGCAACACAACACTTTTCAGTCAGCTGCAAACCTACCAACCTACAAGCGCATGCTGTGTACCACAGAATGACTGCAATTCCCGTGAGTCTTTATAGGACTGGGGGCAGTCACTCAACAGAAACAGAAAGAAAGTGCCCCCCCCCCCACTTGGGGAATCAACTACAAAACATAAGGAACAAGACAGAACACAATCTCACACACCGACTCTAAATAGTAATCACATCTGACTAAAAAATATAATTATACAAATAAATAGAACTTTATTTGTCTCAGTGTGAATAAACATAAATGACATACATAATATTTAATGATAAAATCGGAAAAATAAGAATAAAGGTAAATCTTCTTCTTCTTTCGGCCACTCCCGTTAGGGGTTGCCACAGCGGATCATCTTCTACCATACCTTTCTGTCCTCTACATCTTGTTCTGTTACACCCATGACCTGCATGTCCTCTCTCACCACATCCATAAACCTTCTCTTAAGCCTTCCTGTTTTCCTCTTCCCTGGCAGCTCAATCCTTAGCATCCTTCTCCCAATATACCCAGCATCTCTCCTCTGCACATGTCCAAACTAACGCAATCTTGCTTCTCTGACTTTGTCTCCCAACCATCCAACTTGAGCTGGCCCAGTAATGTACTCATTTCTAATCCTATCCATCCTCGTCACACCCAATGCAAATCTTAGCATCTTTAACTCTGCCACCTCCAGCTTTATCTCCTGCTTTCTGGTCAGTGCCACCGTCTCCAACCCATATAACATAGCTGGTCTCACTACCGTCCTGTAGACCTTCCCTTTCACTCTTGCTGATACCCGTCTGTCACAAATTACTCCTGACACTCTTCTCCTCCCATTCCACCCTGCCTGCACTCTCTTTTTCACCTCTATTCCACAATTCCCATTACTCTGTACTGTTGTTCCCAAGTATTTAAACTCATTCACCTTCGCCAACTCTACTCCCTGCATCCTCACCTTTCCACTGACCTCCCTCTCATTTACACACATGTATTCTGTCTTGTTCCTACTGATCTTCATTCCTCTCCTCTCTAGAGCATATCTTCACCTCTCCAGGGTCTCCTCAACCTGCTCCCTACTATCGCTACAGATCACAATGTCATAGTCATAATCCACGGGGACTCCTGTCTAATCTCATCTGTCAATAGTCAAGTTTCCATCCAGTTTTTTGCGACGTTTTGTTATCGACAAACAGAATATACGTAAAAGAAATGTGCGAAATTTGCTGTCTCCAGCCTGTTTCCATCCAACTGGCTTTTTATCGATAAAATGGTGTGCGTGATGACGTCACCCCCCCCCCCCCCCACAAAACGAACTGTCGCATAAGTTTTGTTGTATCGCGAAAAAAAACCTGCCCTTGAGCCGTTTCCATACATAATTTTGTGTATGTCGCAAATTATCTACCTTTTGTTTTCCACGTTACACCCCGTCCACTAAACAAAGAAACAAAGAAATGGAGAGATTATTTAGACAGTTTTTTGAAATTTGCCAGCTTACTGTTATTTCAGTTACACAAATAATTGGAATTGTACATAATATCCGAAGATGACAGCAGAATGAAGCAGTTGCTTGTCTGATAGCCCTAGAGCTCGAAGAAAGTACCCCAGTGTGACGGAACCCACAGGTATGCGAGAGACGACGGAATAAGACCTTCTGGGAGGAGGTGGTGGAGAGACACTTCACAGAAAATCTCTGGCTGCAACATTTTAGAATGACACGGCCGACTTTTGAGATGTTGTGTGGATTCATCAGTCCTGATGTTGCGCCCATCACAGGTTGCCACAGACCACCTGTTCCAACCCAAAAGCAGATTGCCATCGCCCTTTACAAGCTGGCAACCTGCGCTGAGTATAGAGTAGTTGGAGAAACTTTCAGGGTTAGTAAAACTACCGTCCATCGATGTGTATATGCTGTGTGCACCGCTATTAAAGAAAAATTAATGCGGCGTTATATCAGACTTCCGACTGTAGCGGAGGCCAATGAAATTGCATACCGCAATTCCTTGGTGCATCTTGTGCCACAGATTTACGGTGCGCTGGATGGCACGCATGTGCCTATTCTTCCCCCGACGGAAGGCTACCGCGATTACATTAATCACAAAGGGTGGCCATCTATTGTTCTCCAGGCCCTTGTTGATGACAGGTGCATGATACGAGACATTTGCGTTGGCACTCCTGGAAGTGCCCATGATGCAGCTGTGTTTGCAGCATCGGATCTGTACAGGTGAGCCCACCTTTCAACATCCGTTCTCAGTGCGATAACAACTGAATTAGTACTGTAACCTGCTTCCCTTAAGGTTTTTAATTAAAACTGAAATTTGAATTAATATAAAATAACGACGTTTAATCAAAAAAAACTAAAGTTAATATTAACGAGAGAATTTCTCATATATGCCAAAACATCTGCCATTTAATAATAAGAAAAACATGTTTAGATAATGAAACACACGGTTTATTAAATATTTTGACTGGCACAGTAAATTACTTTTACGGTTTTTGTATTATTTAGACATCCTGAGAGACACCCCCAGGCTACAGTTGATGTGGAGGGAGTTCAGGTACCCCTTTTAGTAGCAGGAGACCCAGCCTATCCGCTACTGCATTGGCTCATCACGAGAAATAACGAGTCTCTTCATCAGACCATGCGAACCGCTCCGCTATTCTTGTTTTGATTGCACGTGATGAAAATGTGTCATGTGACACATTTATTTGCGTTAAAGCCCTTTTTTCTGACAAAAAGTGTTTCCAATGTAGTTTTTGCGACATCTGAAGTATCGATATGGAATTTATGCGCTAAAGTTAAATGGAAAAATATTATGTCGACATGCACAACATTTTATCGATAATTAGCATTTCCATCAGCAAAAATTTGAAGCGCTAAATATTTTTTCGCAAAAACTCCTTGGATGGAAACCTGGTTTCTGTGTCCATCACCATTGCAAATAAGAAAGGGCTCAGAGCCAATCCCTGATTTAATCCCACCTCCAACTTGAATGCATCCGTCACTTTTACTACAGACCTGACAACTGTCACACTTCCCTCATACATATCCTGTACAACTCTTACATACTTCTCTGCCACTCCCAACTTCATCATACAATACCACAGCTGCTCTCGAGGCACCCTGTCATATGCTTTCTCCAGGTCCACAAAGACGCAATGCAACTCCTTCTGGCCTTCTCTAAACTTCTCCATCAACATCCTCAGAGCAAACATTGCATCTGTGGTGCACTTTCTTGGCATGAAACCATACTGCTGCTCACTAATCATCACCTCACTTCTTAACCTAGCTTCCACTACTCTTTCCCATAACTTCATGCTGTGGCTCATCAATGTTATTCCCCCGTAGTTACTGCAGCCCTGCACATCCCCCTTATTCTTAAATATCGGCACCAGTACACTTCTTCTCCACTCCTCAGGCATCCTCTCACTTTCCAAGATTCCATTAAACAGTCTGGTTAAACTGCCATCTCTCCTAGAAACCTCCATGCTTCCACAGGTATGTCATCTGCACCAATGGCCTTTCATTTTTCATCCTCTTCATAGCTGTCCTTAATTCCTCCTAGCTAATCCGTTGCACTTCCTGACTCACTATCTCCACATCATCCAACCTCTTCTCTCTCTCATTCTCTTCATTCATCAGCCTCTCAAAGTACTCTTCCCATCTGCTCAACACACTCTTCTCGCTTGTGAGTACGTTTCCATCTTTATCCTTTATTACCCTAACCTGCTGCAAATCTTTCCCAGCTCAGTCCCTCTTTCTAGCCAATCGGTACAGGTCCTTTTCTCCCTCCTTAGTGTCCAACCTCTCATACAACTCATCATACGCCTTTTCTTTAGCCTTCGCCATTTCTTCACCTTGCGCCTTATCTCCTTGTACTCTTGTCTACTTTCTGCATCTCTCTGACTATCCCACTTCTTCTTTGCCATTCTCTTCCTCCACCAGGTTTCCTTTTCCTCCTTCCTCTTTCCAGATGTCACGCCAAGCACCCTTCTTGCTGTCACCCCTACTACATCTACTGTAGTTTCCCAGCTGTCTGGTAACTCTTCATTGTCACCGAGTGCCTGTCTCACCTCCTCCCTAAACTCAACCTTGCAGTCTTCCTTTTTCAGCTTCCACCATTTGATCCTTGGCTCTGCCCTCACTCTTTTCCTCTTCTTGATCTCCAACGTTATCCTACAGACCACCATACTATGCTGCTTAACTACACTTTCACTTTGCAATCTTCAATCTCCTTCAGATCATCTCTTCTGCATAGGATGTAATCTACCTGTGTGCATCTTGCTCCACTCTTGTACGTAACCCTATGTTCCTCCCTCTTCTTAAAATATGTATTCACCACAGCCATGTCCATCCTTTTGGCAAAATCCACTATCATCTGACCTTCTTCATTCCTCTCCTTGACACCATACCTACCCATCACCTCCTTGTCTCCACTGTTCCCTTCACCAGCATGTCCATTGAAATCTGCTCCATTCACCAGTTTCTGTCCCTTGGGTACAATGTTCATCACTTCATCCAACTTACTCCAGAAATCTTCTTTCTCGCCCATTGCACACCCAACTTGCGGGGCACATGCACTAACAACATTCATCATCATACTTCCAATTTCCAACTTCATAATCATTACTCTGCCTGACACTCATTTCACCTCCACAACACTCTTGACATACTGTTTCTTCAGAATAACCCCTACCCCATTTCTCCTCCCATCCACACCATGATAGAACAATTTGAATCGACCTAAAATCCACCTGGCCTTACTCCCCTTCCATTTAGTCTCTTGCACGCACAATATATCAACCTTCCTTCTCTCCATCATATCTGCTAACTCTCTCCCCTTACCAGTCATACTGTCAACATTCAAAGTTCCTACCCTCAGTTCCACTCTCATTACTTTCCTCCTCTCCTCCTGCCTCTGGACACGTCTCCTCCCTCTTCTTCTCCTTCTTTGGCCAACAGTAGCTCAATTTCCACCAGCACCCTGTTGGCTAACAGTACTGGTGGTGGTCGTTGTTAACCCGGGGCTCGACCAATCCAGTAGGGAAATTTGTATTGTTGTCCGCATATTGATTTGGCAAAATTTTACACCGGATGCCCTTCTTGACATAACCCTCCCTATTTATCCAGACTTGGGACCGGCATGAAGAAACACACTGGTTTGTAAAAGAAGACAGAAGCCTGTGTAAGGTCAAGATGAACCAAGTAAATATTGTTTATTTTGCAGAAGCTTATTTACCTTTTCATTAAGTTGTGGGAAAAAGATTAAAAGGAGTGTATAAAAATGAAGGAGCTTCAATTCTTAGAATTTACTTGTTGCACATAAACTGTGTGTGTAAAGTTTGTGCAATATATACTGTATTTTTGTTTAATTTCAGAGTTTTGCTGTTCTTAGTGCTTTTTAACGTTGGACACTTTTATTAGCAACTTTAATTGCACATATGTATTGTTATTTATTTTTCACAAAAGAAAAGAAGTGCATTTTGAAATGACTGTTTCTATAATTTTATTGAAAACATATTTATACAATATTGTTTGCACAACAGAAATATTTTCTATGCACCGCATCTCTATGTCAGCCACCCTCTTTACTCCACTGGCCCCTTTTTCCTGTTTACTACATGACCATTAAGGCTGAGGACACCACGGCATGACATCCAGCTACAAAAAGTTTATCACCTTTACCTCACATTGAGGAAGCTTTATTTTCAGCCTAGACTCAACTTCAGATCTGTGTCTATGTATTGAATGTTACAGGCACTTTCCTTTTGTCCCTTAGTCTCCTAATTATGGTCTGATATAATGTACTTTCTTTGTTTTTGTCTTTTGCTTTTTCTCCTTTGGATATGTCTAGTCTCTTATTATTTCTCTTTCAAAATAAAGTTATTTCTTTAGACACCATTGCAGCCAAAATCTTATTTTTTTCTAGGTAGAAATTTCCTAACCATTTATGTTTTCAACATTGATGCTCTTCTTTTTTAAATCTTACGTTATTGGAGGCATGAGCCACAAGAATTAATATACTTATAGTAATATAACTACTATGATCAAGTGTACATTAAACTTTGGTTCTTAACATTCAGTTTAGGTAGAAGTAAAAAGGGGTACAGGACTTGGGGTTAGATTGGAATGTATATTGCTGAGATTTCATCTTGGTTTATTACTCTTAATTGTCACTTTTATTTTTGAATTGAATTACTTTCCAATAAAATAGTAATCATAAAAAAGAGCATTTTATTGTTAGAAAAAGTCTGGGTCAACACCTATCTAGAAAGCACAGCTTACCAATGTTTGCATAACAGAGTGACAGAATGCAAAATCATAATGATGTTGCCATTTGCTGAATTTGCTTTTTGCTAGCTAAAGCTTATTGGCCTGCCAGACAATATTCAACTGTGTCTTATAAGGCCATTTTCCAGATGCACATCAATCAAGTAAAAAACTTCTTGGCTACAACTGCTTTTGTTGATCTCATGGGGTATGCTTTGTCATTTAGAAACTGTAGGAACTTTTTCATTATTATACTCCAGGGCCTTTTTGGAATTTTAAAGACATCTGTCTTCTGTTTTCAGCTTCCAATGCCATAAAGAACTACATGTACTAATGAAGTGTTCCTTTATTCTAGAATGTTTGATATATTTGTGCTATAAATGTGACTTCCCTCTTAAATAAATACTACAATAGATTACTACTGTTAAATAAACCCCCTCAAAACTACAATTTAGCGTTTAATGAAATCAGCCATATGCAGCCTGTTAACCCATCACAGAGATGGAATTTTTTGTCTTGCTGGGCTTGGCTGTTTTATTATTTTATTGAAGTATGCATGCATTTTTCATTCACTTTCTTTTTGTAGTATTAGAGGAGATGTCTCTTTGTCTTTTACAGACAAGTGAACTTAGACAACAAATATTTCTCCATCTGTATGATTCTTCAATCTTCTTTCTTCTGCTCCCGTTAGGGGTTGCCACAGCAGATCATCTTTTCCATATCTTCCTGTCCTCATCATCTTGCACTGTTACACCCACAACCTGCATGTCATCTCACCACATCCATAAATCTTCTCTTAGGTCTTCTTCTTTTCCTGTTGCCTGGCAGCTCTATCCTTAACATCCTTTTCCCAATATACCCAGCATCTCTCTTCTGCACATGTGCAAACCAACGCAATCTCGCCTCTCTGACTTTGTCTCCCAACCTTCCACCCTGAACTGACCCTCTACTGTACTCCTTTCTAATCCTGTCCATCCTCGTCACACCCAATGCAAATCTTAGCATCTTTAACTCTGCCACCTCCAGCTCTGTCTCCTGATTTCTGGTCAGTGCCACCGTCTCCAACCCATATAACAAAGCTGGTCTCACTACTTTCCTGTAGACCTTCCCTTTCACTCTTGCTGATACCCGTCTGTCACAAATTACCCCTGACACTCTTCTCCACCCATTCCACCCTGCTTGCACTCTCTTTTTCACCTCTATTCCACAATTCCCATTATTCTGTGCTGTTGATCCAAAGTATTTAAACTCATCCTCCTTTGCCAACTCTACTCCCTGCATCCTCACCAGGTTTCCGTTTCCTCCCTTCTCTGTCCAGATGTCACGCCAAGCACCATTCTTGCTGTCACCCTGCGTCGCTATTACTTGCCAAGAGAGTTTGGACACGTGATTGTTGTTATTGTTTACATCCCCCCCTCGAGCGAACGTGGAGATAGCGAGTGACATCATCCATTCCGCAGTTGCAAAGTTACAAACGCAGCACCCTGAGGCGCTTGTGCTAATCACTGGAGACTTTAACCATGTAACGCTGGATAAAACATTACCTGCCTTCTCCCAGTATGTGGATTGTATCACCCGGGGAAATAGGACTATTTACCTACTGTATGCAAATGTTAAAGACTCATACAGTGCCACCCCGCTGTCTGAGCTTGGGAAAGCAGATCATAACCTGGTTCTGCTTCAGCCTCAATACAAACCAAGAGTGAAGGCGCTACCTACAACTACACGATCATTCAGGAAGTGGTCCCCTGAGGCAGAGCAGGCTCTGAGAGACTGCTTTGGAACTACAGACTGGGATATACTGCTGGGGTCACATAGTGAGAACAGTGAAGAGGCTGTTGACTGCACAACTGATTACATCAACTTCTGTACGGACATTGTAGTTCCAGTAAGAACAGTACGCTGCTATGCTAACAACAAGCCATGGATTACAAGTGACATCAAAGGCCCTTCGAACCAGAAGAAAAGGGCTTTTAAAGGCGGTGATCAGCATGAGCTCAAGTGTGTGCAGAAGGAACTCCGAGTCCAGCTCAGGGCGGCGAAGGAGCAGTACAGGAAAAAGCTGGAGCAGAAATTGCAGAATAACAGCATGAAGGAAGTGTGAGATGGGATGAAGATCATCACTGGCTGCAGCTCGAAGCGGGGTGCCACCATCGAGAGACACGTGGAGAGAGCAAACCAAATGAACAACTTCTTTAACAGGTTTGACCACCCTAACCCACTCTCACCTTGGAGTACTGCACCCTCCACCCATCCTTTTGCTGATACCAGCATAGGTGAGACATCCCCACCCACAATTACAGCAGCGCAGGTGAGCAGAGAGCTGAGGAGACTTCGTGCCAGCAAAGCAGCAGGTCCAGATGGTGTATCGCCATGACGGCTGAAGGCCTGTGCGTTGGAACTGGGGAGACCTCTACAGTGCATCTTCAACCTGAGCCTGGAACAGGGGAGAGTCCAGAGGCTTTAGAAAACATCTTGTATCACCCCAGTCCCAAAGGTATCACGTCCTAGTGAGCTGAATGACTTCCGGCCTGTTGCTCTGACGTCACATGTGATGAAGACCATGAAGTGGCTACTGCTTCACCACCTGAGGCCACAGGTCCGCCACGCCCTTGACTCTCTGCAGTTCGCATACCAGGAGAAGGTGGGAGCGGAGGATGCCCTCATCTATATGCTACACCGATCCCTCTCCCACCTGGACAGAGGCAGTGGTGCTGTAAGATTTATGTTTTTGGACTTCTCTAGCACCTTCAACACCATCCAACCTTTGCTCCTTAGGCACAAGCTCACTGAGATGGGAGTAGACTTACACCTGGTGGCTTGGATCGTGGACTATCTTACAGACAGACCTCAGTATGTGCGTCTTGGGAACTGCAGGTCTGACATTGCGGTCAGCAACACAGGAGCGCCGCAGGGGACTGTACTTTCTCTGGTCCTGTTCAGCCTATATACATCAGACTTAAAATACGACTTGGAGTCCTGCCACGTGCAAAAGTTCGCTGATGACACTGCTATTGTGGGCTGCATCAGGAGTGGGCAGGAGGAGGAGTACAGGAAGCTAATCAAAGACTTTGTTAAATGGTGTGATTCAAACCACTTACACCTGAACACCAGCAAGACCAAGGAACTGGTGGTGGATTTTAGGAGGCCCAGGCCCCTCATGGACCCCGTGATCATCAGAGGAGACTGTGTGCAGAGGGTACAGACCTATAAATACCTGGGAGTGCAGCTGGATGACAAATTGGACTGGACTGCCAATACTGATGCTCTGTGTAAGAAAGGTCAGAGCCGACTATACTTTCTTAGAAAGTTGGCGTCCTTCAACATCTGCAATAAGATGCTGCAGATGTTCTACCAGATGGTTGTGGCGAGTGCCCTCTTCTACGCGGTGGTTTGCTGGGGAGGCAGCATAAAGAAGAAGGTTGTCTCATGCCTGGACAAACTTGTTAAGAAGGCAGGCTCTATTGTAGGAATGAAACTGGACAGTTTAACATCTGTAGCAAAGCGACGGGCACTAAGCAAACTCCTGTCAATCATGAAGAATCCACTGCATCTACTTAACAGTGTCATCTCCAGGCAGAGGAGTAGCTTCAGTGACAGACTTTTGTCACTGTCTTGCTCCACTAACAGACTGAGGAGATCGTTCCTCCCCCACACTATGCGACTCTTCAATTCCACCTGGGGGAGTAAATGCTAACATTATTCAAAGTTATTGTCTGTTTTTACATGCATTTTTATTACTCTTTAATTTATTTATTTTTTGTATCAGTATACTGCTGCTGGATTATTTGAATTTCCCCTTGGGATTAATAAAGTATCTATCTATCTATCTATCTATCTATCTATCTATCTTCTGTAGTTGCCCAGCTGTCTGGTAACTCTTCACTGCCACCCAATGCCTGCTTACCTCCTCCCTCAACTCAACCTTGCAGTCTTCCTTTTTCAACTTCCACCATTTGATTCTTGGCTCTGCCCTCACTTTCCTCCTCTTCTTGATCTCCAACATCATCCTACAGACCACCATCCTATGCAGTCTAGCTACACTTTCCACTGCCTCTTCTGCATTGACTCTTCTGCATAGGATATAATCTACCTGTGTGCATCTTCCTCCACTCTTGTATGTCACCCTATGTACCTCCCTCTTCTTAAAATATGTATTCACCACTGCCGTGCCCATCCTTTTCGCAAAATCCACTATCATCTGACCTTCTTCATTACTCTCCTTGACACCATACCTACCCATCACCTCTTCGTCTCCTCTGTTCCCTTCACCAGCATGTCCATTGAAATCTGCTCCAATCACCACTTTCTGTCCCTTGGGTACACTGTCCATTACTTCATCCAACTTACTCCAGAAATCTTCTGTTTCATCCATTGCACACCAAACTTGCGGGGCACATGCACTAACAACATTCATCATCATACATCCAATTTCCAGCTTCATAATCATTACTCTGTCTGACACACTTTTCACTTCCAAAACACTCTTGACATACTGTTCCTTCACAATAACCCCTGCACCATTTCTCCTCCCATCCACACCATGATAGAACAATTTGAATCCACCTCTGATCCACCTGGCCTTACTCCCCTTCCATTTAGTCTCTTGCACACACAATATATCAGCCTTCCTTTTCTCCATCATATCAGCTACCTCTCTTCCTTTGCCAGTCATACTGCCAACATTCAAAGTTCCTACCCTCAGTTCCACTCTCTTTACCTTCCTCTTATCCTCTTTCCTCTAGACATGTCTCCCCCTCTTCTTCTCCTTCTTTGGCCAACTGTAGCCCAATTTCCACCAGCACCCTGTTGGCTAACAGTACTGGTAGCGGTTGTTGTTAACCTGGGACTCGACCATTCCGGTATGGAAATCTGTATTGTTGTCCGTATGTTGATCTGGCAAAATTTTACACCGGATGCCCTTCCTGATGTAATCCTCCCCATTTATCCAGCCTTGGGTTACCGGCACGAAGAAACACACTGGTTTGTGCATCCCCTGAGGCTGGGTTCTGTATGTTTCTTTAATAGTTCCTAAAAAATTGTTTTTCTTGAAGTAACCACAGTATATTGTAATTCATGGATCATGGATGCACTTTTTCTCATTTTTCTAAATGTAGTAATAGTATCAGTATCTCACATGTACAGAGTACAGTGAAATTTTAACTTGCATGTCTGACCAACATTTAGTAAAGAACTGCATAGAGAGTGATGCCCAAGTGCAAATGACTGTTCAGTAATATTAAAATCTAAACTTTACAAAGAATAGCAATAGTGTGAATTATTTCAATTCTTAGTTTAAACATACTGATTAAGGAATAGCAATGAAGTGGAGAAGAAAACTAAATTAGACAAACTGCAGCTTTATACAGTTTGCACATATCATCCGTTTAAATAGTGAAATTGGATATTTGGAAGAAACCAAACAATGTAACTGACTTGAAAAAATAAGGCAAAGGATTGTTTAGAGAGGAGAAACAGTTTGAATTAGTATTATACAGAGGAAAGAAATAAAACCATTTGATTCTCTCTACTTTTGCTTGACCACATTTGTATGTTTGCAAGAAACTGTAAAATTACAGATTTTACTCATTTTTACTGTCTCTTGTAATATCAGGATGTTTCTTTGTTTTCCTTGTTCTGTGCCCCCTCACTGCATCAATGATTCAAAACACAATTTTTGTGTAACCCAGGTTATATTTTAACACTAATAATGATACTTACAACCAAGTATTCTGGAAAATGAGTCATTATAAGGCTTTGATAAAGACTCCAGCAGTGGGATAGTTGAATTGGATTTGAAAAAAATGTATCTATAGGTTGTATCTTTATAAAATCCTGAGTGGCTTTCTGAGACTGCCCGTTTATAATAGCATGGGACTTTTTCAACTTTATGGAAAGAGAAGAGGGATGGTGTGAAGGGGAAAATATTGTAGAAAACAAAGTGTTTCACAGATATTGTTGGCATTATTGTGGTTTAAATTTCATTTGGGTTCCTGTTTAGTTGCCAGTTGTTTTCCATTTTTTAAAAAGAATAACAAATTAATACTATAGAAAAGAAAATGTTACATTCCATGAATGTGACGATACTTTGAAAGTTGGGAAACAACTTAAAAAAGATAAACTAAAAATAAAAAATAAAGAGAAGTTGTATGAACACTGACAATATTATATTTTTTACACAAACAAATAATTCTGATGTTTTTGGTTTTCCACAATTGCATGAACACTGTGTTAAACTGTAAAACCATCTCAAGTACACAGAGTGACACACGGAGTATGTACTTTTTATATATACGACAGTTAAAAAATCATCTAGCATTGTTATACCATGGAAGACCCAAAGAGTGTCTGATTTAAAGAGAACATGTCGTAGAGCTGAGTGTAAATGGAGGGAAACTAAACTAACTATCCACTATGAGATATTGAAGGTTAAAATAACAGAATACAATAATACAGTCTGTGTTGCGCTGCTATTTCTCTAAGATTATAAATAACAATGCTAGTAATCCAAGAATCTTATTCTCTATGATTGATCATCTGCTAAACTCAGGTAACACAAATGAATGCCTCCAAAATATTTCCAGTGAAACCTGTGAGGGTATTGCTGTATTTTTCAATCAAAAAATGAATATTAGAAATAATATAGTATATCTCCCCAACACTGCAGATCCTCCTAAGCCCCAGTACTCCGTTATAAACAAATTAAATTCTTTCACCAGGATAGATTTACCTGATTTACATAAAATACAACCCCAATTCCAATGAAGTTGGGACGTTGTGTAAAATGCAAATAAAAACAGAATACTATGATTTGCAAATTCTTTTCAACCTATATTCAATTGAATACACTATGAAGACAAGATATATAATGTTCAAATTGATAAACTTTATTGTTTTACAAATCTTCACTCATTTTGAATTTGATGCCTGCAACACGTTCCAAAAAGGTTGGGGAAGGGGCAGCAAAAGACTGGGAAAGTTGAGGTATGTTCAAAAAACACCTGTTTTGAACATTTCACAGGTGAACAGGTTAATTGGAAACAGGTGTTTGTCATGATTGGGTATAAAAGGAGCATCCCCAAAAGGCTCAGTCGTTCACAAGCAAGGATGGGGCGAGGTTCGCCACTTTATGAACAACTGCGTGGGCAAATAGTCCAGCAGTTTAAGAACAACATTTCTCAACGTACAATTGCAAGGAATCTAGGGATTTCACCATCTACTGTCCATAATATCATCAAAAGATTCAGAGAATCTGGAGAAATCTCTGCACGTAAGTGGCAAGGCCGAATACCAACACTGGATGCCGGTGACCTTCGATCCCTCAGGAGGTACTGCATTAAAAACCGACATCATTCTGTAAAGGATATTACCACGTGGGCTCAGGAATACTTCAGAAAACCATTGTCAGTTAACACAGTTCGTCGCTACATCTACAAGTGCAAGTTAAAACTGTACCATGCAAAGCGAAAGCCATATATCAACAACACCCAGAAACGCCGCCAGCTTCTCTGGGCCCAAGCTCATCTGAGATGGACTGACGCAAAGTGGAAAAGTGTGCTGTGGTCTGACGAGCCCACATTTCAAATTGTTTCTGGAAATCATGGACGTCGTGTCCTCCGAGCCAAAGAGGGAAAGGACCATCCGGATTATTATCAGGGCAAAGTTCAAAAGCCAGCATCTGTGATGGTATGGGGGTGTGTTAGTGCCCATGGCATGGGTAACTTGCACATCTGTGAAGGCACCATTAATGCTGAAAGGTACATACAGGTTTTGGAGCAACATATGCTGCCATCCAAGCAACGTCTTTTTCAGGGACGCCCCTGCTTATTTCAGCAGGACAATGCGAAGCCACATTCTGCATGTGTTACAACAGCTTGGCTTCATAGTAAAAGAGTGCGGGTACTAGACTGGCCTGCCTGCAGTCCAGACCTGTCTCCCATTGAAAATGCGTGGCGCATTATGAAGCGCAAAATACGACAACGGAGACCCCGGACTGTTGAGCAACTGAAGTTGTAAATCAAGCAAGAATGGGAAAGAATTCCACCTACACAGTTTTAACAATTAGTGTCCTCAGTTCCCAAACGCTTATTGAGTGTTGTTAAAACTAAAGGTGATATAACACAGTGGTAAACATGCCCCTGTCCCAGCTTTTTTGGAACGTGTTGCAGGCATCAAATTAAAAATGAGTGAAGAATTGCAAAACAACAATAAAGTTTATCAGTTTGAACATTCAATATCTTGTCTTTGTAGTGTATTCAATTGAATATAGGTTGAAAAGGATTTACAAATCATTGTATTCTGTTTTTATTTATGTTTTACACAACGTCCCAACTTCATTTGAATTGGGGTTGTAATTTCTCAACTGAGACCCTCCACTTGTGTCCTTGACCCAATACCAACAAGTTTTTTCAATGAAGTATTGGGCGTGCTAATCTATACTAATAAAAGGCAAAGCCCTCACTCACTCACTCACTCACTCACTCACTCACTCACTCACTCACTCACTCATCACTAATTCTCCAACTTCCCGTGTAGGTAGAAGGCTGAAATTTGGCAGGCTTATTCCTTACAGCTTACTTACAAAAGTTAAGCAGGTTTCATTTCGAAATTCTACACGTAACGGTCATAACGGTCGATAATGGTCGACAACGTCCGCCATGTTGAACTTTCTTATTTATGGCCCCATCTTCACGAAATTTGGTAGGCGGCTTCCCTGCGCTAACCGAAACCGATGTATGTACTTATTTCGATGGTATGACGCCACTGTCGGCCGCCATATTGAACTTTCCAACGTCACCAATTTTCCAACTTCCCGTGTAGGTAGAAGAATGACCCCGTCTTCACGAAATTTGGTAGGTGGCTTCCCTGCGCTAACCAAAACCGATGTACGTACTTATTTCGGTGGTATGACGCCACTGTCGGCCGCCATATTGAATTTTCCAAACTCACAAATTCTCTAACTTCCCGTGTAGGTAGAAGGCTGAAATTTGGCAGGCCCATTCCTTACAGCTTACTTACAAAAGTTAAGCAGGTTTCATTTCGAAATTCTATGCGTAATGGTCATAACGGTCAACAACGTCCGCCATATTGAACTTTCTTATTCATGGCCCCATCTTCACGAAATTTGGTAGGCGGCTTCCCTGCGCTAACCGAAACCAATGTACATACTTATTTCGGTGGTATGACGCCACTGTCAGCCGCCATATTGAACTTTTCAACGTCACTAATTCTCCAACTTCCCGTGTAGGTAGAAGGCTGAAATTTGGTACTTATTTCGGTGGTATGATGCCACTGTCGGCCGCCATATTAAACTTTTAACGGAAACCGATGTACGTATTTATTTCGTTGGCATGACACCACTGTTGGCCGCCATATTGAACTTTCCAACGTCACTAATTCTCAAACTTCCCGTGCAGGTAGAAGGCTGAAATTTGGCAGGCTCATTCCTTACAGCTTACTTACAAAAATTTAGCAGGTTTCATTTAGAAATTCTACGCGTAACGGTCATAACGGTCAACAACGTCCGCCATGTTGAACTTTCTTATTTACGGCCCCATCTTCACGAAATTTGGTAGGTGGTTTCCCTGAGCTAACCGAAACCAATGTACGTACTTATTTCGGTGGTATGACGCCACTGTCAGCCGCCATATTGAACTTTCCAACGTCACTAATTCTCCAACTTCCCGTGTAGGTAGAAGGCTGAAATTTGGCAGGCTCATTCCTTACAGCTTACTTACAAAAGTTAAGCAGGTTTCATTTCGAAATTCTACGCGTAATGGTCATAATGGTCAACAACGTCTGCCATGTTGAACTTTCTTATTTATGGCCCGATCTTCTCGAAATTTTATAGGCGGCTTCCCTGCACTAACCGAAACCAATGTACGTACTTATTTCGGTGGTATGATGCCACTGTCGGCCACCATATTGAACTTTTCAACAGTCTTTCTTACTTATGGGTCCATCTTCAAGAAATTTGGTACATGGGTTCCCAACGCTAACTGAATCCTACTTACGCACATATATACGTCAATAGCCTGCAGCTCAGTCACTGTGTGAGGTGGCGTTGGGTCCCCCATCCCAACACCTCCCACGTTTTTGGCTGCCTGCCTATATAAGACTGTCCGTCGCTCCGGTCACTACATTCCCTTCCTTGCTTTGCCACGGGATTCACGTCTCCCTACTGATAACTACAGCCTTTTTGTTTAATCCACGGCTTCTCCGCTGTTTTATTGTTTGTTTATTACAATTATAGTTATTGTATAGGTATTTTAGACTTACTTTACATTGCTCAGGTACCCATTTCCTTTATCATTCCAACCCCATTACCATGTCTATCGAGGTGATCACTATCGATCAAAGAACTGTCACTTACTGAGTGATTTCCATGCCCGGAGATGGCACCTACCTTTTCCATTCTCTTTGTTACATATTGCACGGCCATATCAGGCTCACTCTTGATATCCGGAGGAACATTGTGTCTTATGTATTGAATGACTGGGACAGGTTCAAGGTGTGGACTAATGACGGTACAGGAGATAATTATACTACACAGAAGCACTAGAAGAGTGAAATGCTTAAGCCCTTCACCTATGGTTCTGCATGTGAGTTGATGGCTGCCGCTGAATTGTTTGGTTGTCGCTTTCAAGTGTACCGAAATGGCCAAATATTTTACACCTTTCGACAACCGCCAATGCCTCTTAAACATCTTAGATTCACAGGTGACGATTTCAGTAGTGGACACTTTGATGTTTATGAGTGTTTAAACTCTCAAAAGCTGGATGTGATTTTATCGATGAAACCGGTTGTGTGCTTACAATGCTTGACAGATGCCGAATGTCACTTCAACACAACAAATCCTGCAAATACTATCGTAATTGAAACAAACCATGAAACTCAAACCGATTATGACAGCAGCAATCCAAGCTGTGAGATTTGAGACAAGATTACTGTTCACATGGCCAACTGTAAGTTGCATGCTCAAGAGTAAGCTCAGCGCACAACTTGGTCATGTTACAACCGGAGGGCTGAACTGACAACATGGTATACAAAGAGATCCTTAACAAATAATTATTGGCATATTTTCCCTCAGTTTAAAAAGGTTACATTTTCTTCTTAATAAAAATTTTAAGGCAGTACTTCGCCGCTGCGAAGCGCGGGTATTTTGCTATTGATAATATTCTTAACATAGTAAACTCGTCATTAGATATGGGGGTCTTCCCAGACTGTCTTAAGACTGCTGTAGTTAAACCCCTACTCAAGAAAAACAATCTTGACCCATCTGCTTTTGAAAATTTTAGACCCATTTCTAACCTGCCTTTCTTAAGTAAAATTTTAGAGAAGGCAGTCATGCAGTTAAATAACCACCTCAATAAACATGCTATTTTTGATAAATTTCAGTCAGGTTTTAGAGCAAATCACAGCACAGAAACTGCACTCGTTAAAGTAGTAAATGACTTGCGGGTAAATGCAAACAGAGGCCATTTATCTGTTCTCATCCTCTTAGATCTAAGTGCTGCATTTGACACCATTGATCACAACATTCTTAGAAATCACCTTAGTCAATGGGTGGGCCTCTCTGGCAGTGTCTCAAATTGTTTTTAATCCTAACTGGCAGGTAGAAAATTTTTTGTTAGTTGTGGTAATTACAACTCAAAGACACATGATATTCTATATGGTGTTCCACAAGGCTCTATCCTGGGTCCACTGCTCTTTTCGATCTACATGCTTCCGTTAGGTCAGATTATCTCGGGGCACAACATGAGCTACCACAGCTATGCTGATGACACACAGCTGTATTTATCAATTGCACCTGATGACCCAGACGCTGTTATTTCACTAACACAATATCTTACTTGTGTTTCTAATTGGATGAATAGTAATTTTCTCAAGGTAAATAAAGAGTAATTTTAAATAAATATTAATTTAAAATTTAAATATAAATTTTAGTGATTGGAAATAATGGATACAATGAGATTATTAGAAATAAACTTGATGCATTAGGATTAAAAGTCAAGACGGATGTAAAGAACTTAGCGGTAACTGTTGACTGTAACCTGAATTTTAAATCGCATATTAATCAGACCACTAGGACAGCATTTTTTTACTTAAGAAACATGGCAAACGTTAGACCTCTTATATCATTGAAAGATGCTGAGAAATTAGTTCACGCTTTTGTTTTCAGTCGTCTAGATTACTGTAACACATTCCTCTAAGGACTACCCAAAAAAGACAAAAATTGTGTGCAACTAGTGCAGAATGCAGCTGCTAGAATCCTAACTAGGAAAAGAAAATCCGAGCACATTTCTCCAGTTTTGATGTCACTACACTGGTTACCTGTGTCATTCAGAATTTACTTTAAAATACTGCTTATGTTTTACAAAGCCTTAAATAATCTCACTCTATCTTATATATCGGAATGTCTGACACCCTATATTCCAAATCGTAACCTTAGATCTTCAAATGAGTGTCTGCTTAGAATTCCAAGAGCAAAACTTAAAAGAAGTGGTGAGGCAGCCTTCTGCTGTTATGCACCTAAAATCTGGAATTGCCCGCCAATAGGAATTCACCAGGCTAATACAGTGGAGCACTTTAAAAAACTGCTGAAAACACATTACTTTAACATGGCTTTCTCATAACTTCACCATAATTTAATCCTGATATTCTGTATATTAAATTCATTATAATAACTATTCATGGTGGCTCTAAAATCCGTACTAACCCCTACTCTCTCTTCTGTTTCTTTTCCCGGTTTTCTGTGGTGGCGATCTGCGCCACCACCACCTAATCAAAGCACCATGATATTCCTACATTGATGGATTAAAAGCCAGAAGTCTACATGACCATCATCATCAAGTCCTTCCATGAGAACCCTAAATACAAAGAGGACTGTTTCATTTATGTTAGGTAGAATGCCCAGAGGGGGCTGGGCGGTTTCATGGTCTGGAACCCCTGCAGATTTTATTTTTTCTCTCCAGCCGTCTGGAGTTTTTTTTGTTTTTTCTGTCCTCCCTGGCCATCAGACCTTACTCTTATTCTATGTTAATTAGTGTTGTTTTATTTTAATTCTTACTTTGTCTTTTATTCATCTTTTTCTCATCATGTAAAGCACTTTGAGCTACATTATCTGCATGAAAATGTGCTATATAAATAAACGTTGTTGTTGTTGTTATATGCTTTTACTGCATATGTTTATATATGGGAATTAGTTTATTGTGACAAATGGGGGTGCCACCGAGCCCCAAACCCTGGACACAACCAACACAAATACAGTCATAGGTTTAAAACAGTGTTTTTTTATTATAAAAATACAGCACAAAGGCTTTTTCAAAGGTTACAGAAGCAAAAATGTAAGCAAATTCTTCTTAATTCCTTCTCTTCTCTCTGCATCCACTTCCCAACAGTGAGTGTTGCCTTTCTTCCTCCTGATTCCAGTGGAGGATGCTGGATGGCTTCCTTTTATGTCAGATCTAGAAATGCTTTGGGTGCTAGGGCATAGCCTGATGGAAATCCCGAAAAACAGAGATCATGAATCCCTACGGCACCCCCTGGCAGCACCCATGGGACTCATCAGGAGTGATTCACAGCACTACAACTCCCATAATGCCCTTCATGTGTCCACATGGATCGTGAGGTCCTGGGATGCTGCCATCTAATGGATTGGGGGCATGCTCTAGAATAGGAGCCTTCCCTCATTGCTCTTTTGCTTGTCCTCCTGTCCAGGTAAGGTTCCCATACCCATCTTGGACAAGATGCCAGTCTATTGCTGTACATCCATTCTGGATTTCCTTCTTGGCAATATTATTTCTTTAAAGCATAACTACATTAAAAGAGATGTGAGGTTTTGTTCTCCATGCTTCTAGTTGTGTCAAAAAAGGAGAAAGAGAGGGAGAATGTGTATAGTGAAAGGATACTGCTATCTTTTATTGCAGATTAAAAAAGTTCATTTGGTCCTGTCATGCAGTGGCTTTAAAGGTGTATATACTGATAAATGTAAAAAGTATTTTAAATGGTTTATGCTACATTTTTATAATGTTAAGAATGATGTATGATTGAGGGAAAAATGCTATATTAGGACTAATTTGCATTGACAAATGAACATAGGAGTGATTATTTTTATTAATACAGACTGGATTTTGTAAAACCAACACCTCTGAGTTGTGGTCCTGGACCCTGGTTGTATTTAATGCTTTTGGATGTCAACATGGTTATAAACCACATTGTCAGCCATTTATTTTGATGGTTTCTTGTTGGCTGCCCATAAAAGATAGCAGTAACCAAATAGATTCAACAAAAGACCTGAAAATATAAATCATTTAAATTAATTTTGACATTATTCACTTGCTAACATCTTTTATTATTAGGGATTTGATGCAATAGTTATTAATAATATTCTTTTAATAATCGCATGGAAAAGTTTTTAGTCATGCCTTGATGGACAAGATGGACAGAAACAGAAAAGATGTTGCTTGATATCAGACAGTTAGACAGGAACAAGAGAGCAGTCATACAGTGCATGATGGCAGGGAAGGATCAGGACCTCTGCTGCCTTTCTAGGTGGCTAGCTGGCCAGAAACAGAAAAAAAGCCCATATATATTTATTGGAAGCTTCTTCTTAACCCAGACTTCCCATAAAAATAACAAGCAATAACCAAATTAAAAAAGAGATCTTGCTTGTATTTGTTGCAAATTAATGTTTTTTTTTTTGAAAAACAAAAACTGATTGGCCTCAGAGTATTTTTTTCCTTGATTTCTTTTTTTAGGTGTTGCTGTACACGCAGCATATCAGCATGTTTGCTTGTTCCAAAATTATTTAACTGAGTTTTTGGAAATGCATGTCATTTGAACTCCCAGATGCCAAATAAAAAGCTGTAGACCACAGATCTTTACTCACATGATAAAAGGTTTTTATTGTCTCGGCATTGCCTAGATAATGTAACATTTCACTTGATTACTAAATTATTTCCATTAACAAAACCTGAATAGAATAAACATATCCATTCCAAATTTACTTATGAAATAAATTGTAGGAAATTATTTCAAAAAGATGCATTAAGTGTGGCATTGTAGCATTTCTTAAAACATTCTTTGTTGCCATGTGACTAAAGTAATGACATCAATGGCCTGTATTCTAATTTTGTCAGCTTTGCTTTATGTGGCTTTACTGTTATGCAAGTGTTAACCTTATTGGAAAATGGATCTTCCGTCTAAGCAAATTGATTTTGCTTTATTAACAATATTGGTTTCATCTCATTAATCTTTTAACAGCACCTTAACCCCAGCCTATTGTGCTAGTGTTAACTTGTATAATATATCAGATGTCAACTTGCAGCTCAGACAGCCTATCAATAAATTCTGATTATCCAGTTACTTGTGGTGTTACTTTATATTATATTAAACATAATTTTTTACTTAATTTTGTAATGCTTGCATTAAATGAATGTACTTATGTGGTTGTTTCAACAGTGTAGGAATCAAAGAATTTGAAATCAGAATGTTTATTTAACAACAAATGATTCAGGGATTGTTCCTACCTTGCATCCTATGTTTACCAGAGACCTTGCTAACGATAAAGCACATCTAGAAAATGGATGGATGGGTGGGTAGACAGGCAATCCACAGCTGTACTTTCAAATGATTATGGCCATGGGAAATGCCTTATAATGTAGAAGTTATACTGAAACTAGCACTGTTTTTGAAGTCACCTTGACTCTTTCATTGTCCTGATCATCTTCCATTGTGTTGTGCTTATTATATCTGAGGCCCAATTTGTCTAATGCTGCAGCAGCCTCTGTCTGCCTTCTTGAACCTTCCCAGGCTTATAAAATTTAACGGGAATTTACCAGGGTAATATGCTGGCTACTACAATACAGTTTACCTCCATGACCACCTGTGAGTTGATACTGTGATATCGCATGCAATTCAAAT
Source organism: Polypterus bichir lapradei (assembly GCA_026402145.1). Classification (NCBI taxonomy): domain Eukaryota; kingdom Metazoa; phylum Chordata; class Cladistia; order Polypteriformes; family Polypteridae; genus Polypterus; species Polypterus bichir. The sequence continues at coordinate 7,617,371 of JANRMT010062818.1, read as the reverse complement.
ATGTGTTCTCATCCACACTTGGGACAATAATCTTTATGTGTGTGCTGATTTGCGTGAATGCAGTTTGATTTAATATAACCTCATATGGAGTGATGGGGATATGTATAAACCTGGGTATTACTTCAAGCCTCATAAGGGAATTTAAAGTTTGATGCAGACTTTGAAAATTGTTTGATGTGACATACCCATATCATCATTATTGCAAAGCTGTATTTTATATGTAACATTCCCAACACTTTCATTTTACTTGAGAGTGAATGGCTTCTCCGCAGAGATGGAGCGATCACATAACTTACAAGATTTGTTATGAGCAATACTCCAACTCTGTCAAATCAGTTTTTTGTTTTGGAGTTCATGTTTCCAAAAGATTCACCTTTTCCCAGAGGGTGTGTGCTGATATCTGCCTGAATGCCATCTTCTGGTAGCTCCCAGCGAGTTAGGGCAGCTGATAAGTGTGGTAAAATGGGGTCCGCAGTTGAGAAAGTTGGCAGCGTCTCATGTCTTTGTGTGGGGGTGTGGTAGCGTGGCGAGAGCAGGGGCAGGATCACCCGCAAACCTAGCTGGTGCCGGTACCTAATGATTGTCGCAGTTCTGCCATGTCCCTGTTTTAAAAGGAAAGCTTGATTGTGAGAAAAAAAAAGTAGAGTGGAGGTCAAGAGAAAAAAAGACTGGCCAGTGAGAGAGGTAGACGCGAAGGAGGTGATGATGTGATAATGTGGGTTCAGCTCCATGCTCCCACTTCCTCTTTGGGAGCTCTTGAACCCGACACTATCGGTATTGTAACTGGATGAGCTGGACAATGAGGACACCAATGAAGCAATGGGAAAGGTGCAAAAGTGCAGATGTGTTTTTGTTATTCCAAACAAACAAAAACAGAACAGTGTCCAAATAAAAGTGCAATGCATCAAAATGTCAATCAATAATCCATACAAGAAAAAGGTAAAATCCAGACATTTAAAACAAGGCTAAAACGAGACTAAAATCGTGCCGCAGACATTGGGATCACACCAGCCAAGCCCGGCTAATTCCCAGTCTCTCCAGCTCACCCCAGGCATGCTCAGTGGGAGAGACTTCAGCCGCCACAGTCCTCACGCTACCGACCCCTGTTTTGGCTGATTCTGCCGGCGTCTGCCAGACCGCTTGGGGTCAGTTGTCCTCCTGTCTTCTTTTTCACACTTGTAGTCGTCCCTCAGATCCCAAGAGTGTATTCCTCCACGATCGTACCCATTCTTCCATTCAGTGGGCGCGATCCATCCCTTGAGCGCTAATCCTTTACTCCATCTGGGACCCCTGACCGTGCTGACCACTCTCATTCATGCTGGCTGGCTGGCTCGTCCTCTTCCTTTTACCCCCAGTGCTGCTCTCACTTTCTAAGCCTTTTTCCTTTCTGTTCCACCTTCTGTGCCGGCTGTGGGTACAGCACCTCAATCATGCACCGCAGGAAGCCAATTAAGCAAATGAGCGCGATTGCACTCTCACGTGCAGGTGCAACTCACCCCAATTACTTCATCAACTGCACGTGGCTGCACGATCGCGCCCACGGAGACTGACACAGCGAATGGATTATTTAAAAGCTCCCAATATTTCGTGACTGCGGACCCGCTACACCATGTAAGGTGAAAAGAGATGGAAGGCAGGTGGTTGGGAGTGAGCCTCAGGGCTGCAAGAGCCAGATGGCTGTGAAAGGGGCACATATTCTCAGGACTAGGAGTGGCTTGATTGATGACATCTCCCTGCAAGGGCCAAAGGTGAGTGGCAGGAGAGGTATGTGGGGCATGGCAGGTTATCCTGCATACGCCAAAGGAAGGGCAGCAAGGAACGACACCCGATATGAAAGTTGACTGCACCTGTCGGTGGGCGACTCCTCCTTCTGCAAGGTCCGGACAGGTTAAGGGAAGGAGACGCCAGGTTTAAAGGGAAACATTTGGGGCTCAATGTTTTTATGGATTGTCTCTGGGTTTTAACTTCCACATTTTTAACAGTTTATTTAGTGGATTTTATCCTCCACCAACACCTTTTCATTTTAATGGATTATTTATTTATTGGACATTTTTGGAAGCACAGTACAATTTGTTTGGACACTTTTGGTTTAGAATTGTCTTTAATAAAAGCACTGTTTACCTTTTCACCATCCCCTTGCTTTGTGTGTGTTTTGTCCTCATCTGCCAAGCTCATCCAGTTACGTTATCAATGGTGTAGGGTTCAAGAGGCTACCAGACAAGATTGGGTGCATGGATCTGACCCGCACCGTCACAATGAGCTATCCAAACCCTGGAGAAGTTAGGAGTAGGTTCCTAAATTAGAATAATTGATAAGTTTTTATTCCTACTACAAAGAGTAAATCAAATTTGTGTCACTCTGAGATTTTTGAGGCAGTTAGGACCATTTTCCTACTCTTAGATGGCTGATAAATATTGTCAAAGAATTTCAGAGTATAGTGACTTCTAACTAAATAAGGAATAAGACCTCCAACAGAATGATCTTTATCCAACAAAAAATAAACGGTGTTAGGTATAATTTTTGGTTATTGGACACAATACTAGCTTCGTGGTTAAACAAAAAGCATAAGTTAAAAAATTGACTATAAAAATTGAATATGTAATGTTTGTAAAAACCCAAACTATCAGTAAATCTGATTTAGGTTTCTCTGCTATCTGCATATATTCTGATGGGATTGGTCTCTGTCTCATATTGCAATTTTCTGCTTCTAAAAAATATTACCCATTTGTTGTTTTTTTGTCCAATGTTTTCCACTTTCTAGCCTCCATCATTTATATTTACAATCTGCTAACTTCATTTGTTGTTTTTACTGAATTTCATTTTTCTTCACCAGAGATTGTTTTCCCTGTCTCAAAAGAGTACAGTGGAACCTCGGTTCACGACCATAATTCGTTCCAAAACTCTGGTCGTAAACCGAAGTAATTTCCCCCCATAGGATTGTATGTAAATACAATTAATCCGTTCCAGACCGTACAAACTGTATGTAAATATATTTTTTTAAAGATTTTTAAGCACAAATATAGTTAATTATACCATAGAATGCACAGCGTAATAGTAAAATAAATGTAAAAACATTGAATAACACTGAGAAAACCTTGAACAACAGAGAAAACTAACACTGTAAGAGTTTGCGCTGTAGTGCTACGAACCGCTCGCTAAAAACACTTTTTTAATGAGTTTTAAGCACAGGGAAAAAAATGAACATTTGAAAAATAATAAACCGCCAAGAAAAGTAACATTGCAACAATGCACACTACGAACCTATTGCTGTAAACAGAAGTGAAGTGGAGGTTAAAATCCAATAGAAAAAAGTCTTCATTAAATACAACGAGGTTAAAACAATGCTCGGATCTGTCTCTTTAAAAACAAGCCTTATGCGTCCAGCCGTCTCTCTCTCTTGCGCGCGCATGTGTGTGTATGTGTCTCTCTCGCACGTGTGTGTGTGTGTGTCTATCTCGCACGCGTGTGTGTGTGTCTCTCTTGTGTGTGTGTCTCTCTCTCTCTGTCTCTTGCTGCACAGGGAATGCACAGGGAGAGACTGAACACGTGCGGAAATCATCGGCGCGCACAAACCGAAAGGGAAACTGACTTGTTTGTATACCGAGTCTGTGGTCGTGAACAGATGCAAAAGTTTGGCAACCTTTTTGGTCGTAAACCGATTTGTACGTGTTCTGAGACATTCGTGAACCGAGATTCCACTGTACTTGCCTCCCTTTAGAAGTCTGGTGATTCTCTCTCTTTGGAAATCTTCCATCTTTGTCACTTCTATAATGTTTTGTGGCCAAGGTCAATAGGTAATCTGCCCATTACACTAAGAAATAGAAAGATAAATCAACTATCTGTTTATAGCACACATTATTTGGAGCCAGGTATCTGTTGCTGTTTGCTGCAAGTCCCCCAAGCCCCAACACACAGACAACCTTTTTATTTTACCAACCTTTTACTTTTACAGTTCCCAGGATTTTAGGAAAATCACAAGGTGGGGTTTGATTTGGTGCTGGGGTACGGAAAAGATGCAGATGGGTGGCTTTTATGTTAAAAAAAAATTGTTTTACTATGTTACTGTTTCTATTGGTTCTTTTTTTCATGGGTAAAATCCACAAAAAATAAAATAAAAAAAAAAAGAAAAGGAAAACATTCACAGTCTTGGATAGAAAGTGAAGAGACTGCAGACTGTGCTCAAATGTGTAAGTACTAATTAGCTCAACAAGGTATGGGGGAAATAAACCATTCACAGATTTCTCATTTTCAGTGCTAGAAAAAGCAAATTGTTGATGATTAATAAAAAAAGTCAATGTGTAAAGCAACACATACTGTGCATTTCTAGCACAGTTAACAGAATTAACGCTTAAGTACTCTAAGCTTGGAGTTTGCAGACTTGTTTTACTCTTTGTAGAATAGTCAAGCATCCAATATTTAAGCAGCAATAGTAAAATCTATTTGCTGCATACTTCTTTTCATTGTTTTACCTCAATCTTTATAAATATCAAAAATAGTCACAGATATAACGTAAATGTTAAAAAATAAACCATTTTTAAATTAGCTAAATTCTTTCCATATCTAATATTTAATTACAGTTGTTTTTGGCTGTGTCTTCAATACCTGATAGCTGCCTAACTGGGACCAGTGTTTGGTTTGTGATCTTTTTAATTTATATAGCTAAATAGATACATACATAGGTGGATAGACAGATACTTTAAAAAAATTGTGTGTGTTTGTATGTATTATAATAAACAAACCACATCCCTCTAAATACACAGAACATCTTATATTGGACAGCTGCTGCTGTCAATAAGGGGCTTTCTACAGGGTGGTCCAGATCTAATTATGCAACTCTTAATGCAATGCAGGAAAACAATACAATTTTGGGTGATTGGCGCTACCAGTCCGGTTAAACATTTAGTTGATTTGGGAGATTGTGTTCCTATGCACTGCAGGCGGCCCAAATTCCTCCAGCATCTTACGTTGCATGTTGTTAGAACATAATGAAGATGGCATAATTAGATCTGGACCACCCTATCGGTGGCAGTAATATGGTCAGACCTGTCCAGATGAACCACAGGTTTACATTTAAATGCATTAACATTTCAATTAAAGCACGTCCAGCTTGTTGTGTCCACATAAGAACATGTTTTCAGAAGTTTATTCCATTCAAAGTTGCCTGGCAAAAGTCACAAGCATACAGAATGACTTATCTTTATACTGTTGATAACACAGTGAATCATTTTGTTCCTCAACTTTAAAACAAATATCAAAAGGATGGTGCCTCCAAGGCAGAAACATGAAGTAATTCAGTCAGCATTTCAAACTCTGTAATTGTAATGTGCTTGTGTTTTTACTATTACTTATTCCCATAAAGCTCCAGACCACTCCTGCTTTTTCCACTCCACTCTGAACATTTTTTATGCATCAAATAGCATCTGAAATAGGAAGTTTAGGTCAGTCAGTGCCAAAAATTCTGTAATATGTCAGTTTGTCATAACTCACAATGAGATATCACAGATGTTTTACACACTAGGGGGCTCTGCCCCCTGCTTGCTTCACTTGCCCAACCCCCAGGTTTGCTTAGCCGGATATACAATTTAAAGAGATTGTTATTTTCAAGGGAATTGTTATATATGCATTATTTTCACTTTTACTTGAAAACTTTAGTAAAACCAATATTTGAAATTAACCTTTCTTCAAGATCGCATTCAATTTTGATTCTGTATTTGGACTTACATTGTGACAATGCAACGTATAACTGCCCAAGAGTGAATTTAGTTTCTTTATAATAAATTACCCAACTTTTTCAAATGTTTGTCCCTGCTCTTTCTTCTTCGCTTAGTTGTTGACGTGTCTAAAATGTATAAAATTATTGTCCTGATAAAATTTATAAGAGCAAACAGAAACAAGAAATACTTGCATGTTAATGATATTTGAATATAACTTAACTAAAAGTACATTAAGAAATATTAGTCACTAGTGATTCATTCATCAGCTGAATCTACAACTAACCTCAGTATATTAAGCTCAGTTTTAAGAATATCATAGACACCTGAAGACCATAGAAATCTTACTGGTCTGTATGATTTCAGTTTTGTTCACCTATAATTTTTTTAAGTTTGGTAAAATAATGGAAGCACAGATGAGTTCTGGATTCTCCATCATCCCCCAAAGCACCCTTGGAATCCTTCAAGTAAGGCTTGAATTAGAGGAAGACAAACTTTGCATAATACTTCCATCATCTTCAGCTCTGCTTCAAGCTGGAAGACTGCAAATGCAGCAATGAAAGTCTTGTGTAGAAAACTGACAGAAATATCCACATACTTCATTACTGTACAGGATTTAGAGAAGAATGCAATTTCTGAAGACTTCGGCCTGTAAAATGTTACACATAATCATGACCACATACATAATACATTTCTTAGAAATAAAATTCTTTCTAACAGAAAGTATGAGACTCACAATTTAATCTTGAGCAATATTTGTACATTCTTAATGGCCTCCTTCCTTCTCCATTCTCCTGTAATAGATGTGTTACCCTTTCCACAGCTACGTAAAGTGAATGCCATGACATCTTTTTTGATAGGGGCACAGGAACTGCAGCTTGCATTCAGCATCCAAAAGTTCAGCTGCCTTTGCTTATCATCCTGTTTTGAGCAATATTCCATATTCACCAGCATTTTCATAATGTACCTTGTGACAATGCCCTATATGTGTCATTCTTGGACTCTGCTTTTGTTGCATTCACCATTGCAACAAGTTTCAACAAATGACATGCACAAAATGGGATGTTTGTGAGGTTGATATTCCAGTTCAGTGTCATTTACCAGGAAGTTACAATTCACAGGCTGCAACATTCAAACCTTGAAAATTGTCTTCAATATTTCAACTGTTCCTTATGTTTTTTGGGGCGCTGAATTCAAAAATAATATTAATTTTTCCCATCATGTAAGGTTTTCCCACAAGATGCAAGGAAAAAATCTAGGAAAAAATGCTCCAATCACCGTTAAGAATTTATTTTATCTTCATTTACATGACTTATTCCTTTTAAATTTTATGAATAATCTCCATTATGAATTATTTTCAAGACAAACATCCAAAATAGAACCAGTAAAAATTGAGAAATAGAATAAAACAGTATTAAAAAATGGGTTTCTACACATGCATTCAATGGAGTTTTCGCCGTCCTTCAAAACTCTTCTTAAGAAAAATATGGAACAAAATCTTCCTCCCGGTTCCTGTACTACGAGAATGAGGTATCTGGTGACAACAGATTTTCTTCTCTTCATCTTTGAGCCTAGCAACTCTGTTGACTCCTTAGGAAGATCTAAATCTCTGATGAGATCATTTAGTTTAGGCTGTGTGAACAGTAGAGGCTTGTTGGTATCTGCACTGTACTATTCACCAGAATCACTGTCTTTGTGATCAGTGTCATTAGGAATGGAGACATCCTCTAAGGGGCTTGTTGAAGTTAGCACAGGAATACCAGGACCATGAAGAACAGGACGCATGGCAGATGAGAGATTTGGGTACGATTTTTTTTTTTTGTTTTTCAAGTTGTACCCTTGAACAATACAAAAGTAAAAATTGCAGTCACACCCCAAAACGAAAAGATTTTTTTTTTTACCTTGGGACAACTGTTGAGGCTGTTCCATGCAAATACAGCAGGCTTTATGTGGAGCCCACAACTTGTCCTAATCACCAAGTTTCACTAAATAATATGCAAAATAAACTTTCTTAACAAAGTCATTGATGTCCATCTGTTGTTTTTTCACAAGATAGTTCCACATATGTAACAAAAACTGTCACGTGAAGTGCGACAACCTCAAGTACAGTAGCCATATTCATGACAGCACAGCAATTTAGCTCTTGTTCCTTTGTCTTGAACACTGTCTTTGCATTTAAATATCCTTTGTCTTATTTATTGCTCTCTCATGACTCCTGCTGGTAGAAAAAGAAAAATATTTAGTCATTTTGTAGCAGGGCTACTAGTAGTTAAAACTGCATCTCCCAGCAGTCCCTGAAGGGGCTGTTGGGGTCAAAGGTGGTCAGAGGGTTTCAAAGGAGGGCAGGTGCCCAAAAGAGGAGGAAGTGTTTTTTGTTGTATTTTGTGTTTCGTTTACCTGTCGGACTGCCTTCTGTTAATTAAGCCATATCTAGTCGCTGTGTCCTCAATATTCTTTGTTGGGGTCTGGATCGTCTTCTGTCTACCTGTGTGCTGAGGACTGATTGTGGATTCATGGCTTTCCCACAAGTATAGGAGCGTACCTAAACCATCCATCCATCTTCACCCTTACAGTGTCTACTGGTAGGACTGTTTTTTCATTTCCTTGCAACATACAGATCTCTGGACTTACTTTCGTCATCTCTCATTACATCTGGTGTGGTATTCCATGGACTTTGCTGTGTGGAGTTGTGTTTTTGTGTTTAATGTAATATCGCCGTAGGGGTACTGGGTTGGTATTATTGTTTTCATTTATATTATTAAATTTCATTATATTATTTAATTGTTGTTAGTTCCCAGTGTGCTTTATTTTGTCTGTTTGTGAGTGTGTGCAGGTCGGGCCAAGGCTGGGAGCATCCCTGGGATCCTCTGTAAAAATAAATAAATCACTGTCATCTTGATGGTGTGAAAGTTAGCAGCACCGGACCACTACAGTTTGATTAGAAAAGTTCTAAATACTCTGTGAGTATAGTACAGACCATCAGGGAATAATAACAAATGGCCAAGTTGAATATTGCAATATGTGGGAAAACCTTGCATGGTGGGAAAAAATGGATGTCATTTGTGGATTCAGTGCCCCAAAAAACCCAAGAATTAGTGAAAACTTTGGAAATGTTTTTTCCATCATAGGCCTATGAATCAACTTCATCATTATTTTAGAATTCTTCATCATCAGGGTTTAGTTCATCCTTAACTGGCTTGGTCTACCATGGTTCCCCAAAAACTGAAGTACTGAAAAATGCATATAATATAGACCTTTGCCTTCACTTGGTGACAAACTAAGTGAAGGAACTGTATAGTGAAAAATTGAGATTATGACTGTGTTAAGTGTATTCACAGCATATAAAAAAATGTTTTTCTTCCATGAAGGCTAACCAGAATAAGCGGAATCCAATCAGGGAAGGGCCACAAACCAATCTGAGCATGATTAGAATATAATTTTCAGAAAACTCTGTTTTCGCTCGTCCATAACACAACTCTGTTGCTGTATTTACAAAATATCAGACACTGGAGAGAGCTTTTAAAAGTTTTTGATTTCAGGGGTCAAAAACAATGGGATTGTATGGATAAAAGATAAAAATAAAGACATGTGCATGTGTTTTTCAATGAAGATTTAGTAGTGTAGACAGGGGCTAAGAGACACATTTGACTGCCCTTACTACCATGTGTCTGTACTCTTACTAGTTGTGAAGGAACTGGATGTAGTAATATGCTTGTTTTTTTTTCTCTGACATGCAGTCATTGTACAGTTGCATTTTGAATTGATACCGCCTATGTAAATTATATGAGTCACAGTAATACATATACCGTATTACTTTTGCTTTGTATAACTTTGACATATTAAAGCTACTGTACATACTATACTCTAGAAATATGCAGCTACAGCTCAGGCAGGTTTTATGACTTGCTGTAGATCATTGAATCAGTCACGGTTTAAAGTCCAAATCTTGCAACTACTAGACAACACCTACCTAAGCCAATTACACTAACAATGCATTTTATTGAGATTACTTGAATACTTGAAATTCCATGATGCACAAAAAAGCCATTATAGCAACACAGGCATAGTACGCAGACAATCAAAATAATTCCTAAAAATCAGATAATAATGTAATTTGTAATTATAAATTATAAACTGCCAATTGAGACAACAAAGACCTTCAGCTCAAGACAGGAGAAATGAAACATCTAAACAACAAAAGGGTTTTGAGTTATGTTTTCTACTCAAGGCAAGTACAATCAACATATCAACAACATACAACATTTTTAAACTTGAAAGCATGCTTACGTGTTATCTGTTAATAACAGCAAAGGATAAGATAAACAAATTACAATTACGAGCCACACTCCTGCAAAAACATTAAGGCCGGAGTTATACTTCACGCGATGCGACGCATGCTGCAGAGGACGCTCCTGCTACGCAAGCATTGTAGTGTTTATACTTGTGCACATACTTTACATAAATCTGGAGGAATCCACCAGGTGGCAGTGCGAGATATTATCACGATGAGAACATGTTCAGCTTCTCTGTGTTGTGAATTGCCTAAAACACCTATTAAATTCCGATAACACCTTACCGCAATATCTCTGAAAAGGATGTTTATTGATTAAATCCATAAATCCAGGGATGTGTCCATTCCAACAAGCATTGCGCACGACTGAGAAACAATCCCTGGACGAGGTCTCCGCTCATCGCAAGGTGAATACAAGCACACACATACACTAGCATCATTTTAGCGGCACCAAATCCCCAAATCTGCATATCTTTGGAAGTAAACCGGAGCACAGTGTGGAATACAAGCAGGATATACCAGCAACATAACTCCCTGCGAGACAGCAGTGCTATTGTTCCACCACCGTGTCACCCCCATGTGTGTAATTATTCCCCCATGTGAGTAATTATTAACAGTATTCATTATTTAAACTAAATTATATGTAAAATGTAACATACACACTTTAATGCATTTCATCATAAAAAGTGATATCAAGTATGAATCTAAAGATTCTAAATGTGCAGACAGTTGGAATATCATACATTTAATTTGTTCTGTTTGGTGATCTATTGCTGCTTGCCGCTGCTGTCTGGTCCAAGAAGCTCATAGCGATTAAAAACTGGGATGACGTTTACGACGGTCTGCTTTAATGATAAAGTAAACTACGAGGTTAAAGTGGACAATTCGAGATTAAAGCCGAAATTTCCACTTTAATCACAAAATACATGTTTTCACTGTGTCCTTTATTTTTTTCTCAGTGGCTCAAATACAGCGCCATACATTATGTTGCTGTTGTGAAGTTGCAAAAAAAAAAAAAAAGCACAAAGATGTTATGTGAGACTTTTAAAATGCATCGTGTCATTTTGATCGGGAATATGCGACGCTTGAATATAAAAGCACCACGAATGCATCTGTATGTCGGCATTTTGCTTCCCCACATCGAGCCATTCATCAAACAGCAAAGCACGCACATCGATCCCCGTAGGATTTGCATAGAGGCTTTCTGTCACATATTGTAGATAGTAAACAGAGACTCTGATGTCACATTCCGACTTTTAGCACACTGTGCCCCCCCACTTTTTGCTGGTACTGTAACTCACGCACACGTTGTGTTAATTTCTGAGGACCTGCTCACAGGACGCGTGAAATAAACGCTGGGAACGCGTGGCAGCCATGATGCGGGCGCGTACGCATTCTGAGCGTGAAGTATAAATGAGCCCTAACAGTGCTTTAAAAAGAAAAAAAAATATGTTGCACAAGTGATGCAGTTTTCCCAAAGAAAAGGAATAGGTAGAGAAATTAATTGTTTTCATATGCTGTATTAACTGAGTTTTTGTGTCAGCTGGTAATTATGAGCATTTTGTTTTGTTTTTTGTTTTGTTAAGAAGACACACTTATTGCCAGTTCTTGGAGGACCATGAGCACGAAAGGCAGGCAATATTCACTCCAATCAATGCTTAGTATGGAAGTTTTTGCTGCAGTCACTGGGAAACAAGTGCATTGTTCAAATAACAAAGGAAGCACTCACATTCTTATGCAGAAAATTACTGAGAAATATACCCGACTTGCCAATATATGTTAATAAAATGTACACATATTTTGAAAATGATGATGATGATGTACTCCTTATATGCACCTCATATACTATATGTATTAATCACTGAAGGACAATTTATTTTTTAAGTGATGATGCTTGTTATCATAGCTCATCATTTTGGACACTGCTTCTGTCACGACAATATGCAGGTTTCAGAATTTTACCGTAATTTGTTTTAATATTATCTACTATTATTTATATCACTTAAATATTTATATTTTTCTAAAGGTTGATAGAAGAGTTCTTGTAATCCATAACCCCACATGTTGTACGAGGCAGGTTCCATTGCATAATAATGCTATTTTGTTTTCTCTCTTTTTGATATAACAGCTGTTCTAAATGTGGCCAGGGGTGTACTGACTCTTTATCTCATTGCTGTCAATACACCCAAGATTTTCTCCATTTGCTGAAACATTTTAATCACTGCAGACTTAAATTAAGGCAGCATTTTCAGCATTGCATGTTCAATTTGGGCAATATACAATATATGATCATCATACCATAATCTACTATGTTTCACCATGTGACAGATCAAATTAAAAGATATAACAAAGTAGGATTGTTAAAAGTGTATTTATTGCTAAATAAATATATTTTTTAAAGAGTAAAAGTATTAATATTTAATTACTTTAAAAATTACAAATCCCTAAATTTACTGCATTAATGAAGTACAGTAAAGAAAGTAAATGTAATTTGTTACTTTCCACCACCGATCTCAGAAAATTATAACAAATATGATAAATAAAAAAAATATGTATTGTTACACAACTTATAAGCAAAATTTGAGAGTCTTAATGGACCTCCCATTCCCACTTTCCAGAGAGTGTACATGGATCATTAAAATGGCTAACAGGGTGTTGAGTTGTACAGCGAGCAGTATGGATGCAAGTCACGAGAGTATTCGTTGAAACTGCATAACACACATACAGCATAAGGTTACATCTCCAGATTTTGATCTCCAGATTACAAACAGAACAAAACAGTGTTACCGAAAGTCTAGTGATGAGATACTAAACTAATGCTAGGACAAGTATGGTGCCAGCTTTTTAATATTTTTCATCTTAAGGGATGGACAGTTCATAATTATTGATTTGATTTTTGTTAAACAGATACAAAAATAAATCTAAGATGCATCAGTGAAATATGAACAGCATTAAATTTTAGAAGAGTAAATAAATTAAAATCTTACATTGGCAGTTGGACTCATTTTATGATTTTAATAATTCATATTTTTTGATTAAAGTAGCAGAATTTATTTTACAAATACTGTACAGACACCCATTCAGTTTGAACACATTGAGGATTCACAGTTAGAGTGGTGTGAAAAACTATTTGCCCCCTTCCTGATTTCTTATTCTTTTGCATGTTTGTCACACAAAATGTTTCTGATCATCAAACACATGTAACCATTAGTCAAATATAACACAAGTAAACACAAAATGCAGTTTTTAAATGATGGTTTTTATTATTTAGGGAGAAAAAAAATCCAAACCTACATGGCCCTGTGTGAAAAAGTAATTGCCCCCTTGTTAAAAAATAACCTAACTGTGGTGTATCACACCTGAGTTCAATTTCCGTAGCCACCCCCAGGCCTGATTACTGCCACACCTGTTTCAATCAAGAAATCACCTAAATAGGAGCTGCCTGACACAGAGAAGTAGACCAAAAGCACCTCAAAAGCTAGACATCATGCCAAGATCCAAAGAAATTCAGGAACAAATGAGAACAGAAGTAATTGAGATCTATCAGTCTGGTAAAGGTTATAAAGCCATTTCTAAAGCTTTGGGACTCCAGCGAACCACAGTGAGAGCCATTATCCACAAATGGCAAAACTTGGAACAGTGGTGAACCTTCCCAGGAGTGGCCGGCCGACCAAAATTACCCCAAGAGCGCAGAGACGACTCATCCGAGAGGTTACAAAAGACCCCAGGACAACGTCTAAAGAACTGCAGGCCTCACTTGCCTCAATTAAGGTCAGTGTTCACGACTCCACCATAAGAAACAGACTGGGCAAAAACGGCCTGCATGGCAGATTTCCAAGACACAAACCACTGTTAAGCAAAAAAAAACATTAGGGCTCGTCTCAATTTTGCTAAGAAACATCTCAATGATTGCCAAGACTTTTGGGAAAATACCTTGTGGACTGATGAGACAAAAGTTGAACTTTTTGGAAGGCAAATGTCCCGTTACATCTGGCGTAAAAGGAACACAGCATTTCAGAAAAAGAACATCATACCAACAGTAAAATATGGTGGTGGTAGTGTGATGGTCTGGGGTTGTTTTGCTGCTTTAGGACCTGGAAGGCTTGCTGTGATAGATGGAACCATGAATTCTACTGTCTACCAAAAAATCCTGAAGGAGAATGTCCGGCCATCTGTTCGTCAACTCAAGCTGAAGCGATCTTGGGTGCTGCAACAGGACAATGACCCAAAACACACCAGCAAATCCACCTCTGAATGGCTGAAGAAAAACAAAATGAAGACTTTGGAGTGGCCTAGTCAAAGTCCTGACCTGAATCCAATTGAGATGCTATGACATGACCTTAAAAAAGCGGTTCATGCTAGAAAACCCTCAAATAAAGCTGAATTACAACAATTCTGCAAAGATGAGTGGGCCAAAATTCCTCCAGAGCGCTGTAAAAGACTCATTGCAAGTTATCGCAAACGCTTGATTGCAGTAATTGCTGCCCAACCAGTTATTAGGTTCAGGGGGCAATTACTTTTTCACACAGGGCCATGTAGGTTTGGATTTTTTTTTCTCCCTAAATAATAAAAACCATCATTTAAAAACTGCAATTTGTGTTTACTTGTGTTATATTTGACTAATGGTTAAATGTGTTTGATGATCAGAAACATTTTGTGTGACAAACTTGCAAAAGAATAAGAAATCAGGAAGGGGGCAAATAGTTTTTCACACCACACTGTACTAAGCATGCCTAACCATTAGGAATTATTTTTGCACCTCCTGTCTTTCTGAAATTTGTTATTTCTCACATTTACCTTGGTAGATGAAATTCTACCATATTAATGCCATTTTGGAAAGACTTTCAAAAAGTGTACAATCAACATTTATGACAGTACTTGAGGACAGAGGATTTTTACTCTTGACAGGAAACATTTGTCATTAAACTTACCTATAATATAACCTTTTCCAGAGCTAATGTAAATTCTGTGGAAATGTCTGTGCATATTAAATGTAAGATTTACAGAAATATGCAATAATCTACTTAAGCTAATTACACACTAGGAGCATAGTTTAGGATATTAAAAATCCTATGCATTGTTTCTCCACTTATTTACTTTCATTTCTATTAGTCTTGGAACTATAAAAAGCAAATTTAAGGTTTTTGTTGGTGTTTTGTAACTTTTTTAAAACATTACAACCATATCTGGAAAAAGAATTGAGTGTTTAGTAGTGAAGTAACATTTGTAAAATAGGTTGTGTTGTAATTTGTTTATACATATCTTATTTATTGTTGGAAGAAAGTATTCAGCATAGTACAAAAGGACATTACTTTTATTCAAGAGATTCCAAGTAACACTAAGACCGGTTTTACTTGAAGAATACAGTAATCAATTTCACAGTGTGAGTCTGCAATTTCATTTCATATGCTGGGTAAGCACCTTTAATTTGCAAAATAGTTTGGTAATGGAAATACAGTTTTCATGAAGTTTTATTGAAGTTCCCAGGTATTGAAAACAGTTTTCAGTTGTACACTATTATTAGGTACTAGCCAACCCGCGGCGTAGCATACGCCGCATAATTATGTATTGATGGGTGAACACTTCCTAAAAGACACAGTTGTCCAAATGGGGTTTGTTTTGAGGATACGACTGTAGGTGAATGAAAAGATGCAACTCTGGAGAGGGCAACATACAATACAACGTTTTACACGTTGCATACAGCGATTCACATTCGCGACAAACTGTTTTACACGCCGCATACAGCGATTCACATCCACGACAAATATGATTCTTCTTAGATGGTGCTGTCGCGTCCACCCACGCTCTCGAAGCATACACACTGCCTGGTCATGGGCCCGCTCGCAAGAGCAAACAACAGAGATCCGCCCATCAACTGTAAGACCATGGGACACCCCTTGCAAACTGTTCTACACGCTGCATACAGTGATTCACATCTGCGACAAACAAACTGTTTTACACACTGCATAGTGATTCACATCCGCGACATGATTTTTCCTAGATGGTCCTGTCGCATCCACCCTCCCACTCGAAGCATACACACTGCCTGGTCATGTGCCCGGTCGCAAGAGCAACTGACAGAGACCTGCCCACCAACTGTAAGGCCATGGGAAACCCCTCGGAAACTGTTTTACACGCTGCATACAGCGATTCATATCCGCGACAAACAAACTGTTTTACACGCCGCATGCAGCGATTTATATCCGTGACAAACATGCCTCTTCTTAGATAGTCCTGCTGCGTCCACCCTTGTTCTCAAAGCATACACACCGCCTGGTCATGTGCCCGCTCACAAGAGAAACTCACGGAGACCCACCCACCAGCTGCCTGTGTGTGTGCCTCTGTCTGTCTCTCGCGCTGCCTGTGTGTGTGCGCGGCTTTCTCTCGCGCTGCCTCTGTGTGAACCAGTCAGGCACAGAGAAGGTCAGCTGCTGAGAGAGCGTCTCGACTGTTGCAGGG
Source organism: Polypterus bichir lapradei (assembly GCA_026402145.1). Lineage (NCBI taxonomy): Eukaryota > Metazoa > Chordata > Cladistia > Polypteriformes > Polypteridae > Polypterus > Polypterus bichir. Next base: position 7,600,910 of record JANRMT010062818.1, on the reverse strand, counting down.
CCTGCATTGGTGAAGCAGGTGAGACGGTAATGAAACAGAGGCACAAGGCTTATTGGTTTTTAAAGACTGCTTCCTTCATTGTGTTTTAACCTCAGTTTTAAAGGATTGTTTTAAGGATCCCATGGGATACCCCTCGCAAACTGTTTTACACGCTGCATATAGCGATTCACTTCCGCGAGAAACATGCCTCTACGAACAGTCAACGTGGCTCAGAGATGCATGTGGACTCTACAACAGACGAACATAAATTACGCTGTTTTTCCTGTGTCATCGCGTCCGAGTTGGTGGGCGTGGTTCTGCGAGTTGTCGTCGTATCCAATGGTCTTAGAGTTGGTGGGCGTGGCTCCTTCCTGCGTGCGCCATGGGCGTCTTACTTGTCGGTGGCTTAGTGAATCCACGCCCCTTCCGGCATGCTTTCCATGGGTGTCTTGCCTTAGTGAATTATATATATATATATATATATATATATACATAATGTCTGATTTATATTTTAACATATTGTTGCCTTGTGCCTATGGTTTTAATTTACAAAGCTACTGGTTCATTTCCCATATTAGGATTTACTAAGTGATCCTTAGAACGTCTCTCTAAATAGTGCATCATGCACAACAATTGTTCATAATCTTTCTGAATCATGATTTCCCCTTTTTATATAGTTGATACAATTCCTTTAAAGTGTTCATGCTTTCTCTACTCTCGCTAGTCCTGCTGTTGAAAGCATTCTGTCTTTAAACAATTTTTCAAAATTGTAAATTCTCTTAAAATTGTGCTATTTCATAGCATGAGAAAATATTAGTAAAATATATTACATAGTGTTAAATAACCAACTTTAATCAAATTATATTATTATACAATCTAAGAGGCAACAATTTGTAATAATGTAGATGTGGTGGGGAGTTTGTAAATAGTACGAATTAGGCTTGTAAAAAAGTAAAACAAATGGGCTGTAATAAATTTTAATTAATCAAGTAACTAGACATAATCAAGATCAAAAGCAAATAACCATTAAAAACACACAAATCTTTAAAAAAAATTATTTGGAAGCAATTATAACTCAAAGACACAAAGAGTAATGGTTAATAGTTAACATCTTAAAAATATCACCCCCATAAATGTTGGCTGGCTGAATCAAAAAGCCAGTCACTGCACAGATGGCAGTGATGCCTATGGTAGTCTCACTGAAGCCAGAGGTATAATCTACTTTATATATATATAAAATCCTAAGCCTAAAAGTGCAACGATTTTATGTGACTTTTTATGTCATGTTTTTTGTCATACTTCAAATCGGGCTTATTTTAAAACCTACATATATATGTTTGGATTCTTTCTTTTCAGAATTTATCGAACTTTAATTTGATATTGTTAGGTTTTTAAATTATAAACTAAAAAATATCAAGAACTCACGTCCCGCAAGACGAGAGTTTGTACCAAGAGATTTAACCACGCCCGGGGACAGAAATAAAAGACAAAGAGTAAGACAGTTGCTGTACAGGCTTTTAAATGTTTGAAGCACCGTTCGAGATGCAGATCACACAACACACCAGCAGCTGATCAAGCAAAGTGGAGGTATTTGTTCCCATTGTATCACCGTTTAAGAGGGGGTTTCAGAGGAGCAACTGCTGTCATTATATTTCTAAACCAATCCAATATATTCTGAAAGAGGTGGTAATTTTGTACCGGAAAGAGCAGTTGTGCACTCATTAACCTGGTTTAACAGAAAGAAAGCTTCTGTTTACGATGAACTGTCTATAGTTGAAACATCTTCTAAAAAAACCTTATTAGACAAATAAATGTGTGATGCGTGTGCAGAGAGCACATAGCACATTTTAAAAATAAACATAACCTCTTGCAAGGAAAAAATCTTTCTGTATCATCAGATTATACATTGGAATTCAATGGCATTAATGCACTAGCAATAAATGTGAACAGTATGTTGTCATGAAAGCTGTGTGTGCACTCTTTTGTTCAGTGTTACAACAGTAGGGTAGGAGTCAATGTAAGTTTGAAAAAACTGGCAGCTATTTATGAAAATTTGAACAGCAAAATATGCATTTGAAGTAAATGATTTGTCACACCCCATCAACAGGAGTGGTTGCTTATTAGAGCTGATAATGAAAAGCCACAGGAGTTGCAGATTTCGGTCCTCAAAATGCATGAATCAACAAATCTGCCTAATGACACCAGTAAAGCACAGACAAGACTTTAAAGCACCCACTTTTTGAGTGCATGTCTAAGAGAGTAACCCATGGCATTAGACTTGAACAACATATGAATAACAATTTGGGTTACCATTTTACTAAACCAGGCATTACAAAATGCCCAGTTCCTTAAATATATCATACATAAATGTGTTGCATTTTGTATTGGATTTTGTTTTAATTGTCTGCTTAAGAAGAATTTGTTTCTTTCTTATATGTATGAATTGCTAAGCTATTTGTCTTTGCTATGGCATCTAACAGACTTCTGAGTTCTTGTGTTTGAATCCACTCCTGGATATACAGTATCTAAAATGAATTAATAGTCTATTTAAAATTACTTTAGGATTTGCTTTAGTAAACTATTACATTTATAAATTTATTCATTTAGTTTATATTAAAACAGTTTTGCCTTTTTTAATATTTGGATATGGTACTTAATCATAGGTAATTAAATGTCCACCATATTTCATCTTCTATGTGTATTACAACAGAAATGCTGATAAATTAAAAGTTACATTTGATTAGGAGTTTGACTGCAAATAAATGACAATAATCAAATATTATGTTAGTTTTTTAACTATGATATGAGTAACAAAATGCACATTCTTTTCTTAAGTAGCAATGAACCATTACAATTTAGTTATTCGATGTAGAATTTCCAGATTTGTAGCAGGTTACAACCTACTGGAACACAGTAAACAGCATCTGTTCAACACATTAAGAAATTTTACGGATACAGAAGTAAGAGACTTTCACACACACACACAAAGTTACCTGTGTTGCTTATCTTTAGAGATGAGAAGATGAAAACAATGTCACTCTATGCAGCAGCTTACTGAAAAATAAATTTGCTGTCAGTCAAGTTGATATGCACATATTTAAGATAGAAGGGTTGTTGACCTCAATGAAGAAAAGGTGTTAAAATCCATTCAACTGTTGCTAAGGAAACCTTCCCCTTTGTGTGACTGCATACTATCAAAAACTATTATATTTTTGTTTTTATACTTTTCTGTCAAGAATGCAACAATAGGTATTTTTGCTGTGCTTCATATAATGTCTAATTTTCTGTAATACTGCACCTATTAAAAATTTGATAACGGGAAGAACCAGAGAGTTACCAGAAAACTCAAACCCCTGCTGTATAATAACATGATTTTATGTTACATTTACATTTATATTTCATCCACTGTGATCATCAGTGTGCACGTTTTACTACCGATATACTGATTTCATTTTCTTAAATAATTTAATAATATGTAAAATTCCAGTACAGAATATTTAAAGCGCAAATTAATTTTCAATGAGGAGTATATATTTCTGTTTGCTCTGTGTGCTTTCATTCACTGTGAAACCAATTTATCCATCTTATAATTATTACCATGCAGATTTCCTAAAGTATTCAGAACATTGCATACATAACAAGATTGCTACTGCGGTAATTATTTACTTCTTCATTATCCTTTATTTTCAAGTTAGTAGATTTTTTTTAGATAGAATAGATTTACTTTATACATATACACATTTTGTGAATATTCAACTTTGTGAAAAATATAACCACGGGCATTGTTATATACATTTTGACACTGAATATTTTGTTTTTATTTCTCTATTTGCAAGTTACTCTTGATATATCTTAAAGTAAAAAAATAATACAATATACTTTTAAAAAGAGGAAATATTCTAAATATACGCAAAAAAGTATGATACATACAGAAATCTGAGGGATCTTGGCAGCTTGACAATTTTAACACTAGAATCCCTGAAGCCTGCAAAAAGAGTCATAATGCCGGGCCACCTAAAATTCCTTCGCACCTCTCCTCATCAGCGTCTTTGTTTTGCAGGTGTGTCAATCGGCACAAGCAGCCTGCTATCCTCACCCCCACCGACGCAGCTGAAGTTCTCCCAGCTCAAGTCTGCTATCTGGGGTGTGAAGTGTCTGGAGTTGTATAGGGTAAAATAATATATCGTTATTTGGAACACATAAATTTCATCTGTGTAAATGTAGGATAACAGAAAATGTGATGTAAGACATGTTGAACACATAACTAAAATAGAAACTTTTTTAATGTTATAATAATGACAAAATGCTGACATGAATTTTATAATGTGTAAAGACTGAAATCCAACTATCAAATAAACACTTTCACAAAATGTATAACAAAATAAGCGTGTTTATTCAAGAATATAACCAAAGAAAAATAAATTATTCAATTTACATGTTGCTGTCAATATGTAAAAACTGAAGCCCAAATATCAATTGCATGGTTGGTTTAGAGGTAAGAATGGCTGCTTCTAAATCAAGAGGTTGCGGGTTCGATCCCAGGTCGTCCCCGTATTTACTGTTATAAGTAGTAATCTGCTGTTATTATTACCATATAATAAAACCATACATTTGATTTGAGTCTGTAACACCCAGATAAACAGCTTTGAGCTGGGAGAACTTCAGCTGCGTCATTGGGAGATGGGATAGCAGGCTGCTTGCTGCTTGTGCTGATTGACACATTTGCAAAACAAAGATGCTGCTGATGAGGTGTGAAGGAATTTAAGGTGGCCCATGATTACGACTTTTTAGGAGGCTTTAGGGATTCTAGTGTTTAAAGCAAAGTACCAAAGAAGCTTTATACACCATACAAACTCTCTAAAATCACAGACACCTTTCTATGGCAAAAAAATTACTCATGGTGTAACAAACACTATATAACATAAAGAACTTTTAAAGATAGTTGACCAAATTAATAGGGCATATGGTAGGGTAGTTGCAGTACCATACCAATATATACAGAGCAATTTTAATATTCATTACTTTTTCCAAAAAATGTACAGCCACTTTACAAAGCGTTGTTACAGTAGTTATGAGACCCTATACCATTTATTTTAATAATCACTTGATATTCTAATACTAGTACAATTTCGACCTAAAAACTTTGATATTTTCATGATTAATCACCCTACTTAAATGTTGGAAGCTACATTAAGTACAGTAAAACTATAATAACCTAAAACTGGGTAAAGCAAACATTACTCAGTACATTTCACACGCTCCTTTTTTTCACATGCCAAAACATAAACATAAACCAAATTTCCTTTTTGAAGGTAAGCTTAAACCATCACAATAACTAATTCTGCTCAAAATACAGAGATTACAATATTACCCCCTTTACATCTGAACATGTAAAGTACCTCTGTTTATCAAGCAATAAGCATACTCTAGCTGTTTGGTTTACCTGCATATCTATTATTATCATCAAACCCGTTTTCATTAATCTATTAAGACAGAGCTGATACTCTGCATTTTAAAGAATATAAATTGACATTACTATGCACATGGTGAAATCCCATCAGCTTTTTATGCATACAAAATCAACACATTTATTTTTATATCAATAAATCTGTTTTCATTAATTTATTAAAATAGAACTGATGTTTTGCATTTTAAAGTATAACAATTCTGAATGCAATGCAAACTGGGTGCTATTTAAATAAAGCAATTCGTGAGGTGTAAAAAGATGAGCAAATGCAGAATACAACCAATGATGGAAGTGCTGCTGCTATTATTTTTAGAGATTGTATATGTTTAAAAGACACATGTTCTTTACAATTTTAATGAAGTAATAAAATCAGATCTCACAACAGAGAAACATACGCATCAAAGGAAGACATTACATTATTGAGTTCAATCAAATGATTATTCTTTCTAATTGTTTTTCCTTATTCAATTTGTTTTTGAATTCCAGTAGCAGGTTTGTTTTTTTTTGCAATCCTTCCAGATAGACATGTTGTGTGGTTTTAGATGGATGTGCTTTTCTGTGTGTGTGTCTCTCTCTCTTTCTTTACTCCACTCCTTTTTATACATTTAAAGGATAAGTTGTTCTAGTGTTCATTGCAGTGCCCTTGAAGAAGCTTTAAAGACAAGTTGCTATTCAGGGTATATGGCTACAGCATTAATTATGTTTTAGCACTATACAGTATAAGGAAAGCCACAAAACCCATGAGGACAAATGAAGAGTGTACCTTCTCCAAAATTAAAGGTAGCTAGGTTTGGTGCCTAACCCAAGTTCCTGTAGTTGTGCCGTGGAAATACTGCCAATTGTGTTTCCAGCTGTATAAAGAAATAAATAAATAGATAAATGAATAAATAGAGGCCAATGAAGTTTGCCACTTCCTTTTTTGAACACTGAAAAATGTAAATGTAGTTTTTGACAAGTTGTTTGTTGCTTGGGATGAAACAAAAACAATGCAGAATATAAATATGAATTAATTTATAAAACTCCACAGTGGTTAAATAAGGCAATAAAAAACAAACTGCAAAGAAAAAAAAACAACTTGAATAAGACATATAAGACTAATAACTACAGTGCTAACAGTAGGGCATATGTGAACGTGAGAGTGAACATTAAAAGGAATATAGAGAAGCTAAAAGGCAGTTAGAGAGAAATATTGCAGAAAAGGTGAAAGATGACCCAAAGAGATTCTTTCAGTTTTTTAGAAGTAAAAGAACTGGCAAGGAAGAGACAAAATGTAAATATTAGGGATAATTAAAAATACTGCATACACAGTGAAATAGTAATCTAAACCTGAGTTTTTCTTGGGTGTTCACATGTGAAGAAGTGGATAACTCAGCAGCAATTACAGAGACTATTAAGTAGTTACTTAGTGATATGAATGTTATAGAGAGAGACGTACCGATTAGGTTAAATAGGCTCAAATCTAACAAATAACCGGGACCACATAATATTTATGATATAGCACTTAAAGTGGTTATTGAGTGCATATATAATCCTTTGAAACACATTTTTCAAAAGTCACTGTGCACTAGGCAATTTTCTGAAGGGTTATAAAATAGCAAACATTATCCATTTACATAACAAGGATGATGGAGGAAAACCAAGTTGACCATAGCTATTAAGCTTAACATGCATCTTGGGCAAATTGATGAAAGGAATTATCAGATAAAAGAGTGAGCATCAAATGTCAAGAATAGGAGTGTTAGTGAACAGTCAACATGGATTCAAACAGGGGAGAATGTGTTTTACTAATATGCTTTAAATCTATGAGGAAGCAAAGTAAAAACATATGATGAGAGAGGTGCATATGACATTATATAAATTGATTAGCCATTTGGTAAGGTCATACATTAGAGGTTTTGTGTCAAACTGAAAAAAATGAAATATCTGGTTGCAAAATTGTCTTAAATACAAGAAGCAGAGGATTATGGTGTGAGGAAACTTATCAGAATACAGTAAGGTGATGTTAAAAGTGGTTTCCCTCAGGTGCCAGTGCTATATAAAATAATCTGGATGGGAATATAAATTGCAAGTAGTTTAAATTTGCAGATTATTCCAAAATAGGTGGGATGGCAGATAATTTTAATCAGCTAAATCATTACAGAGTGAATTAGAGGGATTACTGTAGAGGCTTGGGCAAATATGTGGCAGCAATGTAATGTATGTAAAACCAGGGAATTGCATATAAAAAGTTCAAATGTTAGATTTAAATGCACAATGGGAGGCTTAAAACTTGAAATTACCCTTTATGAGACATACATAGAGGTCATAGTGGATTTAAGACTATCTACATTCAGGCATTATACAGAAGCCATTAAGAAGACTAACAGAATTTTAAATTGTATAGCATTAAGTAGGATGAAATGACACCTTTTATTGGCTAACTAAATAGATTACAAATGCAAGCTTTCGAGGCAGCTAAGGCCCCTTCATCAGGCAAGGTCAATCTATGGCTAACACGGTACAACACTCTACTGCTATAGCATGATGTGTAAAGGACAAGTAAATGGAGGTTATGCTTAAGCTTTATAACACAGGTGTGAGATCTCAAATGAAGTACTGCATGGAGTGTTGGTTTCCGTGCTACAAAAAAGACATAACAGTGCTAGAAAAAGTCCAGAAAGGAGTGACTAGGATGATTCCGTGACTGAGTAGTATTAGCTATGGGTAAAGATAACATATATCACTTTAGATTAGGTGTCCTTAATTACTCTATACTTACCATGTAATTACCTGTATAATTGCAGAGTAACTTAGTGTTATTTTATTACCTTGTACATACTGAGTAGTACAGTGTAACAGTATAATTAAATACTCAATTGTAACTGATACCAGATAAAGTAGTTGAAGCTTTCATATTAAGCAAATGGAGATTAAGAGTTAACATAATTAAAGATTTTAAAATCTTCAATGGAATTAGTATAGTGGATCAGAGATTTTACTTTAAAATGAGTTGAACAAGGACTGCTGACAGTTGGAAACTTATCAAAGGGTAAATTTTGCGCCAATATTAGAATTTTATTTTTCATACAGAGAATCACAGATACATGGAATAAATGACCAAGCAGTCTGGCAGAGAGTAGGACTATAGGGTTATTCAAACTCGACTTGTGATTCTGGTAAAATTAGGTTCATAGGATCAGCATGCTTTGCTGGGATGAATATGTGTTAGATTTGGATGACATCTGCCTATAAATTGACCTTTAATGAATAGGCGTGCCATGTAATGGACTGGGACCTACTAAACTTGGATAAGCCATCTGCTCCATTACATCTCTTAATTTGAAAAAATTCAAATAAGTATCTTGGCTGTTAGCAGGGTCAGAGGTGAAGGTAAATTGATCACTATGTAACACAATTTTTGTTCCTGGCTTCCAAGAGTTATATTTCAACTGCTTATGTCTAAAGCCTATGGAAAAATGACTACATTCAGCACAAACTTTGATTTTATGACCACAGCCCAGAAAATTTCGTATTTATAGTGACAAAACAAGGGAATTTTTATCTTTTCGTTCATGCGGTCTGATAAAGAACAACACTTGCATGGTAAATAGACAAAGACAGTCAAAACCACTCAAAAAGGTTCAGAAATGAGTAGGTTTTCTAGATTTGCGACTGTACTGCAAATCGCTTTCTCGAAGAAGCCCCCAAATGTAGTAGCCCCCATCATGTTTTTGTTATACTGTCCTTGGCAACGACATTCAAAGTCCAGTATATCCTGATGAAAGTGCTCGCCTTGCTCCTCTGAGTAAGCTCCCATGTTCTCCTTGAATTTGTCAAGATGAGCGTCAAGGATATGGACTTTGAGAGACATTCTGCATCCCATTTTGGCGTAATTCTTTATGAGAGTCCGAACCAACTGCACATAGTTTTCAGCCTTGTGATTACCCAGGAAGCCGTGAACCACTGCAATGAAACTGTTCCAAGCCGTTTTCTCCGTCCTGTGCAGCAGCTTGGCGAATTCGTCACATTCTATGATCTTCTTGATCTGCGGTCCGACGAAGATACCAGACTTGACCTTTGCCTTGGGCAGCTTTGGAAAGAGATCTTGGAGGTACTTGAAAGCTGCTGACTCCTTGTCAAGAGCCGTGACAAATTGCTTGATTGCTGGTGGCATCAGCACCTTCTGAGGTTCTATCAGCGGCTCCCACTTGACGTTGCTCTTCCCCACAGAGAACTCGGTCCGCTGTGGCCAGTCCTTTCTGTGATAGTGCGCCTTAGTGTCACGGCTGTCCCAGAGGCAAAGGAAACAAGGAAATTTCGTGAAACCGCCTTGAAGGCCCATCAGGAATGACACCATTTTGAAGTCTCCGATGACCTCCCATCCATAGTCGTCATACTTCAAGGCACTCAGCAACATCTTGACACTGGTGTAGTCCTCTTTGAGACGCACAGTGTGAGCCATAGGGAGAGTCGGGTAGTTGTTTCCGTTGTGAAGCAGCACGGCTTTGAGGCTCCGGGATGAACTGTCTATGAATAGGCGCCATTCACTCGGGTTACAGGTGATACCTATAGCCTCAAATATACTGGCCACATTGTTGCAAAAACACAGCCCATATTGCCGACTGAAGAAGTTGGAAAATGTTGGGTGATGCTTTCTCTGATTTATGACTTGCACGCTTTCATCCAACAAGTTCCACTGCTTGAGCCTGGATGTCAAAAGCTCAGCATTGGACTTGGTAAGACCAAGGTCTCTGATCAGATCGTTGACGTCTTTCTGGTTAGGGAAGTACTGCATGGCCTTCTCTCCTCAGCTGCATCTGTGAAACCGCAATCTGGATCTGCAATATCTTCCTCGCTGTCTTGACTTGCTGCTGTCTCCTGAAGATGGCTGATCCCTCTTCGGAGGAGTGGGAACGGGCAGCTCGGGGCAGTGTGGTACTGGGGTAATGGAAGAAGGAATGTCTGGATAAACGATTTGAGGCGCATTCTTGCCAGTGCGACGTTTGGTAGGATCCACCAAGTAGTAGTTGCTTGAGTGGTCAGTCGGTTGCCGCCAAATTTGTGGGACAGGAAACTACATGGCTCTCTTTTCTCCCCTGTACCAACCTTCAAGAGTTTTCTTGCAATATTCGCATTTGAAATGAGGTGCCCAGGGCTTGTCTTGATCCCCGACAGGCATGCCGAAGTATGCCTTGTAGGCCTCGCACATCTTACAACATGCTTTCACGGAATACTTTCTCGCTCTTGTCTTAATAAATTGTCCACAGACGTAGCAAAATGCATCTGCTGGGTGCAAGCAACCTCTTGATGCCATCTAAATCAAATCAAAAAAATAACATAAACCGAAATGTTGGTTCGAGTCACCTGTACTTTATACTTATATGACTACTATTGGACAGTCCGAGAACATTCTAGAAAGTTTTAGAAACTTCTGGACAATTCTAACAGTTCAGGAATATTCTAGAAGACTACTCAGTATTGAATGTGAATCGAGAATTTTCTCAAAAACAGACAAATTTCAAAATATCATTGTCCTGATCACAAAAGCAAAGTTTTTGTGGAACAACAGCTATTTTCTATTTTTTTTAGGCATAATGGGTTAGGAAAACACACTTTGTACCCAGGAACAAAATTAAAATAAAAATTTGTTACATAGTGAATCAGATGCCAGCACAAAAAAAAATAATAGCCAAAGTTAAAGCCAAAATCAAAATTTTCAAACCAAAGTTCTAAATGCAATACTAAAAAAATGTTTCCTTTAATAACCTAGGATTTTTTTCATTTTCTCCCAAAGCTAGGATAGCAACTGTTGCATGCCACTGTGTTAAATAGCCGTGGTGTGATAACGCCATAAGACACGCTTATAAGACCTGGCATCTGACATTCTGTTGAAGCCACATCCATGAAAAAAAAAAAACCACACAAAATGGTTTGTCCACATTTCAGACAATATTTAAAATTAAGTGAAGAATGTCATAAATATAGTGCTACAACACAGAAATAATAAGAATTCTAATCCCCACATGCACAATTGTGCTTGTGACAAACTAAACTTGCTTTGACATATCTTTCTCATTCCCAAGACGATTGAGGTGCTACAAGATAAATTCTTTGCATGCATGTTCATACATGTCACTTGTAGCAGTTTATTCATTTACCACCTTATCCTACTAGAAGCAGGGTATGTTCATACAATAGCTAGTATAAAATTGGCTTTTTTGTTAAAGAATAAAAACAATGACATTTTCGTGATGGAGAGGATCAGTTTACATTATTTACTTATCACTGTCTTGGACTCATGGTTTGCTGCTGATATATACTGTAGTGATGAGTAACACTGCAGTGCTTGCTTCGTTGGTAGTTTGGTAAAATCAAAGAAATGTTTGAGAACCGCAAAATGCATTGAAGTCAAAAGGAAGGAGGAACTGAACTAGTTTTGAGTGTATTGTAATGTTGTAATGGTGTTTTATGTGCCCCAGAGGGCTAGTAAACTGCTTGCCAACTATGATAAACCAATTTTTGCGGCCAATAATGTTATTTGAGCTGTGAGCCAACAGTGCTAACCACTGTGTCTCAAATAAACAAATGACAGAGATAGATGGATAATCACAAAGTGCAGCAAATAGCCACAAACTAGTAATATGTAAGTATATATTATTACGCTAACAGAGTTCCAGTCTTGGAGCACAGATTGGCTGTGCAATGAATCGGCGGCATGGGACTGGCTTATTCCATTGATTGATGTTGTGAGTGGAGTGGTGTCTCTGAGGCTAAGGAGCTGCGCTGATAACTGGTAGGTTTCTAGTTCAAACCCCCGTTACTGCCAGAGGAGATCCTACCCTATTAGGCCCTTGAGCAGTTGCTCTAGGGGTGCTCTATAATGGCTGACCCTCTCCCCTCTCACAAGGGGTATGTGAAAACTAACAAATTCCTAATACAAGAAATTGTATAAGTTGAAATAACAAAAAAGGTACAGCTGTAATGTCTTTTTTTGTTTCCGATTTATCTGTGCGGATCCTTTACACTTTTTTCTTTTATCAAGAAATTAAGCATTTTAAATAGTAATGTCTTTTATTATACTTATTTATCTTTTCATTATAATTATTATTTCACAGGGTCTCATACTGACTAGAGGGTAGGAGGAGGAGGATGAATCCTTTAACTCTTGTGGTTAATGGTTAATTGTCCTTGCAAATTAGCTACGTGGTTCTGCAGTGCCAACACAAAGGGATCATTGTTAGATATCCGGTGGCACTACTCATAATATTTTCATTTATTTCTTTTTTAACACATATGGTTGCACATCTAACTGGATTGGGTTATGACATCATGCATGCATGAAGCAGATAAGACAGAGTTGTAAAGGAATGCATACTTTTTGACAGTCTGGACATTTTACATTGTTCTATATATTAAATGTTTTTTTGGCTTTGTTACTAGATTCAAACACATTTTAAAAAATAAAAACCTGTATGCCTAATGCATTTAAAAAATGTTATGCAGGATTGGAAAAAGAAAGACACTGAGACCATTATGCTTAAAGAAGGACAGAGTGGAGCAGTAAAAGCAACTGATTGCTTCAGTTACACAGTTGGACTGAGTGGACATGTTTGTTGTTTTAAAGGTGATGGACATGGGGAGCAGCCTAATTTTAATAAAACAATAAATATGAAATGGTGAAATGTCGACTCTATGTGGTGCTTGTTACAATTCATGCAATTATGCAAAACTGATTACGTGGGTGGTACTTTGAATACTTTCTTTAGTTATAGTCCAACAAAACTAATTTAACATTGAAAGGCATCAGATGTAATAAAAGAGGAGTAAAACAGATATGTCACTATGATTAACACTAGAGAAGGTTACTTTATACTTATATGACATGGTGAAAATATAATTTTTGTTTCTATATTAAAGTTTTTATGTTTCTTTTTTCTGCAAGCCCGGCATACGTAATACCTGCATTGAAAGATGAAAGGTATACATTTGGCCACTTGTTTAAAAAAAGTTATGAAATTAAAATGTTAATTTTATCCACTTTGTTCCCATCAGTGGAGTTTACTATCTTTGACATTTGTTTAATATGTTCATTTGTATACCAACTCATTCAGATACATTGCTGCAGGACCAATCCTGGCAGTCTCAGCACAAAGCAGAAACTAAATCAAAGAATAATGCCAAACATTCTGAGGCACATGGCTCAAAAATTAATTTTTCATTTTTTTTTTACAATACTTTTGAAAGGGCTAATTTGTAGCCCTTTCTTGTTCTTAAACATATTTTAATATACTAGTAGTCATTCCCTTCAAATACCCTTCATTTGAGTGTGCTGTTACTCTGCTTTCTTGAATTTTCTTGCTAGGAAAAAGATGACAAAAAGCCATTTTGTTTAAATAAAAAAAAGACTTTGTCTATTCCATTTATGGCAAGGGTTGAATTAGAGCCCAGGTCTGCAGAACAGTGCAGATAAAGCTCCACTCCCTTTTACATTGCTAAACAATCCACAGACTCTCAGGTTGAAGTACAGAAAGAATGCAATCCATATGATATTTATTCAGATTTTCTCCCTATTGTGATGCTTTTTCACAGAATTCAAAGCTGAAAAGTTTCTCAATAAACAATATGATTCGCCAGAACTATATTTTCGATCCCCACCTCTACAAGGTTTAACTTTTACCTAACTAATCTAAAATGGTAAATAAGTACATGTCCCCCATTAACACATACATTAGAAGGTGCAATATTTTCACAGGCTTGTTTCTGCAGTTTCTTACCAGGCTTTTTAAACCTGTTCTTTGAAACATATGAGAGAAGAGCAACAACCAGGTAGCAATCATACATCAGTGCTGCATCAAGGATCCAGCATTTTGTGTTCAAATCACATGCCAAGTTAGTGTATGCATCATCCAGGTTTTTTTTTAGGCACTCTGCATTTTCTCCTACATTCCAAAAATGGGTGTGCTAGTTTAATTAAATACAAATGAAAGAAAGCTCACTTTAATCTAATTAGTTTTGATCACAACAAATGTGTCAATTCCATTTTAGAATATGTTTGTAGAATAATCTATACTTTATCACTTTTCACACTTGCTCTGCTTTACTCAATGACATGTCAAAGGCATGCAGGTATGCACAGGGCAATTGTTTTTCATTTAATTACTTTTCACGATTCATCCCACATTTTTTCAACGAGCTGTAAGAGTACTAACAAATTTGACCACATTTGTTAGTAAATTGTTACATTTACAGGATAAGTGAATTGGTAAGTTTTCTGACTTCAAATTTTAAAAAATTCACTTATAACTTCCTATTTATATATGTTTTTTCCATAACCAACTCTGCAAATAATTCCTATTGACCAAAATAGATTAATCAGTACCAAAAAATGACATTCTAGTTAAACCTATTACTAGTACTTTGTTCTAATTTTTTTCAGTCAACTTAACTAAATACTTGCTATACTTTAGGTGTGAATATTTGAACCAGTCATTTGAATTGTACAACTGTTACACATTTAAATGGCAAAATAATAATATCAATAAGTAACAATAATTCAAATCACTTTACCACTCTTTGTAAAAAAAAAGTATAATTAAAATACATGTATAAGCTTACTTTTTGCTGAAAGAATGAGGATTTACTGTTTTATTACTAGTTTCCTGAATGTTAAATAAATAATGTATAGTCTTCTGTTATGTTGTGGCACACCAATATCTACACTTTTGTTTATTTCTTTATTTGTTTGTTGACTTATTCTATATTATGTGCACATTTTGACAATTATATGTTTTAAGTAATTATAAAGTAAAATTCTCCAGGCTATACCAAATACATTTTTAATAATAAGCAGTACTCATGTCATGTACTTAATATTTGCTCTTATGTGACTATTTGTTGGAGCACTGGGATTTGCTTGTTAATTATTCGTTCTGAATTTATTAGTAGAACCCTCTGTACAGAAAGCATGTTTAATCACTATCTGAACTAAAAAAAATTAAGGTCCCTTTTGTACAGATGGTTACAAAGTATTAGCAGATGGCATGTCATAGTGATTATTTACAGAAATGTCTGTTGAATATTTTGAAGCAAAATAAAAATTAATATTCTTATCACGTTGTGTGCCAGTTAAATGTTATGGCTGTTGCATTTCACTCAAGTACTGTTTAATGTGGTCTGGGTTTACTGTTTGGCTTAAATTGCCTTCTTAACTCTGCTATTGCATGAAGTTTGCATTAGTGAATATATAGTGGTTTTGGGATAAAGACAAGTACAAAACCTTTCTTAAGAAGTAGCAAATTAATATTATTTTTAATTTTGCATGTCTTTCTGCATGACAGTTGTTTCATATCTAACCACCACATAGAAAAATACATTATCCCAGTTATTCCTTTAATTTTCTGACCGACTTGTTCATTTCTGTTTAGCTAAATCTAATAAATTAATATACAGTATATACACAATATATACTTGATATTGTACCACACTAGATAATCAGTTCTGTGTAGTACCAAACTAAATGTTGTAGTGAACAACAGAAAAAGATCAAGCCTTAGTTTAACTACTCTGCAGCTGGTCCTATTGTGGTCTGCTTATTATTATTGGCACTGTTAGCTGAGCACATCATTGCTTGTCATTGACAAATTGCCCCAATGCATTCTCCACACATTTAAAGGGACAGAAAAAAGTATATATTTAAACTTCAATCCTCATTGCACATCCTTGGAAACATTACATTAAATGATATCAAAATGATTGTTTTTGGCAGGTGTACTGTAGGTTTACTGTAAAATTCACTTTATGGTTCATGAAAAGGCATTGCAATTCTCATCTCATTACAAATTATTACAATATTTTTTCTTTTTCATAGGAGATCCCCAGATTGTGTAATGAAACGGCCTATGTCTCCATTGGACTTTTCAGTCAGGCAGTTAAGTTAAAACCCCTGCTGTCTGGGTCTGGACCCAAAGAATAGGATTTGCAGCCTGAACTCAAATTCAAATGTCAGGTTTATAGTCTGCATGAGCTCATAAATTTAGCTAGGGATATTAAAACAGCAAAACTTTTCTAAAGGTCCAGAAATTGTTTTAACCCCAACAGATTTCTTTATAAATTAAAGGGTTGTTGAAAAAATATATAAAAATAGAATATGAAAATCAAAGCAGGACAAAAAAGAGCAAAAATAGGTTTTGCCTAAAAGGCAAAAACTAACAAAACATGGCCATCCAATAACCCATAACCAAAAGCAGTACCTTAATTAAAGCAGGGGTCAAAAACCAGGAAATCCTATAATAACAAGAATAAAAAAAATAAACACATTACTCAAAAACAATAAAATAGCAAAACTGCAGTGAGAACTGAGTCTTCTCCTCAAAAACTTGCTGGGACCAGTAAACCTGCTGTATGATTAGATGCCCCACCTCCTTAGTCTCTCTATGTGGGAGACAGGGCAGATAACAATAAATAGCACACTATTTACAAAGTACAATAGATACTGAACAAAACCAAAAATATCATCAATAACACAATAAACAAAATTATATATAAATGATAACAGAAAGGTTAAAACAACATAATTGAGCCAGGCATGTAACTGTGGGTAATACATAACAGTTATTAATTAAATAATTAATTAAAAAACTCCAGGCTTTAGTCAGACAAAACAAATACAATGGGACATGGCATTAAACTCCACTAACCAAAACTATTGTTATCTTGAGAAAGGAGAAAAACATAAAGGCAAAAAAAAAGTCTTAAAGGCTTACTTCACTCACCTGACCCATTGTAATCAATGTAAGGACCTATCTATATGAAGTGGCTACTTATGAGCATAACAAAATACTCTTATGCAGGAAAGCTGGGAAGAAATATTAAAGGATAATTTAAGTATTTTTCAAATCGAAGTTATTTCTTCAACATCATTATTTATTCAACATAAAATTGTGATCTACACTGAAGTGTTTTTTTTTTATATATTAAAAATATCTGTCTGTTGTTGCACCTTACGGTAACCAGGGTTCAAACATGAAAAAAGGGCTTAAACTTGTGGAATATGTCTAGTTTGAAGCAGCAAAAGTTTCGGTTTAAGAAAATGTGCCTCACACATTTATCGGGCATTTATGTGATAACAAAAGGACAATAGAAATAATTATTTTATCACTCATTCTCATAACTATTTTCCTTCAAGTAAGAATACATTTTCTCTTCACATGTCTGCTCAAAGCCACCATTGTGGGTGTAGTTTAGAACTAAAAAAGGAAGCTGATTAGCACAAAACCAAACACATGTCTGAAGCTGCTTAAGGCAATTTTGCCTTTTGAGAAAATGGTTCAAAAACACACACATACAGGATGTGAACATAAATTTAGAAAACAAAGCGTTTACAACTTTCATCTACTACCTTAACGGAACCTCAATACTTTATTTATTTATTTTTATTAATTTTATTATAATCCATACAAATCAATCAAGTTTTTACAAAAAGAAAAATTGAGTTAAGAACAAATCGATCCCCACCCCTGAGAGTGAGAGCAAGCCAAACGGCGTTAAATTTAAGACCTGTAAACATACCTAAATTAATAAATTCTCTGTGCTTTATGAGCTTATTTTAAAATATTACTGATTAGATGCTGCCATGTTTTGAAAAAAGTCTGTACGGATCCTCTAACTGAGTATTTGATTTTTTCCAGTTTCAAATAGTATAACACATCAGTTTCCCGCTGACTTAAAAGAGGAGAGTTTGGGTTCTTCCAGTTTATCAGAATAAGTCTGCGTGCCAAAAGTGTAGTGAATGCAATCACAATTTGTTTGTCTTTCTCCATCTTAAACCCATCTGGAAGAACACCAAACACAGCTGTTAATGGGTTAGGAGGGATTGTGAGACCAAGGCTGTCTGAAAGGTAATTAAAAATTTTCGTCCAGAATGATGTTAATTTGGTGCAGGCCCAGAACGTATGACCCAGTGAGGCTGGAACTAGTTTGCAGCGTTCGCAGGTTGGATCATGCCCTGGAAACATTTTGGAGAGTTTTAGTCGAGACAGATGTGCTTGATATATAATTTTGAGTTGTATAATTGTGTACTTTGCGCATATGGAGCTCGAGTGAATTCTCTGCATTGCTACTTTCCACTCCTTTTTTGATATATTAATTAAGAGATCTTTTTCCCAGTGTCCTCTTGGATCTTTGAAAGGGAGGGATTGTAAAATGATTTTATATATTGTAGAGAGGAACCTCAATACTTTAAAATTATGGCTTGTAGAGTTTAGGTTTTATGTGAGCACTCTCATGGAAGAACTACTGAAAGCAGACCTGCAAGTATGAAGCACTCATTTCTCCATGGACATGCAGACAAAAAGGAAAACAAAATGTGTTCCTGACTGAGTTTGATTCCCTGCCTTAAGCCCTATTATAAGGTGTAAGAACAGACAAGGTATTTTAAAATTTATACAAAAAATGCTTCATTTTAGAACACAATTTTATATAGCAAATTACTATATACCATGATTGTGAAAAAATAGCTTTGACATGAAAAATACCAAACTTACCCTCTAAACAGAAAAAATAACACAAAATGCAAAAGCACAAAAAAAAAAATTGGAATGAGAGAGTCTTGATATCCCGAAAAATTAACGTCTTAGTATGTTTTCAGGCCTGATTTTATAACCAGGAAAATGAGCACTTCGACACCATACACTGACGCTTAGAATTATGCATATTGTATATCATGGACACACCATGTGTGAATTTCCCTTGGGGATTAATAAAGTATATATCTATCTCATGAGCTTCTGTCCAGTTTGGATTATCGGAAAGTTGTAGGAGGTAGCCACACAACAAAATAGCAATAGAAACAAAAAGTTAATATATATACAAAAAATAAATCCAATAAACACTGATGTGGCCACGGACCCAGACACATACTAACTATTTTTTCCTATCCTGTTTCCTGCCAATCTTAACTTAAAACATTAACAGTAAATTCTTTAAAAAAGGTTATCAATATTTATGCTGTATGTTTGTTTAACTGTATGAACTAAATATATTTTTGCATTTATTTTTTTGTTTTTGATACATTCTGTTTCTTGTTTTTTACATTATATTTTAGTCCAGTAATACTTTACTATACCAGAGGACATTTTTTGCAGTAAGGATATACACAAGTGCAATGTAGGTATTTTTTTAATGCTGTAATAATTCAGTGGTTCAGTACATTATAATTTGCAACATCTGCTGAAAGTTTACCAGGGCCACTATCTCTGCTGAAATAAATTCGAAAATACATGTTTTTCCCCTTTTTGGAAAAATGGTAACTTAGGAACATCCCTGCTTAAAAAAATGTCTTTGCTAAGAAGCTCCTATGATGAAAGATCTAAACTATCCATTGTGGCCCAAAGGGGGTGCTCAAGATTCCCAGCATCCGACACATGCAGGTATAGGCACAAGTCCAGCACAAGTTTCCCACACAAGCACAGTACAAAGAATCACAAATAAAGCACACAACACTTTGTCTTTTTCTTCTGTATCTGTCCCGCTCCTCCTTCCTCCAGCAAGCTTTGTCCCTTTATCACCCAACTTAGGTTCGTGGAGCAGTGGTAGCTGGCTTAATTTATGTAATACCCAGGAGTACTTTCAATGTCTCGTAAGCTTGGTCTGGAAGCACTTCCAGGAAAGGTGGCAGCCTGATGAAGCAGGGCTCTGCAGTTACTGCAGCACCCCCTGGTGACACCCCCAGAGCCCAAGAGGGCTGAGCCACAAAACTCCAAACCCGAACATGCTCTGTTGGAATCTGGGGTGCTGTAGCAATCCAGGGGGACTGCCCTCTAGTGATCTGGGGGAGATAATGCCCTGAGCATGTTTTCTCCCCTGGTCCTTCCATCAAGATGTCATCCCAGCCAGGCAAGAGAAAGCACGTAAGTATTGGATTGTAATTCGGTTATATGCTAGCAACAGATACACATAGAAAGCCTTAAGTATCCTCTAATATTATTGCCCGTTATTAATAATTCATAATCAATAATAAATAACCATAACAAGTACTTTTTGTTATATTTATATTACCGTTTGCTTGAAGTGATTCATTTCAGTGCTGCAAGTTTGTATAGTCCAAGATATTTCAGACTTAAAAAAGGTGCTGAGCCTCTGTATCAGAAAGCCAACTGCCTACATCCCTTGCATTCCAGATTTGACATTTAATTAGAGTTGCTGAAAAAGACCAAAATTCTTTTGCTGTTGTACCAGTTTTTAGTAAAAGATTAGCTGACATCTCTACAGACCTTTCCAGATGAATAGACACCTGGAAGGACATTAATCTTGGGCCTGTAAGTTGACCCCTTGTTTATTCTGAGGGTCACAAGCAGGTACCTTTGAGCAAACAGATCTAAAACGTGAAGCAGACTCTGATCCATTCAGCAGACGTTACAACTGCAGTACTTGAGTGTTAATCAATAATGTTTAATAAATGCTGTTGACTGAATGCAATTTCTTCAGATATGGACAATATTTACTTAGACAGTTTGGTATTACCAGAAATATCTGTAATGATTCAGTCAGTAGAATAAAGAAAAAGAAAATTAAAACAAGTTTTTCTTTTAGGCTTGCTGAATCATTGAATTTATATGTGGATTGTACAGGTGTATATTACCTACAGTAGAGGGAAACAAACAACATTCAGAAATTAAAGAAATAGTTGTAAAGGAAAGGTCCTAAAGAAAGCATGGGTCAAAACTAAGAGTGTTAAAAGTATGGACATTGTAATAAAGGTACAGCCCCAGAATCCTAAGCATGGCACATGACATAGTCAAAGCCAGATACAGTAACCTTTACAACTGAACCATTCATCTGTTATTTTGCACAGCCATTTCTTTGTGTTTTTTATACTATTTGGTGCATTTTGGACACTTAATCAGTCCAGATTTCTTATGTCCTTGAAAAGCAAAGCAAAAACCTCAAAAAAAGACATTTTTATTTTTACACTTAAACAAAAAAGTATATTAATTAAGTAATAAAACATAACCAAATTTAGTATTTGTTCCTTTACTCTTTACTTTTTATTCCACTACCCTGAATAATTTTTGAGTTCAGTACTTCCAAAACTGAACAATCTAACAGCCTTGTGTCACTATAGTTCTAACTGTTAATGTCAGAGCAGAAGCACTCAAAGAAAAAGAAAACATATTACAGTTTTGTTAATGTTAAAATCATTTGAGGAATGGCAAGTAAAATATATTAAAACATGTTAGTTATTAGAATTACACCTTTTCTTGAATATAACTGGATTCATTTTAATGGTCAACCAATGACTGATACTTTATGTTAGAATTATCTTTAATTTCAGAATTTAACTTTTTAAGCACATATATTGAAGGTGGAATAAACAGAATGTGGGACTATTAATATAATGTAATATAAGGCACTATATAGGTGCCTGACCCAGCACAGACTTGACACGGGAGGCATGTATAAACCAAAAGACTTTCTTTATTTTCTCTTCAGCTGGAGGGCACGTCTTCCCCGTAATCCCTCCAGCCACAACACAGTCCCAAGCACTGAAACCACAAAACACTCTTCCCTTCTTCTACCACCGCTCCTCCTCAAGCTTAGTTCTACTCATCCCGACTCTGGCCATTGAGTTGTGGTTTCTGGCTCCCTTTTATCAGGCACCCAGAAGTGCTCCAGGTGGTTGATTGCTGGCCTCCCGCTGCACTTCGAGGTGCGGCGAACCAGTGCCCAAAAGGGGCCAGTTGTTCCTGTTGCAGCACCCCCTGGCGGCGCCTGCGGAACCCCACTGAGCTGCACAGAACTCCAACCCCCATGAAGCCCTGGGGAAGTCCGAGGCACCGCTGCAACCCAGGGTTGCTGCCACCTTGCGTCCAGGGGGAGATACTGGGCTTCCCATTCATGTCCCCCTGGAAGATGTGGTGAAGGGGCGTCCCGGCCAGGCATAGGCCCCGGCCATCTGTCAAAGTAAAATTTTTTGTTTTTTACAATAAGTAAAATTTTCATACAAAATTTTGATAGCATTAGGACTCTACTCATTACAAATTGCATCAGAGACTCTGGATTGTGTTAATCATACAAAAGGTAATTTATTATTATGGCAGAGCATTTATTTTTCATATACTCTTCATGTTGGGTGTATTTATTGAGGGTACAGGTAGAATAATCAATGGTTACTATGCATTACATTGTAAGAATGACACCTTTTATTGGCTAACTGAACAGATTATAATATGCAAGCTTTCGAGGCAACTCAGGCCCCTACTTCAGCCAGGACAACTTGCCTGAAAAAGAGACCTGAACTGCCTCTAAAGCCTACATGTTGTAATCTGTTCAGTTAGCCAATAAAAGGTGTCATTTTGCTTGACTTCTCATTGCATCCATAATGGCTAACACCCTACTACTACATTACATAAATACAAGTAAGTAAATACACCATAGATATAGAGTGAAGAATCAATTTCACATAGTCAGTCAGTCATTTTCTAACCCACTTAATCCTGAATAGTGCTGTGAGGCTCTGCTGAAGCCTATCCCAGCCAGTATAGTAAACATGGTAGGAACAAACCCTGGACAGGGCACCAGTCCATCACAGGGCAAAAACACCCACATTCACACATCCCAAACACACCCTAGGGCCAAAGTTATGATTGGCAATTCATCTAACCTGCACATTTTTGGACTGTGAGAGGAAAGCACACAGACACGGAGAGAACATGCAAACTCCACGCTGGGAGGACCCAGGATGCAAACCCTGGTCTCCTTACTGCGAGTAAGCAGCTCTAACACTGTACCACCATGCCACCAGAATTACATATTGTTAAAGAAAGTATTTTGCAGTTTTCTTGTCTAAAAGTAACATTTAAACTACACAGGCATGCACTCCATGTTAAGAAACACTCTTAACTCTTGATTAGATCTAATTCTAGTCAATGTCTTATACTTTTCCACAAGTTGTTTGATAACTTCAGTTTACCAAAAATGAAGTTAACATAGCATAACTTTCTGATAACCTTTTAATCCATCTTAGAGTTACAGAGAAGTTGTAGACTATCCTGGCAGCACTGTCATTATGGCAGTTCATTGCAGAACCCATTCTGTTTTCTTTATCAAGTTTTTCTTTTCTGTTCGAACTTATTTTAATACTTACTGTATTAATTTTGATTATTCTGGGGACTGAATATGATCTGGTTTGTCCCTTAAAGTAGCTTCTTTACATTTTATAAATGGATTTTAAATTTCCAAATAATTTATTGCTGTCATTGTTAATCCTTGGCTACTTTTAGGATAAGCTGTGAACTCAGGAGATGTCACAATGAGAGCAAAGATGACCTGAAGGCAACCTTATGTGTGCAAAACTCAAAAACAGTCAGAGACATTGAGAAACTTACAGCAGGAGCTTTTCTTCCAGTGGAGAGGGTGCAGAAATGAAGCAAGAATAAAAGCAAGGCAAAATGGATTCAGAAATGGTCTGCTATAATGGGAAGATTTGATAGATTTCAAATGAGATGAACTTCCAGCTCTCATAACGAGTCACAGTGTGTTCCAAGTACTGTGGCATTGTGTGTATTACAGAGAGCAGGAATTTCAACTTATTCGTGCAGAGAGAGACCCAGTGAGCTAAGGAAAGAAAAGCAGGAGGGGGACTGTTCATTTGTGTGAATGAGGAATGATCTAACAGGATACATGTTACAATTAAAACTAACATTTGCAATCAAAAAATTGAAATATTCACTGTAGGAATTTATCCACTTTATCTGCCTAGGCAGGTTAATGACATCATCTTGATTGAATGATAATGTTTTATATTCCTCCTTCTGCAAATGGGGACTTTTTTCACGCCCTTCAGTTATAACATGTGGTGATCAGTGTTGTGCATGAACTAGTTCAAAAGAGTGTGTTCATTGAACAAGCTCATTTTTCTTAGAATGGCGAACTTATTATAACGTATTTGCAAGTGAAGAACTTCAGCTTGAGCTAGTTCAGTTTTATGTGACATTCTGGATCTGGTTTAGGTCCAGATTAAATGTTTTGTCTTACCTTGTAATGTAGGGGTGAAGCCAAATCCAAATATGGTATTCAGATAAGCACAAATAGTGGAGTTTTACGAATATTTATTTTTGCCATTTATTTGTATTCAGAAAAAATAACGTAAAATCAAATAGGCATTGTCTGTGTCTGACTGTTTGTGTTTAAGCTGCACCTCCTGCTGACTCTGCTTTTGCTTTTAGGAAAATGTTGTACTTCGCGAGGCCACTTTACATATTTCCCCGTTGGACATGTAATATGTGATGCGAATTTTGACTAGCAGCATAAAAGGTTAGGTCACCTACACGCTGGTTCAACAGTCACCATTTGTGTCACATGGTTGTAAATAGAGCGGTAATTTATATGTATACTTGCATCTATTTAATTTCTTTTTTAACTGGGAGGATATTAGCCTATATAGTTACAGTAATCCCTCCTCCATCGCGGGGGTTGCGTTCCAGACCCCCCCGCGATAGGTGAAAATCCGCGAAGTAGAAACCATATGTTTGTATGGTTATTTTTATATATTTTAAGCCCTTATAAACTCTCCCGCACTGTTTATAAATATTCCCCGCAGCGTTATACAGCATAATCCCTTTGTATTCTCTTAGATATTAGGTAAGATTCATTGAAATTATGTATATAAACACACACTGTTTATATACAGTAAAACCTAAATATTATTTTAAAGATATTGAGTGTCTCCGATATCACATATGTTACAGCCATTATGATAGACAGGTCACCAGCAATAAATACGTACATTGCAAGAAAAATAGTATACAGTAAATGTATTAATTATTTATGGTTACTCACCAACAATGACACGCTGACTTGTCCGATAACAATGAGTTTAATTTTACTGCACAACAAAGGA
>JANRMT010062818.1:7535125-7555588 GCA_026402145.1 Polypterus bichir lapradei | reverse complement strand
TCGTAACGTTTTTTATTTTGGGACCCTCTATTCTCCGAAGCTTCTCGCGCCTTTTCATAAGCCACTTTGAGGTCCTTCCGCAATCTCTTGACATAATTCTGATGAGTGGTAGCGGACGTCCCATCCAATGAGATGCCAAAAGCCAGATCAATAGGCAGTCTCGCTTCCCGTCCAAACATCAAACGGTAAGGTGAGTACCCAGTGGAGTTATGTCTGGTACTGTTATAAGCCTGCACTAAAGCAGACACAAACCGACTCCAATGCTGTTCATTCTCCGAAGTCAGCGTTCCCAGCATATCCAGCAATGTTCGGTTGAACCTCTCCGGCTGAGGGTCACCTTGGGGGTGATATGGAGTGGTCCTGGACTTCGACACCCCCAACGTTCTCATCAGCTCTTTAATGAATTTGCTTTCAAAGTCTCTTCCCTGATCTGAGTGGATCCTCTGGGGCAAGCCATAATGGACAAAGTACTTCTCGACTAGAACTTTGGCAACGGTGGAGGCCTTTTGGTCTTTTGTGGGAAATGCCTGGGCATAACGAGTGAAGTGATCTGTGATGACAAGGATGTTTCCCTGACCACTAGTATCTGGTTCCAAACACAAAAAATCCATGCACACCAATTCCATTGGGCTTTGACTCTGCAGATGGCCCATTGTGGCGGCCCTTGAAGGTAGAACCTTCTGTTGAATACATCTCAAACAGGAACGGCAATAGTTCTCTACTTCAGCATGCATGCGGGGCCAGTAAAACCGATCTCAAACCAGTTGGAAAGTTCTCTCTGTTCCCATGTGACCATGATCATCATGCAACGCTGTCAGAGCAATGTGACGGTGCTTCTCAGGCAGAAACAACTGTAATTTCTCTTGAGAGTCCCCAAAGGGGGCTCTCCTATAGACCAGACCCTCGTTTAACTGCAATCTGGGCCATTATTTATACACCAGTTTTGCTTTTTCAACCTTATCCGTCCACAGCAATTCTTGGTTGTCAGACTCCAATGCTTGTGAGACCAACCGACAAAGAGGATCTTCCTGTTGGTCCCTCTTCAAGTCCTGACGATTTAAAGTGGGTAGACTGTCCTTCCTCAATTGCACCAAATCACAATACAATTCTGGGACCCCGGCAGCCATGACTCCGACTACTTGAGCTCCCACTGTGCCCTTTGCCTGCCAATCCACTCCTTGGTATATGGTCTGAACTTCCTCCGGGCCTAATTGAGCCCACTGGCCATCTGTGGCGTAGGGTCTGCGGGATAGGGCATCTGCATCGCGATTAACTGTTCCTGGCCGATACTTCAGACTGAAGTTAAATTCAGATAATGCAGCCAACCATCGGTGTCCTGTGGCATCCAGCTTAGCTGTAGTGAGGATGTAAGTGAGCGGATTATTGTCTGTCTTTACCTCAAAGCTGGCGCCGTAGAGGTAGTCCCACAACTTGTCCACCACCGACCACTTCAAGGCAAGAAACTCCAATTTGTGAGTAGGGTAATTCCTTTCAGTCGGCGACAGACTCCTGCTCACATAAGCGACAGGTCTCAACTTCCCATCAAACTTCTGATACAGTACTCTGCCAATTCCTTCTCGACAAGCATCAACATGCAACTCATATGGTTTCGTTGGATCCGCATAGGCCAGCACTGGGGCATGAGTAAGACTCCACTTCAATTGGTTGAAAGCCTGCTCACAAGCAGAGGTCCATTCGCTCTGAATATTCTCTTTCGACCCCCGAAGCCCTTTCATAGAGTTCTTTGAAACATCAGAAAAAAAGTCACCTTCTCCCATCTCATTCTTTAGGAGCTCATTCAAAGGCCTAGCAATCTTGGCAAACCCTTCCACAAATCTTCTATAATAAGAACAGAACCCGAGGAACGATCTGAGCTCCTCCACAGTGTGAGGATGTGGCCAAGAGGTCACAGCTTCCAATTTCGCAGGGTCAGTAGCAACTCCCTCTGCGGAGACCACATGTCCCAGGTAAGTGACTGATGGCAGACAGAATTGGCACTTGTCTAGAGACAGCTTCAAACCCTTGCCTTTCAGACGGTCTAGCACCTTAATCAGGCGTTGCTCGTGCTCTTCAAGTGTCCTCCCGAAGACGATTAGATCATCTAGGTATACCAGTACTTCCAGAAGATGCATGTCCCCTACTGTCTTTTCCATCAATCGCTGAAAAGTCGCTGGAGCTCCAGTAAGACCCTGGGGCATCCGATTGAACTGATAGAAGCCGACAGGACAAATAAAAGCCGTCTTCTCTTGGTCATCTGAATGCATGGGAATCTGATGATACCCGCTCCTCAAATCCAGCACACTGAACCACTTAGCCCCTGTGAGACACTGGAGAGCGTCTTCAATTCTGGGAGTGATATATTGATCAGGTATAGTCCTCCTATTCAAAGTGCGGTAGTCGATGCACAGACGGAGAGACCCATTCTTCTTCTGGACCACCACAATTGGAGAAGCGTAGGGGCTCCTTGAGTCACTGATTACCCCAGTCCGCTTCAGCTCGCCAATCTGTTCCCAGAGGTCGTCAAAGTCGGCCAGAGGAATTCTCCGAGACCTCTCCCGGAATGGTCTGTTATCCGTGAGTCGGATGCGGTGTTGGACACTTTTCGCACAGCCCACATCAAACTCATCTCGGGAAAACATGTCCTTTCTTTCCGACAATATCGCCTGGATCCTTTTCTTCCACTCAGTTGGAGCTGGGGAGTTCTCTGGATAAAACCGCTCCTCACAAAATTCAGTGGCTGCTTCCCCCACTGAGAAAAGAGGTGCAACCAGGGTGACTGGTTTCGCTTCGCCCAATAACATCCGGGTTTTAAGTCTCACCGGAAAGTCAGTGGTATTCCTGACACTTACAGTAACTTTCCCTCCATTGCGCTGTAAGGCCCGAGTGGATATGGCCTCTGGCATCAGGTCCACCATGGATACTGAGTCTCCAGCGGAGGCACCTTCCAGCATCACATAGGGTCCCGGCTGCTTCCAGGTCAGTCGTACTTCGGCTTTTAAACAGACAACCTCCCCTGGTTGCAAGACTCTTTCTCTTTTGCTCAGAAACCAGAGTTTTCCTACTCCTTCTGACGGGGCGTCCTCCTCTTCGACAATACTCTGGTACACAGCTCTCAAAGATGGATGTATGTTCTCTCCCGAACAGCCTCTTTGTCCCACTATTGGAGTGAGCATCCTTCTCACCAGGTTGGAGTTTGTTCCTATGATCAATGAGCTTCCGGTGAACCCAGAGGGACGGGAACACACGATCGCAAGGGTGTCATAAGTACCTTCGGATGCAGCCAACTGAGGACCTGCAGTCAGTCTAACTTCCACATAACCATCATAGGGGAGATTCTGATCCCCGACACCTCGAATCTCCAAATTCTCTATCTTGCGTAAAGGTAGGTGTTTAAGGTGCTTATCATAGAAGTCCCGACATAGCAGAGTGACTTGAGCCCCAGAATCCAGGACAGCTCTGGTGTAGACCCCCTCGACTTGAATAGGGACCACTGGAGAAGGCCCAATTAAGTCCTTGGGAACTTTTAAAGAACTTTCGAAACTAGCAGCCCTTGAGTTCTGGACGGTGGCCCTCTCTCTCCCTTGAGAATAGGTAGAAGACTTAAGTGCGTGTCTCTCCTGTAGTAAGGAGACAGACTCAGGCTTGGAAGTCGGAGAATGTAGCCCTGATGGTCCGGAAATTGTTACGGAGACATTACCATTCTGCCCTCTGGGACTCTTCTTTTTCCTTTTTGGAGGAACTGAATTGGAGCTAGCTGAAGTCTTTAGGCACCCGGTTGGCTCCTTCCCCGGGGCCCTTTGGAGTTTTCCGACGACTTTTGACTTTGTAGTCTCTCTTGGAGAGCACTCAATATCTCTTCTAGTGGGTCGAAAGTAACTCTATCCTCTGTACACTGTGCCTGTAAATGTCCAGTTTTCCCACAGTGAAAACATCGTCTCCGATCTACGGGCTTCTTGTTCGTGTGTTGAGCCCCCGATGTTGTCTTCTCAAAGGCCAGGGATACTACAGCTTTCTGAATATCTTCAATAGACTGTCGTAATTCCTCTTGAGTCTGTATGACCTTGTGTAACCGATCTCTGTGAATCGGTGAATGCTTGCTGCAAGGTAGAGTGGGATTTGGCCACTTGAGTCACTGCCTGCATCAAAATGTCAAGAGTCGATACTTCACCCGTTGAGCCAAAGGGACCCTGAGTGGGGGGTTTTATCTGCTGTTGCTCGTCATCGGCTGACACGTTCAGAGTGGTCAATGCAGAATATGCAGAGGTCCCAATGTTCAGTGAATTCAAAGTGGTGGCTGGCTGACACTTGGCTGCTACCAAAGCTTCTTCCTCCCGAATAGTTTTCATCAACCTAGAGTAGGTCAATGATTCATTTTGGCCCCTCACTCTCAGCTTCAGCAAGATAGGGTCCAGAGGTAGAGCTCCTCTGAGGATCTGGTGTAACAGCGTTTGGCTGGCGGTTTCAGGTGTCAGTCCATCTTTCAGGATCACTTGGTGTAAGATCTTGTCTAAACGGGTGACAAATGTGGATAGCTTTTCCCCTTCCTTTTGGTAAGTATGTTCAAACAAATACTTCAACTCCTCACTGCTCTCGACACACCCATAAATCTCCCTCAAAGCTTCTAGGTATTCTGCCGCGGTGCAGTCAGGCTTGTCTCGTTTCAAGTTTCGGATAATATCAGACGCAGGGGCCCGAAGACTTTCCACAATTCTCTGTCTCTTTATGGGATCAGGAGCTTCCCACTCACCCAGAGCTTGGGTGGCTTGATCAATCCAGGTCTCAAATGCTTCTTCTCCACTCGGCACAGGTTGGTTTCCGCTGAAGAATCGCAGTTTTCGGTATCCATAATTAATAGGTGAAGAACAACTGCGCACAAAGGTCTCTACCAGTCTTCCTATATCAGTGAAGAACGATGCAGGAGGATACCCTGGTATGGCTGTACTGGGTTCAGGAGAGAGAGTGTTAGAGTTCTGTCCCTCATGGGTAAGTCCTCCCGTTAAAAGGCTCTGCGAGCCTAACTGTATCAGTCTAGCCTCTATCTCAGTCGTTAGCATTACAGTCTGACCCCGGAACCCACCAGGGAGATCTCTTCTCCATTCAACTAATGCATAGGTGTGAGAGGTGTTTTGGTCAACCTGGATGTCAAGCACGAATACACGTTGATCTGTTACTAGGGTGGAGATGGTCTGTCTTATTCTATCCTCCGACCACTCCAGCTGAGGAATATCTATCACCACGCTCTGCTCTGGTCGGCCATTTTGATTCCTGCACCACTGGACGGCACTGGTCAGGTCCATCACCTCGACTTGACTGGTATTCCCTGGCGATGTCATTTCCCTTTTTTTTTTTTTTTTACCACCTCTTGACTGAGAGAAAAAGTATCCCGGACGAGCCCCCAAATGTAGCAATGACACCCTAGGGTGCTGCTGATATATTATAATTACTCGGGTCTTCTCCTTCCGTCTCAGTGGCACATTCCACCAGGTCCCCAGTCCAACACACCAACAGGGAAAGTTTCAACAACAACAGCTTTATTCAAAGGAGCCACCCCCAATTGAATGGTGTCCCAAACAAAGAAATAGGATAAAAGCTTAACAACAATGCAGTGAAAATTAATAAACAGTAATAAGTATCTTATGCAAATATGTTATATATATATATATATATAATCCTATAACCTGTGCCTCTAAGCAAGCAGTATTTAATAAAAGTTCCCTTTATGCTCCCAGTCCCTCAGGAAACCTTCTTCCCCTCCCACCTCACTGACCAGTGATACCAGGAAGACAAACAAAAAAAAAAAACGGCGTTGTGGCCCTTTGTTTCTATCTTTGGAGCGCTCTATCTCCAAATGGAGCATTTGTAATCCACTGAAAAGATATCTGTCCTCCAACTGGACTCTCCAAATAGGTGGCCACAATAGAGTAAAGTAAAGATAGAGACAATTGTGCGATATACAGCTCACCACTCCCGGGTTCCGGAAGACGCGGGCTGCAGACGCTCCTCAGTGATCCAATAATCCCCAGCGGCCCTCTCAAAGATCCGATAAAATCACTCCTCTCACCGGTTCCTCCAGGTTGATTCTCTCTCTCCTCCGCAAAAGTCTATCTCCTCCGCACCCCCTCTTCCCGTCCGTCCTTCTCCGCCACCCCAAACAACAGAGTTCCCCCCCCTGTATTCTGTTCCTATCCTGATCAGCCGCTCTGCTGCCATCTAATGTCTACTTCTTAAAATCGCAGCTCCATTTCTCTCTTATTCAGACATACACACACAAGATGTCTGCGTGCATAGCTACATGTTGTAATTCAGCTTTATGTTTTCTAGCATGAACCGCCTTTTTAAGGTCATGCCATAGCATCTCAATTGGATTCAGGTCAGGACTTTGACTAGGCCACCCCAAAGTCTTCATTTTGTTTTTCTTCAGCCATTCAGAGGTGGATTTGCCGGTGTGTTTTGGGTCATTGTCCTGTTGCAGCACCCAAGATCGCTTCAGCTTGAGTTGACGAACAGAGGGCCGGACATTCTCCTTCAGGATTTTTTGGTAGACAGTAGAATTCATGGTTCCATCTATCACAGCAAGCCTTCCAGGTCCTGAAGCAGCAAAACAACCCCAGACCATCACACTACCACCACCATATTTTACTGTTGGTATGATGTTGTTTTTCTTAAATGCTGTGTTCCTTTTACGCCAGATGTAACGGGACATTTGCCTTCCAAAAAGTTCAACTTTTGTCTCATCAGTCCACAAGGTATTTTCCCAAAAGTCTTGGCAATCATTGAGATGTTTCTTAGCAAAATTGAGACGAGCCCTAATGTTTTTTTTTGCTTAACAGTGGTTTGTGTCTTGGAAATCTGCCATGCAGGCCGTTTTTGCCCAGTCTGTTTCTTATGGTGGAGTCGTGAACACTGACCTTAATTGAGGCAAGTGAGGCCTGCAGTTCTTTAGACGTTGTCCTGGGGTCTTTTGTAACCTCTCGGATGAGTCGTCTCTGCGCTCTTGGGGTAATTTTGGTCGGCCGGCCACTCCTGGGAAGGTTCACCACTGTTCCATGTTTTTGCCATTTGTGGATAATGGCTCTCACTGTGGTTCGCTGGAGTCCCACAGCTTTAGAAATGGCTTTATAACCTTTACCAGACTGATAGATCTCAATTACTTCTGTTCTCATTTGTTCCTGAATTTCTTTGGATCTTGGCATGATGTCTAGCTTTTGAGGTGCGTTTGGTCTACTTCTCTGTGTCAGGCAGCTCCTATTTAAGTGATTTCTTGATTGAAACAGGTGTGGCAGTAATCAGGCCTGGGGGTGGCTACGGAAATTGAACTCAGGTGTGATACACCACAGTTAGGTTATTTTTTTAACAAGGGGGCAATTACTTTTTCACACAGGGCCATGTAGGTTTGGATTTTTTTTCTCCCTAAATAATAAAAACCATCATTTAAAAACTGCATTTTGTGTTTACTTGTGCTATATTTGACTAATGGTTACATGTGTTTGATGATCAGAAACATTTTGTGTGACAAACATGCAAAAGAATCAGAAATCAGGAAGGGGGCAAATAGTTTTTCACACCCACCACTGTATATATTGTGGACACTGGCCCAGACACAGGCAGGTAGACTTTTTTTAAATCACCCAACACACGTTTATTTACAATATACTATTTACAAGGTGCACACACAACTCCAAAACTGCCCCAAAGTCCAGGCCTCACAATGCCTTTGCCTCTTCAGGTCCGCCTCCACTCCTCCCCACCAAGACTTCGTCTACTACACTCCAGACTCAAGCCATCGAATGGAGGGAGGCAACCCCTTTTATACACACCCGAACGTGCTCCAGGTGCCTCCCGATTAGCTTCCTGCTGCACTCCCAAGTGTGGCAGAAGTACCGGCCGTGCACCCAGAAGCAATCCGGGTGTCCCTGGTCTTCTTCCCCCCAGCACTTCCGGGTGTGGTGGAAGTGCTGAGGGCCAGGGCTCCTCAGGCATTGGGGCGCCCCCTGGCAGTGACCACGGGCCCCTATAGGGTTGAGCTTCTAAGCTCTGTTCCCATGGTTCCCAAAGCCACCAGGGTGGTCGCCCCCTCATGGTCTGGAACAGACTTCATGAGGGTGGCCTAGGAGCCAAACATCCTCTAGTGGGCCCTGTGCTCACTGTCTGGCACCGTGAAGCTCGACTGGCATTTGCCATAGAATACCAGAAATGGCAGGTCCACCACTGGCGCCCTGTGCTTTTCACAGATGAGAGCAGGTTTACCCTGAGCACATGTGACAGATGTGGAAAGGTCTGGAGAAGCCATGGAGAATGTTATGCTTCCTGTAACATCATTCAGCATGACTGGTTTGGTGGTGGGTCAGTGATGGTCTGGGGAGGCATATCCATGGAGGGATGCACAGAGCTGTACAGACTAGTCAACGGCACCTTGACTGCAATTATGTATCAGGATAAAATCCTTGGACCCATTGTCAGACTCTATGCTGGTGCAGTGGGTCCTGGGTTCCTCCTGGCGCACGACAATACCCGGCCTCATGTGGCGAGAGTATGCCTGCAGTTCCTGTAGGATGAAGGAAATGATACCATTGACTGGCTTCGACGCTCACCTGAAATAAATCCAATAGAACCCCTCTGGGACATTATGGTTCGGTCCATCCAATGCCACCAGGTTGCACTTCAGACTGTCCAGGAGCTCAGTGATGCCCTGGTCCAGATTTGGGAACAAATCCCCTAGGACACCATCCATTGTCTCATTAGGAGCATGCCCCCCGAGAACGACGTTGTCAGGCATGCATACAAGCACATGGGGGCCATACAAACTACTGAGTATGATTTTTGAGTTGATGCAAAGAAATTTCACCAAAATGGACTAGCCTGCCGCATCATTTTTTCACTTTGATGTTTGGGGTGTCTTAGAATTTAGCTCTCTGTAGGTCGATCATTTTCATTTCCATCAAACGATGTGGCATCCTTTCGTTCCTAACACATTACCATATCAGTATAGATATCCAGCAGGATTTTTTTCCCATTTAGATCTGATGTGTTTTTAAAATGTTCCTTTAATTTTTTTGAGCAGTTTATATATATATATTACACATTTTGCTAAAGTTTGCTAAACTTTAAGGAAATTTATCAGAAAAGTTTTCACTGAGATATCTTTAACAGAGTGCACTGTGTACATTTTTGAAATGTGAAAAGCGATGATGCAACTCAACATATAATAGCTGGGAAACAGGTCATTTGAGGGCACCAGAGAGAGAAAATAACACTTCTTTCTTTGTACTGAATATTCATGAATACATTTAACATGAATTTGTCAGCCTTTGTAATTCCTATACCTAGTGCATTATCTTTTAAAGTATATATTGGCATCTTATTCCAATACAAGTTACATTAACATCTGTGAAGCCTACAGTATGCGAAAAGATTAATATTGAAACCTAGTTTTCTTTCATTCAAAATCCTTGTGTAAACCCCTGTTTATATTTACAGCAGCTGTGTTGAATTTAATGCAATTATCAAACTGTATTTTACCTGTCTTTATCATTATCATATCAAGAAATGCCTTGAACATTATCTTGACTTCATGTAAAAGTAAATATGTTTGTCCTGCACATTCCATTGGAAGAACCTTCTGTTGTGAGTTTTTTCATTATGTTCTTTATCCCTGTTGCATTCTGTCTTTATCTCCAAATACTCATCACATTTTAAAAGTGCTTTAAATCTATTATCTTCTAACATTACTATTGCTCTTTGTATTGCCTCAAAGCTGGTGCAGTCAATACAATATTATGATTTCATCTGAAATTTTTCTGTAGAAGGACACCATGTTTTCTTCACTTTTTTCTTCCAAAACTATAAGCACCAGTCTCTTTTCTATTTTTGTACATCTTTAAGGACTGTACACCAGTCTATCATCATCAGTTGCTGGTTTTTTATGTGCTGATCAATTATCAACTAAAGCATTACTATTTCACCATCCTCTTATGTGCTAACACTGGCACATACAGCATTACCAGTATCAATAAATTACTTTTACTTCCTGTTATGTTGACTTTCAGAATAAATTGTCACCTTTTCGTGAGTTATCAGACATGGCACCTGATATGTGTAGAAGAACTAATAGACAGGCAGTCAGGAGGTGTTATAAACTAGCAGGAGTCTAAGAAGTCAATAGCACATTGCAAGCACAAGGAAGTTGTGAAAACACTCAATTAAGGCTAGACACAGGTAAAACACCTCTTCTACTTTACAAAAAATAAATGGCATGGAAAAACCAAAATAAAGCTTTATCTTAAGTCTCACAATTTTCCCATTTATTTTCCTTTTTAAATTATCATTTAGTACGAATGCAGTCAATTCTATTTAACTGCCTTATGTCATTTTATGTCATTGTGATCATATACAGTATATAAAAGATCACATTACACTGTACTGTAGATCTTTCAGTAGCACTGTTGATAATTTGGTAACCATGTTGGGGTTGTTGTGTCATGGATAAGCTTACATATTAGAAGGCACTCCTACTAACATTTCCAGTAATTGTCTACTGTTGTTCTTGGTCTGCCTTCCTACATATTAGTGAAGAGTTCAAGTGCCATAAGAGCAGTAATTCTGTTTCAAAAGTGCCACAGTTTGCTATTGCTCAATTATTCCACAGTAAATCATAACAGAATGACAATGGAGAGATATTTTATCAGTGCTTATGTTAAACTGTTTATCTTAAGATATCAAAAGTAACCTCCAAGTACTCTTTTATTAACATTCTACAGACAAGGAAGTAAAGAATTTTGTTAATGTTTAACATAATAAGGAGCATAGCTGCAGTATATGCAAAATCATAAGAATGGTACACAAGCCAGTGTTTTAATATGAATATTACATAAAACGTTAGTGCTGTACACCTACAGTGGCCATTCTTTTATGTATAAAGCTGCTCTGCCCTGTCTGTGATGATCCTTTCATCTATGTTACTATTCTCTCTTACCCCTGTGAAACTGAAATTAACTAAACATTGATTACACTGTACAGTTT
Organism: Polypterus bichir lapradei; assembly: GCA_026402145.1. NCBI lineage: Eukaryota > Metazoa > Chordata > Cladistia > Polypteriformes > Polypteridae > Polypterus > Polypterus bichir. The sequence goes on along the minus strand of JANRMT010062818.1, from coordinate 7,544,569 downwards.
TACATTACAATATGTTCATACTTTCCAGGGCTGGTTTCTGCCATGTGCCTAATGCTGGCCCCCTTTGAGTATGAATTTGATTTGGCAGATTTATAATGTTATGTCACAAAGCTTTGGTTCATTTTCTTTTAATTAATTAAATGCCATCTCTTGAACTTTTGTAAAAGTGTGTATTGTTTCCTCCAGCTGTTGGCTCAATCAAAACTGTGTTTAGACATGAAACTTATTTTTTTTTCCTTACATACAAGTAATATACTGGTAAAAGCTTACGGTTTACTGCTCTGGTTTTGTTCATTTCTTAACTTTTAAGCAATAGATGTCTGAAATATCAGGTCAAATGAACTTTCTAAAAGGTAGAGCTCTGAGGATCAAGAGAAATACAAACTCAAAATGCCACTCAGCTGTTCTTTACATCTGTTTTGCATCTGTTTCCGGACAGGTAATATGGCGTGCTCATTTATTCAATAAGATATTCACCTCATATCACAAATCATGAACTGAAATGTCAGCCAAGTCACTTCTTGTGTGGAATCTTCACATTCTCTCTGTTTTCATGAGTTTTTCCTAGGTCCCGCCTCATAAAGACTTGCTTGTTAGGTTCATAAGAAAGTGTGGTTTGATTAATGTAGATCACGGGTGTCAAACTCCAGGCCTGGAGGGCCACAGCGGCTACAGGTTTTCATTTTAACCCTTTTCCTAATCAGTGACCAGTTTTCACTGCTAATTCACTTTTTTCCCTTAATTTTAAATAGCCCTGTTAGAGGGATTCAGTCCTCTGAATTGATTTGTTTCCTCATTAAATGGCAGCCAAAAAGAAATAAGGTATGAAATGAGCCAACAGATGACCAGCTAAACTGGGGCTTCAAACTCCAACCAGTTTCTTAATGAGAAGATGATGCTTGCTGTTAATTAAACCCGTTGTTTAATTCCATGGCTTGTTGCTGCTCTCATTCTGCCACAACAGACATTTCCAAAACTGTTGATTTTCTTTTTTTTTTTCATAAAAACATTGTCAGTGTTTTGGTGAGTTGAGTCCTTCACCTTTTTTTATTTTCAGATATTGTGTGATGGGCACAGGTGAGCCAGTCATGTAGCGGCTTGTTTTATGTCTCATTATTGTTTGGCTACTAATTAAGGAAAAAGAAATAACTAAGGAGCCTGAGTCAAGTTAATTAAAAGAAGTAATTAGCAGCAAAACTGGTCACTAATTAAGAAGATGGTTAGAATGAAAACCTGAAGCCACTGCGGCCCTCCAGAACTAGAGTTCAACACCCCAGATGTAGATTTTTACAACTAATAATTTATAGAAATACAATTTATTAATTTTAAAAAGTTTTATTTTTCTATTTTGTTCCAGTCATATTGACAGGCTATAAGTTAGTATATGATAAAGAATCATCAATATTGTATATTTACATGAGCAAAACAGTGAGGCTGATTAGCACTGCTGCCTCTCAGAATCAAAATCCTAGGTGAAGTTTGCCAAATTCTATCTGTGTCAGAGTGGGTTTTCATCAGGAACTTTTTTTTTCCTGTCAAATTAGATTTATTGGGAACCCCAGAGGGTCTGTGTGGTTAGTGTGAACTCTGATGACAGAAATAGCACCTATTTAATTTGGGTTTAAGGTTGTTTTATTAATATTTAAAAATCTGTTCTAGGTGGGTAACTTCACCACATAAATCTTACAGAGATAGATCACTGCTTGTCTTCAGTCTGACATAATTGCATTAAAAGAAGTGTACTGTATGTTGGATAGGTTTAGAATCACAATTATCAGTGCATTCTATTAATCTGTCCTTCTATTATCTTAACTATCTTTGTTGACTTTTTTTATAGCAGTTGTTTTGTAAAGAGGGAAACCAGCCCACTAGAGGCATAACCACACACTCACACATCCACACTGGTCAGTTTTTCCTTCAAGTCTTTTGAGATATGGAAGGAAGTCAATAAGGTCCAATCTTGGATTTGAACCCTTTTGAAGCAGCAACATTAATCACTATGCAACTGTGCTACCTATTTTCCAATTCAGCTGTCATAACTAAAGTACAATAATTAAAAATGCATTTGTAAAGTGCATTTTTCTCTCCAAAATTCTCAAAAACCTTACCTAAATTACTTTAAAGAATCTTATGGTTCAGTGGTGGAGTTTGCATATTCTCCCTGTGTTTGTATAGGTTTTTCTTGTGTTATCCATATACGAAAGAGATGCATGTTAAATTCCTTGACCAGATTAAATTGCCACTGTATCTGTGAGTCTAGGTGTGTACATACAAGTGTGCCTGACCATAGACTGAAAAATTAGAACATTAGAACAATCTAGACAAGAACAGGCCATTCAGCCCAACAAAGCTTGCCAGTCCTATCCACTTAATTATTCTAAAAAAACATCAAGTCGAGTTTTAAAAGTTCCTAAAGTCTTACTGTATTCCACACTAATTGGTAGCTTATTCCAAGTGTCTATGGTTCTCAGTGTAAAGAAATACTTTCTAATGTTTGTGTGAAATTTACTCTTAACACGTTTTCTACTGTACTAATTCCCTTCATAAATCAAAACACTTGAATCATGTCACCTCTTAATCTTCTTTTGCTTAAAACGAAAAGGCTCAGCTCTTTTAATCTTTCTTCATAATTCATCCCCTGTAGCCCTGAAATCAGCCTAATCACTCTTCTCTGGACCTTATCTAGTGCTGTTATGTCATTTTTGTAGCCTGGAGACCAAAACTGCACACAGTACTCCAGATGAGGCCTCACCAGTACATTATAAAGCTTGTTTAGAAGCCATTAAGAACCTCCATGGAGTTGTACACCACACCGTGCTATATAACATAATATTCTGTTTGCCTTCTTAATGGCTTCTGAACACTGTTGGGAAGTTGATAGCGTAGAATCTACTATGACTCATAAATCCTTCTCATAAGGTGTACTCTCGACTTTCAGACCTCCCATTGTGTATTCATACCTAACATTTTCACTTTCTATGTGTAATACTTTATATTTACTAAAATTAAATTTCATCTGCCACAAATCTGCCCAAGCCTGTATGCTATCCAAGTCCTTCTGTAATGATTTAACAGATTCCAGATTATCTGCCAATCCATCTGTCTTTGTATCATCTGTAAACTTAACCAGCTTGTTACTTACATCATTATCTAAATCATTTGTATAGATTAAAAATAGCAGCGGCCCTAGCACTGACCGCCATGGAACAGCCAATTCTGATAATGTTCCTTGCACCATCACCCTCTGCTTCCTGTGTCTGCACCCACCTAAAATCATCTCCCTGAACTCCCACTTCTTTTAGTTTGATGCCCTACCTCTCAAGTGGCCCCTTATCAAATGCTTTCTGAATGTCAAGATAAATAATATCATATGCTTCACTTTGATCATAAACTTTTGGTGTTTCCTCATAGAATTCCATCAAGTTAGTAAAACACGACCTCTCTCTCTTCTGAACCCATACTGACTGTTCAGAATAACTCCTGTACTTGCCATGTGCTGCTCAATCTTATCCATAATAAAATTCCTTCCAGTAATTTTCCTGTGATGCATTTTAAGATTACTGGCCTATAGTTAGCTCTAGCTAGGGTTGATTCCTGCCTTGTGTTTAAGGCTCCAGGCCCTAAGACCTCATTCTTAATTAAGCAGATTGAATAATAGATGGATGAATGGAATTCATGTTTCCCACTGGCCACAGCACTCAGCAGTGTCTTTATTTACTGAAGTAATTCATACTCAATAGAGTGTAAAAAACATTTTTATAACATAACATTCTTATGAATTGGCTAATCTAGTTGAGGGTAATGAGGGTCTAAGCTGTTACTGGCAGCATTGGGTGCAAGATGCTGTAGGTACCAGTCCTAGCCTAGAACAGACAATTATCATGATTCTCTTTTGATTTTCAGTGTATTTTCTTGTTATAACCAAAGTTACTATAAAAAAGAAACGATAAACTAGTGTGTTAGCATTGAACTGCAGTGTTTAGGTAAAAGACACATAGCTTTGAACCAATTTGTTGACAGCTGGCAATTTAATACACATTCAGAGCGGTAGAATGAAAAGACTAATGCTTGAAAGTGTATGCTGTTCACAGTTCTTGGTTATGACAGATCAGTTATATCGCCATAAGATATGACTTTTTTTTTATCAAATATGCCCATACTTTGATTTTTTAATGAAAACATACAAAATTGTTAACATCTCATGAGACCCTGAATTAGATTAGGCAGGTTTGAAGATTGATGGATGGATAAAAATGTTTTAATAAAATATTATTTGCTTATATAATAAAATTTGAAAGAAATTTTGAATTAAGTGAATTTAAAAAGCATGTTTGTATGCATTTATCACAAACGTTTATTGAGTTTGTTACATAGTGCATCTTCATTCTATGTCTGAAGAAGAATGGCTATAAAAAACTATATCACAGAAAATTGTGTCTTGCCAGGGTTACCAGGTTAAAAGGTGTAAGAGTAGTAATAATGCGCACAGCTAACTAAGAAGTGTAAAGAATTATATAGTAATGGAGTAGCTGAATCCTATTGTTAAATACATTCATTGCATGATAGTAATATATTTTTTCTTTAAATGGTGCTGGATGGGTGGACTAATTAAATCAATGAATGTGTAAAGGACATAAGTACCAATTACTTGTTGCCAATATTCTGCAGATAGAAAAGGTGTAATAAATGTAACAGAGCCTTTACCTTAGCCTTGATCTTAACGTCCCACTTCCTTCCTGACAAGATGCACATCTGAAGTTCTTCTATGACAGAAGGTCAGGGGTCTGCAACTCTGGTCCTGTGGCTGCAGGTGTTCATTTTAAACATTTTCTTCTTAATTAGTAATAATTCTTTCCTGCTAATTAACTATTTTCCCTTTATTTAAATTAACTTGTTTTTAAAGATTCTTTCCTCTCAGCACCCATGCATAAATGAGATGTGAAGTTAGCCAAAAGATCACCTGCAAAGTTAGTACCTCAAACTCCAACCAATTTTATTCCAAACAGTTTCTTAAATAGAATCCAATTCTTGTTTTTAATTAAACCGCTATTAAATTCCATGGCTTCTTGTTGTTCTCATTTTGCCAGAGAAGACATTTCCAAAACTGTTGATTCTCATTTTTTCTAAGAACGCCATCAAAATGTTTTGTGGACCTGAAGAGATCAACATTACTAAGACTTTCACTTTTCTTTATCTTCAGATATTACTTTATGGACACAGTTTAGCTTGTCATGTGTTGGCTTATTTTATATCTAATTATTTTCTGAGAGGCTCTTAAATAGCAAGTCAACTCAAATTAAGGCAAAAAACCCAATTAGCAGCAAAAAAGGTCACTAATTAAGAAAATGGTAAGAAAAAAAATCCAGTAGCCATGGTGGCACTCCAGGACAATAGCTGGAGACCCCTGCTGTAAGTTTATCTGGACTTCCTATTAGTTAATTTTTCAGACCTTGTAATAAAACCAGTGCATCCTCAGATGAGCACACTATGACCTTAATTAGCACTATGTGTCTGAGCTGAGGTGGAGGGTACACATGACATGGCCAGCTGCAGTACTTCTTGTTTTGGGTGCTGTCGGCAATTTATACAGGTTATACTGTACATTGCTTTCTGAAATGATGCATATGTCAAGGTTATATTTGTCTAAAAAATTAACGTGCTAAGATAGCATTCAGAAAACTCCTTGCAACTGACCTATTCACAGTTTCTGTGTTCCTAAAAAAACATCAATATGGTGCCAGAATGTCTTGTTTCATAATATAACAGTTTCAATGTGATCAATGTACTTCACAAGTTTTGTTCAAAATACATTCAAGTATGATGAGATACAGTATTTTATTATTAACTCTACGTCTTTTTAAAACACTTCATAATTGTTTGAGTCACAAGTACTGAACTGTAATCTTTATTTTGTAATTTAGAAAAATTGAACTGTGATCCAGACTGTAGAAAGCACCATTTAGGAACACAGAAAAATGTCATCATGCATTTAACCTCCTTAGCACTGCATTTTATTCCAAAAAACATGTAGAAAGCATTACATTTTTTGGCATGAAAAATTACATTGTATTAAATCTCAAAAGTATAATAATAACACAAATAATAATAGTAATGATGAATAAAAACAATAATATGAAATGAACAATAATAACGAAAATAATAACAGTATATAATATCAAAATGAGCCCTTTGTGTGGTAAATCTTAAAACACAGTGAAAGAAATAATCCAACATCACAGTTGGAATGATTTTTCTTTTCAGGTTTATCAGTTTTGGAACAGCACACTGTACAGGTACTATTTGGATTCTGTTTTATTTCTGTTGGAGGTATATAATCAATAAAATGTCTTCCAATAAGATGCGTTGGATTGATCCGCAATGTGCTGGGTCGACCGCGTCTCTTTAGTGGTAGTGTGGACGGTGGATATGTGGCAATGATTTGTTCTACATGATGGCATGTAAAGTTTGCATGAGATACAGTTTTGCAAGCTTTTTGTTTGTATAACACGAAAGTATTCCAAATGCACTGTTCCATCAGATAACCGCAGTTGCATCTTCCTTGTCTTTCAATTTCAGCACTTTACCCTTTTGCCAAGCTACTAGTGCACCACGCTGTAATTTAGCTCTGCCAAAGTCTTCAGGCATGCCACAACGGTTATGACGCACTGTTCCATATGCGTCAGCCTTTCTTTGCAGCTCTGATGAAGTGTAAAAATTGTCCATGGTTACACAGTAACTTTGATCCAGCACAGCATCCATCAAAGTCGGCACTGATAATGTAGCAATGTCTTACTGAATGTAGTTCGGATCAAACATCGTCCCTTTCCCTGTGTACAGAACCAAATTCCAAATTTATCCCATTTTACATTCAAAATGCTCGTAAAGCTTTATGCCAAAACTAGCTCTTTTTGACGAGATGTATTATATCCATGATAGTCTGCCCTTATAAGCCATGAAACTTTCAACGATGCTGACATTGTGGTCCGGAATGTAAACACTCCAAAATTTTACTACAATCGCCTGGTATATCTCCCAAATTTTATTCATTTTGGTTGCTGGATGGGTATTCTCATCAAAGTCTTCATTGTTGGCAAAGTGCAGGTATTTCATAATTAGTGAAAACCTACACTCAGACATAATTTCTCCAAATAATGGCAGTAATAACAGCACTTTTACAGCGTGAGTGATTCTTGGTTGTAACTTTTAAGTAAGATGCATCTGTATAGTTGCCCGAGTGACATTCGGTTTTCACAGCCCGAGTAACTCTCGGGTCTAATGCTCTGAATAAAGATATAAAAATTAGGGCTGATGATTAATCACTGTTAACACTTTAAAAATGTTTGTGGTTAAATTTTTGTAACGCAACCCATAAACGAGTACATTTAATCCAATTAGTTAAACCTTGCTTCACATGTTGTTAATAAAGCAGCGCCAAATGAATCCAAGTCTATTATTAGTAGTAGCGTGCCACAGTTACAAAGGAATTCCAGTCCATCTTGTCCAGCAAAGCATGCTCACATCCATACTACTCTCACTGACTACCTGAAATGCATCTGCTTCTCTCATCTTCAACTGACCCTATACTGAATTCTTGCAATGCTTTTATAATCTTGTCCTGATATCAGTTAATAAGGGACCTAATCACCCATTCCCCTGTCTTTTGTCTTATGTAGACTTTTTTGTGTTGGCATTTCAGCAACTCCAGGTGGCAAGACAATGAAGAGTAAAGAAAATCTCATTTCATTGCTTATTTCAAAGTCACATCAGCACATTCTGATGTTCTTGAACTAATTTTATTACAGTTAACTGACATGTTTCTCTTAATATAATTGTCTTTAGCATTGATAATAAAATTAAGCATGTGTTTTAGGTGTTAAATGTCTATTTCATCCACAAAAAGATTGTACTGTGTGGAAATGGCAGCGTTATCATCACACACAGCATGAACCTCAAGTCCTCTTCACACAATATTATTATTATTATTATTTGGTAAATTAAAGGAATTCTGGGTTCTTGTTTGCAACAATGTTAGACAGACAAATTTGAGCACCACATATTAGTTGTATATTAATTAAATGAAAGTGCTGTCTCTTTACAAAAACAAATTTATTCTATGATGAAGCTGTTATCACAACATTTGTGTAGTCAATTATTTTAAGAAAGTCAGGAATCGAAGCAAATTGCCTTTTGACCTCTGCCTTCTCACCCTAGCTGTAAGGAAAATATCAGGGTATCATCTTTATTATACCCAGGGCTTGAGGCTCTGGCACTTCCCTGCCTTTGAGGCAGACAAGGGATGCATACTGGCACAATGTGCACTGATATTGCATGTATTTAGGCACAAATTAAGTAATTCCTTTTCTCTGGAGTAAAAATATTTATTTCATGACGCATAGTAAAGACTAAGAGGAAGCAGACTCAAAAGCGAGTACACCAGCAGTTATTTCATTTCACTTCAAGTACTGATTCGCCTTCCTATTCAGATAGCATTATGTGGTTCAGCAAAGCAGTTTCCATCCTGGTCATAATAGGCAGTGCCAAGTGCTTTGCTTACTTTTATTGATTTAATTATTAATTTTTTGCTAAATCATTTTGTTCTGCTAGCACTTGTCTGCTGCCTCCTGTACTTACTATATTGTCATTGTGGTGGTTATTAGTTCTCTGAGACTGTGCACAGAGTTAATCCAATGCTTGCCTTTAATCGCTGTTTATGTCACATGCAGCATTAATGTTTAAAAAAAGTTGATATTCAGCAGGTGAGTTGTCAGCTTTGGTTTGATTAGATCTTGCTACTGTTTGACTCTGTCTTCATGACATCCTTTGCTGTCAGTTTCTGCTTAGAGCATGGGCTTGTTGGGGAATTACTATATACAGTATGACTGAACATGTCACTAAAAATAAATAGGGTCCTACAGCATTACTTTGTTTATCATACCAGCTAAACCAAGGCAACTGGTAAAGTTCTTATAAAATATGTCTTATTTACTATGTTGTACTTTTTCTATTTTTTATTAAAACACTATAATTTAAAGTTGTTTCTATTAATACAACTTTCTTAGCCTCCTGGCAATTTGCAGAAGCAATTAGAATCCCAGTCCTCCTGGCAATGTGCAAAGCTAATTTGTGTGGAGTATAGTGGGAATGCTTTCTCACTTTATTTAACAATAGCAATAGCTATTTTTCCTAAGATTCCCTTAATTAAATAAGCAAACATTTTTGGGATAATGGATTCAACAGCCTAGGGGAACCTGCATATAGATACAACAATATAAATAAGTAGAAGCTAGCATCTCATGTAAGCTTGCACATAGCACAACATACCTGAAATACTAGGTATGCCATATGACTGATGGCACAGGTAGCATTATAGCGTTAAATCTTAATTTATATAAATGATCAACAATAAAGTTCCTATTCATTAAATGTGACTATACATTATCAATG
>JANRMT010062818.1:7488597-7535115 GCA_026402145.1 Polypterus bichir lapradei | reverse complement strand
AGAGTGACAGGCAAACCAAAACCAAGATTGTAAGGTCATCAACCATCTTAAAAAGTGTGTGCTAAAGCAGATGTGTATAATTCATGTTGATCCTGAAGAACTTTTATTACACAAGACAATTTCCTTAGATTACTATTCCTTGGAAAGCTGTACATTTTATAAATTCCACTGAGGAACAAAGAAAGTGAATGATACAGAAGGAAATTTAATTAATAATTTGATGAAGAATATAAAATATGCTTTAACATTTCAGCGTGCATATTCTGATATTATAATGTGCCCCAACTTGAAACTCTTAATTGAGCATTTGCTTCCAGAAGTCAGCCTCAAAGCTCCACTAAACTCTCCTATCAACAGGAGCCACATTTTTCTGAGGTCTTCACAAGTGAGGAAGCAGGTAACTTCCCAACAATAAATCGGACTAATAAGGAAGTATTGAGTGATTTGGAAATTGTAGAGTCCAGCTTAGATTAAATAGGCTGAAATCAAATCTCCAGGACCAGATAATATTTACCCTCAAGGTCTTAAGGAAGTTAGTGAGTACATATATAAACCCTTGAGGAATATTTTTAGAAAGTCACTGCACACTGGGACAATTTCAAAGAACTGGCAAATATTATCCCATTATATAAAAAGGGTGATCAGGAAGATCCAACCAACTATAGTCCACTAAGCTTAACGTGCATCACAGGAATATTAATGGAAGGAATTATTAAGGATATGATTGAGCAACACATGGTAAGAACAAGAGTTTTACTGAACAGTCAGCATGGGTGCAGATAAGGGAGGTAATGTTTTACCAACATGCTAGAATTCTATAAGGAAGTAACAAAATAGTATGATCAAAGTGGAGCATATGATATTCTTTATCTGGACTTTCAGAAAGCATTTGATCAGGTGCCACATGAGAGGCTGGGCATCAAACTAAAAGAAGTGGGTGATGTTTGTAGATGGGTGCAAAATTGACTCAGACACAGGAAGTAGAGGTTTATGATGTGAGAAACCCTATCAGAATTGCCTGAAATTTAAGTGTGGTGTTCCTAAGGGTCAGTGCTAGGGCCGCTGCTATTTTTAATATATATATTAATGATTTGGATAGGAATATAAGTAACAAGCTGGTTAAGTTTAAAGATGATGCAACGATAGTTAGATTGACAGATAATTCTTTATCCCCAGAATCAATATAAAGGGAGTTAATGTCAGTAAATGTGAAGTATTACACATAGGACATAAAAATGTTAGGTTTGAATACACAATGGAAGGTCTGAAAATCGAAAGTACACCTTATGAGAAGGAGTCGTAGTGGACTGTACACTATCAACTTCCAGACAGTGTTCAGAAACCTTTAAGAAGGCTAAAAGAATGTTAGGTTATATATCACTATGTGGAAATCCAAGGAAGTTATGCTCAAGCTTTATAAAGCACTCATGAGGCCTCATCCTGGAGTATTGTACACAGTTTTGGTCTCCAGGCTACAAAAAGGACATAGCAGTGGTAGAAAAGTCCAGAGAAGAGTGACTATGATTCCAAGCCTACAGTATATGAATAGGATGGAAACACTGGCATTTCTGTCTGCCGCTGTTTGCTGGTGTTCTGTTTGTGTATTTTTTTTTCTCTTTTTACTCATTCTTTGCCTTTTTATTCGGATTTGCCTTCGCTTTGAATTAAAAACTGATATTATGCATTCCTGTCCCTTGTTTTTTTTCAACTTTACCATGAGCCCTCGTAGAATTGTTTTCTGCTGGCTGGAATCTGTGTGGGTAAGTGGAAACTTTCTCACTGATTCTCTGCTCTAATGTCTAGCTTTGATGAATAGGTGATGGAAATCGCCTCTTGTAAATTTTTGAGTAGTTGTGGAAATACCAGTGGTGATGGTCTACTGACTAACGTGTTATTTTAATTGAGCCGAGTAAGTACATGAGGGGTACATGATTTTGCTGCAAATCTGAAATTTGCTTTGGTGATTTTTGGAAATCTACTATGATAAGCTTCAATTGGTTGTTACGGATTATTCTGTGTACTCTGCTATCTAATGCAGTCACTTCTACAAAACTAAAATATTCACCAGATTAATTTTATTGACTTCGGAAAAATCATGAACTGCCTGCTGATCTCCTGCTGTAACATGACATTCTCCAGCATTCAAAGTACATTCACCAGGGATCTTGTCATCATTTTTGTCTCAGCAGGTGTAACAATGGGTCTATTCATTCATTTTGGTCTGGATGACGCTATTGTCCACATATTTCTGAGTGCTGTTTTGATCATAATGTGCTGATTCCTCTGGTAAAATCACCAGAATATATGTCCATAGCCACTTTGAAGTTTGTATTATTTAACACTCATTCTATCCCTAAAAAAGCTCTGCTGATTGGTGATTTTATTGTAGACACTAAAATGGACTGTTTATGCCTAACGGAGACTTGTCAACAACCAGATGATTGTTTTCATTTAAATCAAGTACTCCCTCTGGGGTTTGTCTGCATCTTTAAATCCCGTTCTTCGGGAAGGGGAGGCGGTCTCACAATAATTTATCACAAAGACCTAAAATTATCACCGATACCTCTCCCAGAGCATTCTTCCTTTGAACGGTTAGCTAGCAAACTCAGTGGACCTTCACCTACTATAATTGCTGTCTTATATAGACCTCCTAAAAAAGCAGGTGTTTTTATTGCAGAACTTTTTATTGTTGTTTTTACTTTGTGTGCAATGTCACCTAATGTCACCCTTAATGACACCTCAATTGATACACTCACAAATAATTATAATGAAATGCTTGTTTTAATTTAACTCAATATGTGAATTTCTCAACTCGTGACAAAGGTCATATTTTAGACTTAGTTTTTTGCTCAGGCATCATACCCCACAATATTATTTCTACTGAATTACCCATCTCGGATCACAAAATGATTACATTTAATGTTAGTTTACCTCTCAGAAAGGTTCAGCATTTGATTTCATTTCATAATATCAAGCATGTAAACCCAGAGGGCCTTATTAGTTTATTGCAATTACAGCCTACTTCTCCTCCTCCTACTACATCAACAGAACTAGTAGACAATTAGAATGCTGCTCTGTCTTATGCTTTTGATACACTGGCTCTCTTTAAAACATGGACTGTTTCATTTATTCAGACTGCTCCTTGGGCCAATGGTTGGACCAACTAGCTAAGAGGATGGGTCTTGTTTTACATATGAAAATGTATTCAGATCATATGTTAAAATACAAAAATGCTCTCTCTGCTGCCAAAACTGTATACTAATTTAACATTATTAATACAGGAGGGAAAAATATTAGAGATGTTTTTTCCACAATGAATAGGCTTATTATATCACCAGAAAATGTTGTTCACCATAAATCGCTGTTAAGCACTTCTGTACTTTTTTGGATTTCTTCAACTCAAAAACTGAAAAAATCCACCAGCAACTTGCTTCTTCTATCCATGTAGAAAATTACATAATTTCCTTTATCACCCATATTCCCTTAAAAATCAACTTATTCTCAGAGTTCAGTTTACCAGGTGAAATTGATATGTCTGAGCTTATAACAAAATCTCATTCTTCCACTTGCCAATTGGATCCAGTACCTACAGGCTTTGTTAAGTCCTGTTTATCACATGTTTCCCCCATGATAACTACTATAATTAACCCTTCCCTTAATACTAGCACGGACCCCACGGATCCAGCTTCAGTCCCATCTTTCAAAATATTAATCTTTATGAACAATTTCAATCTGGCTTTCATCCTAAACACAGCACAGAAACTGCCCTTGTCAAAATCACCAACGATCTTCTCTGGGGAGCTGACATGGGACTGTTGTCAATTCTTGTACTTCTTGATCTCAGCTGAGCATTCGACAACATATCCCATCAGATACCTTTGAAATGTCTACCTAGTTTTGGAGGCTGTGGCCTTGTCCATTAATGGTTTTCTTCCTATCTCACTGACAGGAGGCAGTTTGTTCAAGCAAAGGGCTTTAAGTCAGAGAATGCAGTAGGTACTCAGGGAGTTATGGAGGGCTCTGTTTTAGAGCCACTTTTTTTCTCATCTACATCTTTCCAATAGGTAATATCTTTTGACACCATGGTATTAAATTTCATTGTTATGCTGATGACACACAGCTTCATCTATCCACTAAATCCACTTCTGTTTTTCCTCCAAATACTCTTGCGGTGTGTCTCCAAGACATAAAGTCATGGATGACTCACAGTTTTCTCCAATTGAATAGCAAGCAAAATGAGGTGCTGCTTATTGGTTCTAAATCTACACTCCGTAAGGTTAACTGTTCTTCCATTTTAATTAACAACACTATCACAAAAATCTCTTGCCAGGTTAAGAGCCTGTGCATCATTCTAAACAGTAAGCTCTCCGTTTCATCTCATATAAATAATGTTTCTCAGACTACTTTCTTCCATCTAAAACTAGACTTCATCCTGGTCTTACACAGCACGGTACTGAAGCATTGGTTAACGTCTTAGTCACTACACATATAGATTATTGTAATGCTATTCTATCTGGCATCCCTAAAAAACTTATCCATCACTTACAACTTATACAAAACTCTGATGCTAGGATAATTACCTGTTCTAAATCCACTAAACATATTACACCTATTCTCTCCTAATTTCACTTGCTCTCTGTTTACTACAGAGTACAATAAAAAAATATTGCTCTTAATATTTAAAGCTCTCTACAATCTTAATCCTTCCTACCATACTGATCTTCTACAGACTTACACTCTCTCTTGTTCACTCAAATCCTTTTCTGCAGCCTTACTTTCTGTGCCACACATCCAACTCTGTACTATGGCAACTCGAGCATTCTCTCATAGTGCCCTTCAACCCTGGAATTCTCTTCCCTCTCATATCCGTCAGCTACACTCATTTTAAGGAGACCTAATGACTATTGCACATTGTACACAGGTCTACATTACAAGTTCTAATGTTATTTATCTTATATGTTATACTTTATACTTTTTATATTTTATTGTACTATGAAGTTGAGAGAGAAACAGTATTTTGATTCTCCTGTATGTTCTGCACATATCGTGAATTGACAATAAAAGGCTATTTGATTTGATTTTAGTACTAAGAACGGTGTCTATTAAATAAAATGTACTACTATTAATAATTAATAATAATTCTTTGTGTTTATATAGCGCTTTTCTCACTACTCAAAGCGCTCAGCAATTGCAGGTTAAGGGTCTTGCTCAAGGGCCCAACAGAGCAGAGTCCCTTTTGGCATTTATGGGATTCGAACCGGCAACCTTCCGATTGCCAGTGTAGATCCCTAGCCTCAAAGCCACCACTCCACCACATTATTATTACCATTATTAAATTATGAAGAAAGAATAATAGAACTGAGCCTTTTCAGTTTAAAGAAAAGAAGATTAAGAGAGGAAACAAGATTGAAGTGTTTAAAATTGCAAAGGGAATTAGTACAGTGGATCGAGACTGTTATTTTAAAGTGAGTTCATCAAAAACATGGGGACACAGTTGGAAACTTGTTAAGAATAAATTTCGCACAAACATTTGGAAGTTTTTATTCACACAGAAAACCATAGACACATGGAATAAGCTACCAAGTAGTGTGGTAGGTAGTAGGACTTTCAAATCTAGACTTAATTTTATTTTAGAAGAATTAAGTAGATAGAGCTGGCAAGATTTGTGGGCTGAATGGTCTGTTCTTGCGTAAATCTTTCTAATGTTCTAATAAAAGGGATGTTGTCCTTACTCCTTGGGTTCTCTTTTAAGTGCACAAGGCACATAACAAAGAATGAATATTAACATAACATAGCAATTAAAAAAATATACTGTGAATTGAAAAATAACTATCAAAGACAAATGCATAATCAATAATGTACAGTATGTAAAATATTTTTAAAAACAACAAAAAGATTAAATAAAATGAAAACATATTTAAGACAGGTATGACACCCTGACTGTTACATGAAAACTAATTGTAATACATTGCATTTGTACTCTGGAATGTGCAGCTTCAACTTGGACTCAAAGCATGTATGTAAATTTAATTTGGATCTGAAAGCTTGAAGCTCCGACTTTGTATAAAGCTGAAAAACTGATTACTACTAAAAATGTACTGTGTAGTAGTAATATAATTCTGTTGTTATGCTCCCCACTGTCAAACAAAAAAATAGGATGCAGCTGCACTATTTTGTCTATTGCATTGGTGGAATTCCCTTTATCATGCTTCCAGTTGACATTGAGTTACATGGTAGATTTATATATTGTACAAGGACAACTAAATTTAGACTTTTCTGTAGTGAAGCTGGTCACATTTAATAAAAGGTCATAAAAGCAGCACACAGACACCTTAATCATGTGCACAATATACAGTATATCTACAAAGTCTCCTTAAATTTAAACACTGCAATGCAACTGAGGAGTGTGATGGTCATTGACATTAAAAAGTAGACACAATAAAAATGAAAATAAAATGAAGAGCATTGAGGATGCAAAATGCAAGATAGCATTGTCTTAAATCAATACTATCTTTGAGTAATGAATGTTTATGTATATAAGCTAGGTGTTTTGTGTTAAGTATGTTGTTTTCATAAGTGGGCAAAGTCACTTTAATAAACAAAGAAAGGCACTTGTTTACTTACCAGTTTGTTCTCTGGTTGCAAATGGCGGTAACTATGTGTCTTTGGCTTTTGGGTTGGATAGTATGACAGGTGTTTCCATTCCAAGGGCCCTGTTGTTTGTTGGCTTCCTTCAGCATTCTTTAGGTGTCACTGTCGGGTTTCTGTATTGCAGAAAGGGGACTGTTGGGTGAATAGGGTGGATGTCCAGTGTGGGGTGCTGCTGGGAATCAATTATATGTGTGCATGTAGGGTGTGACACTTAAAAATAAGGTGAGGCGCATTACCAGGCAGAAGGGTGTTAGAATCCAGTCAGGTAATGTTTTGACCTGGGATAAAAGCCAGTCTATTTGCTAACCTATAGCAGTTAAGTATAGATCAAGAGAAGGTCAGATCCAGAGACTTTAGTCTTTGCGCAGAGCGACTTCCATTCAAAAAAAAAAAAAAGTGGTAATTTTGGTGGGGTTAGGGATGTTTCTTTTTTATGGGTGTGTGCCATATGATTTTTTGTGCCTTTTTTTCTTCATATTTATTCATTGAAGTATTTGGTTGTACATTTTGATTTTGCTTTTACTGAATATTAAACTTTTCTGCAATAAATACACCTGATGTATCTGCCTCTCTTTTTGTTAAACTGACTCTCGGTCCTGATATTCATTGATCCTGAGATCCTGCTGTAAGTAAACCAGAGAATGACATGACTATACCTTTAAATAAGCCTGCTATCAACTCTTGTCTTTTGGTTAAAGAAAATAACTAAAGTAAAGTAGAGTAGGTATGTACATTGAGTGAAGACCTAGCAAGGGGCAGTGTTAGCTTGTGTCAGGGAGTTGAGTACATTGTATATTAGGGTAGTTAAATTTTATTTGCAACTTACTAACAATTTCCTCTGTTTCATACTGTTTTATCTGTGACAAAGAATCCCAGTTACTACTAAGTTAAATATAAACTATTGTACATATGGTACCTTTTTGATTAAATTAATTAATGTTTATGTCTGTTTTGTCACAGAATCACACCACAGTCCCCACCAGTTCAGAAATTTGCATTTTAATAACTGCCAATGAGCAGCCATGAACTTGTGATTTCTTGATTCCAAAGGCCTTCAGAAATATCTAGATAGGAAAACTCATATGCTAATTTGTGCTGGAACTGCCTCTAAACATTACAAACAGAAAGCTTCCTGGTGTTAATGGGCCCACACCTTTTGCGCAGCACTCTCACTATCCTCCATCCATCCATCCACAGAGCAAATCCCACCAACTACACCAGGTGTTTTGTCCTGGAAACACAGACACAATCTGTGGAATTTCAGACATTTGTTATCTGGTAACTAACTGATAGGTGACCAACTGTAAACCCATGATATGTGGATTACAAAGGCCCTCAGAAGTGGATACTTTTTTGAAAATGAGTTAATTGGAGATCACCTATGCTTGTACACACAGGGACTGCCTCTAATCACTCGAAGCAGAGCACATCTTGGTAACATCAGTTGAGCTCTCGCTCACTCAGTCTCCACCTTTTGCACAGCACTTCAACTACAGTCGTAATAACATATTCTTCTCAAATATATCACCCTTTAATTGTGAAACAAATCTTTTAAAAACAACTAAACAATCCTCAGACAATTTGCTGTGCTGGCTTTGCATATTTCATTATACTATTACATAACTGTCACAGTCTAATAAAATATATCATAGTAAATGACATCTATAATGTGAATTGATAAAAAAGAACAATAAATGTTGGTGGAATTGTAGCACTTCAGGTAGTATTCTAATATGGTAGCTTGCATTGAAGTGCATTAAAAATGGAACCACTATAAATAAAGAGGCTAGAGGCTAGGGTTTTGGCAGCTGGCATGACAAACCTCCTAAAAAGGGTCTTTTTCTGCCCACTGCTATTAGGCATTTCAATGCTTCCTCTCAGGGCACTTACTATGTTTATTTTCAAATACGATTTTGAAACAACCTAACAAAATATACATTTCTTTATTTATATTTTTTATTTACGTATTGATTAATTGATTGGCTGTATTATTTGCCCTTTGATACTGTATCTGTTTTATGTTTTTGCTGCTGTATGCATATGAATTTCCCCTTGGGATTAATAAAGTATATCTAATCTAAGACAGTATTTTATATTTAAGTATAGTACAGTATATCTTTATGACCATGATTTTGTCCTTGTAAGGTCATTATGGGATTCTGGGCAAGAGACATGCACATTTAAGTTGCAGCCATCAAATAATTTCACCAACAATAATAATTATCCTTTGATCACATATCCAACAATGTCTCAATATTTAGCCATGGAAGAAACATATGTGAGCTGATGTGCTAACTGTACCAAACATTTTAGGAAAAGAGCTTTTTATAAAAATTATCATGGGAGTAGAACCTTAGGATGAGATTTCTAGGTGTTTCAGAAAATATTAGAGAAAGATGCTTGTATTAAAATTGAGATACTGTAGGACTTGTGGGGTTGTTGAATGCAGAAGGTTTTATTTCTTTTTGTTGTAGACATATGCAGGATATAGATTCACTATATTGTGAATAACAAATCAATGTCAGGTCCTATAACATAACAAAATTTATTTTAATGAGTGTAGTAAATGTTAATGCGTGTATTACAGAACCCAATGAAAATGTTTATAAATAAACTTGAAAAGAATGTTAGGTGATAAAAACAACTAGATTAAACTAAAACAAAAAAAAACTAGGACCTCCGTCCAGTAATGATCTCATTAGTTCCAGTCCCACGCAAATTACTTCAGTTCCAGCTTCATCTGATGATGTCGGCCGTCCACCGAAGAAGACGTCATTTCCACCTTTTCATCTCCTGCCAACTCAATTCTGTTTATCTATATAAAATGTCTCAGAAATCTCAATGCATCTGTTGAATGTCACGGCCTTTAACACCAGAATTCCTGAAGACTACGAAGAAACTCAGAATCCCGTCCCACCTTAAATCCCTTCACACCTCTACCATCAGCATCTTTTGTTTTGTAAATGCGTTGATCAGCACAAGCAGCAAGCAGCCTGCTGTTCCATCCCCCCCTTGATGGAGCTCGATATAATATAGTATATCGTTATTTGGAATACTTGCATTGCATGTGTGTTCTGTGTCTACAAAGATCTGAGTAAGTGTAGGATGAAAGGAAATGCGAGAAATGCAAGAAATGTTGAACACATACCTAAAGCAGAAACTTTTCCCATGTTATACTAATAATGACAAAAAGTGTATAATGTGTAAAGACTTTAGACCAAATATCAAATAAACACGTACTCTTTTATTCAAGATTGTAACCAAAGAAAAAAAAAAGCATTTGATTTACATGTGGTTGTAAAAGAGTTAAAAACTCAAGCACAAATGTCACTCGACAGGGAATTAACATGTATTCTTCAATGGTGCATAAGTAAGACCTGCTGCCTTGTAATGAGACCGGGCGCTCCGTGTTTTGAGTAGTCAGTTGCTATTATTATTATTATTATTATTATCTATACTAATAAAAGGCAAAGCCCTCACTGACTGTCTGACTGACTGACTCACTCACTCATCACTAATTTTCCAACTTCCCGTGTAGGTAGAAGGCTGAAATTTGGCAAGCTCATTCCTTACAGCTTACTTACAAAAGTTAGGCAGGTTTCATTTCAAAATTCTACACGTAACGGTCATAACTGGAACCTACTTACGTACATATATACGGCCATAGCCTGCAGCTCGGTCACCGTGTGAGGCGGAGTTGCGTCCCTCATCGTCACGCCTCCCATGTAATTGAGTGCCTGCCCATATTAGGCCGTTCGTCAGCAGCAATCCAATAGACACGCTGCCGCTAAATATTTGCGGGTGAAGGACTGTGCTTATGCAAACGAAGATGAGATGGTCAGGGATAGAATAGTGTTTGGCACAAACTCAGCAAAAGTGCGAGAGAAACTTTTAAGTGCTGGGTCTTAGCTAACAGTAAATAAAGCCGTGGACATCGCAAGATCGCACGACATAGCACAAGCACAGCTGAGAACCTTCGATGCATGTACTCCGAGCGGCTCACGTGAACTGACTGTGAACGCAGTACGCAGAGAACAAGCAAGAGCTCCAAAGAGCGCTGAACAAAAACGCATTACACAATTGGGAAGGCAGCAAAAGAATATGAAGCGAGTGACACATACAAGCATATTCATAAGTGCAGCTACTGCGGAAACAAAGCACGGTGTAAACCTTAAGTTTAAATTAAGTTCATAGACACGCTGCTGCTGGCGTTTGTCATGCCTACAACGAATACGAAATTCGCGAGATACAAGTTTAATGAGAAGACGCATTGCCGGGGCTGAGCTAACATTAAATAAAGCCGTGGACATTGCAAGATCGCATGAGATAGCACAAGCACAGCTGAGAACCTTCGATGCATGTTCTCCAAGCGGCTCACGTGAACTGACTTTGCAGGACTGGGAAAGGTAAACCCGTGCATGCAGTGTGTGATGTCTCAGATAAAGAGGAAGACAAGCTGCTTATTGATGCAGTAGGAAACGAACAACCCTCTGACGCTCAACAAGCCTTTGACAAACATATCAATAGGAAAGCAAGGTGTAAAGCTTAAATTCAAATTACGTTCATAGACACGCTGCCGCTAAATATTCGCAGGCAAATCCACAACTTAATACCGGGAATACCCGTTTAACATCTTAGATTCACGAGTACCGATTTGGGTAGTGATCACTTCGATGAATGAAACCTGTTCAAAAAACACATTACACAATTGAGAAGGCAGCAAACGAATATGAAGCGAGTGACGCATACAAGCATATTCTTAAGTGCAGCTACTGTGGAAACAAAGCACGGTGTAAACCTTAAGTTTAAATTAAGTTCATAGACAGGCTGCCGCTGGTATTTGTCATGCCTACGACAAATACGATATTCGTGAGATACAAGTTTAATGAGAAGACGCAGGGTATAAACGAGACTTTTGATCACTTTGTAACAGAGTTAAAATTAATGTAACGGAGTTAAAATTGCTGGTGAAGGACTGTGCCTATGCAAACGAATAGGAAAGCAAGGTGTAAAGATTAACTTTAAATTAGGTTCATAGACACGCTGCCGCTGGCGTTTGTCATGCCTAAGACAAATACAATATTCGCAAGATACAAGTTTAATGAGAGGACGTAGGGTATAAATGAGACTTTTCATCATTTTGTAACGGAGTTAAAATTGCGGGTGAAGGACTGTGCTTATGCAAACGAAGATGAGATGGTCAGGGATAGAATAGTGTTTGGCACAAACTCAGCAAAAGTGCAAGAGAAACTTTTAAGTGCCGGGTCTGAGCTAACATTAAATAAAGCCGTAGACATCACAAGATCGCACAAGATAGCACAACCACAGCTGAGAACCTTCAATGCATGTACTCCGAGCGGCTCACGTGAACTGACTTTGCAGGACTGGGAAAGGTAAACCCGTGCATGCAGTGTGTGATGTCTCAGATAAAGAGGAAGACGAGCTGTTTATTGATGCAGTAAGAAAAGAACAACCCTCTGAATCTGAACAAGCCTTTGTAGACATCAATAGGAAAGCAAGGTGTAAAGCTTAAGTTTAAATTAAGTTCATAGACACGCTGCCACTAAATATTCGCAGGCAAATCCACAACATAATACCGGGAATGCCTGTTAAACATCTTAGATTCACGAGTACTGATTTGGGTAGTGAACACTTCAATGAATGAAACCTGTTATCTTTACAACGGTTGACAAACACGAAATATAACTTGAACACAACACATCCTCCAAATACGAACCTGACTGAAAGAAATAATGATAATCAAATCCTTGATGACAGCAACACTCATAACAGTGACAAAACAATTACATTGACAATCATGTTACGTTATTTTTAAAATGTTTCCTTTTCTTTTTCATAACTTTAACACACTACTTCTCCGCTGCGAAGCGCGGGTATTTTGCTAGTTTCTACAATATAATAAAAACATACATTTGATTTGAGTCTGTAACACCCGGTGTAAATTGTGGCTACTTGTAAATGTTAACGGTTGTTTTTTTTTATTCTATTTTATTCTCTCAGAGACATTCACATGGTACAATGAACTTGCCTCACCCTCTTTGAGTTGATGACATTGATCTCCATTCTTTTCACAAGAGCAGCGCTGTGGCTGATGCCTGCTCAGAAATGTTTGTTGTACCAGGAATCCGCTATCAGACTGGACAAAGGCAGCACCATAACATCAAACAGCTTCTTCACAGCGCTTTTGCCGGCTAATAAACTGCTCTGCACCACAATACAACTCTGCTTGGCAACATAAGTAAAATGGGACTTCCACCTGCAGCTAAAGTCACACCAGTATGCGAGCAATTTACTGTCTCTGTGAAGAGAACAGGGCGCCAATGGTGGAGCTGCAGAATATGGTATTCTCTGGCAAATGCCAATCAAACTGCCAATCATGCTACCCTCATGGCATCTGTATCTGACAGTTTGGTCAAAAACATGCACATTAGTAACCAGCTAGAGGTCATTTTTCAGGGATCTGGCAGGGATCCTCCTGTTCCTTCTCGTACAAAGGAGCAATCAGTTCTTGAACTGCATGCCTGACAGGATTTATTTCACACATGATTTATTTGATTTATGCTTGCTGATTTTGTCTTGGTGTGGAAACAAAATAGTCTTATTAAGTTTTTTTTTCTTTTGATTCTGCCACTAATTACAATTCTAGTGCCACCTTTAACTAAAGTGCCCAGACCTTTTGGGACTTCTCAGTTTACAGCCATGTAAGTGAGTTTTAATTCTCATGTATGTCTTGATAAGTAAATTTTGCTATTTGAAAAAATATTATTAGCAATTAAATAGGTAATATTCTTTTTTTTGTTTATTCTGTAAAATAACAAAACATATCAACAACAATGCATTTGCCAGTATTCATGTGCATGGTAATGAATAAAACATCAAAATAGAAAGAGAATAAAAAATGAGAAAATGTCAAAAATTGTAATAAAATGGTGCCAACATCTTTAAAAATGCTGACAGTTATTTCATTTAAAATAAAGAAAATTGTACTCCTTGTACCATTTGTTTATCATTTTATATCATAGCATAGCATCAAATATAATTTCAACTTCAAGACACAAGTCAACAAATGTGTTTCTTTTAAAATGCTGTCAACTTTATTCATGTAAATTTTTTAGATTTTACTGGAACTAACTTAACACATACACTAAGTCAAGCGACAGAGTAAACAAAATTAAAACTAAAATTAATCTGTACATTTTTTAATTTTTCCTTATTTCTACATTTTTTGTATGAGTGACAGATTATAAAAGGGTTTGCAATGATTAGGGTGAGATGATTTCACAGTGCTCCTCAGGCAGATCTTTATAAATATACTCTTTATGTTTATATAGAAATGGACTCTGTAAAGACCAAAGGCAATTAACAAGTGTACCAACAATAAGACTAGAGAAAATTAAAAATCTTAAACAAGGATTAGGTGTACTAGATGTTTTGAAAATGCAAACTATATTTGTGCAAGGTTGAACACAGAGGTAAAAATATGTGAGTGAGTTTAGTTATAAAAATAATGTGGCTCTCTTATCGTGGTTAAACTTGTCATATTTCCCAAAAAGCATTATGCAAACAGAGTGAATATTTAGATATGGTATTATTTTTTTCTCTTCCTTGGCATAAAAAAGAAAAATAAAACAAATCTTGAAATGATGCACTTTAATTGCATAGATGTTCTTGGGAGTTGTGCTAGTCTGTCCCTTATAATGTCTTCATTAGCTTTTAATACAATTTCAAAATGATAAAAAATTAATTATGGGTTCTTTTGCAAAACTGGAAAAATTAATAGAGTTATTTTAAACTCATGCTTTGCAATAATTTTGCTTAGCTAGGTATGTCACATGTAGTATATTGTTAATATGTGGTGTGATAGAGAGCTGTGCAAGTGCACTACTTTCCTGTCACACCAAACCTTAGACAGTATAGTTCATTAAAACTACTTCTACACTGGAAATTCTACTGATGTATTGTTTAGACTAACCAGCAAAAAGCATTAACAATGCATCACACTAAAAAGTTGTAAAACATTAGCTGAGTTGTGTTTCTTCTCTGATTCTTTAACTATTGAATTTGGTTTAATGTAAATGCAATTTACAATTTAGGGTTTTTTTTTTGTAAAACATAAAGCTAATAATAAGAAGAGGAGTTATATTTTATTATCTTTAGAGAGGATGCATGGTGGAATATACTATAGGAGACTATAAGCATCCTTTACAGATGTTGATAGAACAATTTCAAATCTAGGCTAAATTTGTGTCCATCTATATTTTAATGTTTTAAATAAGCCCAGTATAGTGATTTGTTCAACCTAGAATCTTATATTGTTACTTATTTTACATTAATCATGTGCTGTCTCTGTGCACTTATTTAAAGCATCTTACTGTATATGATTCTCCTTCAGATTCCTAGTATATATGGTGTAATAAAGAAATGCACTTGAATACTCAAAAAAGAGTTGGGGAATTACCCCGTATATTGTCTGACTGACAATATTAAAAAAAAATAGTCAAAATAATCAAAATATGAGGCATTCGACAAAACATGTTGGGTACAATCGTTGTTATAGCAGAAAATGGTGGCAGGAAATGACAAAACGAAATGACCTCATCGTAGATGGCCAGCAATGACGTCATCAGGGATGGCCGGTAATGATGACATGGCGATGGTGCCAGAAGTGATGTCATCGGGGATTGCCGGAAGTGACGTCATCGGGGATGGTCGTCGGATGTGATGTAATTATGGTGGAGCCAGGAGTGATGTCACCCATGGATTGGATTATGGGATCATGGCCATTTTGAGAACATGGAAGTA
Source organism: Polypterus bichir lapradei (assembly GCA_026402145.1). NCBI lineage: Eukaryota > Metazoa > Chordata > Cladistia > Polypteriformes > Polypteridae > Polypterus > Polypterus bichir. The sequence continues at coordinate 7,519,641 of JANRMT010062818.1, read as the reverse complement.
TGGTCAGTGAAATATTGTTTTTCTTCATTGTTTCTGTAGATGGAAAGAGAGAGACAGTTAGTACTTATAGTCAACCCTTTATCTTGCGAAATATCACTCACCTTAGGACTTGTTGGCTGCTTCCTAAACGTGCCTGTGTGACAATGGAAATAAGATATTTCAGCATCAATGTTTAATTAATGTTTGAAATATGAAATAACAAACACCACTACTTTATAATTACTAAACTACAGAATCAAACACGTTCAGCCATCCTTTTTTAAACCTGTTTATTCCAATTAGTGGCTGTGTTAAACTAGAGCCTATTATGATGACAATGGGCATAAGACACCTCAACTCTAAAAAGGACACCAGTTCATTGCAAAGCATCCCCACTCAGAATGGATCAAATTAGAGCTGGCAATTAATTGTCAATGTCCATGACTGGGCTTCCAAGCTAGATGAGTTAATGATGGAAATCCAATGCAACTATTTATTTTTTGGATCTCAATATATACAACTATTCATATAACCCAGGCTTAATTTGATCAATTGTAAAAAATTAAAACAAAACTCATTTTTTGCTGGCCAGAAGTTTATGTAGATGTCATATATGTCTGCATATTCACTATTTTTTTGTCAGTAGTTATTACAATGAGTGAGTCAATAGTCTCATCAGCTTTTGAGTGCCCTACTGTTATATTTATAAATATACAAAATAGTTAACTTATTTTATTTTAATGTGTAAAGTCATGTTATATAAATATTTTTGAGGTGACATCGTTAAATGGAAAAATAAAACAGTAATTTTTCAATCAATTTTGTTACAAACCAAACTTACTTTATGATTGGATTTACAGGTTGTGTAAAGCAAAGGTGCAACAGTCAGTTACCACTAAGGATGTCATAATGAAGAAATAGATTATTTTGATTGGTGCTCCTCAATTAATAGTTTCTTGGTAATTATATTACCACTCCCACTTTATTTTCCCTTGCATTTGTCTGTAAGATGTAGACTCCTGGCTACTAGGCTTAAATTAAGAAACAAAATAATACAATTTATTGATAAACCCAATAATTATAGAAATATGATAACCTGTCTCGTGTATTGGCTTTTATATCAATGTATATGTAATACAGAAGTATATTTAGAACTTTTCTACCTTTGGAACTTTCGTGCAACTTTACAGTCATCTTCCACTTGCTGAGGTTGTCCGTGTCCATGTGATATCTTCAGACACTGATCTTCTTGGTATTCTAAAAATTCAATACAAATGTTTATGGTTGCGACCTTGTCCATCAAACCTGAAAACCCATCTTTTTCACATTTTATATGTGCTGTATTCATGCATGTATTTCAACTCTGTTTTTATGTCTATTTACCAATATACTCATGTACTTTTTCATTTAAAACTAATGTCTTTGCAGCTCATGTGAGTTATGTGTAAGTTATGTCTTGCAATGTTTCTTCTGTGGCTTGCTTTGTGTTTTTGTTTGGTTTAAAAAGAGCTTTGTGATGTTGCTCACTAGGAAAGGGGCTGTACCACATGTGACATAATGTATAGCTGATTAATTAATATTTAGATTTTTAAATTACAAGTCACAAAAGTGAAGCACCATACAAAACATATTCTATAAAATGCTGCATATGTTTCTTCCAAATTAATTCCTACTTCATAATTCTATCTTAAATTTCCAAATGACCAACTTAAAACACAACACTGTCTATGCTTTCTCTTCAACAAAGCTATCAGAAGTGAAGTATGAGGTTGATGTAAAGTAAAATTCAAGGTCATATTACTCTCCTTGTGTTTCTGCCTAGCTGACATATTTCATTAGTCCAAGACATGAAGGCACAATCACTCTGCATTTAAATTAAATGTCTTGGAAAATGCCTGATAAGATGTCTGAAGCTAAATGGTCACAGAAAGCCTATTAAATAAAACTAATTAAAATGTAGATTCACGGTTTCATGTTTTATATTGTGTACTATTGCCCATCAAATGTTTAGATTCAGATAATAATGTTCTGTTAAAATGGATAACAATTAACTAATAGTCTATTTAAAAAGACCCCATTTTTGAAAAGTGCAATTCACTGTCTATTCAAGGTCATAATGGACTTTGTCAGTTCATTATTAACAACAAAATGTATGGCAGAATGAAGAGCAGCAGAAGGGGTTCTTTATGCATTACCTTATTTTCCTGATATTTAGCTAAAAATAGACTTGGATAAGGGTAAGATTACCGCTCTCTTTTTATATACTGGGCTACTCATTTTTTATTCAAGCATCTAATATTCAAAAGGGGCTCATATACAGCTATTGCTACAATAAAGATGAAGAGCGATCATGTAGCTGTTTTGAAATAAGATAGTTGCAATTAATTATATTTTATATACAAAAAATTGAGTAACAAGTGCACAATTTCTTTGTATTAATAGTTCCAATATTTCACATCTTGTATATAGTTTTGGAAATCAATAAATTAGTTTTCCTTATAAAAGAAAATGTCAACTTGTATATTCCTCATCTAATGTTCCTCATATTCCATGACGAAGTATGTCTTAATTTAAAGGGAGCAAAAAAAAATAAAAAATTTTGTTAGTGAAATAATACAACTGTGTAAAAGGAAGGCAGGAAGGTGACCATTGTTGCACTGAATGACAGTGTGCGAAAATATATTGAATGTTATGTACCCCTGAATGGCAACAATAAATTATATCTCATATTTATAGGTAGCTAAAGAATCTCAGTTTTATTTTAATTAAAGAAGTCTGCATTCATTTGGCAAAGTGGAAAAACAAAAAGTAGAGGACATTGCTTCCAGCAAAGAAAAATAAGCAAAAAAAAAATGATTGAATATTAAATCAGTAACAGATTGAAGGGAAATGCAGAGGCAGAAGGATAGAGGAAAGCTGCAGGCAGTAAGTAGACTGAATAAGAAATATACAGAAAAAAAGGGTTCTTGAAATAATTTGTAGCTGGTTTTCAGCCTTATATTTTTGTGTCATTGGAATGCTTAACCCTACTTGTGCAAAGTGTTTCAAAGTGACCTCAACTGCAGTGTGCAGGAATGTATCTACTTAGTTTAAAACATCTGGGGGGTCCTGACAGGCTATTCCATAACACTGACTTTTTTCGCTTATTCACTTATTTTTGTATTTGCCATATTTCACAATACTACTTTACAATTAACATGATGTGTGACATTTTATTAATATAATTGTAATTGAGGATATGGTATATGTTATTTACAATTTTACTATGTTTCCTATGTTATCATTTAATAATTGATACATAACAATAATGTTTTTGTTTGAAAATAATTATTAAAAATTATTTCTTGCTCTTGAGCACTAGCATGTATTCTAGTTACGGCTCACTTTCGTTTTCTTTACTTGATGCCATGTTTAATTAAATTTCATATTTTTACTTAAGCCCATGTTGCAGTTGTTTATTGTTTTCCAGATTCAAATATAAAGCCAATAAACCATTATTTTGTAAAACTCAGTATTGCCTGGGTGTGCTGTTAACTCTCGGGACATTGTTTTTGTGGATTTTGCACATTCTCTCTTGGTCTACATGGTTTTCACAGGGTAGCCTGCTTACTTCCTATATGACAAGAATGAATGTTACATTAACCACAGCTGCATTTATGCGCAGGCTATACTGATCTGCAGAGGACAAAAATTAGTAAAAATTAATAAATTGTTTTTTCATTTTTTCCAAAGAAATGTTACTGCTAAAGTGGGTGATTGGGTCTTCTTTAAATCCATCCATCCATTATCCAACCCGCTGAATCCGAACACAGGGGTCTGCTGGAGCCAATCCCAGCCAACACAGGGCACAAGGCAGGAACTAATCCCGGGCAGGGTGCCAACCCACAGCAGGGCACACACAAACACACACTAGGGCCAAATTAGAATTGCCAATCCACCTAACCTGCATGTCTTTGGACTGTGGGAGGAAACCAGAGCACTAGGAGGAAACCCACGCAGACACGGGGAGAACATGCAAACTCCACGCAGGGAAGACCCGGGAAGCGAACCCGGGTCTCCTAACTGCGAGGCAGCAGCGCTACCACTGCGCCACCATGCCGCCCTCTTCTTTAAATCGAAATTACAAATTACTTCCAAATGGGGAAATATAATGGACGTGAACTTTAGATGAAAGAGGTGTGATTGTTTTAGTTACACACCTAGTAATTTTTATTTCCATTTCTTGTTTGGTTTGACTTTATGTCAATCACATTGTTATGCAATTCTTAACATATAAAGTTGTGCAGTGTTGCAGAGTTGGCTAAAGTTTTTAGTAAGTTGTTGATGCAACCATGACTGATCATGGAAGGTACAATAGTGGAGCATAAAAAAGAAAAAGAGTATTGTTAAAGTAGGACACTAAGAAAAATGCCAAATTTTACTGGATTTTTCAAAGCACTTTTCAGTGACGTTTTGGAATTTGGCACATCTTTTGAGGCAGACAATGTTGCCAATGTCAAAGAAAACAAGAAGGGACTAGCTGTGGCAGGAGAAGCTGAGACAGGTTCAGCAGCAGGCATAGTGAAAGAAATAGCACTGCCAGTACCAGAGACCACAAAGGCTTCATCTCCACAAATAATTTGGATGACCAGTGGCATTGTAGCTAATGATTGTCTCTGCAACACTGATCTATCTGGGTGAAGTAAGGAGTCTAATTATAATGGGTTAAGAATGGGCTGGAGTTATGTCAAAATAACAATGTGGACATCACAGCCTCAAAATGCTTGCCCATAAACCAGAAAAAAATTCTTAAAAAAGTGAAACTCATAAATGGTGATATGTGCCAAAGGAATGGATAGCTATTTGATTCCCCAACCACCAGGTCTGTGTTTTACCTTGCTTGCTGTCTCTTCTGAAATAGCCAGTCCTCCTTTGAAGCCAGTTACAGTGACTAGAAAATGGCAGAGAGTGTTTAGGTGAACGTGATGATGGATAGATAGATCTTTATTTGTCCCAAGAGAATAATAATAGCCACAAGAAGGCAATGATAACTTACTTTAAACTGATGCTGGATGATGGAAAAATTGACTTGGAAATGAAAAACAATATATGAGTCTCAATGTGTACTTTATATTGGACTGAGGTTTTGAAAAGAGTGGTGACAATTGTAAAAGTTTTGATGGAGTGGGGATTGGCTTTCTAAGGCACCAATAAAATATTTGGCAGGTGTAGGGGAAAAATCTTGATCCCAGTTCAGTTCAGTATTTGTACATAATAGGTTCTATGCACTCTTAAAATATATAAGCATAAGAAATTTATTTTAAAAAGACGCATTTGGGGCACCCCATGTAACATGCATCACTGTTGCATAAAATCACGGGTGTGCTACCAATCTTTTGTTAAATGAACCCATTATAGTGTATGAAAATACAAAAGTATATTTGGCATATAGCAGAAAATGTGTTAATCTAATATAAACGTGATATTCGATCATCCTGTATTAGGTTACACAGAGAGATACATGATACTTCATTCTGATTAAGGAGCGACCTTGAGGGTTTACATACAAGAATGAACTCTTCATACTTTGACTAGTTAGAATACAACTAAAAAATTTAATAGATGAAAAATGTTATATATATATATATATATATATGTATATTTTGTCGCAGGTGGCTGGGTGTGGTCACCAATCAGCCACCTACTTAAGGAGCCGCCGCCCTGCAATCAAGGCTGGAGTCGGGTGAGGAGGAAGACAAGGTCGTGGCAGAGGAGGCAAGGAGAGGCCCGTGTGTTTGTGTGTGAAGACAGTGGCTAGTGAGAGCCTAGACTTTGGGGAACTGGGGGTTGGTGGCGGTGCACTTGACTTTGTGATATAATTGTGTAAATAAACGTGGGTGATGGAGCAAATGGTGTCCGCCGCTATATTTCACAGTGGCGTAGTCGGCAGGATGCTCCACCTGGGTCAAGGTGGGGACCTGCATTCCAGAAATTTTCTTTGAAAGGCCTGGCGCAACAGGGGAGCCCACCCACGTGCCGCAGGGGCGGCGTGCACCCAACCCCGCAGCAACAAAGTGCTGTATGGACCATTGGGGGTCCATTGTAGGACTTTGTAATTAAGGGGCAGCTCACCGACACGGAGCCCAGCAAGGGGACTGCCGAGAAGGTGAGGCTGGAGCTGTGGAAGTCACAGCAGCAGCGATGCTGCCCAGAGAGACGCTCTCCAGTGAGAGAGGAGAGCGTGAAGGCCGACCAAAAGTCCCTCCTCAATACAGGCACGGGATTGGACAGTGTGTCCTGTTCTCTCAACAGCAGTTTTCCCATAGAGAGCAGTCCGTCGGTGGAACCCTGCACAAGGTAAGCCCACCGCCGGGAGGTCCCAGCTAGCGGGGGAGTACTGTCGCAGGTGGCTGGGTGTGGTCACCAATCAGCCACCTACTTAAGGAGCCGCCGCCCTGCAATCAAGGATGGAGTCAGGTGAGGAGGAAGACAAGGTCATGGCAGAGGAGGTGAGGAGAGGCCCATGTGTTTGTGTGTGAAGACAGTGGCTAGTGAGAGCCTAGACTTTGGGGAACTGGGGGTTGGTGGCGGTGCACTTGACTTTGTGATATAATTGTGTAAATAAACGTGGGTGATGGAGCAAATGGTGTCCGCCTGTGTGTGTCCGGGCCGCTATATTTCACTATATATATATATATATATATATATATATATACGTACACATGTTTTCTCCTACACAGGCATGATAATAGAAATAAAATGTGTATGTCAGAAGTAATAAGTGAGTCTGACCAATTTTTAAAGTCTCATATAGTATAATTTAGTAATACAGGAGTAGAAACTCCCTTGTATTTTTCAACCTCATGCAAAGAATTTATTTGAGCTCAAGTGTGCTCAGAAATTGTTGAGGAAGTTAAACTGGCCAAATACTTTTCAATCAGTATTGATTCAGGTCCTAAAGTTTCACGTGTAGATCAGCTTATATTTGTCCTCTGTTATGTGAAACCTGATTGACAATGCAGATAATATGTTATGGGTTTACAAAGGTTTGCAAGTTTAAATTATTAAAACCAGTCCACTAATTGAATGGGTTCTGTGTGCAACACACACTTACTGAATCTTGCTTGAGCAAATACCGTCAGCTGTTGCATAGAGGAAAATTAATGTTTGAACTTTGTGCAAAGTTTATTCAAATTCTGCTCCAAGGCAGCGGTTAGGTGGAAGTTGGTAACTGTGGGATTGTGCCCCAATGAAAAATCATTGGATTGAAAATCTCAAATCTTGCTTTTATACAACATAAGCTCCTCAAACACAAGCCACACAGGCACTATGCAGATACTATGGCAATATTCAAAAATCCTTGAAGAGTACTGCAGATGACACCAACCAGAGCCTTGCAACCAAAGATGATGCAAGATCACTATACATAAAATTGATAAATTCAAAGTTGCTTTTCTATGCAGCAAGTGGAATTGTGTTCTTCAGTATTTTCAGAAGGTGTGTGTTACATTGCAGGCTACAGAGCTGAATTGGGGGGGGGGGGGGGGCATCCCCATTGAATTGAACGCAAACATTGAGGCCCATTTTGTGACTCGCCACAACCCACTACCCTTATAACAATGGCATGCCCCACTTAGTGTTTGAGGAACACTGATCTAAATCATTTCTTTCACTTGAGAGTGACTTGCTTCACAAATTGGACTTTACAGACCTGAACAATGACTTTGCTGTTAAAAAAGAAGATATAACTTCTAAAGGTAAGTTTCTACCTATGTAAATTACTTTATGATTTTAATTTGGATTCTTACTGCGTTGCTTTTATTTTAGGCTCCATTGCTGACTTATTAATTCTTGGTTAGAGATGGTGTGTATTGTGTGGGCCTTACTGAACTGAGGTAACGCCCAGGGATGTGTTGTATGGGGTGTTTTTTTTGTGAAATGAATGCCTTGCCAAGACTGTATCTCTGTTTTCTTTGCTTGCTGTGGTACTTGCTCTTGCTGCACTTGTGTTGTGCTGGTATGGCTACAAAGTATAATTTTAATCTTTGACACAGCATACTCCATCTCTCTCTACAAATTTGTCTTCATCTCAGATTCTGTTTTTCTGGTTCTTGTGGCCATCATTAAGGTTTGACAATGCATACTCTTACTAATTAGTGACCACTTGTTTTTCTTGTGTAGTGGCTATTCAAATCTAGTCAATTCCTAAGCTTTGATTTTACATATTAGTTACACTCAGAAGAGGTGTTCTTTTTTTCTTTTGATTGGTATATAGTTTATATTGCAGTGTGGCCCCAGCAACGATTCAAGCACAGGGTCCCCTAAGCCTCCTTATGACATTAAGAGTCCATTTTAAATTGGCTGAATGTAAGCAAGTGAAAGCAAATGAATGTATATGTTATACCTTGTGATGGATTAGTAAATAAATGGTCAGTTAGTTCAGGAACATGGAGGGTCAATATTTTGAACTGAATATTTGAACTTTGTTTTACGAGTCTGAGGACAGATCCATATTTGTAGCTACTTTTTCAAACAACTTTACACCTCTGATCAGTGGCAAATCTTCAATTTTCTCTCTGAAATACAGTACATAACTTCGGCACAGTCCATTATATCTGCAATAGAAAGCATTTTTATAATTTTTATAATTCTTATACTATCTCATTTACCTCTATCTCCCACATTGACATATTGAATCAGGCATAAGCAATCTACAGAAGACGATTCACCAATCAAAACACAGTATGTGCTAGAGCCCACCCACTCAACGATGACAAGTGAAAGTGACAGTTTTATTTCAAACTGCATTTCATGATGTGTTTGGAGGAATATTACAGACAAAATTAAATAAATAAATAAATAAATACATAAATAAATAAGCAACAAAAACATTTCATGACACATTTATTGCTTTATGCTCACATGTCAAAGTACTTTTATTCATTTGCATATTTGTTTATCTATTTATTTAATTTTGTCTGAAATATTCCAGGGGCGGCACGGTGGCGCAGTGGTAGCTCTGCTGCCTCGCAGTAAGGAGACCCAGGTTTGCTTCCTGGGTCCTCCCTGCGTGGAGTTTGCATATTCTCCCTGTGTCTGCGTGGGTTTCCTCTGGGTACTCCGGTTTCCTCCCACAGTCCAAAGACATGTGCAGATTAGGTGGATTGGCAGTTCTAAATTGGCCCTATTGTGTGTGTGTGTCCTGTGGTGGGTTGGCATCCTGCTTGGGATTGGTTCCTGCCTTGCGCCCTGCGTTGGCTGGGATTGGCTCCAGGAGACCCCCGTTTGGATTTAGCGGGTTGGAAAATGGATGGATGGATGAAATATTCCTACATACAGGAATACAGTTCACACTACAGTAATGAACTTTACAAAGACAGTAAACCAACAAAATATTACATTTTCTGAATGATAAGACAGTGACAACTTTTTAGTCTGGTTACAAATTTTGCAAAGATGCTGGTTTAATAGACATGAGATTCAAACAGTGGGCTCTACAAAGCTAAATTTGCTGAAATGCTTTACACTTGAGTATCAGATGATTGAAGATAATTTTAAATAAAAGCAGCCACAACTCCTAAAAGGCTTATTGAATTGCATTGTCACAATATTTTAGGTGTCATAAGGTTGATGTTGCTTCTTTCATCGTGCACATTATACCAATCAGTTTCTTCAGTATGGTTCATTCCCTGCTTGCCAGACATGTACTAGTATTTATAGAGCAATTATAGATCGCTCAGTTATTTACACCTTATATCCAATGTAAAGGTTACATTTATTGCCTAAAAATTTGAATACTGTATATCCTTTCAATTCATGTTTGTTTGAAGCTTTACAGTCTAGATGTTTTTCTGCTATGTGCTCTGACTTCATGGGTTCTCTACTGCATTACATTCAGCATTCATTCTTTTTTAACCTGTACTGTACACATATGCCTACTTATCTACGTAATTTACCAGCATGACTGTATTTCCTGCTTTGAAGATTATAACTCCCAACTCACTCTACAAAATAACTCTAAAATGCATACCCACCATGGAAAAGTTGACTAATGTAAGTAAACAGTTTCGTACAAACTTCCTTAAACTCATCACAAACAAAACAGTTTTACTTCCTATGGGAGCAACTTGACAATGTCTGAATCATGACACCTCAATAAAGCAATGTTTTCAGTTGACCTTTACATCCCACAGATATGTTACAGTCAAAATGTGTCATCTACAAAATCATGAGATAGACACTACCTCTCCATATCAAATGTTAAAATTCTTTATCTTTGTCTTGTTTTCTCTTTTATTATTTCTAAGCTGGACAGCTGCAGTTTTTGTTTTAATGGTCTTCATGAGGAAAGTACAGTATCAAAAAGCTGCAAGTTCAGAATGAAGCTGATAGAGTTTTGACCTCAATGCACTGAACAGACCTCAATGACTTTCATTTTGTTTAAGATGGCTTCAGGTATTGAATCATCTTTAATAATAAACTTTCTTCTATGCAAGGTTTTTGTTCCATATATTGCACATACTTTATAAATTTGTTAGACAACTGAGATCTTTGAACACTGTCATTCAAAACACCTTTACACAATATTTGAAAAATTAGCTTTATGGCTTCTTCTTCTTAAACTCTCTTTAAAAGTCTATTTGTGAGCTTCTGCCTGTCAAGTCCAGCTTGAAATAGGTCTGAATAAATTTGTTATGCCTTTACTGTTACATTTTTCTGATCTTTTACATTCCCATCTTGGGTTTTGTTTAAAGATTTCAGTGTTGTTAACAATTTTATGCTTTAAAAATGCTGTAGGATAAGAATGGGCATCCTGGCCAGGGAGGAGCATGAGTTATTACTTGGATGGGAGACCCAAGAGGAACACTGGACAGAATGGTCAGCCAGGTAGAAAGATAACTCTTTGCCCAGCCGGTTTAAAATAATGGATGGTCCAGCAGAAGATGGAACTTGGGGATGGTTCCATCCCCTATGCACTAGGTGGCAATGAGTGGTCCTCATATGAGAACTGAGTCAGGACACCCGCAGGGGTGCTAGGGAAATGAAGTCTGGAAGTGCAGCCTGTAGAAGTCCCTTGGGATCGATAGAGGGGGCTGTCAGTGGAGGACCATTATGGCCCGAAAGTGCTGCCTGGAAGACGTGTCGTAGACCCGGAAGCATTCCTGGGTCTGGCATAAAAAGAAGCCCGTTGCTATACATGGACGAGTCAGAGTTGGGAGGCAGTGGGCAAAACTCAGTGGTGGTGAAGAAGGAGAAAGAAGCTTAGTGTGTATTTTTATTGTCCATTGTGGATGGATGTGGACTAAAAATCTAAGAAAGCTCTGTGTGTTCACTTTGTCTTTATGATAATTACATAATATGCTATTCTAAAGATGTAATTGGTTGTCGTTATGAATACTGTAGCACCATACCAGTGCTTACCTGCACCGAGGGCCAATCAATTCTCTCTAAATCTCTATCCTTAAAAAAAGGACTACTTATTGCGGCTGCACTAGCTGGAATTCTTAGGTAACTTTGGCTGGCTTGCCATTTTATTGATTGCCCTGCAGAGGTGTTAAATTCTGAGATGTAGTCTATAAACAATACTCTAGCATAACAGTTATTATCTGGCTGTGTCAGAATGGTATGAAATGTATGGAATATAGTCTTATCTGTGTCTTGTGTGCAGCATAACGATCACCTTCCTAGGTAATGCTGCAGAAGGTAAATATGTTATTGGTTTTGTGTTTGTATTTGGCTTCCACAAAAGTTAGACAGATAAAATTACAATTAACAGAACTATTCTTCATCAATAAAACATCAACATTCTTCAGCATAGAGACAGCTCAAGTGATGGTGAACGTGTAGATGGACTTATATAAGAACTGGTGGATTGACACAGGACATAAAGCTAAAATCAGATATACAGTATATGAAAAGGTTTGGGAACCCCTCTTAATTCTTTGGGTATTTGTTTATCATTGGCTGAGCTTTCAAAATAGCATCTTCCTTTTAATATATGACATGCCTTATGGAAACAGTAGTATTTCAGCAGTGACATTAAGTTTATTGGATTAACAGAAAATATGCAATATGCAACATAACAAAATTACACAGGTGCATAAATTTGGGCACCACAACAGAAACATTACATCAATACTTAGTTGAGCCTCCTTTTGCAAATATAACAGGCTCTAGACACCTCCTATAGCCTTTGATGAGTGTTTGGATTCTGGATGCAAATATTTTTGACCATTCTTCCATACAAAATCTCTCCAGTTCAGTTAAATTTGATGGCTGCTGAGCATGGACAGCCTCCTTTAAATAATCCCATAGATTTTCGATGATATTCAAGCCAGAGGACTGTGATAGCCATTCCAGAACATTGTACTTTTCCCTCTGCGTGAATGCCTTTGTAGATTTCGAACTGTGTTTTGGGTCATTGTCTTGTTGGAATATCCAACACCTGCGTAACTTTAACTTTGTGACTGATGTTGAACATTATCCTGAAGAGTTTGTTGATATTGGGTTGAATTCATCCGACCCTCAACTTTAACAAGGGCCCCAGTCCCTGAACTAGCCACACAGCCCCACAGCATGATGGAACCTCCACCAAATTTGACAATAGGTAGCAGGTGTTTTTCTTGGAATGCGGTGTTCTTCTTCTGCCATGCAAAGTGCTTTTTGTTTTGACCAAATAACTCAATTTTTGTCTCATCAGTCCAACGCACTTTGTTCCATAATTAATCTGGCTTGTCTAAATGAGCAGTTGCATACAACAAGCTACTCTGTTTGTGGCGTGAGTGTAGAAAGGGCTTCTTTCTCATCACCCTGCCATACAGATGTTCTTTGTGCAATTGCACTGAATTGTAGTATGATGTACAGATACACCATCTGCAGCAAGGTGTTCTTGCAGGTCTTTGGAGGTGATCTGTGGGTTGTCTGTAACCATTCTCACAATTTTGTGCATATGCCGCTCCTGTATTTTTCTTGGCATGCCAGACCTGTTGGGTTTAATAGCATCTGTGCCTGTGGCCTTCCATTTCCTGATTACATTCCTTACAGTTGAAACTGACAGTTTAAACCTCTAAGATAGCTTTTTGTAGCCTTCCCCTAAACCATGATACTGAACAATCTTTGTTTTCAGATCTTTTGAGAGTTGCTTTGAGGATCCCATGCTGTGACTCTTCAGAGAAGAGTCAAAGGGAAGCACAACTTGCAATTGACAACCTTAAATACCTTTTCTCATGATTGGACACACCTGTCTATGAAGTTCAAGGCTTAACGAGCTAATCCAACCAATTTGGTGTTGCAAGTAATCAGTATTGAGCAGTTATATGCATTCAAATCAGCAAAATTACAAGGGGACCCTAATTTTTGCAGAGCCAGTTTTTCACATTTGATTTAATTTCATACAACTAAATACTGCTTCACTAAAAATCTTTGTTCGGAAAACACCCCAGTACTCAGATGATCCTAAAAAATGAAAGACATACCACTGTTATATTTTTTGTTGAAAGTAAATTATTATGAAGGCTGAGAGGGGTTCCCAAACTTTTTCATATGACTGTAACTGGTTCACTACTGTCATAGAGGATGCAGGTTTGCTGGTATTCTGCCTTGAACGCCATTTTAATGGATAGATGGAGGGATGTAGTCTGTGGCCATATGCTTCCCCAATGTGATAGGTGGCAGCATCTGTCTAGTGTATCTCCTACAGTATGTGCACACCTGTAGAGCGGCATGGGAGTTGTAATCCCACAGGGAGGCCCTACTAGGTTTCTTGGGAACTGGAAGGGGTAGCTGTGGGAAACAGCATTCCTCATTTTGGAGAGATTACGTCTTACCCGGAACTCAGGTGCAATGTGGGGGGTAGGAAGTACCTATAAATGAAGCTGCTCCACCTCACCCTGGTGAGTTAAATTGGGTGTAGAGGACAGAAAAAGGTTGCCTGGGAGTAAGAAGTGGAAGAAAGAAAGAAAGAAAGAAAGAAAGAAAGAATTGTATTGGTTGGAATTGTGATTTTTTTTAAAGAAGCCAGTTTAAAGGTATTTCCTTAAAATAAAAAGGTTCATTTTAAACCCGGGACTTGTCTGTTAAATTGTTTCTGGGGTTGGGGTGCGCTTATGTCCCCTAGAGTTCACACAAGCTAAACCTAAAATAACATTAAGCCAGAGGATTGGTGCGGTACAAGAAAGGTATATTTACCTTAAAAGCTATATAATTGCTTCTAAAAATAACTACAAAACAATAAAAATTTAACAATACATGAATATAAATTTTATTACCGTAATTATTAATAGTATTCTTTTTTCGCTTATTTATACTTTCTATTACTACATTGAGATAGTTAAGCTATCTTCACTACTGAATGAGGGGGAGAGATTGGTCTTCATTTCAAAAGCACAGAATTATGGGAATGCATTTTCATGTTTATGCTGTGCATTACTTTTTCCAAAACTTTCCATGGCAGTTATTCTGCAATCAGTTGTTAATAATTTGTTTTTGACCCGCTTTAATTCCCTGATTAAATTTTTGGCACTTGCTTCTCTTAAAAATGCCTTCACAGTTTCCCAGAGTATACATGCAGAGACCTCTAGGGATGCGTTTGTCTCCAGAAAATATTTAATTTGCTTGGATATGAATTCTGTACAGTTCTCATCAACGAATGACAGGGGGGTTAAGATGCCAGCTATGAAATAAGTGTGCAGAGCATAGTAAGTTAAGCTTCATGATAAGAGGGCATGGTCAGAGATAACAATAGCATTGCACTTACACAGTTTTATAATGGAAAAAAAATCTTGTTTATGAAGACATAATCAATTCTTGAGTAACAATGAAGAACTTGTGAGAAGAAGAAATATGCTCTTAGGTTGGGATTTAAAAACTTCCATGGGTCTGATAAGTTCAGATCCATTATATACTTTATGATTATTTTTGCAGTATTAGATGTTATTGCTGCTGTAGCTGGTGTGGATTTAAAACACAATTAAAGCCTCTGACCATTATAATTTTATGAATGTTCACATTAGGAATGATGCAAATACATTTTGGATGAAATCTCTATCATCCAGATTAGGTGCACAAATATTTATCAGAAGCACTTTAGTATTAAATAAATTATCCATCACCATGCCATATCACTATTCAGGATCAGATATTACATTTGACGCTACAAATGGGATAGTTCTGTGTATTAAGATTCCCAAACCACTTGTTTTCTTTGTATAGCTAGTGTAAATAATTTGGCCAATCCAATCCTTTGCAGTGAGTGAATATTTTCTTTCTCTTTAATTCATGATTTAGACCTTTCACATTCCAACTTACAAAGTTCACTGACCATAAAAACATTGCTTCTGAACTTTTGTTGATATTTTGCAGTCTTAAAGTTAAGGTAGTACATTTTTACCTTGACCTAGATTTCATATTATTTCCAGGTGTTATGACTATGAAGCCTATTGTTGTGTAGGCATTAACAGTTATTGGGGTAGAAAGGATACATAAGAAATAGCAGAGCTCTTTTTCTCTCTCCCTCGCCCCCTAATTTGCCTTCCTGAGCAAGGCAGACCTCACTTCACAAAGTCCCGGTCCTCTGAAATGCCAAGAGAGACAGAGCACATCCAGAAAAGAATGACCCATTCAAACCCCTCCCCCTGGGACTTTGGAAAGTACAGTCTCAGTGCAATAAACCTAGTGAATGATGTTAAACAGTTCCCATGGAGACTAAGATAACGTATGATAGTACATTCCCAAAACAATAAATAAAAGGAAAAAAGGAAAAATGGGAGAAAAAAACTCACTATAAATACCTAGCTATTGTGTGCTTGTCAAAAAGTATATATATACAATTAAACAAAATTTAATATAATAAAATAATTGAAGTTTGAAAAAAAGGGGGAAAGGTAGCTGAAAAGGAAGTAGAATACATACTGTAGTAATGATAAATGTCACATTACAAATGGTCCAAACACAACTTCATGTACCTTCTCAGACAGAAAGAGGAATTTATATTTGAAAATAAACACATTCATGTTTTCCAATTTCTCACCTTCAGCAGCTGCTACATGTACCACATTTTACAGAATTAAGCAGCACTTACACAAAGCCAAAATCAGATACAGCTTCTTGTGTCTTGCTAAATTGAAAGTGGTTATTCAAGGCAAGTTCTGCATTTTTAATTCTCCAGATGAAGTAGAAAAAGAGCTAAGAAAACTGATCCTAACACTTTTTGAAATACAGTTGTGAGTCAGATCGTGTCCTGGCAAGGCAAAGAAGATTTTATCTGCTATTTGATCAATGAGACTTTTGCCGTAATTATACATTCTATTTTCTTCTTGGCTATTTTTATGTTTTAATTACAGTTACAATTTTTTTTCTTCTCCCCAAAGGGGACTGTTTAACATCATACCCTTGGTTTATTGTATTAGGATTGTACTATCATACTTTATGTGCTTATCCGTGGCTACTGTTTAACATCATTCCCTGGTTTTACTCTTTCGGGACTGTTTACATTTGTATTCTAGGTTTATAGTTTTCAGACTTTATTTTCAATAGATATCTCTACTTTAATCCCTCTACACTCGCTGCTGGGGGGCTTGTTTTGTTTGGGACATGCTTTGTCTCTGGGTATGTCAGAGGATTGGGACTTCATGAAGTGCCTTATGTGGGGAGACAAAATGGGGGAACAGGTGGGCTGGGGGGAGAGAAAGAAAGAAAGCAATTTCTAAACTATCCTTTTAACCCTTATAATTGTAAGTGCCAACACAACAATAGGCTTCATAGCAATAACTCCTGGCAAAATTGGAAATTAATGTTAAAGATATCTTATGTACTATTGTACTACCTTAATTTAAGACTACAAAATATCAACAACATTTCAGAAGGAATGTTTCTATGCCCAAGCAGTGAAGTTTGTGAGCTGGAATGTGAAAGGTGTCAATTATGAATTAAAGAGAATGTATTCTCTCATCTAAATGGTCTAAACACCAAGATAGTATTTTTACAGGAGACCCACTTATTAAGCAAAGATGGGACTGGCCAAATATTCCACTGGAGCAATACAAAGAAAACTAGAGGAGTGGTAATTTTAATACATTGAACAATTTAATTTGTAGTATCAGATGAGATGAACTATCTGATTCTGAAAGGAGATATGTGATCATCATGGGTAATTTATTTAATTATAAAGTGATTTTTATAATTATCTACACACCCAATATGGGTGATAAAGACTTCATCCATCCATCCATCCCTACTGTGAATGCTCATAAAATTATAATGGCCGGAGACTTTAATTGTGTTTTAAATCCAAACCTCGAAAGGTCTTCTACCACAGTGGCGATAACTGTTAACGCTGCAAAAAACAATTACACAGTTTGTAATTGCTCACAGCTTATCAGACCCTAGGAGATTTACAAATCCAAACTCAAGAAAATATTCCTTCTTCTTACCAGTTTGTCACTGTTACTCAAAAATTGATTATTTCTTTATATATACCCATTTTTTGCATACGATCAAATCTTGTTAGTACAAAGCTATTGTTACCTCTGATCATGCCCCTATGATAATGTAGCTCAAATCATTGTGCGCCACATACTCATCTCGCAGCTGGTGTCTTAACTCACTTTTATTAGCTGATGAGAACTGTACAGATTTATAACCAAGTAAATAGATCTTTTTAGAGACAAATACATTCTCAGAGATCTCTGCTGGAATACTCTTGAAACTCTGAAGGCATTTTTAAAAGGACAGATTATTTCATATCTCTCCCACAAAAATAAATTTGAAACCAAGAAGGCGTCTGAATGAATCAGTGAAATTACCAGAATATATCAAGAATACGCCAGGTTCCCAAAAGAGAATTTTATAGGAAAAGACAGGCTTTGCATTCAGAACACAACTTCTTTACAGCAAAACAAAGAGAACAACTATTTTTTTAAATTGTGACATCATTATAATGAACACAGAGAGAAGGCAAATAAAATCTTAGCTTAACAAATTTATAAGCAGGAAA
Organism: Polypterus bichir lapradei; assembly: GCA_026402145.1. NCBI lineage: Eukaryota > Metazoa > Chordata > Cladistia > Polypteriformes > Polypteridae > Polypterus > Polypterus bichir. The sequence goes on along the minus strand of JANRMT010062818.1, from coordinate 7,501,691 downwards.
TTTGCAATGCAATACCAGTAATTACCAAAACAGATGGAGACAAAATCATTGACCATAAAAGTATAATGCACACATCTAGAAACTAATGTAAGTCCTTATATTCTACTCAGTTTAAAGAAGACAAGACACAATCTATTGCGTCTTTCAGTGCATTACAAATACCACAGTTAGATACTCTTAGTGCAGAGGAATTGGATAAACCTCTGACGCACTCAGAATTACTAGACACCTGCTGCCTGTCCACTTCAGAGTGGACAAGCAGCAGGCCCTGATGGCTACCCTGCTAAATTAAAAAAAATGTTTAATTAAGTTAGCTCCCCTTTTATTAGCAACATTTATAGAAGCCAGAAACAATTAAATTCTACCTCAAACTTTTTGCCAAGCATTAATTGCCATCTTTCCTAAAAAAATAAGGACTTTTTACAATGTGCATCATACAGAATAAACCAGATTTATTAAAGGCAGACACTTAGCTTCCCATCTTCGACACCTATTCAATGTAATATATTCACCCACAAAGTCTAACAACTCAGAGATCTTATTATGTTGGATGCAGAAAAAGCATTTGATATGGTTGAATGGGACTATCTATTCACTAAATTGTACAAATTTGGGTTTGGCCCAAATTATTATGCATGAATCAAACTACTGTATATCAGTCAAGAAGCTTCAGTTTGTATTAACAACATTGTTTCAGACTACTTCAAACTAGAACATGGTACTAGACAAGGAATGCCCCCTATCACCACTGCTATTTGCAATCACTTTTGAGCCATTGGCAGTTCACATTTGAAATGCTTCTGAGATAAAGAGGATTATCAAAGAAGAACATGAACAGAAAATATCAGTATATGCAAATGATATGGTACTATACTGTATATGCAGTATATGTATAGATATAAGATCCACAAAATACTGTGCCTGGAGTCCTGATAGAACTAGCAGAATTTCAAAAGATATCTGAAATCAAAATTAATTTGAATAAAAGTATGCCCTTTCCAGTGAACTCTCTAGCGCACAATGCTAGTTTGGACATATTTTCTTTTAACATTGCAGATCAGTTTAAATACCCAAGAGTAAACATCACAAGTTAACATAATACTCTCAACAAAATGTTGCTGTCTTCATGGAAAAACTTGCATAGATGGTCTACCCTTCATCTCAGTTTAGCAGAGAGAATTAACACTATCAAGATGACCATCCTTCCTAAGCTTCTTTTTCTATTTCAAAGCATCCCCATTTATATTAACAAATAATTTTTAAGAAATTAGATTTAATCATAACCTCATTTATTTGAAAAAAAAAAATCATCAATGCATCCAAAGGGCAACTAGGCCTACAAAGACCTAAGGCAGAAGATGGCATGGCTCTACCTAACTTTCAGGTTTATTATTGGGCTGCAAATATACAAGCTAGAAAAACCTGGACATCAAAACAAATAACTGAACACACACAGGCTTGGTCTGTAACAGAAATAAAATCCTGCAGTACTTCTTTATATTCCTTGCTTTGTGCCCCAGTAAAATACAAGTTATTATCAATATACTTTCAACCGAATTGTGCTTCATTCACTCTTAATATGGAACCAAAGTAGGAAGTAGTTCATGATAAAGAAGCTTTTATCTGTCGAACCTCTGCACGATAACCACCCTTTTCCAACCTCTCAAACTTAAACAGTTTTTATTGTTTGGAAAACATACAGGATTAAATCACTTACAGATCTGTACATAGGTAACATTTTTGCATCCTACGAACAATTACACTCCAAATTTAGCTTCCAATCAACTCAATTTTTCCCACTATTTCCAATTAGAAACTTTGCTAAACAAAACCTGCCCATTTTTTCTCACTTCCAATCTACTTCTATTCCAGAAGAAATATTGATCTCTCTTGAGAACTCAGACAGCATTTGTATAATATATAAAAACATTTTAAAGTCCCTTCCTTTCAAAGATCCCAGGGTACAGTGGGAAAACAATTTCTTACTCAACATTTCAGAAAAAGAAATGTGTGGCAGCCATTCACTCTAGTTTCATATGCAAAATGCATACAATTATTCAACTTAAAATCTTTTATAAAGCACATCTGTCTTGTTTAAAATTGTCCAAAATCCTTCCAGGGCAAGATCCAACCTTTGAACGTTGCAGTCAAACTTCAGCCTCATTGGGCCATATGTTTTGGGTATGCAACAAATTAATCATTCTGCACCAATATCATTAAATGCCTATCTGAAGTCCTCTCCAGTTGTTTTAGAGAATAGCTTTTCACTGAGTTTGGACTTGTTTTTCAGGGAGACCTTCGATTCTGAGGTTATTCCTTCTATATCTATCTTCCAGTGCAGCCAGTTTATCAGCAATTACTTTGCATTCCGATTTTTAGCCGTTACCCTTTTGTCAGCGACGGATGTTGATTGTTCAAATATTTCAACAGAAGTCGTGAACTTTGCTTAACTTCTTTGTTTTTTTAGTCTTGTCCTTTTTGTGAGATGGACGGCTAGAGCTGAGCTCCTTTAGCAGCGGTGTTATTTTTTCCTTTTTTTTCCTACCATCTCGAGGTATGCTGTATTTACATAATAAGTGAGTATAAATAACTATGAGTAGCAAACATAGGGTTCAGAAAGAAAAGGATAAGGCAACTAAACTTTCACTAAAGTCAAAACTGGCCTCAAGGTCACTGTACGGCCTACCAGAGACTGACCTGGAACAGACGGGTGAAGGAATAGCTCTGCCAGCACCTGACACTACAGCATCAGCTCCAGCTCAGTGCGAAAGTATGGGTGAGGTGGGCAAGGATGATGCACGTTCATCTTCACTGTGAACTGCAGCTAATATCTTAACCAACAACCCAAGTCAGCAGCATCATCCTCAACCAGATTCACAGCTTCTCCAATGGAGTGCAAAGAAGACCAAAATGCAGTTTCCGAGCTGAAAGAAATTATTGCCATGTATTTATGGGGGGGGTTTGGAGGGCATAAATGATATAAAGAGTGATGTAAAGAAGGATATAAAGAAAGAAATAAATGACCTAAACAAGAAGACTGAGAAATAGCATAAAGATATAAAAGACCTGGAGAAACATTCAAGTACTAATTTTACTACAGCCTTTAAAGAAATTAAAAAAAAAAAAAATTATGAAAAAAATACAGGAACATACAAGTAAGTTAGAGAGTAATACTAAAGTACTCACCCTTCAGCAGTATGTCATTAATAATGTAGTAGTAGACTCAGTTGGCTAAACACCAGGGGCCTAATTTATAAAGCTGGCATATGCACAAAAAGATTTATAAAAGAAAACTTGACTAGAGACCTTGCATATTGAATATTTTGGAAAACTGGTAAATAACAACCCTCTTGATCAAGTAGGGAAATCCTGCTAAATGAACTCTCTCGCAAAAAATAATATATGTCACCAAGCTGTGTTTATAATGTGCATTATTGTGACAAACATTAAACCTCAAAAATGAAAAAAATAAATTAAATCCCTTTTAAGAGAGCCCAATACTCTGTATTTGCACTGAGTAACTCTTTGGGTTATTTGTCAGTTTCTATTGGCTACCTGTTGTCACTTTCCTGGGAAATGGCCTACAGGTCAAGAATGTCTTAGCAAAGCTTCCTTGCTGGAAGCCATTAAACAATGGTGATGCACTATATCTAGTTTTTATTTGGTGTGGGTGTGGATAAATTAAACATAACTTGTTTTCGCTAACGTTTAAAGGCAGTTTGCAGCAGTGTCTGGTTGATCTAGCGTTATCAGAGTGATTTACTGCACTCATATTCCAATAAGAGCCCCTAACAAGAGTAAAGCTCATTTTGTTAACCGTGAGCAGTGATATTTCAGGGATAAGTTTTCTGTGATACACGACAAGTCTGATAATTGCCTCAGCTTGGTCAAGCTGTGATTTGTTTATTTTGAGGCAAGGTAGCTTTGACAGACATAATGGTACTATAATTGGTGGCTGTCTTATTGCTAAGCTGAACCCTTAGTTTTTTATATGAACTACTGTATATTATTCATTCAAACACTGCCATCTTACGCCTTTCCCCAACCCCCAAAACAGGGGAAAGGAGTGCATGATCTTGTGCTTGTGCTTTCAGTTGCGGTGCATAGCCAGATATTCCTGAATGCAGGTGACGGCATCTTTTCTTCAGATGGGAAGCTGCTCTACCAGCTAGTGAAGTTCTAGATCATCGTGATTGCATATGTGTGATGTTGATTAGCATGCTCCATTTTCAAGGCAATGTTCAAGGTATGTTCACATACACATATTTACAAACTGATTGTGATACATAAAGAGTAAGTTACATAGAAATGTGTGTACACCAGGTTTTATAAATATATTTTTTTTCTGCATGCATTTTTCTGTTTTTTTATCATTTGCATATTTTCTTTCTCAAATCCTCAACAAGTTTTATAAATGAGGTCCTAGATCGCAACAGGACTAGATGCAGATGAGTTAAGCTTGGTCCACATTTTCATTACTCACTGCAACAGGGAAGTCTGGTCTTGATACAGTGTATAGTACAGTACTATTTATAGTTTAAAGTTTTTATCTACTTGTGCATAGCAACTCACCCAACATTCTTTATGTAAAATACCTATAATTTACAATGTCAACAAAGCACATTCAATATTTGTAGATATTAACAGTAAGGAACAACATAAATTGTAAAGAAATTAAAGATGGCAATAACAAAATCTGCCCATATATCAAAATAAACCCACTGACGTCATTTTAGGGAGATTTTACAGGTAAAAATGTAAACTGTTGTAACATTTTAAGCTATTAAGAAAATACAGCTATTATAATTTTATCTGTAGTCTTATTTCTATGACAGTTAAATTCCATGAAACACAAAAGCCAGAGAAATACTGAAGTACTAAAGACACTGCTTCACATAAGGCAGTTTTGACTTCCTAGAAGAAATAGCACAGGGACTCTTTGCCTCTAACATACCTTTTTAATCATTTAAAAGGGTAGTGATACATAAATCAGCACCTATCCAAGCACAAGGTAGAGAGAGAAAAAGACAAATCCTTCATCTCAGTGTTAAAATTTTAAATACTGTCTTATAAGACAATGAAAGAATTTTGAAATGCTGGTGGAAAAATCACAATAACAAAGCAGAATCTCAGTTTAGTAAAGAAAGGCAAAAATATTATTTTCCTTACTTTTCTAAATATTTTTTGTGAGTAATATGGTTCTTCAGTACCAAATTGCAACTATTTTAACTAGTTTGTTTGCTGAATAGACAATATTTCCATCAGGCTAAATGCAGAATAGGTCTGAATTTTTACAGAAGAGTGAATACAGATGAATAAAGTATTAGATTGTGTGTCTTCTTTAAACTCAGTAGAATATAAGGATTTATAGTAGTCTCTAAATGTGTGCATTATATTTTTATGGTCAATGATTTATCTCCGTCCGTGTTGGTGATTGCTGGGATTGCATTGCAAACTTCTTGCTTGTGGATTTGTTGAGCTAAGAGCTTATTAGCTTTCTCTCCATGTTCATAGTAATGATGTCTTGATTTAAAAATTAGTTGTTCAGTTTCTTTGGTTGTTAAGAGGTTGAGCTCTGAATGCAGAGTCTGCCTTTTCCTATGAAGAGCCTCACTTGGACACCTGGCACGTTCTTCATCTATTCTAGTAATTTCGCTGATTAGCTCTGATACCTTATTGGTTTCTGATTTATTTCTGTGGGAAAGATATGAAATAATCTGACCTCTTAAGAAGGCCTCTGAGAAAAAGAAACCTCTGAGGATATATTTGTCTCTAGGAAGAAACTGATTTGTTTGGATATAAATTCTGTACAATTCTCATCTGCTATTAGATGTGGGTTAAGATGCCATCTGCGAGGTGAGTGTGTGAGGCATAATGATTTTAGCTCCAAGGTCAGAGGGGCATGGTCAGAAATAACAATAGCGTCCTACTTGCAAGATTTAATCGTAATCAAGAAATTATTATCTATAAAGAAATAATCAATTCTTGAGTAGCAATGATGCACTGGTGAGTAGAAGGAATATGTTCTTGAGTTTGGGTTTAGAAACCTCCAGGGGTCTGATAGGTTGAGGTCAGATAATTGTCTTTGCAGTGTTAGATGTCATCCCTCCTGTGACAGGAGACCTATCTAAGAGTGGATTTAAAACACAGTTAAAGTCCCAGCCATTATAATTTTATGAGTGTTCACATTGGGAATGGATGCAAATACATTTTGCATGAATTCCCTATCATCAACATTGGGTGCATAAACATTTATCAAATCACTTTACAGTTACATAAATTGCCCATGACAATCACATATCTCCCTTCAGGATCAGGTACTACATCTGATACCACAAATGAGACTGTACTATGTATGAAAATTCCCACACCTCTAGTTTTCTTTTTAAAGCTGGAATGGAACATTTGGGCAGTCCAGTCTTTTTGCAGCCGGAACTGATTCTTGCTTAGTAAGTGGGTCTCCTGTAAACATACTGTTTTAGCGTTTAAACCTGTTAGGTGAGAGAATACTTTCTTTCTCTTTAATTCGTGATTCAGGCCTTTAACATTCTAGCTCACAAAGTTAACTGTCCCATCATGGAGACTGATTCTGAATTTTTGATGTCATTTTGTAGTCTTAACTGGAAGTGAGACAGCTTTAACCTTAATTTCTAATTTTCCCACGAGTTATTAACATGCAGCCTATTGTTACGTTGGTAGTTATAAGGATTAAAGGGATAGATTAGATGTAGCTTGCTCTCTTTATCTCCCCCACCCCCCTCCCCCGCATTTTGACTCCCCACGTGAGGCTGGACCCCACTTCACAAAGTCCCAGTCCTCTGACATACCTAGAGACAGAGCACGTCCAAAACAAAACAAGCCCCCCAGCAGCGGCGTTTGAGGATTAAAAAGTAGAGATATCTATTGCCGGTAAAGTCTAAATACTATAAGCATAAAATATAATCTTCAACAGTCTTGAAATATTAAGACAGTAAACCCAGGGAATGGTGTTAAAAAGTGGTCCTGGATAAGCATAGTAAACCCTAATGCAATAATAACAACAATAAACAAAGGGTATGATGTTAAAGTCTCCTTTAGAATAGTAAAAAAAAGAAAAAAAAATACTTTAATTTCTTCCATACATATGCCTATAATTGTAATTAAAACATAAACAAAAAGTGTCAGAGAAGAGAAAATGATGTATAATTATGGTACCTGTATCGTTACAAGCGGATCAGACAGCAGGTAATATCTTATTGCCATGACATGACAGGATGTGACTCACTATCGTATTTCAAAAAAGTGTTGGGATCAGCTTTCTTAATTCCTTTTCTGCTTCTTCCTTGCTGGAGAAGATGTAATATTTGTCTTGAATATCCACTTTTCAGTTTGGCAGGATACAAGAGGCTGTATCTGATATCGGCTTTCCGTAACCGCTGTTTAATGTTGTAAAAAGCTGCACGTTTAGCAGCTGTTGTGGGTGAGAAATCAGGGAAAATATGAATGTGGTTATTTTCAAATATAATTTCTTGTTTCTGTCTGAGAAGTGCCATTACATTAAGCTTAAATTGTAATCTCTTGAAGCGGCCAATTACAGTCCTAGGTTTAGAGGTATTTGATCCACGTATGTGATAAGCTGCCGCTATCTCGGTATTTGATTTAAAGTCCTCTCCAGTTATTTATGAGAATAGTTTAGCTACAAATTTCACTGGGTTTGAGCTTTCACGATTCTCAGGCAGACCTTCGATTCTAATATTATTCCTTCTGCATCCATCTTCCAGAGCTGCAAGTCTGTCTCTGAGTTTTTTGCATTCGAAATTTGCAGCTGGAGCTTTTCACATCGGCGGTAGATGCCGAGTGTTCCGCTGTTTCAATTTGAGTCGTGAATGTCTGCTTAACATTTTCCAGCTGATTGGCAAGTTCTCTCAGTTTAGACGCATTTTCCTGAATGTGTTACTCAATTTTTCCCAGCATACCTTTAAACATTGCATCAAAATGATTATATATACGTTTTTCCAAGTCTTTATTATCCTACCGCTGCTTCAGCCGCAGCTTCTCATTTGTCTCGTTTTGCAGCTTCTTGTTTGTCTTGAGCAAGCCATTTATTTCTTTCTTCATATTTTTCTGAATGTCTTTCTTAAGCTCACTTATGGCCGTGGCCAATGTTGCGATCATTTCCTTCAGTTCGGACAAATAATTTCGGCTTTCGTGCTCAGCGGGTGAAGTGGCAACCCCGGTTATAGCCGATGCTTCCGGCTCGACTGCAAGGCCATTTCTAGTTTCAAGTGATCTTTTGGAATCAGCGAGCTATCGTGATCTGCATCACTTGCATCTACACTCCCATTTTCGCTCTCGACTAGAGATGATGCAGTGGAGCGGGGTCCTAAAAAGTTTGTGGTATTGCCTGCCTGTTCCAGGTCAGTTTCTTTAAGGCCATACCTTGCACTTGGGCTTGATGTCTGTCTAGACTTGGGTGTAGCTTTAAGTTTCCTTTCCATTTCTTTCTGGCCCTCTTTCTTGTTACTCAAGTTTATATACTGTAGTAGCCTTTGGTTGGGTAAATACAGGATACCTCGGGATAATAAGAAATAAGAGAGAAAATAAAGCTGCTTCTAGCAGAGCTCCGTTTCAGACATCCATCTCCCGTAACGGACGAGACCAACTCAGATGAATAAAGTATTAGCTGATAAAAAGGACTACAACTGTAATACGGGTAAGTAGAATATGTACTGTTGTTGACCAGAACTGTTAAAAATAGAAAACACTGTATTCTTGGTGTTAATTTTTTCTGTTTGAATTTGATATATTTTTTCAGCCAATGGATTTAATATTTCAAAAGTTGTATTCACAAGCTTCATTTTATATGTGTTGTGGAGTTTTGGACCCGGAAACAGGCAAGCAGACACACAATGTCCCAAAACACAACAGGCTTCACCACAGTGCACAAAATAGTAATACTAACGCTCTCTTTTCGATCTCTCTTCTGCTGCCTCCAACTCCTCACTCACAAGCTCCGTCCTCTTCCATCCGACTCCGGCTCCCGAGTGGAGTGAGGCAGCTTGTTTTATACAGCATCTGGAAGTGCTCCCCAATTAACATCCAGCAGCACTTGTGGGTGTGGCAGAAGTGCTGCAAGCAAGTTCAGCTCCTCTTCTGGCAGCACTTCTGGGTGTGGCGGAAGTGCTGCATACCCCAGTTCCATAGCTGCCCAGGTGTCCCCTGGCAGTGGCCACATCGCTCCACAGGATTGGGCTCCCCAGGTCCATGGCCCCCATACAATTCAGAGTGGCTGCCCTCTTTCATTCCAGGGAAGATTCTGCCCTTCTCCCGGTCCTTCCCTTCTCGTGGCGTCCTGGTGGGGTAAGGTACCTGGACGTCTGTCATAGTGTGTTTTTATTTAACATCTTTGAGAAGGATTTCTTTTCTGTTTTATTTATTTATTTTTTTTGTTAATTCAAAAATGCACCATGCCACCATTTAACAATTTTAGTGGATAGTTAATGGGTCACTAGAAAGCTTTGCATGATCCCAGGAGACACCACAACCCAAGTCTTGAGCATGTGCTTATTAGTACCAGTGCTGAACCATTAGTCCTGTGTCTTAGAGTTCGGATTTGAATTGTGAATAAGGGTTGGTTTAGTGCTTTAGGTTCTGATTTTCTCATAATAGTTCAGTTTTCCACGTTTCGATTCAATTCTCAATTTTAGTGTTTTAGATCTGGTTGAATTATTGTGCTCTTGTTAATGATTCTTGATTATTCTTGATTCTTGTTTGACTAAAAGAACGGTTAAGCTCACTGGATTTTGAAAGCAATTCACAGTCTGTTTGGACTGGTCTGTAACTAATTAGATCTAGCAGTTGCACTGTCTCATTTTGTCAGTACATTATTCGAAGTCACTAGCTGGAAATTAAAAGACAGCAGGGGAGCATCTGTGCTGAGGTCCAGCTGAGCTGCTTTAAGTACTCAAGGCTGGCGTAACAGTAGGCAAGTGTGGTAACTACACCATTTTCTCAAAACCTATCTGTTTACTATGTACTTACTTATAAATCTCCAGAATTAGTTATTGAAGTTACTAGTTTTAAATTAGTATACAACATTTAAAAAAAGGCCTTAGCAGATAAATTTGAAAGTAAACACTAACTAAAGGGTTTTATTATGGAACAGCAGACATGTATGTACATATGTACAGTATGTGCCCTTATTAATCACACTTGATGTTAATTATAAAATAAGTTATTAACAAAGCATTGATAAAAAGACATTAAAAAACAGAAAAATATGAGCAAAAATCCCAACAATAATCCATACCAAATCAATAATCCTTAATTAATTTCTAACTTTACAATAAATCAAGAAAAACAATTAAAATGTAAAAAAGAAATGAAACACTGGAAAATAAGGGGAAGAGCATCAGCTTGTATTAAAAAAACATCAAAAACCACAAGAACAACGAAGAACTAAATCAGAAATTGTTTTTTAAGACTGAAAGCAAAACATAGAAATTAGGATCTCAAGTAACTGGTGAATCATATATGTTTATTATTATTATTATTATACTTAAGAAAGGAAACATAAGAAACATAACTCAATCGAGTGCAAACAACACAGCAACAAAATGAGAATTATCTAAAAATACTCCAGAAAAATCAGGAACCATCCAGCTTATAATGTGTTCAAAATACAATTATTATTGCTAAACCCTTGGGTGAAGGTTTGCAATTATACTCACTTACCTAAGATTACACCTTATGTGTGGCTGTACCCATATTCCACCAAGGCATATCTATACCTTTTGTAAGTACTGCTGAATCACTGTATCTTTAAACAGGTATCTCTTGCAATATGTAGTTAGGAAGGAGTAATGCCAGACAAGAAATATGTGTATCTTTTTAACTTAACTGTAATATTATTAGTATACATTTGATAATGAGCAATGCAAAACTTATGTAATGAAAGTTTTGATAATAAAAACTGAGAATAGTTAAATGTATTGAATACTTTTTCAATTAGTATATCAGCAACAGCCAAGGGAGACAACCGCCAACAGTCAGAGGCAAAGCTAAATTGATATCCCAGTTTTTCAGAGTTATTAGACAGTGCTGTAAAAATAGCTAACAGGTATGTACAAGATTTAACCAAGTTTTGAAAATTACTCTATCAAAAGTTAAACAAAATTAGAGTTTTAGTTTGCATACACTTGATATCAATGGGAAAATAATAGTTACAGATTCAACTGATGTTTCTTTTGAAAAAAAATATTTTACATTTAAAGTATTTTTTGATCTCACATCACCATTTACACATGTGATTTTTATTTTTTTCACAGCTGCATCACCTACATGGAACAAGCTCATAATTTGACAACATAGGCTATTGTATTTGTGTAAACAGCGAGAGAACTATATCTGTCACAGTTAGGCTCCTATTGAAATTACAGTAATGCTTTTTAGTAATGCCTGAGTCGTAAGGTTGGTCATTAAATATTTTTATTTCACTATATAATGGCAATATGAAATTTTCTCTAACATATAATCATGAGAAGTTGCACTAACTTTGCATGATTGGATATTTGTACAAAGGACTCAACTATTGATCCAACTTTGACATTGAAAATATTTACAGTTACAGGAAGTAACTGAAACATTTTACTATAATGATCCTCGTCCTTAGTAGTTTCCCAAAAAAGTCATTATGCAATAGTTGCATTATTGAATTTGTTAGATGCATAACAGATCCTGAAACATGCCAATTATCTTTTACTTTCTTGTATACATAGTATAGAGAAAGTATAGGAATCGAGAAAAAATTCGACCTTGAGATTTTGATGGATCTTGACGTTTTAGAACTCTCTGAGTCTGAAAATACCATTTTTGAAATTGTTACTATCCGTCTGTAATTCGAAAATGCTTTGACCTGGTCAATGAGATTTTGTACACCTGCTTAATTTCAAAAATAAGGAATCCTATCAACTTTTGGGCCACTTTCACTGAATACTTTTGCAAATTTTCAGATAAACTATGGTTATAATTGCAGATAGATGATTCAAATTTTGTATAGATATTTATAATGGAAAAAGCAAACAGATATGAAATTTGAGAAAAATTACTCAACTAGAAGTAGTAGTTTATTTAAACAACCATCTGAATTTTTGGTATCATGGAAATATAAATGTGTACACAATATTAAAATCTGTATTCAATATAACACATTCTTTCAATAACTATTGTTAATTTTATTTTAAATTATACATCATCAGCTTAACAGTAACATGTAAACATTGAACATGCTATATAAATGTAAAGATGCAATGGGAACAATAAGCTGCTATGTCTGCCGTCATTAATATAATTAAATGTAGCTAAATGCAATTTTACATATATCAATTTATTGCAACAAATATTATACAATACTAACACTTTTTCTGTGTTTTTAGGTGACTCTAACACTTTATACTTTTCACATAATTCTGCCATTGTTTACAACCTCCCTAAATACGAAAATATTTTAATATAAAGTTTGGTTATAAATAGAGATAAATGGTTGTGTATCGATATTATCAATTAGTTATGATAAGAAACAAAGAATTATGATATTTGAGAAATGCTGCGCAACTGGAAGTGGTTCTGATGACCTTTTCCTCTATCTCAGTATACGAGAAAGTCGAGGTGAGCACACTCCCGATTTTTTTTTTCTTGTAATGAAGCATGAATGACACTTGCTAAGGGTGCAAATCAAGTATCTCAGATGGATCACCTAAGTAATTAGATGCAAGTTGTGTTACAGTAGCATTCACGAGGCACAGATAAACATAACAAGTATGTCTTAGAAATATTTCACAATTTTAAAGACCCTTTCTCTAAGAAGTGTCCAGCTGCAGTCAGAACAGTTTTAAGCCTTGGAAAGATCCGAGTACTTCAGACACTATGAGGTCCATAAATTGACACCCCCTTCTGGAGCCACTCCCCTGTTTTGCTGGTGAACTGATGCCTATATAACACGCCCCTCATGATGATTTCAATTCACTTTAGTTCTTGCACTCAAATGTATACTCAGCATTTATTAAACTTCTAAACTATAGAGGTGTCTCAGTTCTGCATCCAAAGCAAAACAACAG
>JANRMT010062818.1:7455882-7468597 GCA_026402145.1 Polypterus bichir lapradei | reverse complement strand
TTGCATATTGTAATCTTTTTAGTTAGCCAATAAAAGGTCATTTTGCTTGGATTTTCTCTACATTCATAATGGCTAACACGGTACAACACCCTAGTACTACAATGAATCTATGTTAAGAGTAGAGAAGGAAAAATCATTACTATTTTTATCCAATAAATGAAACACATGGCAAAATTGCCAGTGTTATATTAACTCCTATTGTATACACATATCTGTTAAAAGTCCTTATTTCCAAATAAGCAATTAACAGGTTAATGTAATACTGCCTATTTTATTGTGTATCCACCATCAATATTTATAATGATGCACAGTGATGTATAAGCATTTTTCCATCCTACCAGAGATTTTCTGAACTTAGTTTTACATTAATAACATTCCAGGATGAAGCACAAATTAGGAAGCAACACGGAATGGGATGCAAGTCCATCATGGGGCACACTTATACACATAAACAACCATAAATACAACTTTCAGAATATGTTTTATATTAATTTGCAACCGGAACATTTTCTGTTGCGTCTAAATGGAAAGCAATGATTAATATGCTACCTTGGATAAACACATAAAATGAACAATGCATTGTGTTTTAATTGATTTGTAGGGAGAAAAACCCATTAAGCTCTTTTCTAGTTTACTAATTTAGTTTGCATATTATTTTTTTCATTACCAGTGGAAGCTGCCAAGATTTTGAAATTCGTAATAAAATGAAGTACATCAATTTTTTTAATAAAGGTGGCATTTATTGAAGCATAATGAAGAATGAAAAAATGTTCCTGGTGGTAAAGGCAAAATATGCATAATTAAAGTAATAATGTAGAATTATTTCAAACCTACGGTATATTTTCTTGTGTTAATAAAAGCACAAAGTTATTTATATTTCATCAAAACAGTGAATAAGACAGAATGGATTAGCAACATAAATTTCCATGTCAATCTTAAAAGTTTTCATTAATATGATAATAATAAATTTCCCCATCTAATCAAGAAAGTTAACAGTTAAAATTGTGCCTAATGTGTAAATAATATGCATTGATCTTGTCAAGCCTGATGTGATTTGTTATTCAATTCATTGTTATTGCTTACAAAACGTTTTGACTGTGATTTTAACTGCTTTTCTTTCTTAAGTCTGACATGCATTCTTTCTTTATCACATTCAATCTTTTTTAGGATTTTTTTTCTTTTCAGTAGAGGAAAAAGACAATCTTGCACCATTCATTCATTCATTTTTTGAACCTGCATATTCCAATAACTCGTTGAGATATGATGTATAAGCACTAGCCACTGTGTCAATCTGCTACACTTGGATTACATATTCAAATATGTACATTTTATTCATTGACCATTGTGTTAATCAAGTCGAGTAACTTCAACGTCTTAGACTTAACAGACACACAGTACAGGAAATATTTACCAAAATGAATAAATTGCCACAAACTGAACCCAAATTTTAGTTCAAATTCTATAAAATAGTTTCGATGACCCAACAAAAGCTAAAGTTGACTACAGACATCTTTGTTTTTTATTCAAAGTCACACACCCTGTAAAGTACACTTCTGAGTGGCTATGTTTATCGCATTTAATTTTTTTTAAGTTACACACTGAAATTATTGTGTGTCATTTACATTTCATCCAGCCACTCTAATGTTAACAATAATGGACAGGAAACACCACTAAATTAGATTACTTTTTGGCAGGGAAGACACATTTATAGCTGAGCAGCTTGCTCATAGATGGATTTGTGCATCTTTGTGTTTTATTTGGTCATGAAAGCCACAGGAATTCCTTTTTTTACTTTCTTTTGCAGTTATATTTTTATGAAGCCATCTGGGTTTAGTAGTTATTCTTCAACAGCCACAGTATACTTGAAATTTCTATTCTTTTCAGTCAACTACCTCATTTAGCTACAGAACAGGAATCAGTGGGTTTAATAATGTATATGGAAATGAAAAAATGTTTATTTAAAACTTGAAACTAAACCAGTAATATGAACATAACTCAAATTTCAGCATTAAAATCAATTAAAATAACTTGAGCCTGATTTAATGCTTTAAATTCAACTAGGATAATGAAAACACAGTTTACACAATAAACCACTATCAATAGATCACTGAAGATCCCACAAACTGTTGTTTCTCTAATGTATCTGCTATCTGAGTTTCTTCAGAAGTGTCTTGAATGTGAGAATAGACAGTTTTGTAATAGTATGTATATGAGACTTTTTTTAGCAGACATTTCAATAGATACAGTATAGATAGCCTTTGTTGTCATGCTGTTTAAGTGAAAACTGAAAAGCAAAGACTGCTAAATGATTTGACAGAAAATAACTATTATACTTATGCTTGGTGCTAACAAATACATACATTTTTCTTTTCATTTCTTTTACTGTGACTCTTATTAATTTTGTCATTTGTTAGTTAATTAGAGCAGTAAACTGCATTGAGATTGAGTATGGATTGGCTTATTATGAGTACATGTTTGTGAATGAGTATACCCTACAAAGGGCTACAGAATCTAGTTAGTTTATATCTTACACCAATGTTGTCAGGATAGATGCCTAAAACTTGGAATGAACAGGATTTGAAAATGAAAATGAATGGTGTTAACGAAGGAACCACATAAATAATTCCAGGGCCTTGAATGGAAGTGACCTTAGAATGATATTTAATGGTTAATCAAGAGTATTGGGTGAAGACATTGGGGCAGCACCTTGAAAGACTGTAAAGTAAGAAACCAACTCCAAAAATAGTTGAGGATAAAGCCCTTATGGTTAGGGTGAGTGAGCCATCTAGGCTTTATTTTGTGTCATTATTCCTTGAAAACTAATCATTCCACCTTTGTGTTCTTGCACATTTTGATAAATCTGAAACAGACAAAATATTATTTAAGGTATAATTTAAACCAGCAAAATATAAAGAATGATGTGTGTAAAAATCTTTATATATGATACGCTACCGTGGCTACCTGTAGCTCACAAGCTGTTTGACTTACTGACCTGAAATTTGATACACATACAGTTAGGTCCATAAATATTTGGACAGAGACAACTTTTTTCTAATTTTGGTTCTATACGTTACCATAATGAATTTTAAATGAAACAACTCAGATGCAGTTGAAGTGCAGACTTTCAGCTTTAATTCAGTGGGTTGAACAAAAAGATTGCATAAAAATGGGAGGGAACTAAAGTATTTTTCTTAACACAATCCCTTTATTTCAGGGGCTCAAAAGTAATTGGACAAATTAAATAACTGGAAATAAAATGTTCATTTCTA
Source organism: Polypterus bichir lapradei (assembly GCA_026402145.1). Classification (NCBI taxonomy): domain Eukaryota; kingdom Metazoa; phylum Chordata; class Cladistia; order Polypteriformes; family Polypteridae; genus Polypterus; species Polypterus bichir. The sequence continues at coordinate 7,465,328 of JANRMT010062818.1, read as the reverse complement.
ATACTTGGTTGAAAACCCTTTGCTGGCAATGACAGCCTGAAATCTGGAACTCATGGACATCACCAGATGCTGGGTTTCCTCCTTTTTAATGCTCTGCCAGGCCTTTACGGCAGCGGCTTTCAGTTGCTGTTTGTTTGTGGGCCTTTCTGTCCGAAGTTTAGTTTTCAACAAGTAAAATGCATGCTCAATTGGGTTAAGATCAGGTGACTGACTTGGCCATTCAAGAATTTTCCACTTCTTTGCTTTAATAAACTCCTGGGTTGCTTTGGCAGTATGTTTTGGTTTATTGTCCATCTGTATCATGAAACACCGCCCAATCAATTTGACTGCATTTATCTGGATTTGAGCAGACAGTATGTCTCTGAACACCTCAGAATTCATTTGGCAGCTTCTGTCCTGTGTCATATTATCAATAAACACTAGTGTCCCAGTGCCACTGGCAGCCATGCATGCCAAAGCCACCACACTGCCTCCACTGATGTGGTATGCTTTGGATAATGAGCTGTTCCACGCCTTTTCCATACTTTTTTCTTGCCATCATTCTGGTAGAGGTTGATCTTGGTTTCATCTGTCCAAAGAATGTTTTTTCAGAACTGTGCTGGCTTTTTTAGATGTTCTTTAGCAAAGTCCAATCTAGCCTTTCTATTCTTGAGGCTTATGAGTGGCTTGCACCTTGCAGTGCACCCTCTGTATTTACTTTAACGCAGTCTTCTCTTTATGGTAGACTTGGATATCGATATGCCTACCCCCTGGAGAGTGTTGTTCACTTGGGTGGCTGTTGTGAAGGGGTTTCTCTTCACCATGGAAATGATTCTGCGATCATCCACCACTGTTGTCTTCCGTGGACGTCCAGGTCTTTTTGCTTTGATGAGTTCACCAGTGCTTGCTTTCTTTCTCAGGATGTACCAAACTGTAGATTTTGCCACTCGTAATATTGTAGCAATTTCTTGGATGGGTTTTTTCTGTTTTCGCAGCTTAAGGATGGCTTCTTTCACCTGCATGGAGAGCTCCTTTGACCGCATGTTGTCTGTTCACAGCAAAATCTTCCACATGCAAACACCACACCTCAAATCAACTCCAGGCCTTTTATCTGCTTAATTAATAATGACATAACGACGGACTTGCCCACACCTGCCCATGAAATAGCCTTTGAATCAATTGTCCAATTACTTTTGAGCCCCTGAAATGAAGGGATTGTGTTAAAAAAATGTTTTAGTTGCCTCACATTTTTATGTAATCGTTTTGTTCACCCCACTGAATTAAAGCTGAAAGTCTGCACTTCAACTGCATCTGAGTTGTTTCATTTAAAATTCATTGTGGTAATGTACAGAACCAAAATTAGAAAAAAGTTGTCTCTGTCCAAATATTTATGGACCTAACTGTATACTACGTGATGTCTACTATCCGCTTTCGGGGTGATGATTAACCTCCAAGGTTATTCCTCTTTTTATTTTTATTTTATTTTATTGTAGAATCAACTCTCAGCAGCATACGGGTGCCATTCTTATTCCCTACCACCTTCGCCGTCACTTCCCCTACCTCTTCATATCTTAAATCATTCTTGAGGCAGATTGAAGACTTAAGTGCCAGCTTAAGTGAAACTTTAAGGAAAACATACTAAGTAGTTGCAACACAAACACTGACTTAATCAGTTTAACATGAAAAGATGCCTATGAAAGAAGGCCGCTAGGGTGGAGAAAAGAAGAGCTGCTCAGGAAGCAGCAAGAGAATCGACCTCTGAGCAAACAAGTTCAAGTTCAAAGTTTATTGTCATATGCACAGTAAGGAAATATGTTTCCCTAAACAATGAAATTCTTTCCTTGCTGTCCACACCAAATCACAAAACCAACGTATAAAGATAAACATAAATATTAAGTAGCAGATAGATAACAAATGCCAAACGAATGCTAAACGTATAGAGAAAGAGTATGAAAACTAGGAATGCTCAAGTCAAGTGTATTCACTGCACATTATCGTGCAGTGCGCCGTTAATGATATTGTATAATATAAAATAAAACACAAAAAAATCCCAAACTACCCTCTGGCCAGACCATAACAGGTTCTGTTCCATCGACACATCCTGTTTTGTGCCACTCTTATTCCTGTTCTTCCCTTTTAACTCTTTGCCACACGGGCAACTTGTTAAAAAGAAAGTACATTTTTAATCCATATGACTCAATGAGCCCATGTTTTCTTATCCAAAAATTCCCATTCTGATCAACATATGTTTAACACAAATATTCGAGCTAGCAGCTTATTTGTAAAGAGTGAAACTTCATTTTCTAAACATATAAATATTTTCTTCAAATAAAAATGAATCTGTGTTGGAGGGCTACACAGGACTGGCTATTTTAATCCTGCTGCCGCCTGCATGACTGCACAACTGATTACATCAGCTTCTGTATGGACATTGTAGTTCCAGTAAGAACAGTACGCTGCTATGCTAACAACAAGCCATGGATTACAAGTGACATCAAAGGTCTTTTGAACCAGAAGAAAAGGGCTTTTAAAGACAGTGATCAGCATGAGCTCAAGCGCATGCAGAAGGAACTCCGAGTCCAGCTCAGGGAGGCGAATGAGCAGTACAGGAGAAAGCTGGAGCAGAAGTTGCAGAACAACAGCATGAAGGAAGTGTGGGATGGGATGAAGATCATCACTGGCTGCAGCTTGAAGCGGGGTGCCACCATCGAGAGAGACGTGGAGAGAGCAAACATGATGAACAACTTCTTTTAACAGGTTTGACCACCCTAACCCACTCTCACCTCGGAGTACTGCATCCTCCAACCATCCTTCTGCTGATACCAGCATAGGTGAGACATTCCCACCCACAATTACAGCAGCACAGGTGAGCAGAGAGCTGAGGAGACTTCGTGCCAGCAAAGCAGCGGGTCCAGATGGTGTATCGCCACGACTGTTGAAAGCCTGTGCGTTGGAACTGGGGAGTCCTCTACAGCGCATCTTCAACCTGAGCCTGGAACAGGGGAGAGTCCCGAGGCTTTGGAAAACATCTTGTATCACCCCAGTCCCAAAGGCATCACGTCCTAGTGAGCTGGATGACTTCCGGCCTGTTGCTTTGACGTCACATGTGATGAAGACCATGGAGCGGATTCTGCTTCACCACCTGAGGCCACAGGTCCGCCACGCCCTTGACCCTATGCAATTCGCATACCAGGAGAAGGTGGGAGTGGAGGATGCCATCATCTATATGCTACACCGATCCCTCTCCCACTTGGACAGAGGCAGTGGTGCTGTAAGAATTATGTTTTTGGACTTCTCTAGCGCCTTCAACACCATCCAACCTGAGCTCCTTAGGGACAAGCTGACTGAGATGGGAGTTGACTCACACCTGATGGCATGGATCGTGGACTGTCTTATAGACAGACCTCAATATGTGCGTCTTGGGAACTGCAGGTCTGACATAGTGGTCAGCAACACAGGAGCGCCACAGGGGACTGTACTTTCTCCGGTCCTGTTCAGCCTATATACATCAGACTTCCAATACGATTCGGAGTCCTGCCACATGCAAAAGTTCGCTGAGGACACTGCTATTGTGGGCTGCATCAGGAGTGGGCAGGAGAAGGAGTACAGGAAGCTAATCAAAGACTTTGTTAAATGGTGCGACTCAAACCACTTACACCTGAACACCAGCAAGACCAAGGAACTGGTGGTGGATTTTAGGAGGTCCAGGACCCTCATGGACCCCGTGATCAACAGAGGAGACTATGTGCAGAGGGCACAGACCTATAAATACCTGGGAGTGCAGCTGGATGACAAATTGGACTGGACTGCCAATACTGATGCCCTGTGTAAGAAAGGTCAAAACCAGCTATACTTTCTTAGAAGGTTGGCGTCCTTCAACATCTTCAATAAGATGCTGCAGATGTTTTACCAGACGGTTGTGGCGAGTGCCCTCTTCTACGCGGTGGTGTGCTGGGGAGGCAGCATAAAGAAGAAAGACGCCTCACGCCTGGACAAACTTGTTACGAAGGCAGGCTCTATTGTAGGAGTAAAGTTGGACAGTTTAACATCTGTAGCAGAGCGACGGGCATTAAGCAAACTCCTGTCAATCATGAAGAATCCACTGCATCCACTGAACAGTGTCATCTCCAGGCAGAGGAGTAGCTTCAGTGATAGACTTTTGTCACTGTCTTGCTCCATTGACAGACTGAGGAGATCGTTCCTCCCCCACACTATGCGACTCTTCAGTTCCTCCCGGGGGGAGTAAATATTAACATTACTCAAAGTTATTGTCTGCTTTTACATGCATTTTTATTACACTTTAATTTTTTTTTTTTGTTTGTTTTTTTTTTGTATCAGTATACTGCTGCTGGATTATGTGAATTTCCCCTTGGGATTAATAAAGTATCTATCTATCTTTAAACATAAAACCAACTTCAGCCCCCCAAAGCATTACGATTAAGTCTCATTTCACAAAATCTAGACCTGCAAGTCCCACAGGGCCCCCACCAGAATACATGCATCTATATGTCAGTTATGGACTGTGTAATTTCAATAAAGCCTTAGCCGTAAATCGTGTCATACATTGAAATATTAGGAATATTTTTTGGATATTTGTCATTTACATGTAGGCGTTTGTTGTGAATATCAGTTTAATGTGCCATTTGACAACAGTGCTTGATTACTTGAGGTGCCTAATTAAAGCTTTCTTGCATTGAAACATTTAAAAATATACAGCAGCAAACAAGCAACAGCTACTGTAGTTTCCATTCCCAATTATAAACATGGAAAATAATTGCCATATATACAATCTTAATTATTTTTAAATCACCATTTTAAAAGCCTTGTCAAAACAAGCAATGTTCTTTTCAACATAAAGTTTCATGCTAATCTAAGCATACAGTATCTTCTGGTATTTTCAGCTGCCTGCACTACCACTAACAGTGTGTTGATACTCAGTACTACTACTGTGAGGTGTAACATAAACACAATAATTCAGATCAATGCAGCAACTTAAAAAGCAGGAAAGCTTTTAAAGACTGTTTTAGACTTGCATATTAATATTTGTAGACCACCCACTTATTCCGACAGCACTACTGCACAACCCAGGCCATACTGAATTAAGTTGGATTCCACAGGAGTGTCATGAGAGTCCAAACATTATAAAAAATGTATCAGCAAGAGATGAAAAATACCAGACAAAACAGCAACAAACTAATATACCACAGATATTCAATAGTTTTAAAATTACCTGTTCTGCCTTAACTAAGTTATTTTTTAAAGGAATTAGAAAATATAAAGTTAACCTAAGACATAGCAAAAGGCAGGTCAGATCAGGTCAGGTTGGGGAGCATGCTGTGGTACAGCATGTTACCGCACCCACCACACAATGAAACAGTTCAGGATCCTGGTTGGCAACCCCCCCAAGCTGACACGAGGTCCAGTTCCACATGGTGGAAATGACCATTCATCTGCCACAGTCAGGTGTTACATTGGCATCCTCTTGGCCTGGCCCAGCTGCTTGGGTCCTCAACAATGAAGCCAGCAAGATCACCCTTGGGGAATCGCGCCACATGGCAGTAGTGCTGTAACTGATGCTCCCTCTCAATGCAGGCAATGTGCCTCATTCAGGACTCCATGAGCAATCGCTCATTCGACACAAAGTCAAATCAGCGGTACCCAAGGATTATCCGAAGAGAGACAGTACTGAAGGAGTCCAGTCTTTGTGTCAGGTCACTGGCTAGCCTTCATGTCTCACAACCATATAGCAAAACAGGAAGCACCAGGACTCTAAAGACTTGGACCTTTATCCTTTTGCAAAGATATCGGGAGTGCCACACACCCCCTTTCCACCCCTTTATCCTCCTATATTTGCCTTAATCCAGTCGATCACCCTTCCCCTTCCACATATGGCAAGATATGATGGGGATGACAAGTCCCATTTTCCAGTCAGTTGGGATGACGCCTGTCTCCCAAATGGAAGCCTTCCCTGCCCTCAGCTGGTTCACTACCTGTGCAATCTCAGTAAGAATAGGTGGTTCACAGCTAATTGGAGGATTGGTCTTAAGAACCATAAAATAAAAGCATAGCATTTGTGAACAATTGGGATGATTTTTGGGAAAGGCCTGGATTTTTCAGAAGAGATGGTCTTCATCATAACTGGAGGGGACCTTATGTATTATCCCAAAATATGGCAGCAAAACTGCCTGGTTGACTGATTAGAGCACCACCCAGGCCGCAGTCATGTGATCTTAAATCACAGGCTGTTGTTTATCGGACTTGTTATTTTCCTGAAGCGGTTACCCAAAACCCTTGTCATGGGGCATCCAGTAAATTTAGTCTTAATACAAACCTTAAATTAATTGATAACCAAAAAATAAGCTGTATAATTAGACCAAGGGATAAAACCAGACCCTCCACCAGGGGCATCTGTAATAGAAATTTACTTCAAATTAAAACAAAAAATATATCACCAGTTCAGAAAGAACCTTGCAGTTTTAAATGCTGTTTATTGAACATTCGCTCTCTTGGCACTAAAGCTGTTTTGGTAAATGATATTATATTAAGTAAAAAATCTGATCTGTGTCTTCTCACTGAAACCTGGCTTAGTAAATATGACACTGTTCCCCTAGCTGAGGCGTCACCAGATGGATACTTGTTCCTTCATAAGTCTAGAGATTCTGGTCGAGGTGGAGGACTTGGAATAATTCATTATAACAAAATGCAAATCACTTCTAAAAATGTAGACAACTTTACATCCTTTGAGGCATTCATTTTAAATATTAAAACAGATTCCAACACAATTATAGTGCTAGTCTACAGACCACCAGGGCCATATTCATTGTTCATGACTGAATTTAGCAACCTTTTATCTGATTTGGCTATAAATTATGATCACGTAGTACTGATGGGGGATTTTAATGTACACATTGATGTGGAAACTGACACTTTTAGCAAATGTTTTACTTATTTGTTAAAATCAGTAGGATTTTGTCAGATTGTCAAAGGTCCAACTCATAATCATAACCACACATTAGATTTAATTATAACTTACAAAGTTGAAATATAAAAAAGCCCTCTATAAAGTTCGCTCAGAATATTATTCTACATTAATAGATAGCAATAATAAAAATCCTCAGGTACTATTTAGAACAGTGGCTAAATTAACAAATGGGAATTCAGATCAACAGTGCAAAATAGCAACAGATATTAGCAGTACAGACTTTATGAACTTCTTCAATGAGAAAATTAAAAAAATAATTAAAAATATAAGATCCCAGATCCCAGATCACAGTACAAATCAAATACTAGCTTAGCAGACCGTGTCTCACATTGCATTCAGCACTTCAATAATTTTAATCCTGTAACTGAGCAGGAAGTCTTAACTTTCATTTCTAAAATGAAGCCCACTACTTGTTCCCTAGATCCAGTGCCAACAAAACTAGTAAAAAGTGCAATGGATGTTCTTGCAGCACCTATTCTAAACATTATCAATAATTCATTATTGCATGGCACAGTACCTGATGCACTAAAAGTGTCAGTCATTAAACCATTACTTAAAAAGTCAGACCTAGACCCACACATACTAAATAATTATAGGCCTATTTCAAATTTACCGTTTCTCTCTAAAATACTAGAAAAACTAGTCGCCAGTCAGCTTCAGTCACACCTTCAGTCAACATTACAATTTATTTGAGAAATTCCAGTCTGGTTTTCGCAGTGGTCATAGTACAGAAACGGCAATAACACGGGTTGTAAATGACATTCTGATATCCTCTGATGAAGGCAACTCCACTGTAATTATGTTGTTAGACTTAAGTGCAGCATTTGACACCATTGACCATTCTATTTTACTGCACAGGCTAGAAAATGATGTTGGGCTTACAGGCCCTGTGCTCGCTTCGTTTAGTTCTTATTTATCAAATCGATTCCAATATGTACAGAAATGTGCTGACAGTACTCCATCATTATACACAGAAGTTCAATATGGTGTCCCGCAGGGCTCAGTACTGGGACCTTTACTGTTTTCACTTTACATGCTTCCACTGGGATCTCTCATTAGGAAACATAATGTTAATTTTCACTCGTATGCAGATGACACCCAGTTATACCTTTCATTTAAATCAAATGAAGTTTCTCCAATGTTGTCTTTAATTAGTTGTGTTAGTGAATTAAAGGAGTGGATGAATGAGAACTACAGTGGAAGCTCGAGATACGAACAGCTCTGTATACGAGAAGCTCGAGATACGAACAGCTCTGTATACGAGAAATTCAAGATACGAGGAAAGTATGAGCAAAAAATTTGGATCTAAATACGAGCATTGGCTCGCGTAACAAGCCACGAGCCAGGCTGTGGGTATGCGTGACGCGTATCGCCATCCGCCTCGACTCAGGGATTCACCCAAGCTGACGCTGCCTGCCCGTCAGCTCACTCAGTGTTCCTTGTTCTCCCGTAGCGTGAGGATCTATGCATTTGTGCGCTTGTGATTTCATTGTTTTTTTTTTGCATTTAACATGAAAATAATTATTCCATGATGCCTCTCAAGAAGATTGTTGCCTCAGATAGTGTTGCAACGAAAAAAAAAGGAAGCCATGGCCGTTGAAATTAAGAAAGAAATCATAGATAAACATGAGCGTGGTGTAAGAGTGACGGAACTTGCGAAGACTTAGGGCCGTTCGACATCGACGATCTGCACTATTCTGAAGAAGGAAGAAATTAAGAAACTTGATGTGGCCAAAGGAGTTACTGTGACTTCCAAGCACCATCCAAAACTCCTAGAAGATGTTGAGAAGCTGTTGGTGTGGATTAATGAGAAGCAGTTAAAAGGCGATTCGATAAAAGAAAGTTAAGTGATTCTGACCCAGAATCTGCTTCCAGTGGGGTAAAATTCCCAAGAAGAGAGAGCCTTCCTGAATCAGAGGGGGACTCTCCTTCCCCACAGTAACCTGTTTCCTCCTCCCCACCTCCATATCGTCTCCCTCAAGCCAGTGTGAACTTGGCCCCGGACACAGACAGACGGACAACATAGTTCCACCCAACACACGTTTATTTACAAAGTCTATTTACAATTAGTGCACTCACAAAACCCAAGTGCCTCTTGCACCGCTTCCCCACAGTCCAGGCCTTACAGTCTCTGTGCCTTTCCTTGACCGCCTCCCGTCCTCTCTCCAGCTCTGTCCTCTTCCACGCGACATCCACTGCTGACTGGAGGGAGGCGGCCCCTTATATGGGAACCCGGATGGGCTCCAGCTGCTTCCCGGCAATTAGTCCTGGCCACACCCCAGTGTGGCGGAAGTGCCAGCTGCGCACCCGGAAGCCGTCCGGGTGTCCCTTGTCGTCTTCCCCCCAGCACTTCCTGGTGTGGCGGAAGTGCTGGGCTCCAATGTTCCTCAGGCACCTGGGCGCCACCTGGCGGTGGCCACGGGCCCCTACAGGGTTGGGCTTCCAAGCCCTTTACCCGAGGCCCCCCACATAACCAAGGCGGACG
>JANRMT010062818.1:7334787-7455872 GCA_026402145.1 Polypterus bichir lapradei | reverse complement strand
GCTTCCAAGCCCTTTACCCGAGGCCCCCCACATAACCAAGGCGGACGTCCCCTTGTGGTCTTGAGGAGGCACAAGCCCACCTCTGGTCCTCCTGGGGACCACACGGGATATACCGGCATCGGGGCGGCGCCTGGCGGTGGCCACGGGTCCCTACAGGGCTGGGCTTCCAATATGTACAGAAATGTGCTGACAGTACTCCATCATTATACACAGAAGTTCAATATGGTGTCCCACAGGGCTTAGTACTGGGACCTTTACTGTTTTCACTTTACATGCTTCCACTGGGATCTCTCATTAGGAAACATAATGTTAATTTTCACTCGTATGCAGATGACACCCAGTTATACCTTTCATTTAAATCAAATGAAGTTTCTCCGATGTTGTCTTTAATTAGTTGTGTTAGTGAATTAAAGGAGTGGATGAATGAGAACTACTTGTCTTTAAATACAGATAAAACAGAGATGTTAATTGTTGGAGGGAATGACGCTGATCACAGCAATATTTTGTCGACATTTAATTCAATTGGAATCCCAATTAATTTTACTGAATCAGCCCGCAATCTAGGAGTTATCTTTGATTCTAGCATGTCATTTAAAGCACATATTACAAAGTTGTCCAAAACATGTTTCTTCCATCTTAAAAATGTTAGGAATTTAATAATCTTATTATGTGATATCATCTACTGTTAAATTCTGCTCTGTACTTCTAAAATTTTTATTATTATGCTGTATTAAGGATTTGTTCTGTTCTGTATACTTGTATTGAACCCCTTCTTTTGACACCCACTGCACGCCCAACCTACCTGGAAAGGGGTCTCTCTTTGAACTGCCTTTCCCGAGGTTTCTTCCATTTTTCCCTACAAGGTTTTTTTGGGAGTTTTTCCTTGTCTTCTTAGAGAGTCAAGGCTGGGGGGCTGTCAAGAGGCTGGGGGCCTGTTAAAGCCCATTGTGGCACTTCCTGTGTGATTTTGGGCTATACAAAAATAAACTGTATTGTATTGTATTGTATTGTAATAAATCAGGTACAAGGATTTCAGCAGAACAAGGTCCAAATCTTTACATTGGTTTAATTTCACAGTACTTTTTTCTTCATTTGTGTATTGAAATGAATGTAAAAATCTGATGAGTACAACATTACAACTGCTAGAATTCCATTTTTGTTCTGATATCACAGTTAAGAAACATTACTTAAAAATTTTTAAAATTCTAAAGTACTTTCTGGTAAAAAGATGACATACATAATTGATTGTGAGGCAAAATAAAGTAAAAGATCAGAAAGGGCTCCTTCATTTGGGTTTGGTTTGTTTCATGAGTCTTTTCTCCTGCAGTTGCCACATTACCTGGCACATTGTTGGCTGTTCGTGTCTATGTAGTCGACACCACAAAACTGGAATGCACATTGATGGGGAAACTGCTAGAAACTGTCATACCTCTCTCTCTCCCTCTCTCTTGACCATCTGAAAGGTCATTCTCTTTAATCTCAACTCCAGTATTTATGGTTTGTTCAAAGTACTTATTCAAATCATTATTTTATCTACTGATTTTAAATGTCTTGTATAGTTTTCAGCACAACAGGGTCTGTTGTTTCTCTTTTTTACTTTACATGTTGCTGCACTACTCGGCTCTTGGAAAAGTGACAACACTGTGAGTAAGGACTTAAATTCCCAACAGAGGTATGCAAGGACTAATGGGATATGAATGCTCAATTTAAAAAGATTTTTTTTTTATATTTTTTTATGAAATGCAAAAATAATAATACAACAAAAGATATACAGTATAAAACAATGTAGCAACATATGTAAATATCCAGATTGAAAATAATTTGTAATGAAACAGTGCACATAGTAGAATAAGGAAGAAAGGAAGGAAGGGGTGTTCTAAGGGATCTCTTCAAATAATTCAAAATCAACAATAATGTTAAGCAATCTTTTTCCTGATTTCTTTTATAGTACAATGCAAATTCCATAATGAAATCTACTAATGGAGGATTAATTTAAATTTATTTACTGTAATGAATTAAATATTTCTCTAAAATAAACAGGGCTTTCAACAAAGACCGACCATTTTTACTTTCCATTAGAATCTGAAAAAATATTTACATTATATTAATTAACACAAAATGTACAATTATTGGGATCAATAATAAATCTATGTCTAACAAATTCCCCTGATGCATAGTTATGATTACATATATATCATATATTTAATATATATCATATATAAATAACTTCTTTAGCTTTTGGAGGCAAAAGTAACAGCAAGTAGTTTACACACAGTTTCTTTAGAACAGATTGACTAAAGATGAAAGAAAGAGAATTTCCACAAACCTGCATACAATATAATTTTTGTGTAAAGATCACAAATTACTTTATTTGGCAAAATCTTATTTATAAAATAATTATCAATCAATAAAGGTGGAAAATTTGGGGGTGTTTTTAATCATCAAAGGAAAGAGCATTTGAAGTTGGAAAACTCTTAATAAGCTTATTACATTATTTATAATTGCAGAGAAATAAAATTTTGTACAAAGGTAATTAGAGGCTAAAAGATGACCATATTCATTGAAGAAATGAGAAACAGACCAAATGTTTGTCGCCATCCAATCACAAAAAAATGGAGCTGTATTTCTTAAAATAACAAACCTGTAGTTCAAAATAAGGAATACTGTGTGGTGTGAAATTATGCTTATATAAAAGTTTCTAGTACATCAGAACATGTGTATGAAAGAAGGGCAATCTCACAGGTAGTTTTTTAAGTGGGAAAGTCACAACACAATAAAAATTCAGTACCACCCAGATTTGTTAATATTTCTCTTGAAACACAATAGCATAAGCTGTCATTATTTGTTATAACATGCTTTAAGCATTTGGTCTTTAAAGTCCCATTAATGCAATCAACATTGATGACTTGTAGACGATTGTCTTGAAAATCTTTCACCAAGGTTGCTTACATTCAAATAGTAAGTCTTATTTTTCAAAATATACTCAAAATTCAGTCTATTGATTGTCTTTAAATCTCTGTTTGAAGGAGAGGGAATGCACCAGATAAATGCACCTTGAGATGTTTTTTTTTTCATTTTCTTACATAAATGCGACCAAGAAAGGAAAGATCTCTGTATAACCATTTATCTATTTTGAAATTACATTCCTTAAGTTTACTTCATATGTTCAGGGTTTCAATTAAACTGGTATCCTTATTCCTTAGTAATATGCACCCCCAGGTAATTTGGCTATGTCAACATGGTAGTCACAAGTTTTTTCAAATTAAGATACATGTCAAAAGCTTTAGAAAAAAAATCTATAAATTGAACAGCCTTGGAGATTTGGTCTGGTTTTTTTTTTTCCAAAAACTGTGTTTTTATGCAAACGGATCTATGACTGTATGATTGCCAAAAACATTCTGTTGTTCAATATTTGAGTTTTTAATAAGACTGTCGAATATTTCTGCTGCAACAACAGTTGGAGATAATAGACCTGCTTGTTGTATTCCTCTATTGATATTAAAACAAGGAGAAGTGCTACCTGCTAGGGATACTAAGCCATTTTTGTCATTATAAAAACACTTAATAATATTTATTAAAAAAAATTCCCCAACATCACAGAGTTCCAATGCTTTTAAAATAAATGGGTGTTCAATTGTATGAAAAACCTTGTGAAACTCAAGGAAAAAAAAAATCATCATTTATATAATCACCATATTCAGGCAAGTCCAAAACTAAACAAATTTTATTATATATGGATCTGCCTTTCATAAAACCTGATTGGGTATCACTTTTTTATTTGAGAAATCGCTTCTTTATGAGGATTTGAAAAAAATGTGTTAACGGTTTATAGCCATTATTTGGAAGTGTTACTGGCCACCAATTTTCTACATTTCAGGTATTTTTAACTGGTTTGGGAATCAAAACAATTACACCTTCTCTTATAGTCTGTGCAAGTGTTAAATTCTCTGTAATTTGTTTTAACATACTAAATAAAGCTATTTTAATGTGTTTTTAAAAATGTTTATAAATGTTAGCTGTAAGGCATTTGGGCCTGGAGGCCTTCCCGTAACTTTCATAAACAGCACCCCAAGTCCTAATGGATTGACGGGCTCTCTAACAATTTGTCATGCTCCATATTATAATCACATCCTAAAATTACATTATGTGTTGGGAAACTAGTGTTAAGTTCTTTCATCATTTTTCCATTTTCAAAAAGTAAGTACTTATTTTTGTTTGCATTACTATAATAGTCCCCAAAATAACAAAGGAGAATTTAACTACTAAAACAAAAAAGATCCAGTGTCCATTTAGACTTTTTTTGGAAGCTATTACCTGTTACAGGGCAGTTGTTCAGCATAATTGTAGTACCTGCAGAGTGGTTGGTTCTGTGGAAAAATAAAATCTTTTCTCCCCACTGGTTGGACCACATCTTTTAATCAGAGTCATTAGAATGAGTTTCTTGTAAGAAAACAATATGTGGCTTCTTGCCTTTACAAAACAAAAAGTTGCCTTTGTCTTTGTATTATTTCTGAGACCCCTTGTATATTAACCGAGCACAGCTCTGAATTAATTAAAAGCTTTAAAGAACAATGAACACCTTAATAAAGCTAGAGGAATTTAACAAAACCCACAGTTACTGTTCTATTTATAGAATGGGGCCACTGCAGAATTATTAATATTATCATATTATGAGCTAGCTATACATACAGTAGAAGCTAAAGGCTTCACATTATATTATATAGTACACAAAGTTTTCTATTAGCCTTTTAATTTTTAAATGAATATTACAAAACTTCTACTTTATTTGCAGATAGCTGGGGACTCAGTGTGACAATCAAGTGGTTGGTGCCTCAAGCGTGCTTGAAGCACAGTTAATAGAAACAACACTTGCTGTAGATGAAGGCTGCATACCTCTTCAGGCAGTGCAAGCTGATTTTAAAAGATTTCTCAATTGTTTTGGAATATATGGATATACAGAATGTCAGTGAAACTCCAGCAATTCTGAATTTAAGCAACATTTTTTAAAATTTTAGATAGATATTGCTTGGAAGTTTAAATGTTGCATACTTCTAAATGTCCTTATTGAAAGTATACCTCTGATAATGTCATGATTAAAGTGGCATGGGGTGTAATTTTAAAGCTAAGAGTTCGCCAGCCATGTCATTATAAACAGTTGAGCAGAGAACTATATTAAGACAAATAATTTTATTTTTGTGCTCTGTTTATGTTGACCTTTTTGCTCTGTTTTAAAGAATTTATGACTATAGCAAGTGTACTCTGAAATCATCTTCCTTCTGAAAGACAATGGTGTGTTTTATGATCTTCCTATGTGTCACACATTTAGTTATATAAAGTCTGAATTATGTTAATTGTTTTTATTCATGATTTAGCTTAAAAATAGATTTTTATGCTGTTCTGAGTACTGATGGCTCATTTAGCAATTTAACAGATCAAAATTCTCCGCCAGCATGGTATTCCTAAGTAGCTAGAATTACCACTTGTACTTATTAAAGTGTCAGAATATAATGGTGTTTATGATTGCCCATTATATCAATCTGCTTCATGATTAATACACAGGTTTTGATTTTTTTTTTTTTTTTGGTATTTCGTAAGAAGGTGAACTTTGATTAAAAAAGTTACAGTTTAAAACTGTTTAAGGAACAGCTGGCGAGGATCTGTAACAGTTACTCAGATTTTCCACAGTGATTATAAATGCATGTTGCAAATGTAAATCTCTAAAAATAATACAAATAAACACCTTGCTATGCAGCATGTTGATCTGGTTTGGCAATTATCAGTAGACTCTGTAAAATACTAATTGGTGACAGCATTGACAGTCTGTCAGAATAATTTGAATCTCTTTCAGAACAACCTCAAAAAGACCATGCATTAGCTTAAGTCCATGCACTTCATTAACTTTGAATGGTGTACAGAATACCAAAGCAGCTGCTTTATAAAGTGTTCAGATATTATAGTAATATCACAAGAAAAAAGTACCATTTAGATTATGTAGGCCTACAAAAATATTTCAAGAATATTGTAAATTTGTTTATTTGATATTTTTCTTAGAGTGTCAGCATATGCTGTTTAGAGCAGAAAAATGTCAACTTCTAGTGATGTAAAGGGAAATGTACTGTTGTTTAGTCCACTGACTAGCTTAGTTTGCAAATATTAGTATGAATTAGTGGAGAACCAAGATTCTTACCAAGCATTTTTCTTTTTTAATCTTAAGTTGTTTCTGTTCTTTAATCCACGTCAAACACAGCCTTTTTTATTATGCTTATAAAAGTCTGTTGAGTCATTAACTATTTTTCCATATAACAAGGTATGGCTGAGCATACATTCTGATATGTACAGTAATTTAAGCATCATTGCCGTATTTAGCAGTTATTCCACTTACTATAAGGAAATCAGAAAATGGTTTGTTGAGGCCAAGTCATTTGACTTAACATAATACCATCAACTACTCTATCAACTTTATCAATTCAATTTTTCAAATTTTTTGTGTGAAATTTACTCCTAAGTGTGTATTGCATTCCCTATTGCTTGTTTTATAGAGCAGAACTAACATATAAAATGTATTAAGATTATTTCTCAGTTCAACTAACAAAAAACACATTCATTGTCATTCTATGCTTGAATCTTTTAATTTGAATGTATCACTAGTATTTATATTGGATTTGTTCATATTGTGAAAAGGGTCATCAGTTTCTCTCTATACCTTGTGTTCTCTGTGTAATTTATTACACCTGAAGCATTACAATAACACTTCTAATAATGAAGCAATAGCTATAAAAATATAACTGAAATAATAACTTTAAAATGTATTTAGCAGGGTGCAACGCATTGGTAATGAGCTTCAAAATACATGCACTTCAGCATTTAAAAACAGACATGACCTGCTACTGACACAGTAAAATTAAAAAAATAATCCTAGAAATGTGTTTTAAGTCATAGGGACTTACTGATGATTTCCACATTCTAGTAAAATAATTGCTGTTCTCTCTGTGCTGCTGACTAACCTAGCACATGTCTTGTCTTTACTATGAGAAGTAATTTTGATGTTAGATGACAAATTGATAAAAAAAAAGCTTGAGTGACTTCTTGGGGCAGAACCATCTCTTAAAAAAAACCAACTAAACTAAAAAACACTTCTTATACTATAAGATGCACAAATAAAGGTTGAGCATTATTTGTTATATTGCAGAATATATGTGTAATCCTTATAGACATGGGCTATGAACAGTTTGACCTGAATCCTTGTAAAGGTACTTGTGAGATTGTTACAATTATTGCATTTAGTTCATTGGAATAAGTTGGGTTGCAAATATTTTAATATACTCTTAGTGCATATTTCCGTAAAGTATTCGCATTAAAATTGCACAAAAGTTCTCCGTAATGCACATGGCTGCCTAACCATTTCACAGAATTGGTCTTTTATATAGCCTATCACGATGTCTGAGTGTTGGGCTGCATTTTTGGACTGCAATGAAATAACTATTAAATGTGAAAACACAGTGTATTTTATGTATGTAATGCTACACACTGCATGGTGGAGACACTGTTTATGGAATTACAAAAGTTTTTGCTTCGCATTAAAAGATGAATGATATGGAACTCTAGTCAACATAAATTGTTTAGACCGTCTGACATTATTTAAATAGCCTAGTTTCTGCCTGTGGATATTTACACATGTTTATAAATAATCAAAATAGCCAGTTATTTTTAGCCATTCAATTGGAGTACATGACAGTTTGCTCATCCTGAAAAATAAACATATTAATGGATGAAAATGCTGTTTCAGTTGCCTAGTTGAGATCATTTTAATAGAACAAACATCTTTTTTCAATGAAGGTCAACACTGTGTATGTAATTTTGCAACAATATATTGTCATACAGTATTAAATATTATTTTTTGTTCCCACAATCAAGAGTAGTTTTCTATTAATTTTCATCTAGAAGGATGAATTAGTATTAATAGTTCCATTTTGCCATGTTACTATTTTAATAATCTGTCAAGCACAATTTACTCATAAAAATCTATTTTGCATTATATTTTCATAGTTAGGCAAAAAGTGAAACAATTTATTAAAATTAATCAGATTGTCAATACGGAAAACATATAACAGATGTTATCACCATGTTGTCAGGCCTTCTGATTAACTCAATGCATAATCTTAAATGGTTGATGTGACGTTTACTCTGGCTGCATACAGATTTTAAACATCTCAAAGCACACTGACAGTTAAATAACATACCTTCACCAGGCCACTTAATTTATTAATTTTTGGAATTTGTGAGTTTCAGAAATGTGATAATATTCTGTTGCTTTATTGTATATAGCATGGTTTCTGGCTGCAATGTTCTCCTCACTCCTAAAACTGTTAATCAGCATTCCATTGAAACACAACATATTGAGAGTCTCTGCAAATCATAAATTAATATTCCATCAAGAGAAACAAATATTTTTTCTGAATAATGGCTTCAACACAGCACTGTAATTGAAATTGAATTTTATGCTCCACAAAATAAGATAAATGTTAAGCCAAACATGCCACTATAATATAAATTTTTAATTTTAGGTTTCTGAAACAAATACTGGAAAGCTTGTAATTTCAGTAAATATTAAACACAAATTATTGAAAGAAATGTGTAATTTCCTTGTGTGCTAAAGATTAATTACCTATGCTTTTGATTGCCTGGACTTCTGGTAACAATGTATATACAGTAATCTTTGGATGTTAACAGCTTTTTTCAGAAAAGTGAGACTAAGTTTTTGTTTAAGAAGGATCTCTTATATATATTTCTCTTCTGGTTCATCCTGCTTCCTCTTCAAACCGAGTCCCGCCCACACACAGCCCACACGGCATTTCTCGATTCCCATTCGTCCTCTTCCAAACCCTTCCCCACGCTGCCTGTGGCCTCCCATACACCCCCACACCGCTTTTCTCGATTCCTATTCCTCCTCCGACTACCGCGTTCCCCGCTCCTCTCTCATGACCCCATTGGTGTCATATCACTGCCTGATATCTAGCCTGCCCGTGTGAACTTTCACTTCACCCATGTCTGCGCCTGGGAGTCTTTTCCGTAGCCAGCTACAGGAAGGTACTCTCTCGGCCATTGGCATTGGTTTCGCTCCTTGCTATTGATTTCGCTCCTTGCTATTTGCTAAGCCTTTGTTATAAAATGGACAGTATCTTCTCTGTCGACAGGTTTTTAGCACAACATCATCTGTATACTGGGATCCGGCAACTGCCTGTTCCTATCAGTGGGTTATTTCTTGACACAAACGGTTGACAAAGGCAATGTACCGTTTTCCGTTCCTATTCTTACACCGCTGTATGCTATGGTGGGCGTTGGCTATCTAGTTTTATAGTAAAACATTTTTAAACAAACTACAAAAGAGGGTCACACATTTTCACACAGCACTGCTATAAAGTACTATTTATCTATCTATCTAGCAGTTTTCCAAACCTGCTAATCCAGAATATAATCTCAGAAAAGATGGAGCTTGTCCCAGAATGCATCAGGTGCAAGGCAGGAGCAATCCCCGGACAGAACACCAGTCCATTATATATCTATATGTATTGAAATATTGTTCATACCTCTTGAAAAACTGTATCTGGTTTTATATCTAAAAATACATTAAACTAATATAAAGGACCCTTTAGCAGAGATATAAATCATGTCTCATTTTCCCCACACCAACACATTATATTATAAAAGCCACACTTATCTTTGTAGCAATGTGTATGGTACTTACAAATTCATATCAGTATAAAAATAAACACTTATGATTTGCATTTATATACAGTTATCCCTTGCAATTTGCAGGGGTAGAATGTGAAAATCCACAAATACATTTTGGGCCCATGATTATACAGTATTCTAATTTCATTACAGTAAATAAGATGCAAAAAGTTTTAGAAATGCAAAATGAAACACATGCTGGAGGCTCAGTGGTAGCACTGCTGCCTTGCAGTAAAGAGATCATGAGTTTGCGTCCTGGGTCCTCCTTGCTTGGAAAGTGCTGAGTAGTGAGAAAAATGCTATACATTTTTAAAGAATTGTTATTGTTATTATTATTATAAGAAGATCACTGTACAAATAGGTCACAAGTCTGAGGATGGCTACTGAGACAAAAATGTATGGCATCTCACAGACAAAGTGCATAGTTTCACAGTTGTTTAGTGGACTGTAACATTTACAAAATTTAACTTATAATAAATTTGTGTGTATGTTTATGGTAGCAAATGATAAAAATGATTAATATTACATATACAAAAGAAATTCAACAAAACACTAAGCACAAAATGATAAACACTCACAACAGAGTCCAGTTTCATAGATGGTGGTATAGCTATGAAATGAAATCCCCAGCCTCCTGAAAGTTATGCAAGTTAAGTCTTGTCCTGCCATGATGCCGATGTAAGTGAACATTTATAGGAGTTGAAAGCAATCTCCAGACAAAAATGTTTTCCAACCAAGACAAAATCACACAAACAAGCCAGCACAGGACAAGAAAGTAAATCCTGAGAAAACTGCAGTTAAATAGGTATAATTGTTATCCAATTGTGTAGTAAAAAGTTGAAATAAAAAGACGCCTGATGATAAATCTATGCTTCAGCTTGCCGAATGGGTAGTGCTGCTACAGTGTAATGTGGGGGTTTTATTGCAATAGGCAAAAAACTCACAAAATAATTTCCATTTAATTATTGATAACAACCCCTCAAAAAGGCAGATCTGCAAATCTTAACCCCACAAATCACAAGGGCAGACCTGTAATAGGGAATTAAATCAGTTAACACATATTCTAGCCATAGTATACTTAGAGATTGTTGTACTTTGGTATATTCCACTTCTCCAGTCATATGCTTAATCAGTTATGCCTATTAATGTCTTTTTTATAAGAGATGCTGGGAATGGCATGGATTATATTTTGCAAACTAATAGCACCACATGCAAAAATGGCTAGTATTTTTAATGAATGTACTATTTGTTGCATTTTGTTTTTGCAACTCAAATTTTATGAAGTTTTTTTTCTGATTCTACGTCCATGCTTAAGGTCTTTTGCTACTGGAAGCACACAGTGAAATAAACACTGTGAAGGTGTGTTTTGTTGTTTTTGTGTATTATGTTTGCCCCATCTAAGTGGTTCTGTTGCCTAGAGCTACAGGGATCATTTACCACAACAATTTGTGTCACTAGGAGGTTAGTAATGATTATTAAAGGATAGATAGCTTATACATGCTACTCTTAGGAAGGCATAATTAAAGAAAAGATAATCGATGAAATCAAATAATTTTTGATAAATATAAATAATGTAAAGGAACAGTTATATATTTTCCTCGTGGTGCATGTGAAAGTGTTATTCCATACAACCAAAAGAATTATACAAGGAAGCAGAGTTAATAACTCTGTATAAAATCTGTATCAGTCATTATGTATCAGGATAAAAATTTTAAACTAAACTAATTTCGGGTAACACACAGTTAACTGCTAGGATAGCAAATTCATCTCTAATTTTCTTTGTTGACTTCTCAGTATTTGCAGATATACATTTATAATGTTTGGAGGTGTAAACTGCATTGCAGACTCTGTAACTAGATGGTGTACCATTGACAAAACATCAATATATAAATTTTCCTGATTATCTGAGAATTTCTTTTACAAAAAATAAATAAATAAAACATACTCATATCAGTTTAATGCAGTTCAGAGTTACATCGTTATAGATGCTATCTTAGCAGTAAAAAGCAAGAATCAGCCCTGGATAAAGCTACAGTTCTGTGCAGGCACCATAAAAACTCATAAAATATCTAATCTGAGGTAGCTTTATGTCAATACTTAACAGAATAATGTTTTTATCCCTAGTGCAACACAGCTATTCTGAGATTGGCTAGTTTTACTGATACTATTTTGCTGTCTAAAGTTAAAATCATTTTATTGTCATGCCATGGTGATTTTGTTTCATCACGCTCCACTTGCAATGAAACTCATAATAACATACCAATCTATTTCAAGAGCAATTGGCTACACAATCCACTCTCATTAGCAGATGATTAGTTTGTCAAATCTTCACAAATACTTTTTAATTGAAACCAACAATAACTGTGGAAATCCTGGAAGTAACTTACTGGTGACCAAGAAAGCATACTTAAGAGAGTTAGCTTATTTATTTTACAAAGGAGACTGTGAAGTATAAGGTGTTAATAATTCACTGATCATATCATTAAACTTGATTAATAACATGATCATTCACCAGGCACAGAAAAAAATGAATTTGTAAACAGAATTCAAACTTTTGTATATTAAAGAGTAGAAGTATAATTTAAACCCCATTAGTCTTATAGGGCAGAGTGGTGGCTGTATTGCAGAGGATGTGCACTTGTATCTAGGAGGTTGCCAGTTCAAATCCCATTACTGCCGGAAGGGATCTTACTCCAATGGGCGCTTAAGCAAGGCCCTTAACCTGAAAATAGCTTCATGGGTGTTGTACAATGGCTGACCCTGTACTCTGACCCCCAAAGGTCATGTGAAAAGACAATTTACCCTCGGGGATTAATAAAGTGTATCATTATTATGAGCACAGGCTACAAAAAGCCTAAGGTCACTAAGATATTAGGACATAAAATGCATAAAAACATTATATCAAAAATAAACACCTCTTCAGGCACAAAAAACATTAATCCAAATAGAATGGATATTCTAAGTCACTATATTATTCTGAAATTCATGAGAGAATAGCTCTTTTATCTTTGCTGGCTTCCCTGGGAAAACTGGCAACCATTTCCTTTCATCCTGCTAGTTGACAGCATATAGTCCTGGAGTGTGACAGAGGGAACTGTGCTGTCCATTTAACAGGACAGGCGGCTACAGCTTCCTTAAAGACGTGGCCCTTTCAAAGCTATTGAAAGCTTAGGATTTTAAGCACATGTGGGGCTGCCAAAGGAATATTCATTTTGACCATGGAAGAGATATGCAGAGCTTGGGCAAGTAGTGATCCCAGTAGCACAACTAGAGCTGCCTCAAATTGAAGAATATTGAATCTTTTACTGAGAGGAGAACTTGGGGAGAGGACTTACTGGTGGAAAAAAGAACCCAGGGTCCTGGTAAACTAAAAGTAAAAAGAAGATTGCTTCTAAGATACTTATTAAGAGGGTAGCCCTACTAGGTAGACAAGCCAAATAACTGGGAAGTTAGTTTTATTTCTGCTCTTTTGTATTCCTTTCTTGCTTTTAGTGGGTGTTTATATTATTGTGAGTAAAGATTTCTTAGCATTATTAAGAGTTTTAAGTGTTATATCCTCAAAAAATATACATGCAAGTGTGTTTTTTCACATATTACATTTAAATACTTTATGTTATTACAGTTCATCATCAATCTGTTCTGTCAGTATTTCTTTTTTTATAATGTCACAAAAGAGCAGTGATCCTGGGCTTCCTGCTGTCTGTACCCATATTTAAAAATGAAATTTCATGTCTGCTGTCAATGTTAATACTTACTCCATCTGATGCACTCCTACTGTGACAATGAAGGACTTAGCTGCATTAAAATGGGATTTCGTAGAGTTTAATGCATAAAAATCCTACTTGTCTAAACTGTGTTTGTCCCAACAGTACATACAAAAAATCTAATAATGTATATTGGAAGAAAATAGGTTACTGCAACTTACATAACTACTTTATATAAAGCTGAAATGCTCAGACTTAAGATTCTCATGCATAGTACCTTGTCTGCCTCCACCTTAATGATTTATCATAAGGGGTCAGCATTTTAAATGATTTTTTCCTTGTTATATGCACAGTAGCTAATATTACTAATTTACTCTAGCAGATTAAATATTGTTCTTTAACCTTTCTTTCTATAATTGTGCTTGATGTCAGGATATACCTCACTACCAACATTACATTTTAGGTACATTAATCCATCAGAACTGCACTTTGCCAGTCCTTAGCGCTCTATACAGATAATTTCTCACAAATCAACAAAAAAATCCAATAGTTTCTACCATGGATTTTGATTGTTTCCCATCTAATTCTATGATGTTTGCTCAATTAGCAATTCTAATCAATTTTGAATTTATATGGTGTCTTTCACAATTCATAACATCACAAGATCTCTTAAAAAGCATACAAGAATACAATATAAGAATATAGTTTAAATCATTACTATAATAAATGCAGTAATTATGAGCACCAAGGTATTCATGCATTGATAGAAGAATTCTACAAAATGTTGAAAAAATAGTGGATAACACTGCTTTCTGACTTGCATAGATAATATATAAAAATCAATTAAATAAAGCCCACAACTTTCCATTTTCCCAGACACATATGTTTTGTATACTGCCTTTTCAAATGTGGTTATGATTAAGGCTGAGTTACAGTTATAATATTTTGGTCATTTATAATCTGAACTGCACAATATAGTAAAATGTTGTGCAATTTCATATTGTTTGTGTTTACAAAACTAACATAGCTTCTAAGTGTCCATGATAACGTAGGAGTGTAAGGTACAGCAAACCACATCGACTACTTTTAAGGAGGTGGAAGATTTTTTTTAAGGATGAAGCTAAAGAGTAGTCAGTGGACAGAGGTGTCAAATATGCAGAGGGGCATGAAAATGTGAACTGAAATTCATAACACTAACTCAAAAGTTACTTTCCCTAAATAACCCACACAGATTTATTTTTATTTTTTATCGTAAAGTTAGGATTGTGGCTAATGCTTGTTACCATCATAAATAGCCACAATGTGATGTCACATAATCTGATGTTGGGGAATCACATGACTGGTAACATATAATAAACACACAGTAGGAAATAAAAAGAATAACAAATCATACTTCTCATATGCGCCAACTTCCTTCTAACAGTCCATGTAATTCAGTGCCTTCTTTTGAATCATCAAAAACATTTCAGTGCTGACTTCTGTTTTATCAGTGACATAGTCTCATTTTTAAGAGTACTATTATTTGTTCTCAAAGATGTCATTCATTCCTTAAAATACTATAAGCTGAAAATCTCTCACAATAATATAAATGTCTGCTGCAGATACATTTCTTGAATCACTCCTTGGGGAAATGCAGGTAGCAACCTCTTGCACTTTAATGCTAATATAGTAATGGCAGTTTAGTTATTTAGTTATTTAGTTATTTACTCAGTTGTTCAGAAGCCGTTTCTTGTCTACTAAAATCTCTGCTGCTTAAGAGGTTTCCTTAGTGTTTTTTATCAGGCAGTCAATACTTTTTGATGCAAGCAATTTTCAGTTGATTATTGATCATTCAAGTGAAGTAATGGTAATCCTCAATATCCAGCTTATCTACAGTTCTTCCTTATTGTTGACATTGGTATTGTCTGGCTATGTCTTCCTCTGTTGCATTCCCTATTCCTACCATTTCTTCCTGTTACCATGTCCATCTTACAGGCCGACAGGTCTCCACTCCTTCTAACCTGTTCTCTCTTCCTCTTCCCTCATGGCCTGTTATTTCTGGTGGACTAGGGAACTGTCACTCAGCTTGCAACAAGGGTGATTTCATCACCACCTATGCCTCTCATCTTTCTTTTGACTTCCTAGCTCTGACAGAAACATGAATTACTTCATTCATCTCTCTTTAACTCTTGCTGCACTTTCTTCCCCTTACAGTTTTTGTCACACTCCTTGTGCTACTGACCGAAGTGATGGCACTTGTCTTCTCTTGTCTCCTAAATGGATATTTACTGCTACTGATCATCTTATCACCTTCTTATTTTCTTCTTTTGAATTTCATACTGTTCAAGTAACCTTCCCTTATAATCTCTTAACACTGTGATCTGTCGTCCTCCAGGTCCACATCTGAATTTTCTGGATGAACTTGATTTCTTTCTCTCTTCAGTCATGAGTCAGCAGGGTGAAGAGCAGTGGACTAAACACGCAGCCCTGTGGCGCTCCAGTGCTCAGTGTGATGATGCTGGAAGTGTTGCAGCCCATCTGAACTGACTGGGGCCTCTCTGTCAAGAAGTCCAGGATCCAATTGCAGAGGGTGGTGTTCAGGCCCAACCTGCTCAGTTTTACAACCAGTTTTTGAGGGATGATTGTGTTGAAGGCGGAGCTAAAGTCTATGAACAGCATCCTGACATATGTGTCTTTTTTATCCACATGTGTCAGGGAGAGGTGAAGGGCAGAGCATATGGCATGTTCATTTGACCTGTTTGAGCGGTATGCAAACTGAAGAGGGTCAAGGGAGGCAGGGAGATTAGTCTTCATGTGTGACATGACTAACCTTTCGAAGCACTTCATGATGATTGGCGTTGAGTGCAACTGGTCAGTAGTCATTCAAGCGTGTCACTGATGACTTCTTCGGCACTGGTATGATGGAGGTCAACTTGAAGCATACTGGGACTGACGACTGGCTCAGAGATATGTTGAAGATGTCTGTGAGGACACCAGCCAGTTGACTGGCACATTCTTTGAGCACACGACCAGGTATGTTGTCGAGTCCTGCAGCCTTGTGTGGATTGACTCTGGATGGGGTCCTCTTCACGTCAGTTATGAAGAAACAGAGTACCTGGTCAGTGGAGGGATGTGTTGCTTTTATCGCAGGCTCTTTTTTCTGCACCTCAAACTGTGCAAAGAAGTTGTTCAGCTCATCTGGTAGGGAGGCATCACCATCACTGCTGTGTGGGTTGGGCTTGTAGTTTGTAATTGTCTGAACGCCCTGCCACATACGATGTGCGTCTCTGGTGCTGCTGAAGTGTTTGTTAATCCTCTGCGCATATGCCCACTTAGCTATCCTTATAGCGCGAGACAGGTTGGCTCTGGCCACCCTGAGGGCGGCGTTGTCTCCAGATCTGAAGGCTGCATTTCTGATCTTGAGCAGCTTGTGCACTTCTCTTGTCATCCAGGGCTTTTGGTTGGCTCTTGTGGTAACATCCTTGGTAACAGTAACATCCTCTATGCATTTGGAGATGTAACCAGTCACAGAGTCTGTGTACTCCTCCAGATTGATGGAGTCACCATCCATAGCAGCTTCCCTGAAAATGTCCCAGTCCGTCAATTCGAAGCAGTCTTGGAGAGCTGAAACAGCACCAACCTGCCACACTCTGATGTTCTTGCGGGCTGGTTTAGTGCGCTTCAGCAGGGACTTGTATGCAGGAAACATAAACATGCTGATATGGTCTGAATAGCCGAGATGGGGGCGGGGTAGGGCCTTGTAGGCGTCAGGAGAGCTTGTATAAACATTTTCCAGACAATTTCCATTTTCCATTTTCCCCTTCTAGTAGCAAAGTTCACATTTTGGAAGAATTTTGGGAGAACTGACTTCAAGTTGGCATGATTGAACAACAACAACAACATTTATTTATATAGCACATTTTCATACAAACAGTAGCTCAAAGTGCTTTACATAATAAAGAATAGAAAAATAAAAGACACAATAAGAAAACAAAATAAATCAACATTAATTAACATCGAATAAGAGTAAGGTCCAATGGTCAGGGGGGACAGAAAAAACAAAACAAAAACTCCAGACGGCTGCAGAAAAAAAATTAAATCTGTAGGGATTCCAGACCATGAGACCACCCAGTCCCCTCTGGGCATTCTACCTAACATAGATGAAACAGTCGTCTTTGGATTTAGGGTTCTCACGGAAGGGCTTGATGATGATGGTCACGTAGAATTCTGCCTTTTAATCCATCCATCATTGTTGGAGCATCATGAAGCTTTGAGTAGGTGGAGGTGGCGCAGGCCACCACCACAAAGAAACCGGAAAAAGAAACAGAAAAGAGAGTAGGGGTCAGTACGGATTTTAGAGCCACCCTGAATAGTTATTATGAGGAAATTGAACATATAGAGTATCAGGATTAAGTTAAATTAAGTTAAATTGAAGTTATAGAAAGGCCATGTTAAAGTAATGTGTTTTCAGCAGTGCTTTAAAGTGCTCTACTGTATTAGCCTGGCAAATTCCTATTGGCAGGCTATTCCAGATTTTAGGTGCATAGCAGCAGAAGGCCGCCTCACCACTTCTTTTAAGTTTTGTTCTTGGAATTCTAAGGAGACACTCATTTGAGGATCTGAGGTTACGATTTGGAATATAGGGTGTCAGACATTCCGATATATAAGATGGGGCGAGATTATTTAAGGCTTTATAAACCATAAGCAGAATTTTAAAGTCAATCCTGAATGACACAGGTAACCAGTGTAGTGACATCAAAACTGGAGAAATGTGTTCGGATTTTCTTTTCCTAGTTAGGATTCTAGCAGCTGCATTCTGCACTAGTTGCAAACGATTTATGTCTTTCTTGGGTAGTCCTGAGAGGAGTGCGTTACAGTAATCTAGTCGACTGAAAACGAACGCGTGAACTAATTTCTCAGCATCTTTCAGTGATATAAGAGGTCTAACTTTACTTATGTTTCTTAAGTGAAAAAATGCTGTCCTAGTGATCTGATTAATATGCGATTTAAAATTCAGATTACAGTCAACAATTACCCCTAAGCTTTTTACCTCCGTCTTGACTTTTAATCCTAATATATCTAGTTTATTTCTAATAGCCTCATTGTATCCATTATTGCTAATCACTAAGATTTCAGTTTTCTCTTTATTTAACTTGAGAAAGTTACTATTCATCCATTCTGAGATACAAGTCAGACATTGTGTTAGTGAATCAATAGAATCGGGGTCATCAGGTGCTATTGATAAATACAGCTGTGTGTCATCAGCATAGCTGTGGTAGCTCACGTTGTGCCCTGAGATAATCTGACCTAACGGAAGCATGTATATTGAGAATAACAGCGGACTCAGGATAGAGCCTTGTGGAACACCATATCGGATATCATGTGTCTTCGAGTTGTAATTGCCACAACTAACAAAAAATTTTCTCCCTGTCAGGTAGGATTCAAACCAATTTAAGACACTGCCAGAGAGGCCCAGTTGAAGTCTCCAGCAATAATGAAAAATGCCTCTGGTGCGTCGTTTGCAGTTTGCTGATGATCTCGTAGAGTTCCGCTAGTGCCTGACTAGCATTTGCGCTAGGTGGGAGTTAGACAGCAACCACCAGCACGCAGCTGTACTCCCTCGGCAGGTAGAAAGGCCAGCACCTTACCGATAAAACCTCTATCAGCGGGGAACAGTGTCGCACAACTGCAGCAGCGTTCGTACACCACTCTCTGTTCACATAAACACACAGTTCCAAGCGGGTCTTACCAGACAAAGAGGCGTCTCTGTCCGCTCGGAAGATTGTCAGTCCGTCTAGCTGGATGGCCGAGTCTGCAATGTTTTCCTGGAGCCATGTCTCAGTGAAAATAAAGATGCAACAGTCTCTCATTTCCCACTGCTTGGCCCGCTGCAGCTTTATGTAATCCAGCTTGTTGTCTAGCAATCGGACGTTTGCGAGCGGAAAGGATGGTATCGCAGGTCTGGTGGGGTTAGTTTTTATCCTTGTGCTAATACCGCCGCGTTTTCCTCGTTTCTGCTTCTGACCGCTGCGCTTGCGTTTCCGCCAGCTGAGCTTCTCAGGCTGCTGAAGTAAGCAAAGGTTGCGGAGCGTCTCTGTCACCTCGCTGGATATTTCGGCGCAGTTTCTTCGGAAATCGAGCAGGATTTGCTGCTCGTAAATGTATGTCTGCATATCACTATCACTTAAATCTACTTTTTTTCTTATACTAGTTGACAAAGACGAACAAAGATTAACTCTAAACATTGCGGACTCGGGAGCTCTGTAAGCCACAGCCTGCATGGGCGCCGCCATCTTAGAGGACCATTCTCTCCTACTCATTCAGCTGATCATCAACTTGATCCCATTTTCACATGCAAGCTCTGTTCTTCTCTCTTATCTCCCCATCATTCACTCCTTTGTATATTTCAGACCACTTTGTAATTTTCTTTTCTGTTCTAATTTATTTTCTTTTCTGCTCTTCTAACAACCCCCCCCCCCCCCCTTCACCACCAGCTGGAAAAATGCAACAAAATCTTTCTTCTCTATGTTATCTTTTTCTCTTTGCTTCTATCTGCACTCCCTTCTGCCCAGCTCTCGGTAGACTCTTCAAAAGCACTCTCTTTTTTCCCCTCTCTTTTTTTGATGCCCATTGTCCTTCTGTCCACTGCCATGCTTGTGCATCTCTTCCCAGCCATTTGCTGTCTTCTACTCTTCTTCTCACAGGAAACTGCACTTGTTGAAAGTCCTTGGTGTAAGTAGAAATAACTGTCCCTCCTGGATAAGTACAGGTCCCACCTGCTTTCCGTCTCTTTTCAAAAAAGCAGCTCAGAACCCCAAAAACATCCTCCGACTCTTCTGTGTGTCATTGATCTCTTTCCTCCTTTTCTACTGTAGATGAATCTGACATTTCCTAACCTGCTCAGTAACCATAGTCCCACCATCTGTGCACTGGATGCCATTTCTTCACATCTTCAGTCTATCTCTCCTTCCTTAAACACTCTACATCTGTTCTCTTTTCAATGCCTCACTTACTTCTGGTATCTTTCTTACTGATTTCAAAAAGTCTCATTTAATCCCTCTCTCAAGCTATCTGCCATGTAAAAGTACTATCCAGTCTCCCTCTGCCATTTCTGCCCAAGACTCCACAATACATAGTCCACAAACCATTCTTTTCATTTCTCTCTGACAACTGTCTACTAGATCCACTTTAATCTGGATTCCGCAAGGGTCACTCTACTGAGAATGCACTGCTTTTAGTCACTAATGCTCTTAGATCTACTCAAGCTGCTTCTTTCTCCTATGTCATTAGCCTCCTTGATCTTTAGCTTTTCATACTGTTAACAATTACCTGCTTATCTCTTCCTTTGATAAACTCATAATTAGGAGTTATGCTTAGGACTGGTTCAAGTCTACCTCTTTGACAGATCATTTATTGTCTCCTGGTCAAACTCCTTGTCTTCTCCTCAGAAAATTTCTACAGTGTGCCTCAGGGATCAGTACTGGGTCCACTTTTCTTTTCTTGTTACATTCATTCCTTATACAATGTCATTTTCTCATGTTTTTTTCTACAGGGAAAATTCACTTGAAAGAGGACCCAAATATTCTGTTGTAACTCCTGTTAGGATTGAGCAATCTAAACCAAAAAAATATGCTATATACCTTGAGGTATGTGTAATCTATTGTATTACATGCAATGTTGAAAGCGATTTCCATTTTCTGCCAGACACATTTGAACATGGCGGTCCATGTTCCTGAATGTATCGGCAAGCGTCTCGGGGGAATAGCAGCAATTTCACGTTGGGTGTTTTCCTCAAATCTTCCATAGTGTAAGGCTTGTTCCGATAGACTTTTCCTTTGGGCATACCCCAAAGGAAGAAGTCTGGAGGTGTCAGATCTGGTGTCCGTGGTGGGCAAAGCACCTTTGAAATTACCCTGTTGCCGAAGAAGGATTCAGTCTCTGCCATGCTTCATGCCGATGTTTGGCACATTGCTCAGTCTTGCTGGAAGTAACTGTGCGTTAAATCATGATCATCCAGTTAATTCACAAACTGTTCAGAAACGTCCAGTATCATACATGTGCACATGGGAGGCAGCTAAAGGGCTTGAGTAAGGGCAATTCCAAGTCAGACCAGGATGTAGCAGAGTACACTGATTCTTTTTCTCCTTGGCCTGCAGACCATCCACAGGAGATTCCACCTGGCCCTGTTGACATCACTTCTGGGTCCGAGCCTATGGAGGAAGACCTTATCGGCTCCGGCCCCTTTGATGTCACGTCTGGGCTCGAGCCTATGGCTGAAGACCCTTATGAGCCCGACCCCTTTGACTTCACTTCCTGTTTTCCCCTTTAAAAGCCTCCAACTTTTACTTATTCCCTTAGTTCTGTTTTGGACTCGGTTTTGTACACATCAGTGCTGTATAACATTTTGCGACTTTGCAGCCAGGATACCAAATACACGGATGGCTGCCCCAAACCTTGCTATGGTTCTTTGCTGGAGTTTCTGACACCAGGTACACATCGGTGTTCATGGTGGTTTCAAAGAAAATGGGGGGCTAGGATGAGCAACCAAGACATTGCACACCATACGCTGACTTTTTGATCATGGAGCGGTTTTTGGTGAGTGGCAAATGGATTTTCAGCGGCCCATATATGGGTGTTTTGCAAGTTATCATAACCCGACAAATGGAACCACATCTCATCCAAGAACCATGTGATGTCCAATATTACTTTGTTGTCCCTCACAAATGCCTGGAACCTGTAACAGTATCTGATTCTTTTCTCCATTATCACTTGCTTTGATCTCCTGAACAACAGTGACACAATACGCAAACAATGTTGCTATTTTTGCAGCTCTGTGACATGTTGAATAAGACCTCCCAGTCTCCTGTGCTAGGTGTCTCAGAGGTTTTGTAGGCGACTGCTGCAGGCGATGTTGCACGTTATAGATTGTGTCCTGCGATATTTTCGGACAACCTCCGCTATGAAAAGGGATCAATGATCCCATAATTTCCAGTTTCTGCACCATCTTCTGAATAACACTCTTTGAGGGTACTTCACAAACACCATATTTCTGCCTAAATTCACTCTGCTTAAACAAACTGGTGACCCAATAGGTTTGCACCATGAAGACGCACTGCTCAATACTGTACACCACCATCCTGATGAAAAGTCAAGTGACTGAGTGAAGGGGTATGGGCTGTATGCACCCAGAAGTTGCAAACTGAGGTTGAACATCACGGTGGCTGTCAGGCACCCACCTTATTGCTCTGATGCAGGGGCATCCTGGCTTGTTCAAAGCTCCAGTTGCTGAGGAGCACATTGCACGTTATTTCGTTCAGATTGCTTCATCCCAGCAAGAGTTATTACAGAATATTCGGGGGGCCTCTTTTGAGTGACTCTCCCTGTACCACCTCTGTTCTGATGATACACAGAACATCCTCTCATTTCCCTCTTACACTCCACAGGTTTCAGCCACAAACTCCAGCCTGTCTTTCTGCCGCCTCATCATGGATGAAATCAAAGTATATCAGATATTATGTACTTGCCCTCTAATACTCCTCGTCTGATTTGTCACTAAGCACCTCCCTTGAAGATGTCACCCTTTCACCATCAGTCATGGTCAAGAGTCATGCTTTCATTCATTGAACATGTTAACTCAATGATACACTCATGTCTTTTCTTTCTTCATAATTTTCAGAGCATTCAACCCTTCCTCATTAATTATGCCACATGACACCTTGTACACTGATTCTCCCTCAACTGGACTACTGTAACTCTCTCTGGGACTTCTCATTCAGCTGCTATTTGGCTCTCTAACTCCTCCAGAATGTAGCTGCTTGACTTGTGTTCTTTGCCCCTTGTTTCACTCCTACTACTGTTTTGCTATGGTCTCTCCATTTGCTTCCTATTCCTGCAAGGATCCTTTCCAAAACTCTTGTCTTGATTTACAGTACACTGAAAGATTTTGATGCTCAGTATCTCCAGTCTTGATCTCTCTTTATGTCCCCTCAAGAAGTCTCTGTTCTGACTCTGCCTGTCTACTGACCATCCCTCCTCTTGCCAAACATGCAAAGACTGGACAATGCTTCTCTGTTGTTGTTCCAAAGCTGTGGAATGATTGCCCATTATCTATTCAAACTGTACCCAATTTATTTTGTTTAGGTGTCTTTTGAAAACACCTTTATTC
Source organism: Polypterus bichir lapradei (assembly GCA_026402145.1). Lineage (NCBI taxonomy): Eukaryota > Metazoa > Chordata > Cladistia > Polypteriformes > Polypteridae > Polypterus > Polypterus bichir. The sequence goes on along the minus strand of JANRMT010062818.1, from coordinate 7,432,292 downwards.
ATTAAATATTCTGGAATGGCTTAGTTTCTCTCCTACAGGATAGCTGTTGTTGAACTGACAAAGGGCATAGTATGCTATTTTATGTCTTAGTCTAGTTGCAGATGTAATTATGTAGTAGTTCTACTTCCTTGTGCTCACTGCATTATTGTGCTCTCTGCTGCACCTTAATTCTTGCATGTATTATAACTTGCTTTACAAGTTATCTTGGACAAAAGTGTCTGCTAAAGAAATAATAATAATAATATAGATCATCCATCCATATATCCATTATCCAACCCGCTATATCATAACTACAGGGTCATGAGGGTCTGCTGGAGCCAATCCGAGCCAACACAGGGCGCAAGGCAGGAAACAAACCCAGTGCAGGGCGCCAGCCCACCGCAGAATACAGATCATCTGTAGATAAATATATGACATATGACTGAATAGAATATCTTGCAAAAAAAAAGATGCATCTCGCTAGATGATGAATTTGAAAAATACTGTACCCGAACATTTTGATCAGAAGTGGTACACTAACTGCCAGCTTATGTTTTCTGACTCAGCAGTTATGCAGGAAAAAAAAACTGATAGCAACAGAATGACAAAGCTGTCAGCTTCGATGCTTCTAAGTACGCTGTCATTGTTTGAAGTCATCATGTGTGAATTACTACTTTAAAGGTTTGTTCATTTGCATATTACTTGTGATCTGATTTTAATAGTGACATTATTATTTCATTAGGTTTCAGAAATGCTGGTTAAATTTCCCCTTCCCCATATAAGCTGGCATTTCTTTAAAATAGGTTAAAATAAATTAGAAGTGATTGCTCAAAAAGATCATTTTGATTAATGCAGTACAAGTACTGTTTGTTATGAGAAACTAATTTTATGAGCTAATGGTATGGGGAATGATAAACAACCTTTAGATTTACCTTTGAGTTTTCACCTGCTAGAAACAATAAGGGTTATCAGTGATGCATTGTTGTATAGCAGATTTTATTAAATGAACATTTTAATTTATCTACTTGGTGAGGAAAAATGTGGATGACGTATATTGTGGAAGTCTGATTAAAAGGATTGGTAATGTTTTAAGTGATAATTGCCAAGCCTATGTTTTATTTATGTTGCAAAGTAGGTATATGCAAAATTAAATGCTTTAATTTCCTTTGAGAAGTAGAAAAGTCAGGCAAATTAAAAGCCCAGTAAGTAAAATTATTACTAATAATTTAATTCATTTTCTATACTTGATTTGTTCAAATCCTGGTCCTGGGGAGCTGGATATTATTTATGTAGAACAAACTGTAAGGAAGGAAACTACCCAGAATTTGGGGACAGTCCATCTCATAAAATACTAATGCACACATCCACTTTCATTCAGAAAAAGTCATACCAGTATTTGCAAACTCTACAAGTTGTGATTAAGTAGTGTTACTTACTGTACCACACACAATGTTGTAATACTTGCAGCAGTACTACACAGAAGTTGGTCCATAAGATTCCCTTGGCGAATCAGGAATGCCATAATACCTGGGGCTACTAGGGGAAATTCTAGCTAGATGGCCCCAGGAGTTCCTGAGGTCACTAGTATTACATTCTTGATTAAATTAACAAAGTTTATTTATACACAAGAAGCACTACAGATTAAATCACAATGGCAAGCATACAAATAAGATTCATGATTGACAAGTGAAACAGATCAATAGTGTTTTCATGTAGTTAAAAAAATAGAAGCTGGCTTGGATTTAAAATAATGATGTTCAAAGGCACCACAGCAAACTGTCATGTTGCTTTTCTTGATATGCTTATGCAGAAGCGCCAAATTAGCATTTATTTACATGGATAATACTATTAAAATATTCACACAATAAAAGAACAAGTCACATTTATGTAGTCCAAATGCACTTAATATCCACTCAAGTAATTGCCTGCTTGGTATAAAAGTGTTCCACTGAATGATTCTGCTCTCCTTTTGGCAGCTCTGCAAATTATCAGATGACCCCAGTATGTGTGCTTTACAGCTGCTTCTTAGTAGTTCCCTGCACTAAACCTGAGAAGGGCCTTTATTGTTGGATTAACTCAGACTACTCATTAAAGTGCATCACAATGTAGATAGTTCTGTCAATATGTGTTCTTTATTATGGCACTCTGTCAGTGGTTGCTTCCTGATATGTACCCAGCGCTACCTGATATAGATTTTGCCTGACAGTAACACTGAAATTGAATTGAGGGTTTTCAGTAAATAGAATTCTACATATTTAAATAACATATCTAAACATCAATGAATGAGAATGATACTTCACAGAAGCAAAACCAAAATTTTTCAGACAATAGTAGGTTAACGGCGATTAAATTGCATTTCATCATATGCATACTAAACCAGTGGTTCAGATAAAACAATTTAACGGCCATGGCAAAAAATCTGAAATGAGACCTGTTTAATGCTAATGTTGAGAGAATTGCTAGAGTAGGTGTTTTTACCTGTTTAAGAGATTACATAGATGTTAAGTTCCAACTCAAACAATTTCACTACAGCCTCACTTCTTCCAGCCAATGACAGAATAGGAGTGTGGACTATTAATCTGATTCCAATTTATTGCTTTTGGTTTAAATTTTATGTTTATGATTTAAATTAGTTTTAGGTTACTGTAATATTTGAATTAGCCTGACTTACTATTGTTTGCAAAGCTTTTGTTTATATACCCCTAGAAAGCAATATAAATATGGGTAATAGTTGCTTCTTATCTGTTAACTTTAGAGGTTACGTGCTGTTTGACTAGTGTGTCCTTTATAATAAAACCTTTCTTAGCATGTGTTAGACACTGTAATTAACGTTTCATATTGTGATAAGTGGCCCATGGTGTTGTGCAGGTTTTTAAATAAATAATTGTGTCCTTAGAGCATGCAGGTTCAGAATGGTTGAAGGTGTGTGCATGATGGCACTGTTCCAGGGTTGATTGCAGTGCTTGGCTGATTGCGCACTCACGTGCAAATGCGATCGGATCAGTCAGATGCCTTGTTCACACCTTGGAGTCGGCAGAGGGTCAGATCTGCACCCGATCAGGCTGTATAAAGGAGCCTGCACAGCAGAGGGAAAGAGATGGAAAAAAGAGAAAAAGAGAACAGAAAGAACAGAGAAAGAATGAAAAGGAGGGAATGTAGGTTAAAGAAAGGAAGAGAGAATGAGAGGCAGGATATGGTAGAGCCTGTGCTAAAACAAGAATGGAGGCAGGTGGTTGAGACTGAGCCTCAGTGAGAAGAGCCTGGGGCTAAAGAAGGGACACTCCTATTGAGCGATACTAGGGAGTAGGAGCGGCCCTTGATGCAATGTCTCCAACAGATGCCAAAAGACTGGCTGTGGGAGACGTGTGTATGGTGCCCCATGGATGCCGAAGGAGAGGCAATGGGGACCCGAGCCAGGAATTTAGGGCTGTCTGCACTTGTCAGAAGAATGTCTCCTTTGGCTGCAAAGTCCAGACAGGATTAACGGAGGTGGCATCAAGTTTTGGAGGGAAGTATTGGGGATTATATGCATTTAAGGAATAGCCTCCTGCCTATGATTTAACCTCAATTTTATGGATAATTCATGGCATATTTATAGGACTTTTTAATCTCCACTTCAGCACTTGTTTTATGAATTATTTTTTTTATTTACTAGATGTGTAAGCCCGTGCTGTAAAAAGCATGTGGTCCTAGAAACTATTGAAATCGTCAGCAAAAAATTGAAATGTCGAGATGTCAGGTAATTGAAATTTTCTTCGGAGGTTTCATTTTGCCAGCATGCTTGCCTCGCTTGTGTATTAGCAGCAGGAGGAAAAGTAAAAAGGATACCATTTGCCAATGTGCTCACCTTGCTTATGTATAAGCCACTAAGCAAATGACTCTTTGTTCGGAGGTTTCACTTTGCCGACGTGCTGGCCTCGCTTGCGTACCCTCGGAGGTGGAGCCCTTACCCCGACTCCATCTCTCACTTCCGGGATGGACAAACACACACACTTCCACGCGTAGATGCTTATATATAAGATATAAAGAAGAACTTCAGTTTCTGCATTGTTCTCACTTTGTTCTGAATTAATTTTAATAAAAGCACTGACACTTTTTGCACCAACCCCTTACTGAATCTGTGAGTCCTCTTTTGCCCAGCTCATGTTGGTTCATGACTATCAATGGTTCTGGGATGAAGAGACTCCCGGAGGTGACAAGTAGCGTTTAGCCATTCACATCACACATATGCAGGTTTCTTTAGCATGTTTTTCAGAATAAGTTTGACTTTATGTTTTTACATTTCAAGGTCGAAATATTAAAATATTAATATTCAGATTGCAAAGCTGAGTTCCAGCATGTGTCCACAGTTAAAGGGGCTATACCTTTTCACCATTAGTTACAATTACAGCATTCAGATAATAATTGACAGTTTATTAATAGCAAACTCAAAATTATATACACTAAAAAAGAATAACATGAAAAAAATGGCAAAATTAAGCAATACTGTAGACAAACAGCAGTTTTCTGCTGAAGCAGATGTAATTTTCTTGTGCTGCATCATCCAGCTTCTTGCACTAGAATAGTTTGTAAAGTATCAAACTGCATCAGATTACAGATATTCCAAGTATGTAATTGTTTTATTTATAGGCTTCTGTTTGAGCTTGATTAAAATTATGTATCATTTTGTTTTGAAATACCTCTAAAATGGCATTGTGATGCACCTAAAATTAAATAAAGTGTACTGTACATTATAATCTTCTGCAACTCCTATAGCTTATTCTGTGAATTATTTTGTATTTTATGCTTATATGCTTTATATACAGTAGAACTAAAAAAAACAACAATGTACTTCTCTTTACGTTTGCAGATTCAGTGCCTATCTAGCCAGCAGTAGGCACAAGGGAGGAACAAACTCTAGCATGGATGCCAAAATTCACACAGACAAAGGGAGACCATGCATGATCTTTATAATGATCTAATCTGGAATAATGCACTTGTATATTTCTATAATAATAGAAACAATAACATAAAATTAGTAATCATTTTCAAGATATTAATCAATAAAAAAGGTACAAAAGGAATCCTTAACCAGCTAATTTCAACTTTATACTAAAATTGAGGTTAAAAATTCTCTATTTATAAAGTGTTTTGCTTACGAGAAATTAGAAAAAAAAGTTTTTCTAGTTAATGTTGTTTTTGGTGCTTAGTGGGGAATTGCTATTTATGTGCCAAGTAGCACAGATGCTTGCTAAGGTTAATTAAAGCACAGGAACGTTGATTTTTCTAAACATCATGAGCATATGTTATGGTCATTATTTACTTTCCTTTAGAAATTAGATGGCTTAATTTTAAGGACAGAGGCATTCAAATACCAAATATATGGAAGTCAAGATTAAAAAACTCAAAATGAATTTGAGCTAAAATGTGCTGAAAAAATGCAAAAACAGCAAAGCTTAACTTTCTATCAAATGTGAATACACATTTAAGTAGGTAATTTTGTCGATTTACTATTTTTACTTGGTTATGAGAGGTATAGAAATGCCATCCTAGGAAAAAGTAAATTGAAGAAAATAAATCTAACTTTTGTTTACACAATCACCAATAACATTTTTGTTACCCTTTAACAAAAATCGACATTCTTAACTACCTGTATACATGAAACATGCCAATCCATGGTAGATTAATGTTCACATTTGTATGCTTGTTTGATTTATCATCATACAAGAACTTGTGTTATTCTACCACTAACTTTTATCATTTTTATTGAAATATGGGGTGAGAATTCCATACTCATATAGAAGTGTAGCATTATGATAAAACATAAAGGAAAACAAATAATTACTCTGTTTATCCAGAAGACAGAAAAATATGGAAAAAGATGATCTGCTGTGGCAACCCCTAACAGGAGCAGCTGAAAGAAGAAGATGATCCATTTTTTAATAACACTGAAATGTAGAGAGAAAGGAAGAACCTTTACATAAAGATCTAAAGAAAGGACATTTACTTACATAGCATCCCTTATGCTTCGGAAGTTCCTAGCGTGATACATCCATCCATCCATCCATTATCCAACCCGCTGAATCCGAACACAGGGTCACGGGGGTCTGCTGGAGCCAATCCTAGCCAACACAGGGCACAAGGCAGGAACCAATCCCGGGCAGGGTGCCAACCCACCGCAGTAGCGTGATACAGTACCTAGAAATGCCAGTTTTCTTTTAGTAAGAATAGTTTTTTATTTAGATCTGTGCTATGCTGAAACAGAAATTAACTAGTGCAGGTACAGAGAATGAAGATATGTCATAACAAAATACAACTGAAATTTTGGCTTGACAACTGGTAATTATAAGATATTAAGTAAGAGTTATGAGACAGTCAAAATTCTTCTTATTCTTCTACTTTCTCCTGCTCCCGTTAGGGGTTGCCACAGTGGATCATCTTCTTCCATATCTTTCTGTCCTCTGCATCTTGTTTTGTTACACCAATCACCTGCATGTCCTCTCTCACCACATCCATAAACCTTCTCTTAGGCCTTCCTCTTTTCCTCTTCCCTGGCAGATCTATCCTCTCCCAACCGTCCAACTTGAGCTGACCCTCTAATGTACTCATTTCTAATCCTATCCATCCTCGTCACACCCAGTGCAAATCTTAGCATCTTTAACTCTGCTACCTCCAGCTCTGCCTTCTGCTTTCTGGTCATTCAAAATTATTATTGAATTAAAATTAAAATTCTAAGACATGGTGATGGGATACTACCTCATAAATTGATATTTTATTTATATTTATAATATGACATAAATTTAGTTTTTTTGGGCAGAAATGCGTTGGCTGGGATTGCCTCCGGCAGACCCCCATGACCCTGTAGTTAGGATATAGCAGGTTGGATAATGGATGGATGGTTGAACTTCATTACATGGCTCTATCCTTCCTTTTGTTACAAAACATCTTTTACCTTTGCACATGTGACAGTCCATGTTATAAATGGCACTATATGTAACAAAATTGACTGACTACTCAGAGGTTTATGAGTTTTACAAATATTTCCTATAATTTGGCATCAGACATTATCACTTTTAAGTATTTATGGAGATTGTTAAAAGAGTTCAGCCATGAAGTCTTTTCTAACACTTTGTGCCAGATACATGGGTAAAACGGTATGTCAATCTGCCTAATATGATGACTTTCAGAATGTTTGTATGTTGATTTAGAATGTTATTATTATTATTACAACATTATATAATGCATGACGAGTATGTTAAATGTATGTAAAATGAAATAGGAAACAGCACAAGACAGGAAGAGAAAAAATACAAGATATTACACAAACAATGGATTCCAAACTGTAATAGAGAAACATCTATTCTTAGTAGCGTAATGTATTTAAGTGCAATTACCATTAAACTGCAAACACGGTTGGTATTATTGGCTGACTCTACACTCACCTAAAGGATTATTAGGAACACAATACTAATACGGTGTTTGATCCCCTTTCGCCTTCAGAACTGCCTTAATTCTACGTGGCATTGATTCAACAAGGTGCTGAAAGCATTCTTTAGAAATGTTGGCCAATATTGATAGGATGGCATCTTGCAGTTGATGGAGATTTGTGGGATGCACATCCAGGGCACGAAGCTCCCATTCCACCACATCCCAAAGATGCTCTATTGGGTTGAGATCTGGTGACTGTGGGGGCCATTTTAGTACAGTGAACTCATTGTTATGTTCAAGAAACCAATTTGAAATGATTCGAGCTTTGTGACATGGTGCATTATCCTGCTGGAAGTAGCCATCAGAGGATGGGTACATGGTGGTCATGAAGGGATGGACATGGTCAGAAACAATGCTCAGGTAGCCCGTGGCATTTAAACGATGCCCAATTGGTACTAAGGGGCCTAAAGTGTGCCAAGAAAACATCCCCCACACCATTACACCACCACCACCAGCCTGCACAGTGGTAACAAGGCATGATGGATCCATGTTCTCATTCTGTTTATGCCAAATTCTGACTCTACCATTTGAATGTCTCAACAGAAATCGAGACTCATCAGACCAGGCAACATTTTTCCAGTCTTCAACTGTCCAATTTTGGTGAGCTCGTGCAAATTATAGCCTGTTTTTCCTATTTGTAGTGGAGATGAGTGGTAGCCGGTGGAGTCTTCTGCTGTTGTAGCCCATCCACCTCAAGGTTGTGCGTTGTGGCTTCACAAATGCTTTGCTGCATACCTCGGTTGTAACGAGTGGTTATTTCAGTCAAAGTTGCTCTTCTATCAGCTTGAATCAGTCGGCCCATTCTCCTCTGACCTCTAGCATCAACAAGGCATTTTCGCCCACAGGACTGCCGCATACTGGATGTTTTTCCCTTTTCACACCATTCTTTGTAAACCCTAGAAATGGTTGTGCGTGAAAATCCCAGTAACTGAGCAGATTGTGAAATACTCAGACCGGCCCGTCTGGCACCAACAACCATGCCACGCTCAAAATTGCTTAAATCACCTTTCTTTCTAATTCTGATATTCAGTTTGGAGTTCAGGAGATTGTCTTGACCAGGACCACACCCCTAAGTGCATTGAAGCAACTGCCATGTGATTGGTTGATTAGATAATTGCATTAATGAGAAATTGAACAGGTGTTCCTAATAATCCTTTAGGTGAGTGTACTTGCTGATTGCTTGCCAGTTTATGTCTCAGCTCCTAAAGGTTCTAGCTTGGATGTATGATCATTAAATCTAGAATTAATCTTGGTATGCATTGACTTCTAAAGGCAGAAACTGCTGGTTAAGAGTCTCTGCGGTATTGTTAAAAGTACTGACAAAAGCATATACCCTCTGTGATAAAGATATTGAATTGAAAAGAAAATAATTTTAAAAAGCATTTAAATAAAGAAAATCAAGAAGCTTTTCTGCAAAATGGTTAGTAAATCTAAATTTGTAATATTTAAGCTACATTGTCTGTTTCCAGTATGAAGAAACATACCTGGCATCATTTAATTATGAATCTCTGTAACATTTTTTTACCTTTTTAGACTGTGGTCTTTCCTACACTGGAGTAAAACGCTTATGCTAATATAGTAATGTACATCATCGTGCACCTAGATTTGCTAAAGAAATATTGGATGGTTACATATTATTCCAGAAATTACTTGCTTATCATTAATATACTAGTTTATTATGTATTAAAATCTCAAAATTCTGTTTTTTATAATTCGGTTGAATAAATAAAATCAGAATGATTTATTTTAACTGGTTTGCATGGTTACAGGAACTTGAACATAGCATCTGTACCTTCTTCAGTGTTTTCGTACTGTAGAAAGAATCAGATTGAACTTTAAGAATTTTGATACAGGAAGTTATAAAGGTTACAGTGTCAATGTCTGTTCTAAACCTTGTACCATCTGTGCCAAGTGTTTTTTCTTCTTCTTTTAAATTAGTCTTGGCATCACTTGGGTTTTTAGCTGAAGTTCTGCTGTTTACCAATCAAAAACTGCTTTTAAATAAAAAAGTCAACTAATACTAACACAAATAACACAACACTAATGATGCCAGGATTCTCATCCACAATTTCAATTCTACCAGTTGTTTTTCATTTGTTGTCTTTATCTTTGTTAACCATTTTTCCTTTATTGGTCATAGTTTTGATTTTGTTCTTTCATTCTGTTCCTTTTTAATTATTACTTGTATTGCATTGTTTAACTGTCTTCCCTCCTCTATTAGAGCCCAGTTAAATAAGGCTACCAGCACATGAGACTGTCCCATTTATGAGCCTTAGTTTAGTTGCTAAAAGTTTATTAAAGTTAAATTTATTTAAAAGATTATTAGCTTTTGAATTGAAAGAGTATTTGAACTGGTTGCTTTTTATTCTTGGAACTTTGAACCTTTGAAATTGTGAATGAAGAGGGTGAGTCCCACCTGAGAAAAAACCCTCTGCTTTTCATGACACTTAAACGCTTATTAAACAGGTCTATTAGGTTTGACTGTTGAGTCCTTGTGATTTTACTGCACCACTTTACAATTTGATTTATTCTATCTTTGTTGCTGAGATTAAGATTTCCACACCAGGCCAACAGAGCATAAGTAAAGACAGACTTAATACAAGATTTGTAAAAGATTGTCCCAATGGTAAGATTCACTCTAAAAGAACAGTGAAGGCACTGTTGTCCCTTTTTTGCAGTCTGCTACTGTATTTTCATTAAAAGTTAGTTTTGAGTCAATGATTGTCCCCAGATATTTATAATTATCAACAATCTCAACTGTCTGGTCTTTGATGATTGTTTCTTGTGGATAAATAGTCCTTCCTGTAACATTAGACTGGTTGGGAGAGGGTGGGAGTGAGTAGGTTGGGTTACTTTGTATGCTGTGTCCGTTTACTGATATATCCTGCCAATTTGTCTTTATGTTGTAAAACGTTATCACAAAAAATAAATAAATAAAATCAAATAATAGTTCCTAAGTTTTTGTAATGTTTAGTTGTAGGAAGGACTCATCACACCAGTTAACAAAATTATCTACCACTGAACCATCACTAGTTTCATTCTCATTAAGATGGCTTATAATCACTGAGGCATCAGCAAATTTTAAGATGAATTAAATTTTTAATTTACTGTGAAGACCATTAGTATAGATAATGTATAAAAGAAGTGAAAGAACATGCCTCCCTTTCCCCCAGGTGGACCCTGTAGAGGGCCATTGATGTTCAGTCTCCTAGTCCAGTCCACTAAAAATTCAGTCATCCACCCTACTAACATAAAATCCAAATCAAAATCTCTAATGCAGTCACGGTCCTGGAGGGCCACAGTGGCTGCATCTTTTCCTTCCAGTCTGTTTCCTAATTAGAAGACAGTCCTTGCTGAAAATTAAGCTTGGTATTTAAGTATTTGTCTTGTTAATGTGTTCATTCATCCAAGGGAAATTTGAATTGCACTGTAGAGATTCCTTCTCTGAGGACATTATCCATGTGTTTTGTGGACCAGAACATATTTAAACTTAACAGTCCTTTCAATTCCTCTCTCTCTCATTTATTTATTTATTTATTTTTAACACAGATACCTGATGGTGCGTATGGACAGGTTTAAAAGAAAGCCAGTTAGCTGGAGCACTGCTGGTTTATTGGTTATCTGCATTTCATTACTAAGTAATGTATAGTTAATTAAACAGGCAACAATTAAAACTTAAATGCTGCTGCTAAAAACTAAAATAGGCAATTAAGAGTTCTGAGTTGTAACAGGCCAGATAACTAAAATCCCAAGAACTGTATTGCTTTAGCAGTAAATAAATGGGTTCAAATTAAGAAAATGGTTGAAGTGAAAACCTGCAGCCACTGCGAACCTGCAGAACTGTAATTGAGAACCTCTGATCAACAATGTAACTACAATTTGTCTTTGACAAAGAAGGCCTAGAGTTAAATATCAAGTTTCATTATCAGCAAGAGCTGAGTTCTAATTGGGTAAACTGGCTAGAATGAAAACCTGTAGCCACTGTGGCCCTCCAGGACTGTGATTGCTCTAATGAATATCTCTGCAAGAAGGTGGGACTGAATGGTATTAAAAGCTGATGTTATACATGGTTAACCTATCCATTTGCCACAAAATACATTTCTGAAAGAAGATGAAAATTGTAAATGACCATAAAATATTGTTATTACATGAAATAATGAAATAATAAATGGCTCATATGTTATATGGGTTATATCATGCAGAGCTCTAGTGGAAGGAAGCTGCTACAAAGAAGTAATCCCCTCACAACCAGGAGCCTAATTTGTCACTTCACTCAAAAGAACTCTCCTTTGGTTCAACTAGACAGTTTTACACACTTTTGACTATGTTTTGAACACTGGACAAACAGATACACACTATCAACAACCCCTGACCTTTGACATCCAAATGCAGCCTCTATGTTCAAAATTCATATTAAAGTTTATCATTATATTGGTTGACTTCAGCCCTTTCAGTTCTCTTTTATTTGAAGACCGGAGATCCATGTAGTCAACTGGCATTTTTTTTAACAAGCTAAGGTATGTAACCAGTTTCTCTTCACTTAGGCAGTGTTCCCTAGACAGACTGACCCCACAGAGCTCTTGGGATGTCAACTCAGGTTAAAGGACAATATAGAGTGCTAAGGAAACTGCTTTTTTCCATCCAAGCCAAGTTCAACTGGCTAATGTGGCTTCTGTCTGTGTGGATGTATCTTTTTAGTAGCATATTTATTTCATTTCAGATTTCATTTTCAGTGCAACCTGTTGCTGCCCCTTCCCTCCAACATAAACCCTCAACTTGGGGAATGGTTGGACCATTTTCAAGCATTCCGATTATAGATCAAGTGATTGTCCGGGAACCAATGTCAATTAAAGGTAGCACAACCAAATAACACTGACACATATTTCACAATAATCACAAAATGAAATATAAGATACAAAACTCCAAACAGTGTTTCAAAAGTTCAACACGATATTGATAGGTCAGTTTCAAGCATGCCATTCGTACTGCTGGGATTTTGTCCACTGTTCTTATTCTTGACTTTTTTATTTGGATCTCAGTTTAAGTTTTAGTACTCTCTTAATTTATTCTAGTCTATTATTTTGTGTGTTAATATTTTAGTATAAAAGGAGACAGTATTTGTTCTTGGTTGAGTATTATTTTTAATTAGCAATTTTGTTGAATAAATGTCAATTATTTAATAGTTGATGTTAGGTAATTTGAGGGGTTTTTCATTGTTTATGTGCATTCCCCACATCCCTAATCCTTTTATAGTTTTAATGGGGTTGGTCTGAGCCTATCTTGGGAGCATTGGAGTCAAGGCAAGAGGAAGCAGTGGAGAGTGTGTCAGTCGATTGCAGAGTATGCTCGCGCACACACCCACACTCAGCAGGCTCTGGCTCACATTTTGTATCTGTTATTGTAAGCATGATGGCATTATTACTTCTTAATAATCTCAACAATCTCACCAGTGCTCTAGATGCACCTTCTTTCAGAGTCATTTGTATCTCATGATTAGTAAGATGTTTCTTTTGAAAGTTACACAAATGTAGTAATATTTTGTCACAGAGAAAATTAGAAAAAACCTTTCACTACATTCTTTAATTTTACATACTATTATTACATTTTTCTAATAAGCCAAAAAAACAATAGCTCTGAATATGCTGCAAATTTAAGTGATGAAAAAACAAAGAAGTAAGAAATTTCATAACAAATCATACTGTGTTTTCATAAACAGAATGGCAAGCCTAACATGACAAATCTAGAAAATATGAAGCTTAGAGATAATTAAGGTCTGAAATTAAGGTCTGCCATTAATTCACTATCTTCATAAAATGTAATTTTTTGTATAATATAATGTTTAAATTGCAGATGAGTTTTTTATGGTAATAAGTAATTAGTAAGCTATTTACCCACTGGCATTAAACTATATCTATATGCAGTTACTGATGCTGGAACATGTTTGCTTTGAGAAATGTGATGACTTTTTATATTAGCTCATCTTAATATTTTCGGTTGTTTTTATGACCATGAAATTAGCAGAAGTATATAATGATTCCAAATTGCATACTAAATTATATATGGTATGACTCAGATAGAAACAATTCTCAAAATGATTTAAATATGTTTCTTTCAATTCAATTATTTTATTTAAGATAATATTTTAGCATATAACCATTTCAAATAAAGGGTAATTGTTATAAGCTACTTTAAAGTACAACATATTTCAGTTTATTTTTTGTTTAGCAGTCTTCACTGAGTGCTAGCTCACAGCACTGTACCAAACTCAGGTAGAATACACATGCAAGTTTTACAATTTTAAAAAGCACCCACATATAAATACAGAGCAAACACACCATAAACAAATCATTTTCAAACTGATTAAAAATAAATGATCCTGACGATATGTTCAGTTGACAGCAGGGCAGAGTAAAACAGAAACTCCAGCCTGCAATATTCCTGGAGGAAATACATTTCTGGGGGATCCCTGGTTGGTTATAACACAAAGTCATAGACAAAGGTAAATAAAGTAACACTCCTGGAGACCTAGGCCAACAGCTGGTCACCTCTTGAGCATTCTACAGTATTACAAATGTATATGCAGGGCAGTCTAAACAAGAAAACAAAATCTGTTAATCCATGGATTCTAGGGGTCCCAGTATTTCTGCAGTGTTTTCTATAGGCGAGAAATTAGTTTGGAAGTACAGTAAAACAAGATACTGAGAAGAGAAGCAGAATAGAGGAGGGTTAGTAATAGTTCATAAGTACTGTAATATGTATCTTTTATGTAGTTGAGGTATGCTTGACTACATTAATGAGTCTCCAGTCTGAATTTAAAAACTGACACCTAATATGCATGTCCTATTTAAGCAGGAGGCTCATTGTACAGTTGTGGGGCCCTGTAGCTGAAAACTCTTGCTCTCACTGTTGTTTTATTAATCCTTAGTAGATTGGCATCTTGATATCTTGATGCACTTTCAGGTTTGTATGTAATAGTAAGTTTGGATGGGTAAGTAGGTCATAGGCCAATTAAGGCTTTATACATAAGAAGGAGGATTTTGAAGTCAGCCCTAAGCTTAGCTAGAAGCCAAAAACAAGACATGAGAACAGAACTTACATGTTCATAATTCCTAATTTTGTAATAATTCTTGCAACAGCATTTTGAATTAACTGAAAGTTGCATATGAAACTGGTTGAGCAACCTGTGAACACTCCATCGCATTAGCCAGTCCTGCTTGAAATAAATGTGTGGATTAATTTCTCAGTATTTTCCATACCTAGAAACCATCTAAATTTTCCAGTATCTTTAAGCTCAAGAAAAAGGTTCTAGTCGTGTTGGACTGTACTTTTAAATAGACTGGTACAAAGATAAAGCTTGGACTTTAACATTTAGACCTACTGTGTTAAAAAGTGTCAGAATATCGTTGTAGTCAATATCATTCACCCAATTATTTTGTGTATTCAAAATACTTATTATCTACTAACTTTTACTTCACCGGCATAATTCATTAAGGGCACTACAGGAGAAATATCATTTGGTCTGAAATAAAGTTGCTTTTCTCTTACATATGAGTTAAAGTGAATATTTTTCTTTTCTAAAGGTATTCCCAGTGAAAACATGTCGGGTGTTAACAGTAGAGGTCCAAATACTGAACCCTGTGGGACAGCTTATTCACACTGCATTCAGAAACAATTGAGACCCCTTCACTTTTTACTTCCATGTAAATTGAAATTTAGTGATGGGATCAAAAATTCACTATCTAGTTAAGTTCAGATTCTGATTCTATGTTCAAAACACATAGAAAGTTTGATTTTAGTGTTGTGTCTGTGGAAACCTATGTATAATGATAACTTCTAAAAAATCTTTTTCAAACTGTTACTGTTCATCATATTTGCCTTGTTATAGGCTCCTTGCCCATTGTTTTTGGATTAATTTTGTCCAGCAGTAATTTCAATATCATTTGAAAAACATTGGATAGATGTCCCCTGAAAATTGACATAGAATTGTTTTTATTTTAACTAGGATTTTTTGCAGTCTGGTCCTTTTAGTCTTGGGACTGGGCCTATTATTTGCAACATTTTTACACAAGTAGATCTTGAGATGAACAATTTTTTTTTTAAATATACATGTATACACACACACAGGAGCATAATCATATGCACACTAAAGAAATTTATAAGATAACTGACAGCTTCTTTGCCAATTCAGAGCATATGCTTGATGATGAACAGAAAGAAAGGAATGTACAAAAACACACACACATACACACTGTGGAAAAATAAAATATGACAGCCAGTCAGATAAAGTTTTTGGGGAACCGCCCCGTATAATGTCCGACGGACAGGTCAAAATAATTGCTGAAACAAGCAGGTTCAGTGAAAACATTTGACAAACTCATAAAGTAAAACGGGGGGTATTTATACAGAAACAGAAATGACTACAGGAAATTAAAGGAGGGAAGTGACGTCTTGTTTCTGACTTCTGAATGACGTCATCAACGAGGGCCGGAAAATACTCTTCGGCCATTTTGGCTCCACAATACGTTGTTTATTTTTCTTCCTTGCTTCTGCGAAGAAAGAAAGAGAAAGGTCAGTACCCTTTTTTAACCCTCCGTCTCTCGACCGTCTACTCACCGTGGGTTTTGTTGACTGTCTTCTAATCGCGCGTGCGTGACAACACCTATATATGTAAAGGCCAATGTGGACAGATGGGTTAAGCCACCCCTGTACCATTCTGTCTGTCTATCCAGCTTGTTTACTTCACTTACCTAATTTGTTCAGTTTTTAAATTAAATATTATTGAAATTGTTCACTTGATTTGATTTCCTGTTCATTTTGCTCTGCATTTATTTGTGTATATAATATATCTTATAAATTAATGTGCTTGATTGTTTATTACTATGTGGTGTAATTGGTTGTAAAATCTTCTGTTTTGTGATTTTTTGAGGAATTTCTAAGGTGATATTTCACATTTCGTGATGTTGCAGTTGACATTAATTTTTTCCCACATAAAATAACACCCAATATCCCAGAGTGGCAAAGAGAAAGCAGGATTTTAGAAGGTTTTGCAAATTTATTAAAACGAATGAACTATGACATAGACACAAGTATTCCAACCCTTTGCTATGATACATGAAATCTGGCTCAGGTGCAACCTCTTCCATTGATCGAGATTTTTGTACACCTTGTTTGGAGTCCATCTTTAATTAGTTTGAATGGTTGGATATGATTAGGAAAGGCATACAGCTGTCTACAGTAGGTCCCATCAGAGCAAAAACAAAATGAGGTTGAAGGAAGTGATTGTAGAACTTACAGACAGGATTGTGTTGAGGCATAGATCTGGGAAGGCTACAAAAACATTTCTGCAGCATTGAAGGTTTGAAAGAGCACAATGGCCTTCATAATTCTTAAATGGAAGAAGGCTGGAATAGTCACAACACTCTAGGCCTTGCCACCCAGCTAAACTGAGCAATTGGCAAAGAAGGACCTTGGTAAAAGAGGTGACCAATAACCAAATGGTTACTCTGGCTAAGCTCCAGAAAACCTGTGGGAGATGTGTGACAGGATGTGCCACAAGGTGCTTTTTAGGGGTTAATTTATTGATTGCTTTTCAATTTTTAGCACTTACCATGGAGTGGTCTTTTCAGCAGATTGCACATTAAGGCCATGTGATCGCCGATTGCACAGTGTTTAGGAAACAGATGGGAATCACCAGTTTAAATAGAGGAGACATGAGTGCAGAAGAGGAGGAAAAAAATTAGAGAGTGATCACTCATAAGATGTAGGATATATGGAGAGACATCCTTTTTGTGCAGCTGGTAGCATATAAGGGGTTGAAATGTGATGAAGTGAGTCAGGGGTCTGTGGTGGTTCAAGATTTTTTAATAAAAACACATCTTCTCAGGCTTGGTGATTGTGTGCCAGTAAGAAGTAATGAGGCCATGGAATGTTTAATGTGGAAACTGGCTTATTACATGTTAACATGCAAATACACCCACAAACGTTTTAAACAGGACAGGGAAAGAAAGAAAGAAAGAAAGAAAGAAAGAAAGAAAGAAAGAAAGAAAATGAAGAGCAAACGATTGAACAGAACAAAGAGCTGAGAACAAGAGTGTGATCGAGTCTTGTGGACAGGAGGCAAGATGGTTGGGAGGCCTTGTGGTGAGTGAGAAGAACAGCACTCCA
This sequence comes from Polypterus bichir lapradei, assembly GCA_026402145.1. Classification (NCBI taxonomy): domain Eukaryota; kingdom Metazoa; phylum Chordata; class Cladistia; order Polypteriformes; family Polypteridae; genus Polypterus; species Polypterus bichir. Next base: position 7,414,682 of record JANRMT010062818.1, on the reverse strand, counting down.
GGGATGAGTCAGTCTTGCAATACCATTCCAGCGGTGAAGCATTACTGTAACAGCGTCAGGCTGTGGGGTTGTGCATCAGGAGCAGGGGCTTAAAGACTAGACGGCACAAAGTAAAGACAACAGAGGAATGGCATAAGGAGAACTCTGTGAATTTCCTTAATTAGCCCAGCCAGATTCAGGACTTGTATGCAATCAAACATATCTGAAGAGACCTGAAAACAGCTGTGTTGTATCCAGACACAAAAACTCGTCACACACGGGTTTTGCCCAAATGTTTTCTTATTGTTTTTTATATCCACCTTCTTTTTGCCACAAACCATCAGTTCACCACACCCTCTTTATTCCCATCCTGCCTTGTCTTTTAGTAAAAAAACTATGTACAATCTCTTAAAGAAACACAGGGTTAAATTCTGGACATAACAAGCTGTCCATTGAAGGTCTCCTTCCAGCTTAAAAGACCTTGAGAGGGCAGAAAAGAATAGCAAAAAAAAAAAAAAAAACAAATCCAGATATCTGAAGCTTACCAAAGAAAACTCCAGACATCATCGCAGCTAAATGTGCTTCAAATACATATGGATTAAAGAGTCTGAAAACTTGTGCTAATGTGATATTTCTGTTTTCTTATTTTTAATAAATTTGTATACATTTTTTAAATTATGTTTTTGCTTTAATAGTGTGAAATATTGAGTGTTGCTTGAATAGGGAAAAAATAACTAAAATGATTTAAGTTTAAGACAGGAATATAACAAAATGCAAATGAGGTTTAAGAGTCAGAATAAATTCTGAACACAGAGTAAATTCTGAATGTACTGCATTGTAAAGTCATTTCTGCACTTACTGAAATTAATTTAATAATAGTGCTTGAGAACCCAACTTTAAATTTCCAGCCTATGTAACAGAGGAATGGTCAATTGTGTCAAAGGTCGCACATCAAACAATATAATTATTTTAGCATTGTTGGTAATGTTAACAGTTGATACTGCCAGAAAAGTGATAGAGTATTTCATTGAAACTGGGTATAAGGAACAAGCAACAGGTGTCAATTCAGAAATAAAACTAATGATTTCATCTTCTTTTGTTTAGTTAAAATGAATAAGGTGGTAGAGATGGAATGGGGTTTGATACTGCAAGATTTAGTTTGCAGAAGCACATTGAAATATGGGCATTTACATGATCAATTTTCTTATTAAAGATCCGATCAAGGTCAAAATATGACAGCCTTTGCTACAGCAGAACACTCCCAAGATAATAACAAAGAATAACCATTCCTGTTAATTTTGTTCCAACTTAATCAAATTATGAAGTTCATGTTCTTCACAAATACAAACCTGCACAGAGGATACAATTTCATCAGAATTCAAGAAGGGGATGAATGAAAGACTGTGTTCACCTCTATGTTACCTTGCAATACCCTTTGGATCAACCAATGGTATCATTTATGAATGACACTTTTTTGGGATGTTTTTGTCTTTTTGTGTTAGTGTATATTGATGATATATTTATTGTTAATATGGAGACTCATGTTAGGCATGTTTGTGAGGCAATTTCTCAGTTGCACAAAGGCAGTTTTTATGCAAAACCAGAGAAATGTTATTTTTTACAATACATTGGGTTACAAAATGTCTTACACAGGTTTATCTAAGGAAAATGGCAAGGTTAAAACAATCCAAGATCGGACATTGCCCTCATCGGTAAAATGTGTTCAGCCTGTCATTGGTTTTGCAAACTATTGCATGTGGTTTATTAAAGATTGTAAAATTGTGGCAACCATAACAGCCTTGACGCTCAATGCATATAGTTTTGGACCCCTGAGACTCAACAATCTTTTTAAGACTAAACAATTATTTATCAAAACCACAATTCTTAGACATCCTAATGTCTGCCCTTGGAATTAGAAGTAGACACATTCAGTGTTGGAGTATTGCCATTCTCTCACATGACTTCCTTCACACATGCAACTTCCATCCTTATACTTTATTTTCTAAGGAACAGCTATCTGAAGAAGCTACAGAACCGTCCCCTGAGAATGGAGACACTGGCTACAGGGTTTAATTTTTACACTGATAATATAAAAAAGACCAATTTATTTTAAAATAGCAATATCTTAATGGTTAGCAGTTTCACTGGGTACTGTTTGTAGTCAGTTTGAAAGCATCATTTTATATCAAGCAGTTGCAAAAGATCAAAAGACAGATACATTGCTTCGATAATTTGAGGAGTAGGAAGCCCAAAACATATTATACCTCAGGAATGAATTTTAGTTGTAACAACAATTGTAAACTCATCAGATTTGATGAAGAAATACAACACGCTTGTGACAATGTTGAATTGCCTCAAAGAATTCCACACAAGGTCTGTGATAAGAGGTCCATGGCAAAGCATGGTTTTAAATAAATAATCAGGTCCTGGAGCGTACAGACTCCTTACAGTTGCAGGTGTGCACATGCCGGCACTCGCTCCAGGGTTGGCAGTGAACTTTGCTGATCACTCATTCATGTGCAAATGCAGGTGAATCAGTCAGGTGCCTCAGTCACACCCCAGAATAGGCAGAGAATCGCACCTGCACCCAGTTGGCAATTTATAAGAGAGCCTACATGGCAGAAAGGAAAAAGAACAACAGAGGATATGATCAAGGAAAACAGAGAGGAGGAAAGGTCAGAGGTTAACAAAAGAAAAGAAAGACAGGTGGAGATAGAAACAGAAGTGAGAGAGACAACAGATGTTACGGGAGGAAAAAGAGGCATGACAGTGAGAGTGGTAAAGAATGGAGGTAGGTGGTCGGGAAAATGCCACAACGAAGTGAGCGGCAGGCCTGTACTCGAGTGCAGGGCTGGAGAAGTTGCACTCCGACTGACCAACGAAAAAGAGTAGGAATGGCCCCTTTGTGCAGCTTCTCCCTTGTAGATGCCAACAAACTGGCTGAGGAAGACAGAAGTGTGGTTCTTTGGGGAGTCTTACCGATGTCAAGAGAATGACAGTAGGACCCTGAACCCGAGATTTAATGGATGACTGCACCTATTAGCGGACGGGCCAGATTTGAAAGAGATGCCCTGGGGCTCATGTTTATTCTAAATGGATGGACATATTCCTGCCATAATTTTAACATTCGTTTTAGTGGATTATTTATTGAACATTTTAACTTCCACCTATCACTTTGCTTTTATGGATTATTTATTGATGGATGATCTGTTTTTGCACTATACTATTTAACACTATTTTGCTGTTTTTAATGAAAGCACTTGGGGCTTTTGCACCAACTCCTTGCTAACTGTGTGTGTTCACATTTACCCAGCTCATCTCAGTTCATGACTATCGATGGTTCTGGGTTCAAGAGGGTCCTGAAAGCAACCAGGGAGGGTGGAGCAATCCCGGACTGTTCCATTTTTTTCTGGTACAAGTCAGGTAAACATTTTTGGCCTGGTGACATGATTCTGTTTTAGGATATTTTAATCATTACAGTATATGGTGGTGTGTGAGATAGCACATGCCTACTGTCCTACCCCACCAAAACCATAAATGACTGAAAACATCTTGAATAAACATAAAGGTAATGTCTTTACACAGCTTCTTGTTTGTACTTACATACATTACATTATTTTCTGGTTGTCTCAGAAGATAGATAGCAAATTACAATTGTGCAACAGTGTTTAGTAAAATAAGGAACAGTGCCAGAAGAGGTTTTGTTTAGCTAAAAAGGATATGCAAATGAAGTCAAGTGTGAGAGGAAAGAGAGAGACAGTGATTCACAACTGAGTATTAGCACTCAATGGTTTTTCTTGTGGTGATAATAGGGTGTCTACTGTTTAAAATAAGCAATTAAAAATATCATAAAATAAGTTTTCCGAGTAGAATTTTGGAGTTAAAACAACGTGGGCATTTGCAGTGCAGCTGTTTAGGAAAAGCCATTGAAGGACAGGAGCAGGACACAAACCCAAAGAATGAATTAAAAGTTAAACATGCAACAGCCGCTGGTATTGTCCATGGCACTTCTAGTGTGAATGTTATGAGATTCCTTCTTATTTATTTGTTTTTATCAACCTAGAATGTTTTCCCTTCATTGAAAGCAAAATATATTTACAAAAAATACTACTCTATTTTAATTAACCAGATCCAAATTCCCACAAAATAAAAATATGTGAAATCAAAGTAATTTTCTGCAGACTGAATTATTTGTTTTGTGGTGACTCTAACATACGGAAAAAAGTGAACTAGAAGCACTAAGGTATACAGTATAGCCTAGTGACTGAGAAAGGGTGTTTTTTTCCTCCTTAAGAAACATAATCTTGACCCCTCGGCTCTTGAAAATTTTAGACCCATCTCTAACCTGCCTTTCTTAAGTAAAGTTCTGGAGAAGGCAGCCATTATGCAATTAAATGACCACCTAAATAAACTATTCTTGATAAATTTCAGTTGGGTTTTAGAACAAATCACAGCACAGAAACTGCACTCGTTAAAGTAGTAAATGATTTGCGAGTGAATGCAGACAGAGGCCATTTATCTGTTCTCATCCTCTTAGATCTGAGTGCTGCATTTGACACCATTGATCATAATATTCTTAGAAATCGCCTTAGTCAATGGGTGGGCCTCTCTGGCAGTGTCTTAAATTGGTTTGAAACCTACCTGACAGGGAGAAAATTCTTTGTTAGTTGTGGTAATTACAACTCAAAGACACATGATATCCAATATGGTGTTCCACAAGGCTCTATCCTGGGTCTGCTGTTATTCTCAATCTACATGCTTCCGTTAGGTCAGATTATCTCAGGGCACAACGTGAGCTACCACAGCTATGCTGATGACACACAGCTGTATTTATCAATAGCACCAGATGACCCCGATTCTCTTGATTCGCTAACACAATGTCTGACTTGTATCTCAGAATGGATGAATAGTAACTTTCTCAAGTTAAATAAAGAGAAAACTGAAATCTTAGTGATTGGCAATAATGGATACAATGAGGCTATTAGAAATAAACTGGATACATTAGGATTAAAAGTCAAGACGGAGGTAAAAAGCTTAGGGGTAACTGTTGACTGTAATCTGAATTTTAAATCGCATATTAATCAGATCACTAGGACAGCATTTTTTCACCTAAGAAACATAGCAAAAGTTAGACATCTTATATCTTTGAAAGATGCTGAGAAATTAGTTCACACATTTGTTTTCAGTCGTCTAGATTACTGTAACGCACTCCTCTTAGGACTACCCAAAAAAGACATAAAACGTTTGCAACTAGTGCAGAATGCAGATGCTAGAATCCTAACTAGGAAAAGAAAATCCGAACACATTTCTCCAGTTTTAATGTCACTACACTGGTTACCTGTGTCATTCAGGATTGACTTTAAAATTCTGCTTATTGTTTATAAAGCCGTAAATAATCTCGCCCCATCTTATATATCGGAATGTCTGACACCTTATATTCCAAATCATAACCTTAGATCCTCAAATGAATGTCTCCTTAGAATTCCAGGAACAAAACTTAAAAGAAGTTGTGAGGCGGCCTTCTGCTGCTATGCACCTAAAATCTGGAATAGCCTGCCAATAGGAATACATACAGTAGAGCACTTTAAAACACTGCTGAAAACATATTACTTTAACATGGCCTTTTTATAACTTCAATTTAACTAAATTTAACTTTATCCTGATACTCTGTATGTTCAATTCTTCATAATAACTATTCATGGTGGCTCTAAAATCCGTACTGACCCCTACTCTCTCTTCTGTTTCTTTTTCCGGATTCTTTGTGGTGGCGGCCTGCGCCACCACCACCTACTCAAAGCTTCATGATGCTCCAACAATGATGGATGGATTAAAAGGCAGAAGTCTACGTGACCATCATCATCAAGTCCTTTCGTGAGAACCCTAAATCCAAAGATGATTGTTTCATTTATGTTAGGTAGAATGCCCAGAGAGGACTAGGCAGTCTAATGGTCTGGAATCCCTACAGATTTTATTTTTTTTCTTCAGCCGTCTGGAGTTTTTTTTTGTTTTTTCTGTCCCCCCTGGCCATTGGACCTTACTCTTATTCTATGTTAATTAATGTTGACTTATTTTGTTTTCTTATTGTGTCTTTTATTTTTCTATTCTTTATTATGTAAAGCACTTTGAGCTACTGTTTGTATGAAAATGTGCTATATAAATAAATGTTGTTGTTGTTTTTAATAATATTAAGCCATTTGAAGCATTACGAGTTTTGTAAATACATTTAGTACCATTGTGTAAATACACTGTGATATCAAACACAATATATAACAGGCAAGAGCTCAGGTAAGTCAGAAAACATTATGGTCAGTTGTGCTAGCAAGCAACAGTCAGGTCATATAGTATGTAACAACAAAAGAGTCTTAGTTCATTATTAGGGTGGAGATCAAATATAACGTCAAATATATTTTAAACTGGTTTATTATCATTAATAGTTACATGTTGAATTAGTATAGAAAAGCACACACTCCAGGCTTTTATACAGAAAAAGTGGATTTGAGAAAAAAAAATATGGATCTAGTTTTGTATTTTTGATATAGTGGCAGCTCTTGTAGTGGTGGGCTGAGTGACAGAAACCTCTGACTGATAGAATATTAAAGAAAAAAAGAAGAACCTGTGTATTAACACCTAAGAAAATAGAAACTGGATCCAGAAGCTATATAGTCTCTGTAGATTTAGACAATAACATTGGAGAGATATAAAGGCGAAGAAACAGTAAGACATCACAGCAGGGGCTAGTTACGGGGTTGCTGTGTATTGGAAGAACTGTAATGAAGTAGATCTGAAAGGGGTAAGGCAAGACAAACTGAGAATGGAGGATATTGATTTCACCTTAAAAATAAAATAAATTAGAGACGGTTTAGGAGGCCAGGGGGAGCGATGTAAAGACTTATCTTATTCCCAGGGAATTCTTTGATTGAAAAAAAGAAATTCAGGTCACTTTGCCATTTATTGATCACTTCAGAGTTCTATACCTGCAGCAACAATTGATTGCATGCAGTAATGAATGTAAGTACTGTAAGCTTATGTTAGTGAGGGAAGATGTTTTACAATCTTAATGTAGCACAACACCACCATGCTTTGGTTATGTTTAACCTTTATGTGCTGTTAACAGCTTTCTGTAAAATAAAAGAGGAAAAGGAGTCAGTGTTCGAAAAAGACAAGCATGTGATCTCTTTAAAATAAAAATATTCTTTGATTTTCTGTGTTTGAATTTATTTCATCGTTTGTGCCATGATGTCCAAAAGCTTTAGTCCAGATATCAGTTTAATAAAGGCTTTATAATTAATCTGCTCCTCTTCACCTAATGTGACTATAAAATGCAAAGTCATGATTAGAAGACCACCAACAATATCCCTATTTCACCTTTTACATGTACACAATTCTCTATATGAAGAAAAAAATGTGTGTAAAATTTACTCCTTTTAGTTTACAGTAACAAGAGTTTATCCGACACAGAAGGTGCATATAGTAAAGCTGTTTCAAAGAACGTTAAAATTAATGTGGCTGCTGAGTATCAGAAAAATGTTAATGTAAAGCATATTTACTATGTCTATAAACTGTGAGTAGTTAGTAGTGTGTGCTTTGCTTGCACATATAAATAGCAGACTGTTACTGAAGCTGGAGTTGCCTGAGGCAATTCAGTGCTTCCTCCAGATGTCCCAGAATAAATACTTATACTCTTTAATTTGCTGTTTCTACACAAATATACATTTATTATCTACTTATCCATCTATTTATTAATTTTATTATTCATCCTGTGAGTGTATCTTTCTTTTACATATTGCTGTATGCATCTAAATTTCCCCTTGGAATAAATAATGTCTGTCTAATCTAATCTGATCTAACGTCCATTTGTTAAATTGAGCCAACTCATATTCAAAAATGAACTCAAAGGTAATGGACTGTGTAATGATACTGCTATCCTAAGATGTGGTTTATAAAACGTGGTAGGAACAAAGACCAGAAACAATCAAGATTCTCAACTTTTGTCATAGAATATACTGCATTAATTAATTTATTGAGAATATTAAAACTGAAAGACTTGCACATGCACTAAGGCTAGAAAAACTGATCATATTTTATGACACCTTTTACAATGACAATAATTTGAAATTGTTTTTACATACATGCAATCACTCAAAACTTTCTCAGTGTAAGAAATGACTTTTAAATGTTGCTACTTCATTCTAATTCTGAAACATTTTTGTAGTTATTTGCAGACAAGAAAGGACTGTCACCACATCTTTGAGATTTGTTACATTCTTTGCATGATGTATGTTAGCTATAATAGATATGTAAAGCTAAGTGTACAATGGGTCTACAGGTAGCTGGAGGTCCACAGTATGTTCAATGCATATTTGCATTGGATTAGTAATCACTTAGTTTGTCTGAATGGTTCTACAAGAATTTGTTATTATGTTAATACAGTATATATTTTTATAAACTGTTCTATATGTAAAGTATTAGATGTGTCATTATTATTTTTTTTTTACTTTTTTGTTAAATCCAACTTTTTTTGTTGCAGTTTCTTGGAATTCAAATTTTTACCCTGGTTTGGATTTTTACTCACTGCAGATTTTTATTATTCATGTAATAGTGTGCTAAAAGATATTTTAAGACATTTTTAGATAAGAGATATACTGTACATTAGAGCATCCTATTGGCTATTCAAATGTGGTTTTTTCACAGCGTTACGTAAAATTATTGTCTTTTAGCCAAAAGAAAGTTTGTTATATTCTTAATCCATGCTTGTCTCTATCTCTGTTGTCAATAGTTAGTAATAAAAAAATCTATATTTTCTTATTTTAACAACAGTTTATGTTGTGTTTCTCTCTGACATTAACTAGTTCAGACACATGATTTACAACCCAGTTCAGTTTTGTCCATTGAAACAGTGATGTATGCCCATACAGTGGGAAAATATAATTGCAAGAGATAAACCATTTCATCTTGACAAAAGTTTATGGTGTTACAAAGGGTAAACTACTTGATACTGAGCAGCACTTCTGGAATACTTCTATGCATTTTGTGTTGCTGTAACAATAACAATGTCTACATCACATAGAATCAGCATAATATAGGAATGAAAAAAATATTTAAAAAAAAAGACTTTTAAATGACACAATGTTTTTCAAAAATGCACTAAAAACAAGATTTTGTTTGTTAATTTAATTCAATTAAATTGCTTAGATTCATTAAACTGAAATTTCTAATCAGCTTAACTATGGAAAAAAATTGCCCATCATATAAAATTGATTAAAGTATGTAGGATAATGGTTATTACTGGAGAAATTTTTAAATTGTAAGAGTTATTTTTTTTAATCAATTTAAGGAATCTATGCATTTTAACTGAATTAAATTAATTATTTTATGGGCACCTCACAATTTTATTTTTAGTCACAAATAACCAACAAAATCTTAGTACAACAAAAAAGTTTATTTTTCATTTTTAGCGCATTTTTGAATAACATTGTGTAACTTAAAAATCTTTTTTTATATATTTTTTAGCCACCCAGATGCCACACAATACTCAGCATGTTATACAAACCTCGATTTGGGTGGGAAGGTAATTAGACAGAAATGACATTAGCGATAGAGTGGAAAGAGTAATTTCCAAAAAATCATGTAATAATAAAAATGCTAAAGGTTGGTATCGATAGATGGTTTATAATGATGCCGGACAGTAGAAGAAGCAAAACCCAAATCTGTACATTTTATCCAACCTAACATTTTTCAGCCAAAAAGCATAACATTTTATATGTTTTCCATCCTCTGGCAGCTAACACTTAATACTTTTTACATAACTGTTAGCACCCATACTTTGTACTCCAGTCTTGGCCCATTAGCTGTCCAAATTCGTCTGTCGTAGAGGCCACATGCACCTCAGAGCCACGTTAACTGTTCATAGAGGCATGTTTTTCGCGGAGGTGAATCGCCATATGCAGCGTGTAAAACGGTTTGCGAGGGGTATCCCATGGGATCCTTAAAACGATCCTTTAAAACTGAATTTAAAACACAATGAAGTAAGCAGTCTTTAAAAACCAAGTTTTTGGTTACGACGCATGACCGCGTGTACCATAGCAAACTGTTTTACACGCTACATACAGCAATTCGCACCCGCGACAAACATGCGTCTTCTTAGATGCTCCTGCAGGAACACAAAAGATATTTCCCTGCCCATCAACACTCCTTTTTCACCGGCCCGCGTCTACCGTCGCTCTCTAGGCATTCACACTGCCTGCCCATGTGCCCGGACACAAAAACTCACCGACCACCCAGTTAGTCCCTTTCGCCAGTGCTAGGAGTCCACATGCACGTCTGAGCCACGTTGACTTTTCATTATTCTTTTCGGTTTCGACACCCGACCGCGTCCACCATGAAAAACCATGCGAAAGGAACAGCGAAGCTCCACCTCGCTACTGCCGTGCTCGGGTGTCTTGGTGGATTATACAGTATATAGAAAAGCAGCCACAACCGCACAGAACAATGAAAAGTCTACGTGAGTCACAGGTGCATCTGGACTGTGCAAAGATGACAACGACTCAAGTGCCGAGTTGGAGGTGGGCACATGAGCAGGTAGTGCATACTGAACGAGAAATTCAGTCACGGACGATTGTGTGTTGGTTCGTTCCGTGCATTGTTACAATGTTGCTTTTCTTGCTGATTTATTACATTACCGATTTTTCAAATGTTAATTTTCTCCCTGTGCTTAAAAATCATTAAAAAAACGGCCTGATTATGTGGCGTATGGTACGCCGCGGGTTGGCTAGTAATAGAAAATGCAGTGTTAACGGTTGAAATGATAAGTCCTTAACTTCTTGGCATGAGTCACTGCTTGAAAGTAGAACTAGTACTTTTCAAAAACTTCAGAAAATTAAATTCCATCAAACAGTAGTGTAAAAACATTACATCTGTATATGAACTTTCAACATTTCACACTGTGATTGGAGAAGCATATCCTGCACTCTATTCTGGTAGCATCACGTACAAAGACAAACTATCGTTAAATATGACCCCAGCCCATGGTAGAGCATGCTCATGTACACACATTAACACCTGTTCACAATAAGTATGAAAATACAGATTTATAACTATTCAACTAGCAATACATGCACACTGACACTCACATTCATACAGCAATATACATACATATGTGAGCATTTGCATGCATGCATTGCTATTGAATAGTTATTGCTAAAATGTCTAAAAAACAGATTGGTTGATTGATATATCAATAAATAAAACTGAAAGCTCTAAATAGAACAGTACAGTACATCATACCCAAATACATAACTTTGTGGTAATATCTTAACTTTCATAACAAAAGAAATAGAATGAAGTTTCCACAGTTAAATAATGTATTATTTTCTATGAAATGTTTATTTTCATAAATTACTTTTAATTTAATGAAAAAAACAATAAAATATAATGTACATTTAGCAGTTTAGAGTTTTGAATAAAGTATTTATTAGAGTTAACAAATCAAAATGCTCAAATGTAACTCATTATTAAAGAATAATGACCTACATCTTTAAAGTGGTTACTAATTCATATTATGTGGGAGTGAATTGGTAGTAAAGGAAATCTGCAAGAAGCATGTCTTGCACATTAATCAATCAAAGAATGGCTGTGGCAGAGATGTATTCATTTTCCAGTGGCAGTACACTAACTCATTATGTACTGCCACTGGGAAATGAATGTGCTGGCACTGTTCTCTGCGTTCTTATTGCCAGCACATGGGTACACTTTCTTTTGTGAAGAAAAGCAAGGGCTCCAGAATTGGCAGCAAGTTTTCTGAGACCTTAATCTGTTTATCTCCCAAAACACCGAACTGTTCCTTGTTCATTGGACAGTAATGTTACTGACAAATTTTAAATTAATTACTGTGCCACCTCTAGCTTTTCCTGTTTTAAACATAGTAATGATTAAATTAGTTCATAGAGATTTAAGAGGCAATGTAATTTGGATTGACATTTTTTCCTTTTTGTACTTATCTGTTTCTGCATGTTATAGTAGAAAGTTATTCTTTGAAGGTAGTGTTTATAGTTTTTACTAATTCAATTATACCTTACTTTCATCCAACTTTAATCATTATTGTAAAAACAAATTCACATAAATGTTATTTTAATATTTTGATATTATCACATTATTAAAAACTCAGGTAACTGACTTTATCATCATTTCATTTATTCAAGATTTACAAACCTTTACAATGAATGGTTTCAGTTATAGGTTTGGTAATGCAAAAAGATCTGCAATTAAAGTATAAATGATTTGTAAACATCTGTAAAGTTTAAAAGTCTGCATACTTTTTTTTAGTGTTGCAAGCAAGCAGCAACATATACAGTATCTATCTATCTATCAATCACTCTTTATTACCCTTATTTATTTAAATGTCATTTTTCTTATGTACTGTAGGTTATGGTTGCTATGGACAAAAACTAATATTTTTCAGCATCTCAATTAATTTTTCTCACATTTTTTTCCACAAGGTTTCATGGGAGCATAACTGATCAAGTCATATGGAAACAAAGGTAATGAGTTCATCAGAAAAGCTGGTTTATATTTTTTGCGAAATAAAATTATGTATTTAAATATAGTCTTGTTTATCATGGCACCAGAAAATAGCAGTATGTGGCATGTTGGTTGGACATGCAAGTAAGAATATTATTGTTCTCTGTACACTTTATAATATGACTATTGATACTATGGCTACCACTAACTTAAATGAAATAAACAAAACAGATGTTAGTGTTTAAAGACATTTCTCACTAATCATCTATATTAAAATACAAGTCTGGTATTTTTCAAGTCAAAGTTATTTCTTTGCGATCGTAAATAGCTGTCACAAACTTGACTCAGAGACATAGAAAATTTTGGGGCAGCCACCCGTGTAGTTGGCATCCTGGCTGCAAAAGTCGTAAAAATGTATACAGCACTGATGTGCACAAAACCGAGTCCAAAAGAGAACTTAGGGAATAGGGAAAAGGTGGAGGCTTTTAAAGGGGAAGACAGGAAGTGAGATCATGAAGGTCTTCAGCCATAGGTTCGAGCCAGGACGTAACATCACAGGGCCCGGAGCCGGCAAGGACTCCTTCCATAGGCTCGGTTTCGGAAGTGACGTCAAGAGGACCATGTGGAATCTCCCATGAATGGTCTGCAGGAAAGGGAGTAATAGAGTCAGTGCACTCTGCCACATCCCAGTATGACTCGGAACTGCCCTTACTCAAGCCCTTTGGCTGCCTCCCATGCGCACGTGTGTGACAATAGCCTATTAATTTGTCACATGAAATTGTGTTCTAAAGTGAAAAATGCATTAAATATTTGAAAAATACCTAGCCTACGCTTTAAAATGGAAGTGAAAGGTAATGAGTTCCAAATGTTAAAACAAAAGCCTTCTCACACTGGCCATTGTGGCTGGAGTTTTGACATTTTTGATTGACGCAACCCTAATGCTTGTGAATATAATAAATCATAAAAACCAAAAAAAACCAAACTATTATGTTATTTCACAAAGCATACTGCCTGCTGCCATTATCATTGTGAATTGTGTTTTGGCAGTCTAGTGGCAGCTAGGGAGAGAAAGGTTGAGAACGTCCATAGTGTGCAAACATGTGACATGTATGTTTCATTTTAATCATGTTAAAGTTTTGTAAGTTTAGTTCAGATGTTTTAATACAGGCAAAGGGGTAGTACAGAGCTGTCATTCTGACTTCACAGAACCAGGGTTTGTATTTTCTTCCTTTCTATTTACGGATTACCTGGTATCAGGTGTGGTCTGGTGTGTTTAACTAGGGAAGATTACCTTTTTAAAACTGAATACTGGAAATGAGTCAGTAATACTTGTCCATTGGCTAAAAAGTTTAGTCCCTTATGTGCAGTGAAGTAAATTACATCCATCCCCTTTTTTCCAGGTATATACCTTATTATATTGTGAGCTGGGGGCCTGATCGCACCCTCAGAGAATACAGACGTTCCTGGGAAAATCCCTGAAAAACGTTGGCAGACTACCTTCACATTGCTCCTTACCTTATTTGTGCTCTGTTGCATGATAAACCTCTCGCGCGGTACTCCACATACTTAAAAGCATGTACAGCACCTTGTCAGTATTGTAATTGATTGTTTGCTTCTTTCTCTCTCTCTCTCTCTGTCTTGTCATGGAGAGTACGTCTGAACTTTTGAAAAAGAGACAAATGTTCATTTGCAGTGTTTGAATAAAGTTCATGTCTCCAACCTCCTGTGTTTCTGTGCAAATCTGTGACCCAAGCGTGACAATATATGGAAGTGTAAGACTTTGAGTAATCTCACAAACATGTTTTGTAAATCAATACTCAATAACATTCTTGGCTTGAAAAATTGACCTATTTGGTAAGTTTAAGGCTTTTATTTTCATCTTTTGATCCCAGTATCCTTCACGTCAATTTTAAAATGCAGCAGCAGGGAAGGCATTTTTTAAATTTTATAAAAAATGCATCATTTTAGAACACATTTTCATGTAGTGAATTAATATATACCACTAGCTGTGTAAGCCCGTGCTGTAAAAAGTATGAGGTCCTAGAAACTATTGAAATTGTCAGAAAAAAAACTGAAATGTAGAGATGTCATGTAATTGAAAGGAACTACTCAGGGTATCTCTCTCTTAGAAGGATTCGTGTTGGTGATGTGCTTGCATCGTTTGTGCATTAGCGGCAAGGCGACTGTCTTTCTTTGGTGGTTTCCATTTGCTGGCTTCCTCACCTCGCTTGTGTATTAGCGGCAGAAGGAAAAGTAAAAGGGATACCGTTTTGCCGATGTGCTTGTCTTGCTTCTGTATTAGCCGGTAAGCAAGTGACTCTTACTTCAGAAGTTTTCCTTTGCCGACATGCTGGCCTCGCTTGTGTATCCTCGGAGGTGGAGCCTTTAGCCCGACTCCACCTCTCACTTCCGGGCCTGACAGACACACACACTTCCACATGTAGACGTTTTTATATATAAGATGGTTGTGAAGAAATACTTTTGACTTAAAAAATACCAAACTTATAGTTTAACAAATGGTTTCTCAACATAAATAATGTGTAGCTGCATAGTAAAAATATTTTTATTAGGTATTTGTTAAACATTTGTTAAATGTTTAAAAGTGAATAACCTAATATATAAATGATTATTTATTGATCTTTCTGAATACATATGAACTAATACTATGCAAAGCATTATGTAATGTTTGTTTATTCATCCATCCATCCATCCATTATCCAACCCGCTATATCCTAACTACAGGGTCACGGGGGTCTGCTGGAACCAATCCCAGCCAACACAGGGTACAAGGCAGGAAACAAACCCCGTGCAGGGCGCTAACCAATCGCAGATGTTTGTTTATGTCTTATTAATTAAAATAACCATAGAGTTATCAAATCTCATGCAATGAGTAAATCTAGATTTAAATATACTCTTAATACATGAAGATCATTCTAAAATCATTTTCTTTTTAATGAAAAATCTATAGGATGTGGTGTCCACAAGAAAAATGGTAGGTTCAGGCTTTTATTTTACCTTGCTCACAGTTTATAAAAGTACCAGCTTGAGACAGAAATTATTTTTAGTGTTGTTGTAAATGTAATCACCCTCTGTTCTGCTACTACTTAACTGGCCATTCAGCGAAATGGTGTGTCCTGTACCTATCTAGTCATTTGTCTTGCAGTGTGGCATCCTAATGCTGCCATGTCATCTGTCTGGCAATATAGCAAACAGTGGTCATGATGCTGACTATATGTTACTCAAGTAAAAGGTGCCAACTTTCTTACTTATGTCTTGTCTGAATTAATCCACAAACTACAGTCCTTATACTAGAAAATGTAGTTTGTATTCCGCTATAGACATGTTTTGATTTTATTAACGCATATTCTATACAGTCCTTATACTAGAAAATGTAGTTTGTATTCCGCTATAGACATGTTTTGATTTTATTAACGCATATTCTCCTACTATCAGCAAATGGCACGACTACAGTAAATACACCAGATGGGGCTTTGAAATTCAGAATACAGAAAATAACCCTTTGAAAAAGAAAAAAAAATCCTTTAAAAACAGCAAAGCGTACGGTAGCACAAATTAGGAATGCAATCTTGTATTATATATTTTCTATATTTAAGCAAACAAAATCTGTTTGGCAGGTGATAACATTAACCTAACCTACAATCTTTCCAGCTAGTGTGTGCTACTCACTACCTCATTCTTGACATTCATCATCGCAGACATGCAGGTTAGGTGGATTAGTGATATTTAATTATCCCTAGTTTGTGTGTTTGTTGTGTTTCTGGGAGTTTACCCAGTGAAGAACTGCACACTCTTAAAGGGTTGTTCCTTCCTTGCATCCCCTGCTTGCAGGGATAGGTTCTGGCTTCCTGGCTACTCTGCTCGGGGTAAAGCTGGTTTAAAAAATGAATGGATGAATGGATAACAAGTTTAATTTCTAAAACAAAAATATATTAACTACTACATTTCTATTAACAACTATAATAATGAAAGGTCATGTCAAATAAGCTACCATTGAAACTCTGGATAAAACTTGGGTTCAGCATACCCTTTATCCCACTTCCTGCCTCATAGTGGAATGCCACTGAAGCACAGTAGTCAGCACTGCTACCTTCTAGCTCAAACATTTAAATCCTGGCCTGATGATGTTCTATATGGTGTTTGCATATTCCTGTTCATATCTATGCTGGGTTTTCTTTAAGTGCTCCAATTTTCCTTTTACAACCCAAAGGTCAATTAGTAACCATGAATTAAAATGCACATTAAAACATGGAAAGCTGGATTAATTTAATTTAGTTTATTTCTTTCAAGGCAACCAAGGTGTTAAATGACATATCACCACAATGTTTATATGACAACCTGAAATAAATATCACAGTCTAAAGTGCCTTTTATTATATACATTTATATTTTCATTTACTTACTTTATTGCATTATATCACTAAGAATATCAGATTTCTTATTCACATCTTTTGTCAGTAAAGAAAGCAGACATATAATATGTATAATTGCTTTTATGACTTAAATGTAATTAATAAAATAAGGAGATCCTTGCTGTTAAAAATGTTTTCCTCACTTTTGAACTTTGGACATTCTAAATAATGAAGACAGACAGAAACATTAGTCTAACATTGTATTTTTTCACTTCTTTTGAGTTTACTGCCATTTTTCCATATTATAGATGTGCAATAAATAGACACAAGAATGAAAAATGATTTGATAATTAAGAGTGTTGTTTGTTTTTGAGAAATCAACAGCCCAGCACATTACAAATATATCTTTAATGCTATTAAGAACCTTTATGAAAAATTGAGCTGCATTAATGTGTATTAACAGAATGTATAACCGAAGTTAGTGTAATTAGAAAGTAACCTCTGCCTTTTGTAAAGCTATAATTTTATGTTCAAGGAAATTCTTTATTTTGCTGTAACACACACAAAGTAGCATATTCTTATCAAGACAATGATAAAATACATTGTTCTCTGCATTTTATTAACATGTAGATTTTTGAAAGATATATACTTTATTCTGATACAAGCTAATCAGAAACAGTAACATTTAATATTGTCTTTTGTGTTATTACTCAATCTGCCATTTTTTTCCCTTACTGGTGTCAAAAAGTAGGAACTGGCATTATTGCTATTATGATTAGGTTTCTCCTGTTGACTTTTGTGGTGATTGTGTGATTGATAATGGGACAAACCAGTAGTGGAGTACAGATATTCTAAAATTGGATTTTTTTTATTTTCTTTTGGATTATTTTAGAAATTATTTTTCTTGGTGCTTTTTTTGTTTAAAAATGTTGGTGTTTTTGTTACGTGTAATTTTAGATTTTTGGTTCATTTCTGTATTTGTTATTTTGGATTGCATTCTAGCTTTGTAAGTTTAAGTTTTCTTTATAACAACATGCCTCTCAATGTCAGCCGTGTGAAAAGAGCTCATTAGATTATGTGAGATCTTGAAAGGCAACAAATAGGGCCATCCTATATTTTCATGAAAGCAAATAATCATTGACAGTAAAAAATTAAGAATTGCTGATATATGCCATGTATCTCATATATTGTATATTGAGAGATATGTCTATTATTATGGGTGAAGCAGAAGTAAGAATTGCAATATAAGTCATGAATGTGATGTTTTCATACCAACATTTATTTATATACCACATTTTCAGTAGCTCAAACTATTTGACAATAAGAATAGCTAAAATGAGAGGGCTGCAAAAAGAAAGTAAAAAATTGAAGAACATTTTTTTACAAAAATATTTTTTTTTAGAATTGAGAAGATAAATGTTTACCAAATATTATGGCCCAATGGCCAAAGACAATGGGAAACTGCAGGCAAGAATACTTGAGGGAAATAAACCGTTAGCAGTTCCAAGACCCAAAGAAAAAAACAGGCTCCTTCTGGGCATTCTAATATACTGAACTTATTTAAATTAACAATGTTTCATAAAAACAATATAATGATAGACTTGGGTAGATTTCTTTACTCTTCCCAGTATTAGAGCTGACTGAGATGGCAAAAGAAAAACAAAACATACTAAGGTAGCGAATACTGTACTGATTGGTTTAGGAAAACAATATACTGCATAAAATTGAACTTTACGGTTAGAGCCTAATCACCACCAACTCCCCACAACCACAGTAAGGAAAAAAATATGAAAAGGCCAAATTAACAAGGTGAGTTTTTAGTAGATTTTTTTTTTTATATTTCTCAACTGTGCTAGTATGGTCTGGCATATAATGCATCTATAACAATAAAGTATATTTGGTTCATAAAAACAAAAGTCTTCCTTATCAGTTCTTTTACACTTGGGATATTGAGCAAACTAGTGTTAAGGGATATAAGATTACAACTAGTAATGTAAGGCAGACATTCAAAAATATATATGTGCCTTACATAGAATTAAGAGTATTTTAAAATCCTAAAGGACGCAGGAAGTTAGTGTAATGGTACTAAGACTGATGAAATTTGTTCACATTTTCCTTTTTTGTACCTTCTAATAACTGGTATGCAGAAATGAAACAGACACTGTTCATACATTAAGTACACTTTATGTTAGTGTTATATTTGAGAGATACGAGACAGCTAAACCACAGTACAAAAACTACAATGGCAAGCAACAAATGCCAATAACAAACACTGCTTTTCTATCAATTGACATTGTTTATATAATTTTAACAGATTTTGAATGGCTTGGTTTAAAAGTCCTATTTGTGATTAATGTTAACATCACTGGGGTGATGTGGTTGTTATTCAGGGGAATAGCCAACCTCTTTTTCTAATTAGCTTTCTGTTTTGTTCATTGTTTCATTTATGTTTAATATTTTCCTGACCCTAAGGTTTCTTTTAAAAAGAAGCAAATAAATAGAGATACAAGACAGACCTAAATATTGAAACAGGGACACTTATTTTGTATTATATTCATTGCACAGCATGACTCTCAATTTAATTTTTAAAACTGCCAAATTAGTGTTAATAAAAAAGCAAAATACAGCCAATGTTTTTGTTTATAACTGAATTAAACAAAAACTGAGAAATAACAATAAAATAGAACAAAATATTTGTTCAATATTAAAACATAATATTGTCATACTTTCTCACATGTAAAGGAGGAGAAGCAACAACTTAAAACATAAAGTTTGTGCTATTAAATATGCAGACAAATCGGCTGCAACAGAGTTCATTTCAGAACCTTACTAAACATTGTAACCACAAAGGGGGCACCGAAAAAGCCCCAAACCACAGTCACAGTAAAACATCATGTTATTAGAATAAAATAAAGATTTATTCGCATCAAGCACCATTCTAATGATCACCTCTCCAGATGTAAGCCACAAAATACAATAAATGAATAATAAAGCACAATTCTTCCTCTGCTCCAGCTGAGTGTTGCCCACTTCCTCCCGACTCAGACCCCAAGAGCTATGGAAGCGGGCTCCTTTTAAGGAAAAGCCAGGAGTACTTCCAGTGACATTACGTTTCATGTTTCAGTTTCATGCATTTCCGGGCTACAACAAAGCCAGGGAGATGTTCCCCCAGCAGCACCCTATACCATCCCTCCGGGGACTCTACAGGGTTGCACTTCCGGACTCCAACTCCCATGCAGCACTATTGGTATAAAGACTGGGACCCTAAGTGAGGGACACTGCCACCTAGATTGCTGGGGTATGAATTGCTCCAATGCTGGTTCGTGAAGTGTTTGGGCATCCTAATCAGGACGGGAATCATAAGGTGTCCCAGCCTAGTATTTCCCACACTCATTCCATCCTTCCATTGTAGCATTCTGTCCAGGTATTAAATTCTCTGGGGTATCCATAACATATATAAACTCATCCATTTGGGCAAGGAGGAGCTTAAGATGTCCCTGGCTGATTTTTAGATTTGTTAAGAGTCTAAAAATATGATTACAAATGAAGTTCATAGTTTACCTTAATCATATTCCTGTGAAATTCTTGTTTATTCAATATTTAAAAATAAAAATGTTACAGTATTGTTGCCTCAAATAATAACTTCTAATCTATATTTGATTCTTTATTTACTTGTCACATACATAGTTATACAGGACAACACACACTGAAATTCATCTTTTTTGCATACCCCTTGGGGTCAGAGCGCAGGGTCAGCCATTGTACAGCACCCCTGGAGCAACTGAAGGTCAAGGGCCTTGCTCAAGGGCCCAGCAGAGAAGCATCTCTTTTGGCAGTGAAGGGGATTTGAACCGGCAACCTTCCAGATGCCAGCGCAGATCCTTAGCCTCATAAATCAAAATTTATTTGATTATTCATCTGTCTCTGTCAATCCAGGTGAGTTGCCTAAAGCATTGCGGCCCAATTTGGTCCTACAGCAAATATGCCATTTGTGTGAAAATGTGAAAAGACAAAAGCAATTCTGAAATAAATAATCACTTATAAAACTGCAAACTGCAGTGATGTATATAAATGAATAATTAACTTGAAAAACTGCAATATTATATATAAAAGATTTATCAAATTGTAAAAAAAATGCATAGCTAAGTAAAAGTTGTCTAGGTAACATGGAAAGCTACATTATCATTACATTAAGTTTCAATAATAAACTTACTTTTAATTTCACATTTGCAGTTGTTGTTTCAAAACTGCCCAACATATAATAGCTTATCTAATGCCAGTGTAATTTATTTCAAAAGGTCTCTAATCATACTAGTTTTGTTGTCTATCAAACAATTTATTTTTTAAAATGTAATAACTGATTTATATACCACTGTACTTTTTCATGAGATTGTTTACTTCATAGTTGCCTTTTTATTTATTTGATTGAGATTATCAGCATATTTAGCCAGTCACCTGGCTAAGAATCACAAGGAAAAAACAAGCAATAAACAACCAAATTTTAAAGAATGAAAAAGCCATAATAGTAGAGCAAAATTTGTAAAATGTTAGATAATGGCTTTCTTGATTCAAAGGAGCGGGCTAATTAGATGACAATTTAGCTAACACTAAAAGTCTAGTTGACAGGGCTACCTTATATTCTTGATTTTTAGATTAGCTGTTTTATATTACAGGACAATTTAGGCCTATCATTTACATTTCCTTCTTCCTTGCTCCTTTCGCACCATTTTGAAAAACTGACAACTGTTACAAAGGTTCCAAGAGTGAGTTAGCTGTTTCACGGCGGCTACCCATTTTCTTTGGCATCCTGGTATGCATATCGGCTTAAATTACGTATTTGTGTGATTTGCAGGTTTTAATAAAACACTATGCCCTTATTATGCATTAGTTTTCAGACCGCTAGCCATTTGGAATAGGCTGAATGACATATCTGAACCCCCAGCTACACCCCTGTTATTAGCAGCATTTTCTTCTTTCAGGTTTTTCTGTCTATTAAACCTAGAGGTTGTAGCGGGGCTACATACAGGGGGTCCTCGGGTTACAACGTTTCGACATACAACGTTTCGAGTTTACAACGCTCATTCCCATAAAAACTTTAAAAAAATTGAGACATGAGAAGGAATAAAAGTAAGGATTTTTTTACACTCATTTCTTCTGTTACTACAGTACAGTGTACAGTACAGTATTATTCTGTCCCCGAACGCCGTATTAGCGAGGCTTCTCTCCCAAGACCCAATCTATACAGAGTGTGCGTCGCCCAACTGGTTGTAGTGAACGTGGACAGATAGTTTACTCACCAAGAAGTCAAGGCTGAGAGTCCGTATACTTTAATGTAGATTTCTTGCCATAAGTAATACAAGTATTAGGACGTAAAACCATTGATAACTTGAAGGTAAAAGGACGATAATTTCCTTAACCTAAATACAATATGGTGGGAACTAAAGTAAAAACAAAAGCAGCGCCAATAGCAAAAAGGGAGCTAGGGACATACCAAATGTATTAATTAAATGGGGGTGGGGGTAGGAACGTACCAAACAGTTTAATAACAATATTAACACGGGCTGCTGTAGCAGCACAAGTACAGTATATTTATGTCCTTTTCCTTTTTGTGAGGCTTAGATTTTGTGTTTTTATGTTCTAAATTATGATTTTGCAAATGTGTTAAGATAGGAAAGTTAC
Source organism: Polypterus bichir lapradei (assembly GCA_026402145.1). NCBI lineage: Eukaryota > Metazoa > Chordata > Cladistia > Polypteriformes > Polypteridae > Polypterus > Polypterus bichir. Next base: position 7,392,139 of record JANRMT010062818.1, on the reverse strand, counting down.
CTAGGCTAGAGTGTGTTTCGACTTACACCAAAATTTGGGTTACATCACTGTTGTAGGAACGGAACTGTGTCGTAACCCGAGGACCCCCTGTAGTAGTAATAGTGTTGTCAGTGTTCGTACCACGTGCGTCTTGTTTCCATCGTCCCGTTTGCTGTTTGTGTGTGTCAGTGAATGCCGTCTCCCTGATGGAAGGAGACCGCAGCCCCAAACCTGGAAAACACCGGTTTACAATCAATCAATTACATCCATCACAGGACTATAAAAACAATCAAGAGGGGAGAAGAGAGAGAAGGAGACTTTCATTTTGAGCGACCACTAACCATCAGTACCTGCTGTATTCCACATCGCGTATTTCCATCCAGTTTGTTTTTCATTCCGCCGGACTTACTCCAATACCCTCATCACAAGAGACTCCAGGGTCGGATTTCATCATCCACCACGCACCGAGGATACACGGTGGTGCTTTTCCATTTTGTTCCGGGAAATACAAACACTCCATATATCGGTTAACCAGTCATCTGCATTCAGGACAATTGTTACTCGGGCTCAAGTTCACGACCGTTCATTTCCGCATCTCATTCATTTTTATTATTCGTGTTGTTTGTTATATGTTACAAGGGCAAGGGAGGGTTTGTTATTCATATAGGTTGTTGTCACGTTGTGACTTTGGTGGAGGGATATATATATATATATTTATTTTATTTTTTCTGTTTCATTTAATACAATTTATCAGTTTAAGTTTACATATCTGCTTTTCTTTTGTGCTTATTTACACCGTCGATTGTGGGGAAAAGTTTAATTTGTTAAAGGTACGGCTTGATAATTAGATTCAACCTCAGTAATTTATCCAGGCCACATGTCTTGGAGGTGTAGCGGCCGGCCGGGTAAGGGGTTGGCCGTTACAAGTTTAAAGTTAAAAATAGGATAGTGTACTTCCTTTTAAAAAACAGAAGTCACAAAATTGATAATGCAGACTGATACATGTAATTTGAAAGTGAAAAAATTTGACTGCCATGATTAAATGATGTCTTGTATATTTTTCAATGTGCAAGTAAAGTATTGACTGTAATCTTTACACATAGCATACACTTAAACTAAACTTAATCTGTTTCAGCCACGTACAAACAAGTTCTGCAAGCAAAGTGCATAAACAATTTTCTCAGCTAGGCATTACACTGATCATTGATTGAGACATGAAATGAGCCATGAACAACACAGGGGCACCATAGTTAATTTAACTCAGAAAAACATGACACAATGATGTTTTTTTAAAATGCTATTTCAAAATTAGTCCTGCTGTTTGAAAATAACAAGCATTTCTTAATAAAAGAATTTATTTACTAGCTGGAAAATCAGTTAGTTCCCAATAAGTGTATAGCATTTTTACAACTGAAAGAATAAATGAAAAGGGTTTTATTCTTTATTAAACCAGAAATATCAGCATTAACTCTAATTGGAGGAGAGTGACTGAATGATTAAGAAATAAAATATATTTATATATTGCTATTTATATGAATAATGCAATACCATCTGTACATAGCAGGATGAAATGATATGTACACTGATTTATTAATCAAATATAAGGAATGTTTTCTGAAACATTTCCTTTCAAAGGTTATATATAATATGATTTAAGAAGAATGACTAATACATTCCTACAAATAGTTGTGATTGTTTAATTTGGGGTTGTAATGGAAAGATGTTCCTCCATCTTTAAAGAAGGCAGTCACGAACCACAGATGAGAATGCAGAACATTTCTTTATTTGCACAAATATTTCCATGGAGTCCATGGAGTGAGCACTGAATTAAACAATTAATCTGCTTTTATACTTTTTTCGGATTATATCACCTCATCTAATACATTACATTATCTGATACTTAATATCCAGGTGAAAGATATACTGTATCCTGTGGATGCACTGGGACGCATTATCAGTGGTATTTCTTGGGTTTATTGGATGTCTCAGGTATTACAACATCATACACCCTTGCCCTTGATGTCACTTGTAACCCATGGCTTGTTGTTAGCATAGCAGCGTACTGTTCTTACTGGAACTACAATGTCCATACAGAAGTTGATGTAGTCAGTTGTGCATTCAACAGCCTCTTCAATGTTCTCACTATGTGACCCCAGCAATATAAAAATATATAGCAATGAAAGTTGTCCAAGGGGATAGAAGACCATGAGAACACTGCACCTTATAAAACAAAGCCTATAGGATGTTGAAGAAACTCTAGTGATGCTAGTCTAGTGTGAATGTAACCAAAGTCAGAAGTACATTACCCTTGAACTCTAGGGCCTGAAAGTGACCCCGGGAGATGGTTTAAAGCTACCTTAAAGAAGAGGAACTTGGAGTCTGGATATAGGAGAACAGAATGAAACGAATAGTAAATGTTTACTGTTTGAGGAAAAGACACCAGCATTCAATTGACTCTTTATGCAACAGTACAATAATAAAGTTAGGAAGTATACCATTGAAATTGTACTTAAGGACTTTGAAAGAATGAACTATAAGGTTTCACAATGTTAAATTTATGTCTAATTCAGTCTAACAAATTATACGAATTATATTCCCATAATCTAAAAGACTTTTTTTATTTTCCAAGTATAAAACAATCAAGGATAATTATGCATATTTGTCTAAGTACATCCATTATTTTAAAATAATTGAGTCTGTTGCTCACCTGTGTGTGATTTACTAAAATTACTTATCTGTTTTTTCTCATGTTATGCAGTTCTCTAATACTAAGGAAACATATACAGTATGTCTTCACTCTGTTCTGTTGTGTGTGTAACTAACTATAACCAGTGTGACTGCATCAGCCAATGACTAGTATTAATGGTTCAAATATGTACACCTTGAGACTGAAAAACATATTTAAGTATATAACTGTGTTGACTAAAAGCATACATGTATCAACACATGAAAAGTATATTATTATTATTATTATTATGAGTTTGGGGAATGTGGTGGATGCAGCTCAGGAGAACAAAACAAGTCTTTCTTTTCTTTTTCATTTTTTAACAAGACATCCTAAAGAAAGCTATAGTTGCATAACTTTTAAAACATGGTGGTTGTGAACTGATGTGCAGCAATAATGTCCAATGCATGCCTAAACATAAGGTGGCAGAAAGTACATGCAGACCAGGTATGCACACAGGGACGGAAGCATGCCAAAGAAAAAAACTCTCAGCACCAGCTCACTGGTAGACAAAAGGGGTCTGAAAGGTGGTAGTACAACACACCATCCCATAAAGAACGTGGTTACCAAAGCAATTGCACACATCTGGGCACACACTTACCTGGTAACACCCCTGGAATTTAAGCACACAATGGTTTTCGGTGGGTGGGCAGGGGGCTGGCTCCATGTTTGTGACCTGTACAGCAATCTTGAAAGTCTCCCTTCATATAAGATGGCCTCAAGTATCCTCACATCTGATTGGGCTAGCTTCAGGAATATGCCAGCCCACTAAAGCACTGAATTTTGAAACTTCACCCTGGCAGAGTCTGGAACTCTTGAACATCTTTTGGTGGGACCTGGCTTGAGGTTGGCCACTGCAGTGAAAGAGTGGCAAGGAGAAAGTTTTGGTAGCTGCTTGAGGGTTTTGTCTTGAAATCATTTGTAGAAGGATTGGAAGCAATAGTTCCATTACCCTTCATTAAAGAGACTCAAACTAGAACCAAATCAGTAAGCACGAGTCAAAAAACTAAAAACAAACTACAGTTCAGAAATCCAAAATAATAGATCAGAAACCAACTAACTTGTATTTTAAATCGAGATAATGGCTATTGCATTAGCAAGAATAAAAATTTACAAACAATTCCACAATCCAAAATTCCCCTTTTTTCCCTTGCCACACAACAAGTGACTGCCATACATTCAAATTTGTGACACATCAGGCATAGACAAGTGGACTCATATTACTCCTGTCTTATTCTATTTGCATTGGCTTCCAGTAGAGTTCAGGATACAATACAAAATTCTCATACTCACTTACAGAACCCTGTATGGTCAGGTTCCTCAATACATTGTGGATCTGTTGCACCTCTACACCACTAGTCGAGCTCTGAGATCCATGGAACAAGGCCTTCCTTCTGTTCCCTGCTCCAGGATGAAGGCATGTGGGGATCGAGCATTTAAATTTGTTGTTCCCAGACAGTCTTCCTTCTGCATGGAGATCAGGGCAATTGGTTGAACAGTTTAAAGCTCAGCTAAAGTCTTACCTTTTTGGAAAAGCTTTTGGATTGTTTTTGTTAGTATATTTTACTTTATTTATATAATAACTTCTTTGTTCTTTTATTTTATTATACAGTGCTTTGCGACACTAGTCTGAGAAAAGCACTTTACAAATAAATTTTACTTTTTCTTTCTAATTTTTCTGTACATGCAACAGAATTCAAATAATTTTGAAACATATAAAAAAATCACTAATGAGGTCACATGGCATATGCTAAAAAAGCAAATGGCAGAAATCTGGTTTCTTAAAAATCTCTAATCACATGCATGAATCCACCGCTCTGACCTCACTGAACTATGCAAAAAAGAGTTAAACGTTATCATCGGCCTCCATAAACAAAGCCTGTGTCTCAACAGACAGTGTAGAAAACATTACTTTTAAAAATACCTTAGTTACATTACTTATTACTAACAAAAAAAAGAAACTAAATATGTTACTTTATGACACACTCTTAATAGTCGGCGACTTTAACTTTCATATCAACAATCAGTGTGACCAAAAAGTAAAAGAATTCATGAACCTTCTGGACTCTTTTGATTTGAGACAGCTCGTTAATCAACCTACACATAAAGCAGGTCATACTTTAGACTTAGTGATTGCTAAAGGACTTAAAGTTGATATAAAGCTGGTCATTGATATCGGTCTATCAGACCATTTCCTTCTACTATTTAATATAGAAATAAAGATAGAAAACACTCATTAGAGGCATTTTGTTAAAAAAACGCTTCTTTGACTCATCAGCAGCTTTAAAACTTACAAACATTCTAAGCAATCAGTCCGTTTATAATGCCAACTATAATAGCGAGGATAGTGTAAATAGTAAAGTGGAAAACTTTAATTCTAAAGTAAGAGCTGCTGTTGACATAGTTGCACCTGAAAAGACAGTTAAAAAATCTTCTAGCATTGTTATTCCATGGAAGACCCAAAGAGTGTCTGATTTAAAAAGAACATGTCGTAGAGCTGAGCGTAAATGGAGGAATACTAAACTAACTATCCATTATGAGATATTGAAGGTTAAAATAACAGAATACAATCACACATTCCGCCTTGAGAGGCGCTGCTATTTCTCTAATATTATAAATAACAATGCTAGTAATCCCAGAGTCTTATTTTCTACAATTGATCGTCTGTTAAATCCTGGTAACACAAAGGAATGCCCCCAGAATACTTCCAGTGAAACCTGTGAGAACATTGCGATATTTTTCAATCAAAAAATTAATGATATTAGAGATAACATAGTATATCTCCCCAACACTGCAGAACCTCCAAAGCCCCGGTACTCCATTATAAACAAATTAAATGCTTTCACCAGGATAGATTTACCTGAATTACATAGTATAATCTCTCAACTAAAACCCTCCACCTGCGTCCTTGACCCAATACCAACAAGGTTTTTCAAAGAAGTATCAGGTGTGCTAATTGACAATATTCATGACATAGTAAATTCATCATTAGATACGGGGGTCTTCCCAGACTGTCTTAAGACTGCTGTAGTTAAACCCCTGCTTAAGAAAAATAATCTTGACCCCTCTGCTTTTGAAAATTTTAGACCCATCTCTAACCTGCCCTTCTTAAGTAAAATTCTAGAGAAGGCAGTCATTATGCAGTTAAATGACCACCTCAATAAACATGCTATTCTTGATAAATTTCAGTCAGGTTTCAGAACAAATCACAGCACAGAAACTGCACTTGTTAAAGTAGTAAATGACTTGCGGGTAAATGCAGACAGAGGCCATTTATCTGTTCTCAACCTCTTAGATCTGAGTGCTGCATTTGACACCATTGATCACAATATTCTTAGAAATCGCCTTAGTCAATGGGTGGGCCTCTCTGGCAGTGTCTTAAATTGGTTTGAATCCTACCTGGCAGGTAGAAAATTCTTTGTTAGTTGTGGTAATCACATCTCAAAGACACATGATATCCGATATGGTGTTCCACAAGGCTCCATCCTGATTCCGCTGCTCTTCTCAATCTATATGCTTCCGTTAGGTCAGATTATTTCAGGTTACAATGTGAGCTACCACAGCTATGCTGATGACACACAGCTGTACTTATCAATAGCACCTGATGACTCCGACTCTCTCGATTCACTAACACAATGTCTTACTGGTATTTCTGAATGGATGAATAGTAATTTTCTCAAACTAAATAAAGAGAAAACTGAAATTTTAGTAATTGGCAATAATGGATTCAATGAGGTTATCAGAAATAAACTTGATGCATTAGGATTAAAAGTTAAGACGGAAGTAAAAAACTTAGGGGTAACTGTTGACTGTAATCTGAATTTTAAATCGCATATTCATCAGACCACTAGGACAGCATTTTTTCACTTAAGAAACATAGCAAAAGTTAGACCTCTTATATCATTGAAGGATGCTGAGAAATTAATTCTCGCTTTTGTTTTCAGTCGACTAGATTACTGTAACGCACTCCTCTCAGGACTACCCAAGAAAGACATAAATCGTTTGCAACTAGTGCAGAATGCAGCTGCTAGAATCCTAACTAGGAAAAGAAAATCCGAACACATTTCTCCAGTTTTGATGTCACTACACTGGTTGCCTGTGTCATTCAGGATTGACTTTAAAATACTGCTTATGGTTCATAAAGCCTTAAATAATCTCGCTCCATCTTATATATCGGAATGTCTGACACCCTATATTCCAAATCGTAACCTTAGATCCTCAAATGAGTGTCTCCTTAGAATTCCAAAAGCTAAACTCAAAAGAAGTGGTGAGGCGGCCTTCTGCTGTTATGCACCTAAAATCTGGAATAGCCTGCCAATATGAATTCGCCAGGCTAATACAGTAGAGCACTTTAAAAAAACTGCTGAAAACACATTACTTTAACATGGCTTTCTCCTAACTTCACTTTAACTTAATCCTGATACTCTGTATGTTCAATTCATCATAATAACTATTTATAGTGGCTCCAAAATCCGTACTGACCCCAACTCTCTCTTCTGTTTCTTTTTCCGATTTCTTTGTGGTGGCGGCCTGCGCCACCACCACCTACTCAAAGCATCATGATGCTCCAACATTGATGGACTGAAAGCCAGAAGTCTACGTGACCATCATCATCGAGTCCTTCCATGAGAACCCTAAATACAAAGAGACTGTTTGATTTATGTTAGGTAGATTGCCCAGAGGGGACTGGGCGGTCTCTTGGTCTGGAATCCCTACAGATTTTATTTTTTTTCTCCAGCCTCTGGAGTTTTTTTTTTGTTTTTCTGTCCACCCTAGCCATCGGACCTTACTTATTCTATGTTAATTAATGTTGACTTATTTTTATTTTTTATTGTGTCTTCTATTTTTCTATTCTTCATTTTGTAAAGCACTTTGAGCTACATTTTTTTGTATGAAAATGTGCTATATAAATAAACGTTGTTGTTGTTGTACTGTTTATAGTTACTAACAGTGCATTACTTTTTCTTCTTTTGCATTGAAAAAAACTTCAAATGTAACTGGCCAGCATTTGTAATTAAATACTAAGCCCATATATGAACCTTCATGAAACTGACCAGAAAGCCAACCATATGTTACCATTTCCTTGTACTTTATAAAAATGTGCTGTAAAGTAAATAGCATCCACCCCCAACCAAAGAATTACATTTTGATCCATACTGTTTCAACATATCCCTAGCAAGTAGCTGGGTTAAAACTAATCTGACACTTTATTAACATGTTTCTGTTATTGGATTGCACTTACTACTCTTTTTTCTGCTTGGCTGCGCAACTAAGCCATGCAAAGGTGTGGTGTACCAGTAAGTTTGCATCTTGTCTTACACACAGTGCTGCTGGAACAATAAAATTACAGGTATTTTTACTTTAATAAAATAAGTGTTGCATTATGTAACTATGTGATGCAGCTTCTAACTGTTCTGGAGATTGTTCTGATGAGTTTAAAACTGTACATTCAGCTCACCAGCATAAATGTAGCCATTTCTAAAATATTGAAATAGGTTATATTAATTGGGAAAAGAATTAATGTGATTACCCAAGCATTTGTCTCAGAAAATGTATCTTTGGTGATGCTTCCATAACTTCTACTTGTGGCTGCTGGAAGCATGTTTGAAACTAATGCATGTGCAGTCTTGTGTGGCAGGGACAACAACCTGCAACCCAACATCAGCAAGACAAAAGAATTAGTGGTAGACTTGTTCTGAGACCAGTCATCATTCAGGGGTAATACGTGGAAGAGGTGTAGAGCTACAAGTACCTGGTCAGGAGAATGCACTGGTACAGCGCAATGCCACACTTACCACACGATGAAACAGCTCAGGATCCTGGTTCGCAACCCCCCAGGCAGACACGTGCAGTCCAATCCCACCCTCCAGAAATGATCATCTGTCTGCCGCAGCCAGGTGTTACATGGCAGTCCCCTTGGCCTGGTCCAGACACTTGGGCCCTCAATAATGAGGATCCTACAAGCCGGATCAGCCTTGGGGATTCACATCACAATCCCCATAGTGCCGTAACTGGCACTCCCTCACAATGCAGGAAATTTGCCTCATTCTGGACACTGTGAGAAAAACCGCTCATTTGATACTCAGACCAGAAGTACCAAAGGATTCTTCAAAAAGACACAGTTCCGAAGGAGTCCAGTCTTCGTCTCAGGTCAATGGATAGCGTCCATGTCTCACAACCACATAGCAAGTAAAAAAGCACCAGGAATCTAAAGACTTGGACCTTCATCCTTTCACATAGATATCGGGAGCACCACACACCCCTTTCAAGTGACCTCATGACATCCCATGCTCTCCCAATCCATCTACGGACTTCATAGGAAGACTCACAGAGACATGAATGTCACTGCTGAGGTAAGTAAACCTCTTGACAAGGTCAACACTCTCTCCACAGACAGACACACTACTGATGGCTGTGCCCAAGAAGTCATTAAAGGCCTGGATTTTGTTTTTTATCGAGGACACTCGCAAGCCCAGACACTCAGACTCCTTGCTCAGTCTCTCAAGAACCCCAATCAGAGCCTACATTGACTCTACAAAGAACACAGCATCGTGGGCAGAGTCAAGATCAGTGAATCTCTCTTCACCAATAGATGCCCCACAGCTGCTGGACCCCACGACCCTGCCTAACATCCAGTCCATGCAAGCATTGAACAAAGTAGGAGTAAGAACACCCATCTCCCAAATGGAAGCAAAGATTGCTTTTATTGCCAGGAGGACAGCCTTGCCACCAGCCTGGAGAAGCACCCTGGATACCACAGATCCCTGCAGCCTCTCCTACCTTCTGCTGGTTCATCACCTGTGTGATCACCTCAGAGACTGGGTGGTTCACAGCTACCTGGAGCATCAGCCTCAAGAACCTTGGACCCAGAGGTATCCAACGTCCTAGCTGGAGGATCAGCTTTAAATAAGTACAAATACCTGGGGGTTCACATAAATAACAAACTGGACTGCTCTGACTACACAGTGGTGCTGTACAAGATGAGCCATAGCAGACTGTACTCACTAAGGAGACTCAGGTCCTTTGATGTGTGTAGCAAGTTACTTGAAATATTCTACTAGACCATATTAGCCAGTGTTCTACGCTACAGTCTCCTGGGAAATCAGCCTGAGCAGAAAAGAAGCACAATGGCTGAACAAACTTACCAGGAATGCCTGCTCCATCACAAGGCAAACCTTGAACACACTGGAAGCTGTTGTGGAAAAGATGATGATGGCAAACTTGGATGTGATCATGAAAAATCCCCTCTATCACCTCCAGGAGGCGCTCTCTTGGAGCCCTTTTAGCCACAGGTTGATTCCACCACAGTTTGCTAAGAAGCATCTCTGGGAGTCTTTTCTGTCCACTTGTATCAGAAAACTCAATGCTTCCACCTGATGTACTCATTAAGGTTATTTATTCATTTATTTATCAGTTGAACATTTTACCTGTCCTGTAAGTCTGCATTCTTGTTTTTATGTTTCTGGTGCTGTATGTATTTGAATTTCCCTATGGGATTATTAAAGATTATCTAATGTAATTTAATCTAACAGAGTGAAGGACAGGCACAGACTATGAAATTTCTAAATGTAACCTGGTTTACATGGCCACAGAGGTGGGTTTCTCTCAGAGAAGTTGGTGTGTGTTATCCCAGTTTCTCCAGGACCAATATCCTGGTTTATCTATAAGGGTATATATGGTATTTCTGAAACCAGGTTTCTGTGAATAACTGTGTTAATAAAGTACATGTAAATGTACTCATTGAAAGTGTCTCAGCTTGAATTCAACCCCAGCTCTCAGTAGATGTGTGGCAACATTAACATAAGTAAGTAATTAATTGTTGGCATGTGGTTGCCATTGGTCAACCTTAAAATATAGGCTATGTGGAATTTCATGAATTTAATCAGGAAGAGTGATTGTAATGGAGAGTGGGATAGAAATGCATCACTTCAAAATGGCTAAGTCAAAGTTCATGAAATTTTGCATGCATGTTACTGTTAATAAACTGTTAAAATCTAGAGTTTCAGTCCTTTCAAAAGTTCCATCAAGATGGGGTTGTAATGGGGATGGGCAAAACCAAAACCACATTATTACACCAAAATGATTCAGCCTATAGTAATGAACTGGCACGTTGTTTAGATCTGACCATGTGAATGCTACACTCCATGTCAGTGATTCAAAAGAAATGAGGAGTTCTAATGGTAGTGTGAACACCACAAAAAACACACATTACTCTAAAACAGCTGAGTGAATGCTCATGAAACTTTCAATGTATATTACAGTTAACCCAACTTAAAATATATTCCTACCAATGCTATGTCTCAAACATTATAGTCACCTAAGAATACTGAAAACAAATGTACAATGATCAAATACAGCTGCTATTTAACAAATATAACAAACACACCAAGTAAGCAGACACAACAAGAACAATATTAAACAAGTGATATATTATAACATATGAACACTATTTTTAAACATATATACAAAATGGTTATATATTTTTAAACAAGTAATAAACAATATAAATCCACTCGGCACAGATGTTCATTAAATTACACAAGTATTATAACATATACAGTATAACAACAAAAGACACATACCACCCAATATAGAACAATCATATAATGTTTACATAAACCAGGGGACAAAATACAACTTACATACCAGTAAACAAAACTATGTACAAAATCAAGAACATATTAACCAAAACAAATGTGACCAACAAGATAACTTAGCAGCGGACAAGAATCAATAACAGTTAAATAAACAAATCAAATGAATATATAATAGTAAGGATATAATAATAAAGGAATATAGATATGACCGATGCATTTTGAGGAATCCCCTCTTATTCAGGGCTCAGTAACCAAGTAAGAAACTATGATACAATAAAAGGTGCTCACAGATTTAGATCCATGTGCAATTGTGGAAATACTGCGAGGTGGACATTCAATAAGGTCTGCCCAACCTTAGGGTATGTGACTCTAAAAAAGTACTTGTAGTGTCTCCAAAGATGCCCTGCAATGGGAGGACCACAAGATAAAATGTTGTAATTTCTACATAATGAGACTGAAATGTAAGCAATTACCCCTAAATTAAAGTCTGCAATGTGCACTTTAATCACATCTGAATTGTTTGATTTGTAATTTTAAACTATGGAGCATAGGCATAAATCAAAGAAAAATGTGCCTTTGTCCCAAACATTATGAAGTGCATGGTGTGTATATTATATATATATATACATACATACATATATACATACAGGGTGGTCCAGATCTGATTATGCAGATCCACATCGTCTGGATGACCTTGATTTATGTGGGGATGATTCCAGTTCAGCGCGAAGACGATTCTTCATGTCGTCAATTCGCACCCTTCACTATGGTCCGGGATTTTTCGGGTGATTTTCTATGTAATAAACTTAATAAGTTATAGCGTAATGAAAATTTCAGAATTAGATCTGGACCACCCTATACATATATCTCCATCCATCCATCCTCTTCCACTTATCCGAGATCTGGTCGCGGGGGCAGCAGTTTCAGCAGAGATGCCCAGACTTCCCTCTCCTCAGCCACTTCTTCTAGCTCTTCCGGGGGAATCCCGAGGCATTCCCAGGCCAGCCGGGAGACATAGTCCCTCCAGCATGTCCTGGGTCTTCCCCAGGGCCTCCTCCCAGTTGGACGTGCCCAGAACACCTCACCAGGGAGGTGTGCAGGAGGCATCCTGATCAGATGCCCGAGCCACCTCATCTGACTCCTCTCAATGTGGAGGAGCAGCAGCTCTACTCTGAGCCCCTCCCGGATGACTGAGCTTCTCACCTTATCTTTAAGGGAAAGCCCAGACACCCTGCGGAGGAAACTCATTTCAGCCGCTTGTATTCGCGATCTCGTTCTTTCGGTCACTATTCATAGCTCATGACCATAGGTGAGGGTAGGAACATAGATCGACTGGTAAATTGAGAGCTTTGCCTTACGGCTCAGCTCCTTTTTCACCACGACAGACCGATGCAGAGCCCGCATCACTGCGGACACCGCACTGATCCGCCTGTCGATCCCACGCTCCATTCTTCCCTCACTCGTGAACAAGACCCTGAGATACTTGAACTCCTCCACTTGGGGCAGGATCTCGCTACCAACCCTAAGGGGGCACTCCACCCTTTTTCGGCTGAGGACCATGGTCTCGGATTTGGAGGTGCCGATTCCCATCCCAGCTGCTTCACATTTAGCTGTGAACCGATCCAGAGAGAGCTGAAGATCACAGCCTGATGAAGCAAACATGACAATATAATCTGCAAAAAGCAGTGACCCAATCCCGAGTCCACCAAACTGGACCCCTTCAACGCCCTGGCTGCGTCAAGAAATTCTGTCCATAAAAGTTATGAATAGAATCGGTGACAAAGGGCAGCCCTGGTGGAGTCCAACTCTCACTGGAAACGGGTTTGACCTACTGCCGGCAATGCAGACCAAGCTCTGACACCGGTTGTACAGGGACCAAACAGCCCTTATCAGTGGGTCCGGTACCCCATACTCCCAGGAGCACCCCCCACAGGATTCCCCGAGGGACACAGTCGAAACGCCTTTTCCAAGTCAACAAAACACATGTAGACTGGTTGGACAAACTCCCATGCACCCTCCAGGACCCTGTTAAGGGTGTAGAGCTGGTCCACTGTTCCACGACCAGTATGAAAACCACCCTGTTCCTCCTAAATTCCGAGGTTCAACTATCCGATGGACCCTCCTCTCCAGGACCCCCGAATAGACTTTTCCAGGGAGGCTGAGGAGTGTGATCCCTCTGTAGTTGTAACACACCCTCTGGACCCCCACCGCGGTCTGCCAATCCAGAGGCACTGTCCCTGATGTCCATGTGATGTTGCAGAGGCGTGTCAACCAAGACAGTCCTACAACATCCAGAGCCTTGAGGAACTCCAGATGTATCTCATCCACCCTCGGGGCCCTGCCACCAAGGAGTTTTTTGACCACCTCGGTGACCTTAGTCCCAGAGATGGGGGAGCCCACCTCCGAGTCCCTAGGGTCTGCTTCCTCATTGGCATCCTCATCCCCAAGGCATGTTAGTGGGATTGAGGAGGTCTTCGAAGTACTCCCCCCACCGACCCACAACGTCCCGAGTCGAAGTCAGCAGCGCACCATCCCCACCATATACAGTGTTGACACTGTAGTGTTTCCCCCTCCTGAGACACTGGATGGTGGACCAGAATCTCCTCGAAGCCGTCCGAAAGTCATTCTCCATGGCCTCCCCAAACTCCTCCCACGCCCGAGTTTTTGCCTCAGCAACCACTGAGGCCACATTCCGCTTGGCCTGCCAGTACCTATTAGCTGCCTCCAGAGTCCCACAGGACAAAAGGGTCCCGTAGGACTCCTTCTTCAGCTTCACCAACAGGTTCGGGGATTGCCACCACGACAGGCACCAACCAACTTACGGCCACAGCTCTGGTCAGCTGCCTCAACAACAGAGGCACGGAACATGGCCCATTCGGTCTCAATGTCCCCCAAACCCTTGGGACGTGGTCTAAGTTCTGCCGGAGGTGGGAGTTGAATCTACTTCTGACAGGGGACTCTGCCAGACATTCCCACTAGACCCTCACAATACGTTTGGGCCTACCAGGCCTGACCAGCATCCTCCCCTACCATCGAAGCCAACTCACCACCAGGTGGTGATCAGTTGACAGCTCCGCCCTTCTCTTCACCCGAGTGTCCAAGACATGTGGCTGCAAGTCCAATGACATGACCACATTGTCGATCATCAAACTGAGGCCTAGGGTGTCCTGGTGCCAAGTGCACATATGAACATCCCTATGCTTGAACATGGTGTTCGTTATGGACAATCCGTGAAGAGCACAGAACTCCAATAACAAAACACCACTCGGGTTCAGATCGGCATTCCTCTAATTCATGCCCTTCCAGGTCTCACTGTCATTGCCTACGTGAGCATTGAAGTCTCCCAGCAGAACGAGGGAGTCCTAAGAAGGTATGCCCTCTAGCACCCCCCCCCAGGGACTCCAAAAAGAGTGGGTACTCCAGACTGCTGTTTGGCGCATACGCACAAACAACAGTTAGGAGAAGGCCCTAACACCCGAAAGCGGTGGGAGGCTACCCTCTCATCCACCGAAGTAAACCCCAATGAACAGGCTCCAATTCGGGGGGCAATAAGTATGCCCAGACCCGCTTGGCGACTCTCACCGGGGGCAACTCCAGAGTGGTAGAGAGTCCAGTCCCTCTCAAGGAGATTGGTTCGAGAGTCCAAGCTGTGCGTCGAGGTGAACCTAACTATATCTAGCCGGAACCTCGTGACCTCGTGCACCAGCTCAGGCTCCTTCCCCTTCAGAGAGGTGACATTCCACGTCACAATAGCCAGCTTCTGTAGCCGAGGATCGGACTGCCAAGGTCCCCGCCTTCGGCCCCACCCAATTCACCCTGCACCGACCTCCTTGGCCCCTCCCATAGGTGGTGAGCCCATGGGAAGGAGGAGCCACGTTGCCGCTTTGGGCTGTGCCCGGCCGAGCCCCAAGGGTGCAGGCCCGGCCACCAGGTGCTCGCCATCGAGCCCCAACCTCCAGGCCTGGCTCCAGAGGGGGGCCCTGGTGACCTGCGTCCGGGCAAGGGAAAACACCATCCAAAATTTTTATTCTTCATGGGAGGTTTGATGAACCGCTCTTTGTCTCATCCCTCACCTAGGACCAGTTTGCCTTGGGTGACCCTACCAGGGGCCTAAAGCCCCGGACAACAGAGCTCCTGGGATCATTGGGACACGCAAACCTCTCCACCACGATAAGGTGGCGATTCGAGGATGGGATATATATAGTTGCAACAACATATAGGGTTCAACTTCTGAATGATTGCATGTTCCCCATAGCCCTGTTCCTTTTTCTGTGTCGAGGAGCTATAATTTGCAATGAACATACAGTACATTCTTCCACCCCAGCAGTATTAATTTACTCTCATAATCATCTGTTGCCTGCAGTTTCAGTCATTACCTTGCATCTTTTTACACCTTTGCAAAAAATTGGATCTCAAACATTAAAATACAAGGGGGAAATACTGACAGCACAGCAAACATGAAATAAAGTTTTATTTGCTTAACATTTTGTTTTTCAAATAAAGTTTTATCACTATCTCAATGTTCCTTAATTTTTTAACTATGCTTTTTACCTCTACACAGGATGTACACTTAACATTCAATGCAAAACTCCTGCTATCAATATTAAATTAAAAGTAAAATTGCCTTGCATATTAGGTGGAATGCAAACCACAATAATAAACCTCTTTTAAACTTGTGTTTCTTGGAATACTTTTTGGAAGTGTCATAAACACTAACGTACTGAGTTTTGAAAGTGGATGACATAATGTTTTATTAGCTGAGAGGCTGGCTTCAGGGAGGTATTTTTTACACTCAGCTGGGGGTTTAGATAAAGTCTTTCAAACAGAAAACTGAATTCAGCATGGAAATGTCGAACCATCTCCTGAAGGGA
The DNA here is from genome assembly GCA_026402145.1 of Polypterus bichir lapradei. Classification (NCBI taxonomy): domain Eukaryota; kingdom Metazoa; phylum Chordata; class Cladistia; order Polypteriformes; family Polypteridae; genus Polypterus; species Polypterus bichir. Next base: position 7,375,967 of record JANRMT010062818.1, on the reverse strand, counting down.
TTTAGGCAACTCACAAGTGGCAAATCTAATCATCCCATACAGGTTACCAAGTTTATATGAGTAATGAAGTCAAGCCTCAGGCGAATTAAAAGGTAGAATTTTTTGGATCTAATTCTGTCTAAGCCCAAAATCTCATGTGTATTTGATTGAGGTAAGTCTGCTGGATCTTTCCACTTCAGACTATTTCCAAGCTGCAATATGCTTGAGGGATACTGATGTGGGTTGCTAATACATCAGAAAAAAAATCACTGGAGTCTTGCTACAGGCAGATTTTATAAAGTTTGAAAAGAAAATCCAAAGTATTGATTGGAAATATAAAGTCCTTCCTGCAATTAGGAAATATTGCATATAATATTTAACTACTGTTTTCTAATAATAAGGGCCATAGATACAGTACTTGTAATTCTTATTTTTGCTTTTGAAAAGTTCAACCTGCAGCTTTGTGAAGCAAGAGTCTGGAAAACCATTAGAAAAAACTCAATTTGTCTCAAATTAGATAAAATTGACAGAAGTATAAGAGAAGTTCCCTGGCTCAACAAGTTCAACACAAGGGTGTAGACCATTTGCTCCAATCTGCAGTCCAAGGTAAAGGAGCCAGGGATAAAGAGTTATCAGATCACTTCCACCTCTAAGAAGTAGCAGAACCATGTCTGAGACTGAACCAAGGCATACATTTTGCCATATTGAGGTTCCTAACCTTGTCAAACAAATGACTGAAATTAAAAAGTCAAAGCTGGTGATTACCTAGGACTTGAGCTTTCAAGCTTGGACTTACTTTTTTTTTTTTATAAAATTCATCCATCCAACCACAAATTTTCCAGAGCAGAGTCCCCTCTGTTAGGAACCTAGGACTCTGGGAACCTTTGAAAGAGATCCTTTATAGTCTATAACTTATTGTTGAATGGCATCACTACGTACAATAACTTGAAAACTTATTTAGAGTTTGTGTGCCGGTTGGTGTAACCCCTACACTGTCATATTAGTTAGATTATCAGTTGCTAGATTTGTATCAGTTACATAATATACTACCAGAATATCATATATGTGTCTTTTATCCTCTGTTTTGATAAATAATGCGTGAAAACAAAATTAAAACAATGTATTCAAATGCAGTAATTGCATATTTTAGGTAGTACTGATGAGATAAACAGTGCCTGCAAGTTAAATTTTTGGAGACTTTGCTATAAAGATATCACTGAATTAGTTTGTGGTGGCAGATGACTTCTTTTTAAGAATATTCTGAAATTCTGCTCAATGCTTGTTCCAAAAAGATTAAGCTACTTGCCTCTGCTCTGGTATAAATTCTTTATCAAGATTTAAAAGATCAATTAGAGTTCTTGTATGTGCCTGGACTTAGAAGTATGTTTGAGTAGTATTCTGCAAAAGTATGCCATTGCCAAAAAGAATGGAAACAAATAATGTTTCCACTTAATTGTAAAATATAGTTTATTGAAAAGTAATTATTAGGAGGCATTAAACCTAAAAGTAGCCTGTTTTTGCATGTTCTTGTAGAATTCAATATATTGTACCAATTATTAAAATGAAAGAAACACCTTCAGAATATTATAAAATAAGGATGCTGGGCCACCATGAGCTGCCACAATAGCTTCTGTATACCTTGGCATAAAGTCTCCAAGTTTTAGAAGTACTATTGTTTCTTGGAACATTCTACCATTTTATGTATGGCTGTTTGAAAATCTGCCATATGGACTCTATCAGGTTGTGATCTGGGACCTCATGTATAAATGGTGTGTATGCACAAAAATGTTGCATAAGCCTGTTTCCACATTCAAATCACGATGTATAAAACTTAAACTTGGCGTAAAGCCACGCACATTTCCACAGTAGCTCATACCCTGGCGTATGCAAGTTCTGCGCTTGGTTTTGCAGACTGGCGGCACCCAGCGTCAAAGCAGTCCCACTGTTCCAGTGTGGTTTCCATTTCCTTTTTTAGATCCACATCCCTGACGTGGCTTTATAAATACACTGATATTAACCGTGTATTGTTTATTAGTTTAATGCATCTTAGTGTAATTAACCTGTAACAATATAATGGTCCACGGAATGGCCAAACTATTCCAAATACCATAGCTGCTTTAGCGTTGTTACTCTCACTGCACCTTCTTCTTCTTCTTCTTTCAGCGGCTCCCATTAGGGGTTGCCAAAGTGGATCATCTTTTTCCATATTACTCTCACTGCACCACTCAGAGCAGCTGATCGGAAAGAGAATTATCGGTATACAGCATCAAGCACACACTGCCTCAGCCATGCTGCCTATTTGAACTGCTCTAACAGTGAAAACCTTTCCTGTACGGACCTCGCAGTTCAGAAACTGTTTCATCCCAAGAACTGTAAATGCACTCAATCAGTCCATCAAGTGCTGCTTGTAGAACTGTTTGTACTTATCAGTACAATTACCTCACTGTAAACTTGCACTACAGTTATAACATTGCACAAGATGAGCCACTTTATAAACCGCATATTTACATATGATGACGATATCATTTTTAAGATGAAATGCAGCAAAATATGTTTATTATATTATACAGATAAAACTTTAACTTCATTTAAATAATCTATATTGCTAATAATTAAACATATGAGGACATGGTGTCGCTGTGCTGGCAAGTATCTGGAGCTTCGTTCACGGATTGTTCCTGCCTCGCACTCTTTGCTTGCTGGGACTGGCGTGACACTGAAAGGATAGAATAATTAAACATGTACTATGAAGATATTTCAATGTTCCTTAAAAGTTTTGAAGAATCAGCGTTCTAAGCTTACAGATGGCTTAACGTCTATTACAGAGCTGATTGTGTGGCAGTTGGGTATTTGGAGAAAGAAAAGTTAAGGACAGGACTTGGGGGTTAGTACGTTTGAAAGAGACAGTATTGTTGCAATAAATTATTTCATCGAAGGTCGCGCAGAATCATTGCGCCACCGTGTTCCCATGTTTAATAACATGCTTTAACTCCTATCATCATGAAAATGATATCAAGTAAACACCTCAGCATTTTAATTATTCAGAGAATGTAACTACAAATGTAATGGATTCTGTTGGAGGAAGAGAAAGCATGTTTAAGAAGCACGTAGTGATTCACACAAATAGAGCACATAGAAGATCAAATACAAAACAAAGCATTTAACGTGCTACTTTAGTTACGATGGGATTTGAGAAACTAGTAAATTAAACGATTTTAAGATGAAGTTTATGATGTTCTACTTTAATGACAAAATAAACTATGTGATTAAAGTGGAAATTTTGAGATTAAAGTTGACATTTCATGCCTTTTTCCCCCTGTGTGCCTATTTTTTTTTTCTCTGTACCCTAATAAGCTTTCATATGAAACTCAGACAGTGGGCCACGACTCGCCTTTTCATGCCGACTTTGTTATCTGACAACTTTTTTATTTTGGGCACTGTGTGACTTTATGAACTTGAGCTTTTGAATTTCTCCGACACTCTATGTCACTCGATCAACTTCCTTTTTTTGTTTATACCACTGTTTAAACCAACTAATAGTACTTTTTTCCTTGCCTCCACTTGGTATTCGCTGAACATCTTCTATTTCCCCCAGTGCTTTTGCCATTGCCTTTTAACAGAATGCTGAGCTTAAGGGCTATTTATATTGATTTGCATATTCAAAGAGGCGTAATTCTGGGAGGAGACAGGTGGGACAGCAGGCGCGTGCAGTGTGTTACTTTTCACGCTTGCCGGGATTTATGTAACGGAAGAACGTGAAAGTTGCCGTTCGCACAGTTTTATGCATCTGGATTTTTTTGTGCGTAAGCACATTTTCTGTTTTGTGCTTACGTCATGTTATAGTGTGAATTTTACGCACGGCGTTATGCATGAGGCCCCTGGTGACTGGAATAGCTATTGTATATGTTTTGTATTATTGTCATTATTTTCATACTGTTTATTGCCATTTATGCCCTGTGCCCCAGTACATGAGGAAATTACCATTCTGGAAAATTCACCCATCAAAATACCATGCCCTCTAAGGGAATCAAAAGACCTAAAAATGGCAAACTAATGCAACACCACCCAAAAACAACAATTAAATGCATTTTAGTGTCTTATGGAGTTTATGCTTTTCAGATGGGATGTAAATGACTGAAATACTCTGCTTCCGGCTTAGACTGTTTTTTAAAGTAATTTGACTGAGATTTGCTCTTTTGATCTTTATGATCAATATTTTTGATTTGTTTGGCCATAGTTGTGCCTAGCTGATCTGTTTTTTTTCTTATTTCCATGCCATCCCTGCTGACTGTAAGCTAAAAAATCACCCATGAGGCCTCGGACAAACTTCTCTTAAAAATCAGCAATCTCAAAACATCCTTGAGAATTCTTCTTTGTATTCTGTTAGCCAACATAATTTATAGGTGTGTCTGCCAGGCATTCTTACATACTGTATGTTTATAAGCATAAAGGATTATGAATTACCTAAGCATTTCATTTACAATGCCTAGCTAGAAGCATTTGATTTCAATATATTTTTTCTATCCCCCATTTACTTAACAGTTTTCTTTACCTTGTGTGTAATCTGTGGGTTTTTTTTTAAGAGGGTAAGTTCATTGAAAATCATGTCTCACTATATGCAAGGGTTTGCAGATGATCCACCACTATATGACTACAAAAAGAATTTATATATATGTAGATTCTTTTATGAAACATTTAATTAGTCATTTTTATGTAGAAGACACTAAAATAGAAGAATGTGATCCCAGCATTAATGCTTTTCTTTTGTAAAAGTTGGAGATAGCAAATGCCTTGGTAACACTGTTGCACTTGAGACTCCAGCACAATTACAGCATTATGCCAATGACAGACACCCATACAAAAACACTAGGCACAGGAGCAAAGCAAAGGTCTCAGCAATGTGGCAGTGAGTCTACAATGGAGTGTAATTAGCAAAGCTCTAAGGAAAACTCCTACTGCTTTAATCTGAAGTTATTGCGATCTGTGCTTTATATTTAATAAAACATTGTTGATTTATATACAGCACAAGTGTGCTATTTTTAGCACGGCTCTGTTGATGATATGCTACCCTGTGCCCCTTGTTTTATGACTTGCTTAATTCTAACTTCTCTTTTCCGTATAATCTATAATCCCCTACTCCTTGTTGAGTACTTCTGAATTGGTAGAAAGCACTTGATTGCTGCACATTCTGTTTACTTCGTAAAAACTGGTAGAACTCGGCTATGATTAATCCTGCTCTGGAAAATATGAATTAACACCTACCTCTGTAATCTGTACATCAGTTGTCCTTTCCTTTTGTTCTACAATCACCTTTCAGTTCCTCTGATAACAATAAAAGCTTTTTTCCAAACTCTCAGATTCATGCCAAATGCAGAAATGGTAAACAATTTAAGTATTTTATGGGCTTTCAATGATGGTTCTCATTATTAAAGCTAAAAGCATGCTAGCTATTTTGTATAAAAAAAAAATAGGCCTATGAATGGACACATAAAATCCATGGCATACAACATGCAATTTATGTTAGTCATTTTTCATTTGAATCATATTAAATGGACGGCATGGTGGGGCGGTGGGTAGCGCTGCTGCCTCGCAGTTAGGAGACCCAGGTTCACTTCCTGGGTCCTCCCTGTGTGGAGTTTGCATGTTCTCCTTGTGTCTTTGTGGGTTTCCTCCGGGTGCTCCGATTTCCTCCCACAGTCCAAAGACATGCAGGTTAGGTGCATTGGCGATTCTAAACTGTGTGCTTGGTGTGTGTGTGCCCTGTGGTGGGCTGAGGTTTGTTTCCTGCCTTGCACTCTTTGTTAGCTGGGATTGGATACAGCAGACCCCTGTGACCCTGTAGTTAGGATATAGCGGGTTGGATAATGGATGGATGGATCATATTAAATGGGTCTCTGGTATGTTGCAAAATTTTGTAAATACTTTCATTCAATATTAACAAATTGAGGAAGGCTATGAAAAATGTTTCAGGGAGTGTGTGTAATGTCCCAGGACTCATATCCATAGAAAATGTGAATAAAAGCAGTACTTGTTGCACATTTGCTACTGGCTGGTGCAATAGGTTGCCTGTGTATTTACTCCTTAAGGGACTGCAGTTAGACTAGGAATGGAAAACTGGCTCTTGGCTCACTAGTAATATTCAGACAAACTTTAATTTTTTACTGAAAAATTATATTTAAATGAACCAAAGCCATTAACACCTAGTATGCAGGCAGGGTGGAATGGGTGGAGAAGAGTGACGGGAGTAATTTGTGACAGATGGATATCAGCAACAATGAAAGGGAAGGTCTATAGGATGGTAGTGAGTCCAGCTATGTTATATGGGTTGGAGACGGTAGCACTGACCAGAAAGCAGGAGACAGAGCTGGAGGTGGAAGAGTTAAAGATGCTAAGATTTGCATTGGGTGTGTCGATGATGGACAGGATTAGAAATGAGTACATTAGAGGGTCAGCTCAAGTTGGATGATTGGGAGACAAAGTCAGAGAGGCGAGATTGTGTTGGTTTGGACATGTGCAGAGGAGAGATGCTGATTATATTTGGGAGAAGGATGCTAAGGATAGAGCTGCCAGGGAAGCGAAAAAAGAGAAGGCCTAAGAGAAGGTTTATGGATGTGGCGAGAGAGGATATGCAGGTGATGGGTGTAACAGAACAAGATGCAGAGGACAGAAAGATATGGAAGAAGATGATCCGCTGTGGCAACCCCTAACGGGAAGATGAAGTGATAAAAAGAATCATGTGACCTGGGTGTTTTAAGAATTCATACAGTGCAAGTAGCAGTAATATGATGACAACCACTTCACTCCCAGTTTGCTTCTTTACTTGCAGGTTATAGGTTCTCATGCAAAACGAAAAGACAGGGAGAGAGAAACAGAGAACTCTTTGGCATCTTCTCACAGCACAAGAAATGTTACAGGCATTGTTATGAAAAACTCAACATTAGTCCTCTGAGATTCAAAGCTACAGTGCCCTCCATAATGTTTGGGACAAAGTCAGTTTTTTTCCTGGATTTATCCCTCTGCTACACAGTTTAAAATTACAAACCAAACAATTCAGGTTTGAGTAATGTGCATGTTTCATACTTTAATTTAAGGATATTTGCACACATTTTGGTAACACTATGTAGAAATTACAATTTCAGGGCACCATATTGGCACTATAAGTAAACAAAAAGTATTAAAAAAAAACCCCATCAGATTCCAGCTTCATGTTCCAACTTCCTGAGTTTGCAGTGCACTCCTGTTCAGCTAAACAAGAATTCAAACTACACAAAAAGGCCTATTACCTGAACAGCGTAAAGTATCTGTTTTAATAATATATAGCATTTGGAAAGGAATAAAAGGTAAAATGGAAAAGACTAAGAATTACTAATCTGCTTCAGGAAAAAATCATTAGATAATATTATAGGAAAGGAAAACTATAAACTATAAACACTTAAAGAGTGTGTTTTCCATTTTTAAAGAGTATCTTTAGCATTAGATTTGGACAATTTTCATTATATTTTGTGTTAATACTACTTCTGCATTTGTATGCACATATAGTTTATTTCATTTTCTATAACTATCCCTTTCCATTTTGAAAAGCTTTAGTCTTTGCCTTTAAGGTAGAGTTTTGTGTTATTGGATGTCTATCAAAATGCAAAAATGAGAAAAAGACAAATAAAGTCTCAAATACGTTCGCTCAAAAATCAAAATGAGGATTAACAATTAAAAGATGGAAGACATCATAACTTAAAAAATGAAGTCTGAAGAAATATCATGTATCTGTTTAAATAATGAGGTTTAAAAATGTTTTGGTAATGGCTGAATGATATCACTAAACAGTAAACGGCAAATGAGGAATGGTAAGAGTCAAATTGCATGATGAAGGTGGACTTAAAGGTGGGTTGATGCCTATGGGTATGCCTATGGACAACATGGTTACAACCATGAGATATACAGTCATATGAAAAAGTTAATTCTTTGGATTTTTGTTTATCATTGGCTGAGCTTTCAAAGTGACAACTTCCTTTTAATATATGACATGCCTTATGGAAACAGTAGTATTTCAGCAGTGACATTAAGTTTATTGGATTAACAGAATATATGCAATATGCATCATAACAAAATTAGACAGGTGCATAAATTTGGGCATCCCAACAGAAACATTACATCAATACTTAGTTGAGCCTCCTCTTGCAAATATAATATAGGACGCCTCCTATAGCCTTTGATGAGTGTCTGGATTCTGGATGGAGGTATTTTTGACCGTTCATCCATACAAAATCTCTCCAGTTCAGTTAAATTTGATGGCTGCCAAGCATGGACAGCCTGCTTCAAATAATCCCATAGATTTTCAATGATATTCAAGTCAGGGGACTGTAACGGCCATTCCAGAACACTGTACTTCTGCCTCTGCATGAATGCCTTTGTAGATTTCGAACTGTGTTTTGGATCATTGTCTTGCTGGAATATCCAACCCCAGCGTAACTTCAACTTTGTGACTGATGCTTGAACATTATCCTGAAGAATTTGTTGATATTAGGTTGAATTCATCCGACCCTCGACTTTAACAAGGGCCCCAGTCCCTGAACTAGCCACACAGCCCTACAGCATGATGGAGCCTCCACCAAATTTGACAGTAGGTAGCAGGTGTTTTTCTTGGAATACGGTGTTCTTCTTCCGCCATGCAAAGCACTTTTTGTTATGACCAAATAACTCAATTTTTGTCTCATCAATCCAAAAGCACTTTGTTCCAAAATGAATCTGGCTGAGCATTTGCATACAGCAAGCGACTCTGTTTGTGGTGCGAATACAGAAAGGGCTTCTTTCTCATCACCCTGCCATTCAGCTGTTCTTTGTGCAAATTGCGCTGAATTGTAGAACGATGTACAGACGCACCATCTGCAGCAAGATGTTCTTGCAGGTGATCTGTGGGTTATCTGTAACCATTCTCACAATCCTGCACTTATGCCGCTCCTGTATTTTTCTTGGCCTGCCAGACCTGTGTTTAACAGCAACTGTGCCTGTGGCCTTCCATTTCCTGATTACATTCCTTACAGCTTAAACTGACAGTTTAAACCTCTGAGATAGCTTTGTGTAGCCTTCCTCTAAACCATGATACTTAACTATCAGAGTTGCTTTGAGGATCCCATGCTGTCACTCTTCGGAGGAGAGTCAAAGGGAAGCACAACTTGAAATTGACCTTAAATACCTTTTCTCATGATTGGACACACATGTCTACGAAGTTCAAGGCTTAACAAGCTATTCCAACCAATTTGGTGTTGCAAGTAATCAGTATTGAGCAGTTACATGCATTCAAATCAGCAAAATTACAAGGGGATCCAAATTTTTGCACAGCCAGTTTTTCACATTTGATTTAATTTCATACAACTAAATACTGCTTCACTAAAAATCTTTGTTCGGAAAACACCCCAGTACTCAGATGTTCCTAGGAAATGAAAGACATACCACTGTTATCTTTTTTGTTGAAAGTAGAGTAAATTATTATGCAGGCTGAGAGGGGTTCCCAAACTTTTTATATGACTGTAAATCAGTGACAAATGAGCAGTTCACCATGCTAATTTCTTTGCCATATGCTCATTAGTTTTTACCAATGTTTACCACTTAAGAGTAATGACAGACTTTTTTTCTCTCCAGAGTAGTAGAAAGAAGCAGGTTTAATGTGCCTATATTAGTCACACTCTGTTAATATGGCAAAATATACCAGTTTTAGGCAGCTGGTATTTTTGAGTCATTGGCTTCACTCATTGATATAACATCAACTTATGTTAATATTAGTATTGTTCATTAATACACTTCAGTATAAGTTGTGGCTACTTTTTTTTCCAGAAATCGGTCAAACTCAGGAATAAAATATAGCTACTAGCTGTATCATACAATAGACTCTAATTTTGTCAAACATGACTTTTTTCTTTCTTTCCCTTTTTTGAGTGAAGTAATAATAAGGACAACTTCTTTGAGAGCTTGGGTAGTAGGTTTTTTTTAATGGTTAGTGGATCTTTGTCTTTAGAAGAACATTCAAAGTTCCATTCATTGGACTTTTGGACACTGTATAGTAGCACTTGTCTTTAATTATATTAATAACCTTCTACTAGTAAATAGAAACACCCAACACATTCCTTATGGTATGGTGCACTTTTATATTTTTCTTAATTTCAAAACAGTTCTGTAGATTACCAGGGCTATACCCTGCTGTGCTTAAAATAAAAGTGAAGACAGAAATTTCTTTGCTATTGAATCGCAATGGCATCATCCATCCTCCTCTAAAAATACATATATAGTAATAGCACCAAATAGATGGGCTTGAAATAGAACAAAGCATAAATATGGAAGTATTCATTAATCTAACAAGCACACAGGTGAAATTTTACACCACATACCATTATGCATTTTTAATGATACACTCTAAATTTTCCAGGTTTAGCACAACACTTTAAAATTCAGAGTATGCTTCCAGGTCACAAAAAATCAACAGTGGATGAGTTCAGAAAAAAAAACAATGTAAAATGGCATACCTAATTAGTAATTTAATTTTTTTGCTATTTTTTCTTTTACCTTTGATTTCTCTGGCAATCAACTGAAGCAAGTCTTTAAATACCCTTTAACCCCAATGTAATTTATATAAGTGCCTGAATACATCTGAAAAATGTGGCATTTAAAAATTTTTATTGCATGTAATCAAGTAAAATTATGCATATTTTCTATTTTAATTGTCTAAATAATATTGTAAATTCAGGTACTATCAAATGCAAATTATTACTATACTCCACATAGTGGGTACCAAATTCTAATCTTTTTTAAATTGTTTTAGGCATATTTTTAAGTTAATATGATTTATATTGTCCACAAGCAGTAGCAAGCAGATTGGAAGTAAAAACAAGCCAGGTGCTCCTACATTGAGTCTGAAGGTGACATAAACATATAGGGGTATTTTCCGTACGTCACTTAAATCATCCGAGATCAGGTGCCTCATCTTGGATAAGTTAATGCTAGTGAAACTCATCTGGGATAAGTCGTTTTTTCAAACGCAGCTGTGTAGTAGATTAGTCTAGCTGGATCTAATAATCTGAGATGATTGCGCGTGCCTGCGCTAATTGAAAAGCCCATATATATTGAGTCTAGAAAATATGATCAACAAGTCTTTGATAGGCTGGAACAAAATGACAAAAAAACAGGTGCATTTTTCTTCACACAAGTGGAGCAAACCTTTTATTCAAAGGATATGAAGAATTTCAAGATTTAATATGCACAAGGGGTAACACTGCAAAAGCAGCCCAAACCAAAAAAGATGGCCGGCAAAAAGTGGCAGACAAATTAAACATGTAAGTAATGTGCATTGTTTCATGTCCTATGCGTCAGATTAATTATTATTTAATATGTCATAATTCCAGATCAAACGTGAGCACAAGGAGAACATGGGAACAGGTTAAAGTGAAGTACAAGAATATACTTCAAACTGGTAAATACTGGTATAAAACTATTTAAAGAATTGTTGACTTAAAGAATCATATATAATATAAAAAACATTAATTTTAAAGTTAATAAGAAGGCAGACAAGCAAAAAACAGGTGGAGGTCCACATGGTCCAGACCTAACCCCTGCAGAAGAGTTGGCATTCCAGGGGAAAGCTCCTCCCCAGAACCAGTGGCAGGATGCAGTGGTCACTTCATTTCTGGTAAAGGATGGTCATTGCATATATTTGTCCTCAATGTGTGCCATAGGTATGTTCCATATAGCCCTCTTTTTTTTGTTGGGTCAGTTGGAGGGAATGTCATATCCCTAGAACCTGTGTCTAGCCAACGAGATATTGACAAAGGTCAAATATTTGATGAAGACACTGTCTGATTATTCATCAGGAGGAGAGGTAAATTTTTCAAATAATGTTTGATCAAAGTCCACTCTGATCAGTCCCATGTGCCCCAATCACATTTGGAAATCCTGGGTAATGAGAATGTTTTTGCCTGTGTATTACTGACCTGCAATGGCATGAAACGCCTCTTTTATCGTCTGCACACACAGGTGTCCAGGAAACACTATGAAAACCCGAAGGAAATATTTCAGAGCCAAAGAGACTTTCTGAATTGCCTGGCAAACTGCACTTTTAGATAGATTTTCCGCATCGCCTATAGTATATAAAAAAGTGCCGCTTGCAAAAAACCTCAAAGCAATGCATACTGTCTGTGTGGTTTTGAGAGCCCGACTTCGCCTAGTTTGACTTCGAATATAAGGTGCTAATAAATCTTTGAGGTACAATACTCCCCCTCGGCTAAAGCGATCTCTTTCAAAAAGAATTTCCTCCAGGAGCAATAAAGAATCTTGCCGATCACGCAAAACCCTCTCTATATGAAATTCTCTTCTTATAATTTGCACAACGATATTAATTGGTCACTCATTCATGAACGGCGAAGCCATGACTGAATGAATTCCATGCATGGACACTGATTAAGTGTGTGAGCTAATCCTTGTTTACATAGAACAAACCTGCTCCGAGCAGGTTTGCGGATTTGGATGTGCTGCAATGACAACACATCCAGCAAGAGTTTCAAAAAACCAACAGATCCAGGATCATGCCAAATCATCAACAATTACATCTGGCTAAACGAGTAATCCACATACGAAAAATACCCCCATAGTATTGCCTAAACAGCAAACAGACAAACAAGTAACTAATACTCTATAGAATTAACCAGCTTTTCAGATTAATAGAATATAGCACTAATATATTGTATTCAGCAGCCTCACAGGCAAAGAAAAACAAGGACAAGAAGGAATCCCAAATAGATAGTTAATAAGTGCAAAAGGGGTGATAGGCCTCCAAAAAGACCCATAAACCAGTTGAAAACCTTACTAACAAAATTAGATGGGCCTCATCCCAGGCAGCCTGGCCTGAAACTCCCTAGGCAGGTTTTGGCCTACACCCACCCAAAATGGGAAACTGGCTTATCAAATTCAAAATATGCATAAAATGTTCAAAAATGCCCTTTAAGGTAGAGGAAGAGATTTATTTGTTTAAACAAAAAAGAAGCACAAAAATAAGACACACAATCCAAGGCAAACAAGTCCAAATTGAAATGCAACCATCAAAGTCCAGAAACCAGAACCAAAATAATCAAAATAACAGAAAAACTAAAGGAACAATACTCAACTAGAAATGCAATCCACAACAATCAATAATGCTCTGAGGGAATCTATTTATATCACAGGAGGGCGGTCTCTTTGGTCTGACATAATGTAGGCCCACCTTTTTGGTGTTTAGCCATAGAATACAGGGAACATAGCAAGGAAAGTAATATGCACAATGTAAAATGACTAAATAATATTTAAATAAAACAATAATAAGATAAATGACAAGTGCATGAAAATAATAAACATTGAACTTTAATCAGCTTTAGAAGAATCTCTCAAAAAATAAATATAATTACATATTTATTGGGAAGAGAGGCATTTACAGCTTTAAAAAATGTTAAATGCAAGTTCACATTGCAAGTCTTTTTGACAGTCTTTAAACTATGCTGCAATAACAAATAAAATATAGAAATTCCTATTTCAAACATATTAAATAACTCAAAATATGTAACCAACATTACAGCATGGACACGTTTTGTACAATCACAGATGTCATTTGATTGTTTTTCTTCAAGTGTAAGGACATGTTTTCTCTCATGATAATTCATTCTGACTTGGGTCCAGCCATAGTTCAATGAAGTAAATTGCACAGACAACACATAAAGAAGTGTTTTCTTTACTGTGGCTAAGATTCTGCCTTTGAATCAGACAATATTTATAAGAACAGAGAGCAAGATGCTATGATTCACATCGTTGTTGGCTGCTATCCATTCTACATGGACATCACCTGTAAACAAGCCGTTATCTTGTTAATGTATGGCCTTTTTTGCATTCAAAAGGGATTTAAACTAATTTTGAATCTAATATTTGTTTAAAAAATGATTTGTCAATGTATACTCTGAAAGAGAAAAAAGAGCTTTGAAGGGTATTCATTTTGACAGTACTAATTCCCTCAGACAAAGAGTGCTGAATAGATGACCAGCTTTTGATATCTTATTTGATGCATTTCATCATACTGCAGAATTTAAATTTGAGTTACCGTATATAGGGCAGCTAAACTGTTGTGAGTCAATCAAGGAAAAGTGATTTAATCCAGCATGATGTGCAACATAGTCAACGGGGAAATGTACTTTCTTATTACAATTACTTTAACTCGAAGATTCTGAAAAATTCTTTCAACAGATTTAAAAAATATTGGCAATGCTGAGCATGGATCTAAGATGTATACAGACATGACATCTGCAAATACAGATTCTTTTTATTCAGTTTCTTCCCTTTTAATCCCCTTTTGTTGTGATTATGACCAAAAACATTTAGAAAGAGATTCTATAGCCAGTGCAAAAACCACTGGCAATAGTGGAGAGCCATCTCTGGTTTCATGTTAAATGTCTAGGATAGAAAGAAGTAATTTCTTCAAACATTTAAATTAAATCCCAGCCCAAATTTACATAATACAGTAAAAAAATATACCCATTTCAATCAATCAGAGTTTGTTTTTTTTTGGTGCACCCAGCGATAACAACACCTCTAGTAGCTCAGGGACTGTAAAAGTAATATTTGAGAATTAATTGAAAGTTAATAGATATCTACAGTTCACAAATGCAGTTTGATCTTGTGCTACTGTGGAAGAAAACATATTCTCTATTTTTATTACCTTTTGTTTGGAAAGAAAACATTATGAATTCTGACAAAGTTATATACACACCCTCAAAAAAGAATATTTGATTTTTTTCAATTTCAAATAATAAACATTGCTTTTCCAACGAGTTACATAGGCTGGATAGGAATTCTTCCATTTAAACAAAAGAAGTCTTTGTGCAGAGAGTGGGGTGAAAGATATTATAACAGATTTTCCACAACAAACTTTTATCCCATCTTGTGTTACTCCAAATGCTACTGTCTGACTTTAAAGCCAATACTATTTGAAATACAAAAAATTTTGGCCAAAATGGTTTAAGTGTAGGACATTCCTAAAATATGTGACCTAGAAATGCAGACTCATCATCTCAAGTTAGTTCTTGCTAATAGACAATTTTAGACCACATATGTATCACTAATGAACAACTTTTAGTTAAATTAGGTTGTGCTTTGCAAACACTGCACTAGAGTATCTTAAGAATAGCTACATTTCATTTATTTTCTTACATTTTAATTGACAGATCCCTTTGCCTCTTTTAGGTAAAATTTTTTTATATATTCTTGAGGAGCTCTTTCCACACAGTCAATATCATACACACTTTGGAAGAATATTCTTTACCATAATATTGATTCTGCCAGCTAAACTGAGATGGAGGACCATCTATAACATCTTCTTTGGTGGCTTCTTTCAAGGCATTTAAACTGTTCTAATAAAGACAGCAGAAAGTTATCCAGCCTGATCTGACGTGCCAAAAGATTAACTGGAAAAAGCTTGGCTTTCTCTATACTTATATAAAACTTTTGACAAGAGCTTAACATCATTATTCAGTAGTGAGACTGGCAATGGATGGAGACAAAGTGTTATATAACATTCTGAATTCTTGTGGCTTTTATTTATTTATTTTTTTGTTTTTGTTCATTTGAATTATTTTTCTTATTTTTATGTCATTTCAGTTAATTATGTTTATTTGTTAATTATATACTGTCTCTTGAAGTCTGTGTATTTTCCTTGTGCTTTGTGGGTGGTTCTCCAAGGATTTCTCCTTCTGGCTTTACATTCGAGCTACAAGCAGGATTGGTTATTTAGGATTGCATTGTTGGGAACTCCTAAAGAAACAAAGTCCCAATAGGTAATCCAGATAAAATCCTAAAGACAAAGCAAGACAATCAGAAAACCAGTGAAACAAATGATAATTAAGACTCCACAGAAAACAAAATGCCTGAGGGCTAAATCCTGCTTCTTGCTTGAACTTAATGCTAGAAGAAGGACTAAGCAGCTGTGGCATCATGGTGGCCCCACCTCTTGGGGAACCACCAACAAAGCATACAACAATAATAAACAAAATCAACAGAATTAAAATTAACAAAAACAAGTATCCAAAATGAACAAAAAAAAAACACACAATCCACAAGAATTGGGACTGTTATAAAACACCGAGATTGTTTCTAATATGACAATGACATAAGCCAGTGGTTCCCAAACTCAGTTCGAAGGTTACACTGTTGCTGCAGGTTTTTATTTTAACCAACTTCCATTTTTAATTGGACTCCCTGCCAAATTATGTGAGCTGTTATATTCCACTTTCTGTGTTTTGGGGTCAATGTAGAGATTATAAAACTAAGTTTGGTAAATTTTTATTAAAATGTACTAAGCAGTTATATGGGGATAATGTAGTTTTTTTTCTTTCCTTTTTCCCAGGTGTTCTGATTATTTGATCTATAATTTATGAATTAGTGGGTGTAACACTGAAGTTGTTGAAGTTTCATCGTTCATTGTCATCTGCCTGGGTGTCTGGTCTGATTTTTTTAAATGTCACTATTAGAATATAATGAAAGGAGCAAACTACAGAGAAAAAAGGCAAAACATAGCTAACCAACAAAGCAGAGTTACGCATTTAAAGTTACAGCAAAAACAGAAATACTTCTAAATGTCTTAGAAATGTAAAAATCGCACTGCTGTGTTTTTCTGAATGTAGAATAAGAGAAGAGAAAAAACACCAGCTAATTAAATTATTATAACCAATTGTGAATCTGTTTGGAACAAAAACCTGCAGCCGCAGTGGGTCCTCAGGACTGAGTTTGGGAACTATTGATATAGGCAATAGTTGGTTGCCTTTTAAACAGTATATGCAATTTAGAAAATGGACAGGAAGATAATAAATATGTACACATATAAGTACAATTTTAACATATGTCCTCTGGCAACTCCTATGACATAGCTTGTAGGTGTTTGATTAAATTTCACTGGTCTAGTTGATCACACAATCTATTTGCATGCCAAACTAATTTTTAGGGCAGATGATTAAGAACATTTTGCTCAGACTCTAATAGCGACAGAGATACAGAATTGTAATGACATCATTATAGCAGTTAGAGCATCTTAGTCAGTGTTGCTCATAGCATTGGCAGAGGACAGTATGGTATCGTATACAGTACTGTATATAAAACACACATTTTACTTGACAAGCTATTGATAACATCTATCATACCAAAGTATTCTACAAATTATGTATTTTATCTTTACTTTTTCTATACTTTTAAAATCTGAAAATAGAGTATGTTTCTTTATTTTAGCTACAGCTGTATTTGTAAAGAAATGTTTATAACTGATATTCCATCGAACATCCCTTGCAATTTTAAGCAGGAAAAAGAGACCTGGCTAATCAGAAGTTTCAAGTAAATTAAGAAGAATTAAGCAGAACACAAGGGGAATGTGTTTTATTAAAGACTGTAGTTGACATAGGATAGAATCTGAGACTAATAAAAAAAAACCTCTATATAAAAAATGGTAATATTAATATACCGTATATTATCACTTTCCTTTAAGTATACTTTATGGTGTGTTTTTTGTTGGTGCTCCAAAATTATGCTCCATGTTAAAATCAATGTAACTTTGGTTATTTTTTACTATAATATATTTATAATTGGTGTTTGGAAATGCTGTTTGTTTTGGTGCCAGTACACTTTATATGAAGAAATAGTAATTGGAATTAATTTAATAAATACTGCAGCTACTGCTGCCATTCTTGACCAAAGTTATATTGTTCAAAGTCGTATCATTCTCAGTAGATATTTAAACAAAATATCAGAATATTTGCATGCTTACTTGTTTAACATAACATGAAAAAAGGAAAACTCATTCAGTCATAGATAAGAATGGTAATTAATCAGTACTTCACCCAAAGCTTTAGTTAATTTGCCATCTACTATAATTACATTAATGTTCAATTCCTGTTAATTACCCAAAAAAAGTAATTACTATTATTGCCTTTTAAATTGCCAAAGTACATAATGACTATTATTTCCAACAAACTTATGTTACTACAATTACTATAAATGTTGACTATAAAGACAAAATGGAAACTTGCTTTTTTAAATATCACAAGTAGCAGCGCAGCTTAGAATAGCTCTTAAAACATGTATTATTTCTTTAAATTACTGCATTTCAGATACTGTATGTGATATTTCACTTTTTTCCATGAGACATGTTCATTCAGTCACCCTCAAAAATATCATGTAAATGTCTTTAAACAGATTGAGTTTTGTTAAATAAAATGTCAGTCTTCACTTTTGAGTTTAAATTAATAGGCATTTGATATTAGAATGCTGTCAAGACAAAGAAAGGAGATTTTATTTTGTGACACTCTACCATTTGGAGTTTAGTGTGTCATTCACATTGTTGCCCTTGAAGTACATGTTGTCCAGTTTGTGAGAATTTTAAGATGTTGCCTGTCTATCTTTTTTCCCACTCTTGCAATGTTTATACACATTCTTTACCACAAACCACTCTTGAAAGGCCCAGTTCTTTACATTTGTTTCAAATAGAAATATGTCCAAATATGAGTGAAAAAATAGTATTTATTTTTGATGCATTTACCATGTATTCTTAAATAGTTACTAATTCCCAGTATTTTTTATTCTCAATAAACATAAATACCAGCCTGCATTAAGAATAAAGGTAATTTTGTTTTAGTATTTTTTTTACTAATTAAATATTGTAATATAGAAAAAAAGGTTAGAAGCTTGATGGAGAACACACTTTTGACCTAAATTTAGGAAAATTATATATTGCAAAACAAAACCCATGAGCAGTGAATGCATTAAATTAAACTGCTGCTTAACTGGATTTAGAAGCATTTGAATTATTCTTTTTTTAATTGATTGTTCAAGATGATGACAACCACTCCTTCAGCCAATCAATCATTCACACTCATCTCTCTATTATATCAAAAAACCTGGGACGAACAAGACTTTTTAGCCTCGGACGAGACGTGACTTTGTGCCAAGAGATTTAACCATGCATGGGCCTGGGAATGGAAGCAAAGGAAAGGGAAGGGTGAAGGGTGAAGGGAAGGGTGATCGCCTATCTGGAAAGGGAAGGGTGATCGCCTGGATTGCAGCAACTACAGGGGGATAACACTGCTCTCGATGCTGGGTAAGGTCCTTGCTAGGGTCGTCCTCAATATGATCCGTGATCACTTGCTCACCCACCAGTGACCGGAACAGTCTGGTTTTACGCCAAAGAAGTCTACCATCGACCACATCCTGGCACTGAGGGTTCTCATGGAGCGCAACCGCAAATATCGGCAGAGATTCTTTGCAGCCTTTTCGATTTTTGCAAAGCGTTCGACTCAGTTGATCGAGCTGCCCTGTGGGACATCCTGAGGGTTCGCGGGATCCCCTCGTGGTTGCTGGATATCATGGCCGGCCTGTACACTGGTACTGTGAGTGCTGTGCAGAGTGGAGGCAGGACCTCTGCTTTTTTCCCAGTTGATTCTGGGGTTCGTCAGGGGTGTGTTCTTGCTTCTACTCTGTTCAATGCTTGTATGGACTGGGTGTTGGGCAAGGTCGTGGGGTCCAGCAGCTATGGGACATCTGTTGGTGAAGAATGATTTACAGATCTTGACTTTGCTGATGATGCTGTGATCTTTGCAGAGTCAATGGAGGCTCTGATCGTGGCGCTCGAGAGACTGAGTGAGGAGTCTGAGTGTCTCTCACTGTCCTGGATAAAAACCAAGATCCAGGCCTTTAATGACCTTTTGGGCAGAGCCATCAGCAGTGTGTCTGTTTCCGGAGAGAGTGTTGACCTTGTTAAGAGGTTTACTTACCTTGGCAGTGACATTCATGCACTACGGCCAAGTGGTGCGTTTCCCCGAGGGCGATTCGGCTCACAAGATCCGCATTGTTGGGGACCCAAGTGGCTGGACCAGGCCAAGGGGTCGCCCACGTAACACCTGGCTGCAGCAGATAGAGGGTCATTTCCGGAGGGTGGGACTGAACCGTGCGTCTGCCTGGGGGGTTGCAAACTGGGATCCCAAGTTGTTTCATCATGTAGTAGGTGCGGCAACGCACTGTACCAGTGCATGCTCTCCAACTTGACTTGATTTGGGGCTGGGAATAAAAGACAAAGAGTAGATGACAAAGTAGAATGTCGTAAAGATTTCTTTAACATTGGCGCGAAACACATGCAGAGCAGGTTAGAGATAATGAAAGTACTAAAATTCAAAAGTCTCACAAAAATGATAGTAAAGATCGCATTAGTGCAAACAAATGGAAATTTTTACCTGGTGAAATAACGGAACAGAGAAAAGAGATCAAATATATTGTTCAGATTTAAACTAAGTCGGAGACTTGTAAATCATATAATTTGTGTTGCAATCAGGGAAAAGTAGCATTTCATCCCAATGAAGAGGCGTATCCGTGAGAATTAAAAGATTTGTTGTTTGGTGAAAATTAAATCCACATACGCGAACGGCAGAGACGCGATGTGGCTGGCGCGTTGTGCATGCCTGGGGATTGGCGAGCAAAGCAAGCAGGGGACAAAACCCCCTAGTCTAAACAATAAAGCTCAGCTATTTAAAGCCAGGAGGACTCCTTTTCTCCCCATCTTTTTGGTCTCTTGCTTTACATTTTTAACACCATTTCTCTCCTTCACTGACTTGGCAGCAGTATACTCTTTAATAGAGAGGGGTCACAGCAGCCTTTCTGTCATCAAGTTTCTCCTCCCTCTACCTTATGTCCAGGAGAGACATTTCCAATAAACCTTATGGATGTGCATGTGCAGTGTGAACCTTTCAGTTCTATCCTGGAGCTTGAAGGGTAGAACCCTTTTAAGTGACCCATTGTTTTTTATGGGTTTTTTTTTTGTGTGTGTGTGGCATAATTTAAACAGTACATTCATTTTTACTTCCTGCAATTTTTGAGTTGTCATCTTCATTGTCATGAATCATATTGAATACTTATCTACGGTAAGACTTAATACTTCTCCCATTAAACACAGATTGGAATTGTATTAATATTTCTTTGTGTTTGTCTTAGGTGTTGAATATTAGATGTTGCAATGTCTTTTAAAACTGTCCTTTTGTGGTTGGACTGTATTAAAATATGTTAATAGATCTTCATTTTGTGTGTTTTTATGCCATTATTCAGCTGGGATTTTATCATCACTAATGCCAGTAGCTTAATACATTGTGAAAATATATTATAGATTGCTATTCAGTATCTCTTCCTCCCTTTCTCACATGAAGTTTACTGCAGACTGTCTTGGACTGCCCTCCAATATTGATGCTATCACTCCAGTTTTTCATGACTTCTTTCATAGGTCTTCAATTACGTTTTTTGCCATGCATTCTACCTGCTCATTTACATGGCCAGCTCCATCTCACACCATCCAATTATGGTCAGAGGCAACATAATTTACACCCACCAATGGACTAAAGCAGAGGAGGGGCCTCATAAGTTCTTCTCTTTAGGTGCTTCATCATCTCTCTCTTTTTCTGTCATACACACTCACGCACACACACACACACACACACACACACACATTGCATGGCTTCCCAGGATGTCCTGACAGTATCCCTCTCCCAAGTCTGTGTGATACCTCCCCAGAATTTTCATGACAGAAACACCACTGCAAAAAAGTAATGGAAGTGCTAGAGAAAGAAAACAGAGGAACAACAAGACTGATTCCAGGAGTGGGAGGTATGAGCTGGAAGAAAATATTGAAGGAGCTGGATATTTTTAATTTAAACTAATATTGAGTGATACCATGATTGCATTGCTCAGAAACTATGAAGGGAATTAATACAGTGAATCCAGGCCGTTACTTTAAAATGTACTGTTTTCTTCAACAAGAGCAGGTACATAGATAGACCACAGATGGAACATGGATGGAACCATACATTTTGCACAAACATTATTAGGTTTTTCTTCACACAGAAAACAATAAACACACGAAATTAGTGACCGAGTAATGTGGTAATAGTACTCTGGGGACTTAAAAAACTTAAATCAATTTCATTTTGGAAAAATTAGGGGACCAGGATTGATAGACATGTTAGGCTGAATTGTCTGTTCTCATCAAAACTGTTGCAGTATTTCATTTTTGCATTTTATTGTAATGTTTTTTTAACTCAAAAGTGGTGTTAATATTACCATACAGTCCCTAAGGAAGGAAGGAGCCAAAGATACAGCAGGATGATTGCAGCAAAACTGATAAATGTTCCTGTTAAATGTCAACCAATCCAGACAGCATGCAATTGTTATTTTTTTTTAATTCTCACAGTGATAATTTGCACAGACACAGTCTGAGTAACTTTAAATTAACAACTTAGTTTTTCAAAGTTTGTGTTGGCTGTAATGTACAGTATATATATATATATATATATATATATATATATATATATATATATATGTTAGTGTAGGATTTTTAATTAAAGTGAAGCAGTAAAATAAATATGTACAAACTAAATATTAAAACAAAAAAGATAAAATATCTAATAGCACTAAAAATGCAACTGGATATTCAACAACCATATTTAATATACAATATTAATAATGAAAAGGGGTTTATTTAGATGTAAAATTTGAAAAATTGAATTTTACTTGACAAGCTATTGAATTTGCAGTAAACCTAAGCTTACAAAACTTTTAAAAAAATGAAACTGTGTTGTTAAGTGATCAGTGAAACACATGTAACTGACCTAGAAATAAAAGTATTTAGTACAGTATATGCAGAAGTATCTTTTTCTCCCCATATTTTAAACTCATTATCACAAACCACTTTTCCTGATGAGATTCGTGGCAATTCTCCTCTCATCTGCAACCTTATGGCAGTGCCAGCGCTGGGACTACAGTTCCAGTTACTGTATATAGGAGGAGTGTGTAGGGGCTGATGAAAGGACACCTTTTTCCACATGCACAAAATTTAAATATCACTTGCAAAAGTAGGATTTCATCCCACTATATCATCTTTTCTCATCTAATTTGGATTACATCTTTTGTCAAGAAGGAGTAAGTCAATAGTCAGTTATTTTCCAACCCACTCAGTCCTGAACAGGATCAGAGAGTTGTCCTGGACCCTATCTCAGCTAGCATAGGGCATGAACAAACCCTGGACAGGGCACCAGTCCATCACAGGGCAAACACACTAGGGCCAATTTCGGATCATCAATTCACCTAAGCTGTATGTTTTTCGACTGTGGGAGGAAACAGGAACACCCGGAGAAAACCCATAAAGACTGGGAAGAACATGCAAACTACACACAGGGAGGACCTGGGATATGAACCCTGTGCTATCTCTACACCACCATGCCACACAGGAGGAGTAAGTCTTTTTGTCTATTATTGGGTAGTATTTAGCCATGTTGAATTTCCAAAAGGCACCAGCTCTTTGCTCTTCTTTAGGTCAGGTTTATACTTCATGTGATGCGACACATGCTGCAGCAGACGCTCCTGCTACGCAAGCGTTTTACAATTTATACTTGCGCGCGTACTTTACGTAAATCTGGAGGAATCCAGCAGGTGGCAGTACGAGATATCATCATGGTAAGAACAGGTTTGGCTTCACTGTGTTGTGAATTGCCTGAAACATCCATTAAATTCTGATGACACCTTACCGCAATATCTCTGAAAAGGATGTTTAATGATTAAATCCATCAATCCAGGGATGTGTCCATTCCAGCAAGCATTGGGCACGAGGCAGAAACAATCCCTGGATGGGGCCCTCAACTCATCACAAGGTGAATACAAGCACTCACATACACTAGTGTCATTTTAGCAGCACCAAATCCCCAAATCTGCATATCTTTTGAAGGAAACTGGAGCACATAGTGGAAACCCAGCAGGAAAGCTTGTAAACTCCAAGCAGGGAATACCAGCAACATGACTCCCTGCGAGACAGCAGTGCTACCGCTCCACCACTGTGTCACCCCCATGTGTGTAATTATTAACAGTATTTATTATTTAAACGAAATTAATGATTTTTCTGTAAAATGTAACATACATACTTTAATGCATTCCATCCTGAAAGTGATATCAATATAAATCTAAAGATTCTAAATTTGCAGAGAGTTGGAATATCATACATTTAATGTGTTCCATGTGGTGATCTATTGCTACTTGCTGCTCCTGTCAGGTCCAAAAAGCTCGTAGCGATTAAAAACTGGGATGACGTTTACAACAGTCTGCTTTAATGATAACGTAAACTACGAGGTTAAAGTGGACATTTCAAGATTAAAGCCAAAATTTCAACTTTAATCACAAAACACATGTTTTCACCATGTCCTAAATTTTTTTTATCTGTGGCTCAAATACAGCGCTGTACATTATGTTGCTGTTGTGAAGTTGCAAAAAAAAGAGGACACAAAAGATAGTATGTAAGACTTTTAAAATGTATCGTGTCATTACGATCGGGAATATGCGACGCTTGAATATAAAAGCACCACGAATGCATTTGTATGTCGGCATTTTGCTTCACCACATCGAACCATTCATCAAACATCAAAGCGTGCACATCGATCCTGTAGGATCCGCAAAACAACTTTTTTTCACATGTAGATAGTAAACAGAGACTCTGACGTCACATTTCAACTTTTAGCACACTGCGACCCTCGACTTTTTGCTGGTACTGCAACTCGCGCACACGTCCCGTGAATTTCTGAAGACCTGCTCAGAGGATGCGTCAAATGAAAGCTGGGAACATGTGGCAGCCATGATGCGGGCGCGTACGCGTTCTGAGCGTGAAGTATAAACGAGCCCTTAGGGTATGGAGCAATTTTAGCATTCATCCATACATCAAGCCTGTGAGCAACCAAACTAACCCATGCTCCTACTGTACATGACAACCAAGACAACAAAACCATGGATAAAAGTCACCCTGAACATAGGGGTAGCTGAAGAAAGACCTTGAACATTTCTGTTCAATATTTGAGAGGTGTTATTTTACATAATCTACATTGCCAGATTTAGACCACCGGACATTGACACAGATGGCCTGGTGCTTGTTGTGCGGTGTACACATGATAGTAAATCAGATGTTAACTGATGACAATTTACCAGAGAAAAGCCTTGTATTTATGAAAAGCAAACAGTGCTGAATCCAATAGCACTAAGACACAATGAAACAGAATGAATTGTGATTTGTATAGCATATTCTCCAGTTCAGAATATGGGAGAAAGAACAGCTGAGGATGGCATTATTTAAATGTACTATTTCCTGTTAGCAGACATTTATGTAAAACCATTTTATGATGAGGCAGTTAAAATTTTAAGCTTTGATATACTATAGTGTTGTGATTTATAGCAATTTTAGATCAACCTTGAATCATCTTTATGTTTTATACTGCTGCTTACTAATATTACAGTCCTCTCCTACTGCAGATGCTTTCTGCACTCCATTATTATACCCCACCAGCCAAGGTTTAGTGTAACTTGATCTGTCTTTCTCTTCCTTATCACGTGACTGAAATTACAACCAACCTCAACCTTTGCCTTATAATTTGTAAACCCACCCTCTTTTGGATGAGACTTAATGCGCTATGTGTTTTATGTACCATCTACATGTTTTGCTAGGGAACAGTACCATTAGATGAAGGACCAGAATTCGGTCCTAAGAACAGTGTTCACTTAGATCTATTATATAATACTTTTGGATATTTCTTTGGCTGGTCTTATGCCTTACACTAATTCACCAGAGGTAACAAAGCTCCACAAAATGTTACAGAGGGTCAAAGTCCCAAGAGAATGAATAGCTAATATCTGATATTTAAATAATTATTCATGATAATTATGATGATTTTTTAATGAAAAACCATTTTACTGTTTACAGTATCAAAACACTGGTCATAATTGTTTAATGTTAGCACTTCTTAACACTATATTAGCTAATTTTCAAGTAAAAGAAACAATGTAGGGATATTGTAGTATGTACTGTATGTAGCGGAGTATTCCCTGTGATTAATGGTGTGCAAAATGCTGTAAGCAGATAACTGTTGTGCTGACTTTTCTAAAAATAAAGTCAAAAAACAGTTTACTGTGCATATAAAATGAACAAATGACACATACTGCCAAGCTGATTAGTTCTTATTTTTGCATGCTTTAGATCTCAGCGTCACATAATCATTTAAAAACAGAAACATGTGCAAAGGAGTTAGTTACAGTGACTCATCCCCCTGCCCCTTTCCCCTCATTGACCCGAGTGCCATTTTCTCCCATCAGGACCTAACAAGTTTGGTCCTCCTTTTCATTCTAGGATAAAAAGCAGTGACAAGCAATGTACCTTGTTAAAGATAGACAGGCTACTGCTTACTATTCCATATAGTAATAAAGCATGGTCAACGATAATTATTGATATTAATTCTACAGGAAATATACAATAAATGTTTGTGTTCTGTTTGTGATGGTTTAGCCACACATATTCATTTTGCTTCTAATGCTAGATTTTCCTGCTGGCTTGTTACAATTATCAGCTCCTCCTCACATTCAAAACATAGAGATTTATAAAATGACTGTTTTTCACAGTGCACAGCATTTTCGGCCTATTATCTCTGATGCATTGCAATCAAGCAAAGCATCTTAAAACCTTAGGTGCCCGTGAGAGTGCACCCCCATGTTGGCATGTGTGCCTGCTCACTCTGAGAGGAAAAAGGGGAGACTGATTTTGGCAGTTCCATCTGAGTTCAGTCAGGTCAGGAATACTAATAGTACTGAGACTATTTAATTCTGCCTACACCTCTCCAATGAATAGTGCCCAAGCAATGCAGTGTATGTTCAAAGTATTTAATGCTAGTTTAGTGTTTCCAACACTGTTTCAGCTTCCTGAAAACTGATGCCACATTGCATAAATCCAAGTCCAAACTCAGAATTCTCTGCGGACAGGAATGCCTGTCTGATTCTGATACTGCCAAGAAAGATACTGTATCACTATAAACAGATGAAGTCACTGTAGTCTTTTAAACCATGGCATCCAAAAGGAATTTTCTTGCTCTAATAATCAAAAAACTGACAACACCTAGAAAGCAAATGCATATTTTTGGTAACTGAGAGGTCTTAATAAATATAATATAAAATCATATTGCATTATTTTTCAATGCTTTTGGTTCATAGTAATTTCACTTTTCCTTGACGGTCTAATACACAAAAAATGGTGATACATGTTACCAGATCATAAATTTTAGTAGCTTTGTGAATATCAGACCTGAAATAGGCACTTTGCAGAAGAAAAAAAATATTTATTTTGATGTTCCATTTTACTGTTAATTTCTATTTGGTATTTCATATTACTAAAAGGAAATTATTTTGTTTACTCTTTCGTCTTGTTAAAATGTTTTATATTTGGAAAATAAAGTATTTGTGCATTACATAGGTGGTGTAGTGTCCATTCTGATAATCAATCATGATCAGCATATACAGTAATATCCCTGAAGTTATTTTTCAAATGTAAAGTTAAATTAATAATCTATACTAATAAAAGGCAAAGCCATCACTGACTCACTCACTCACTCACTCATTCATTCACTCACTCACTCATCACTAATTCTCCAACTTCTTGTGTAGGTAGAAGGCTGAAATTTGGCAGGCTTATTCCTTACAGCTTACTTACAAAAGTTAAGCAGGTTTCATTTCGAAATTCTACACGTAACGGTCATAACGGTCGACAACGTCCGCCATGTTGAACTTTCTTATTTATGGCCGCATCTTCACGAAATTTGGTAGGCGGCTTCCCTGCGCTAACCGAAACCGATGTACGTACTTATTTCGATGGTATGATGGCACTGTCGGCCGCCATATTGAACTTTCCAACGTCACTAATTTTCCAACTTCCCGTGTAGGTAGAAGGCTGACCCCATCTTCACGAAATTTGGTAGGTGGCTTCCCTGCGCTAACCAAAACTGATGTACGTACTTATTTCGGTGGTATGACGCCACTGTCGGCCGCCATATTGAACTTTCCAACATCACTAATTCTCCAACTTCCCGTGTAGGTAGAAGGCTGAAATTTGGCAAGCTCATTCCTTACAGCTTACTTACAAATGTTAAGCAGGTTTCAGTTCGAAATTCTACGTGTAACGGTCATAACGGTCAACAATGTCCACCATGTTGAACTTTCTTATTCCTGGCCCATCTTCACGAAATTTGGTAGGCGGCTTCCCTGCGCTAACCAAAACCAATGTACGCACTTATTTTGGTGGTATGACGCCACTGTCAGCCGCCATATTGAACTTTCCAATGTCACTTATTCTCCAACTTCCCGTGTAGGTAGATGGCTAAAATTTGGTACTTACTGTATTTCGGTGGTATGATGCCACTGTTGGCCGCCATATTGAACTTTTCAACGGTCTTTGTTACTTATGGGCCCATCTTCAAGAAATCTGGTACACGGGTTCCCAACGCTAACTGAATCCTACTTACGTACATATATACGTCCATAGCCTGCAGCTCGGTCACCGTGTGAGGCGGCGTTGGGTCCCCCATCCCAACGCCTCCCACGTTGTTGGCTGCCTGCCTATATAAGGCCATTCGTCGCTCCAGTCTCTACATTCCCTTCCTTGCTTCGCCATGGAACTCGGGTCTCCCTGCTGATAACTACAGCCTTTTTATTTAATCCACGGCTTCTCCGCTGTGTTATTGTTCATTTATTACGATTATAGTTATTGTGTAGGTATTTTAGACTTACTTTACATTGTTCAGGTACCCATTTCCTTTATCATTCCAACCGTACCCCCATTAACATGTCTATCGAGGTGATCACCATTGATCAAAGAACTGTCACTTACCGAGTGGTTTCCATGCCCGGAGATGGCACCTACCTTTTCCATTCTCTTTGTTACATATTGCACGGCCATATCAGACTCACTCTTGATATCCGGAGGAACATTGTGTCTTATGTATTGAATGACTGAGACAGGTTCAAGGTGTGGACTGATGACGGTACAGGAGATAATTATTCTACACAGGAGCACTAGAAGAGTGAAATGCTTAAGCCCTTCACCTATGCATCTGCATGTGAGTTGATGGCTGCCGGTGAATTGTTCGGTTGTCGCTTTCAAGTGTACCGAAATGGCCAAATATTTTGCACCTTTTGACAACCGCCAATGCCTCTTAAACATCTTAGATTGACAGGTGATGATTTCAGTAGTGGACACTTTGATGTTTATGAATGTTTAAACTCTCAAAAGCTGGATGTGAAGTTATCGATGAAACCGGTTGTATACTTACAACGTTTGACAGATGCCGAATGTCTCTTCAACACAAGTCCTACAAATACTGGCGTTATTGAAACAAACCATGAAACTCAAACCGATTATGACAGCAGCAATCCAAGCTGTGAGATTTGAAACAAGATTACTGTTCACATGGCCAACTGTACGTTGCATGCTCAAGAGTAAGCTCAGTGCACAGCTTGGTCATATTACAACCGGAGGGCCGAACTCACAATGTGGTATACAAAGAGATCCTTAACAAATGATTATTGGTATATTTTCCCTCAGTTTAAAAAGGTTTAATTTTCTTCTTAATAAAACTTTTAAGGCAGTACTTCGCCGCTGCGAAGCGCGGGTATTTTGCTAGTACAGAAATAAAAGTGAGTAATCTGAGTTCAGGAATAAAATGTAACAAATCCTGAACCACTGGCCACCAAAATGTCTGTGCATTTCACTGTTTAAGGAACTTAAGCCAGATACAGTATAAACTCACATCTGTTTATATTTTTCTTACGTTTTTCACTATATATATATATGTTGTGGCAAGTGGCTGGGGGTGGTACTCAGCCGGGATGCCCAGGAGGACCAGAGGAGGGCTTATGCCTCCTCCAGACCACAAGGGGGTGACCACGTGAACAGAGCT
This sequence comes from Polypterus bichir lapradei, assembly GCA_026402145.1. NCBI lineage: Eukaryota > Metazoa > Chordata > Cladistia > Polypteriformes > Polypteridae > Polypterus > Polypterus bichir. Next base: position 7,346,163 of record JANRMT010062818.1, on the reverse strand, counting down.
TAGAAGCTCAACCCTATAGGGGCCCATGGTCTCAGCCAGGGGTCGCCCAGATGCCTGAGGAGCCCTGGCCCTCAGCACTTCCACCACACCCGGAAGTGCTGGGGAGAAGACCAGGGACACCCGGAGTTCTTCCGGGTGCACAATCAGCATTTAAGCCACACCTGGGAGGGCCGGTGGAAGGTTATCAGGAAGCACCTGGAGCACGTCCGAGTGAGAATAAAAAGCCTCCCTCCAGTAGAGTGCGAGAGTTGTGTGGAAGAGGACGGAGCTCAGATGAGAGGAGTGGAGTCGGTGAAGAGAGGCATTGAGGAAAGGGCCTGGACTGAGGGTGATTGGTGCTGCGGCACTGGGGTTGCGTGTGCTTTACTGTAAATATTGTAAATAAACGTGTGTACTTTGAAACCAATGATGTCTACCTATCTGTGTCTGAGCTAGCTTCCACAATGTACACACACACACACACATAGAGTTAGTTAGTTTACATACCCTGGCAGAATTTGTGACATATTGTCCCATTGTTTTTCTCGGCATCTTAACAAATAATCCTGGCAGTTGTGGCTGAAATATTGGTTGGTCTGACTGACCGTGGCTTGGTAACAACAGAACCCCCAACTTTCCAGTTTTCGTCAGAGTTTGAACACTGACAGGCATTTTCAGATCTCTGGATATCTTTCTATATCCTTTTCCTGATTTATACAATTCAACAACCTTTTCTCACAGGTACTCTGACATTTCTTGTGGCCATGGCTCAGTATCCAGCAAAGTCAGTGCAGGTCTGCATAAACCTAAATTGACTATTTATACACAGACACTGAGTATAATTAAAGAAATTACAGGTGTGGACACTCCACCTTAATTACACTTAATTTAGACCTGTGTATGTCAACCTGTGTGTATATTATCAGTCCCAACATTCAAGGTTATGTAAACTTTTGATCAGGCCCATTTGGGTGAATTCAGTTATTATCAGAATTTAAAAAGGGCACACACAATTATGTGATGATAAATTGCTTTGCCTGAGCACACTCCGTAATTGAAAGGAAGGCTTTCTGCATGATTAATTATAGTTTCCAAACAATAGACAATATTTCACAAATTCTGACAGGGTATGTAAGCTTATGAGCACAACTGTATATATATATATATATATATATATATATATATATATATATATATATATATATATATATATATCTTAAACCAATGTACAGTGCATGTTAGTTTTGTCAGAAATAATTCTTAGTTGCCTTATTCACAGCTATATTTGCATGAAAACAAAACACAGGACATTTACTTAATTATTAATTAGTAAATTTATACATTTCTCTCAGAGCCAAATTCCTAATGCACTTCCATTCTGTTTCAATTGGATATCTAATTGAGAGCACGCATTAAAATTTCCAGTTGTTATCCCTTTTTTCCATTAGATTTATTTGATTAAATATTCAAATGAACACATTAAATGAAAATAACGCATAAACTTTATATTCACCAAAATAAATTAAACAATAAAGATGCAAAAATACCTAAAATAAGAGTCTTTATTATATTAATCTAAATCTACTTAATCAAATAAAAATGTACTGGAAAAATGTATGCCTAAGTCACCATTAAAGTCACCATTAAAGTTTGTGTTGCCCCTATGTTATATGCATTTTCACTAAACAAACATTAATTTCCACACTTCCACTGTATTATTTCAAGCAACAGATTGTGACTCACAAACATTTTCTTTTTCTTTTTCAAGAAAGGTTTCCTCCCAACCAAACTGAAATTCAGAAGAAAAATAAAAACAGTGAGAACAGGAAAAACAACCAGGATATGGCTTTCGTGTACTGAATTTTTGATAATTATGAGAAAAAACTTAACATACACAGCTAATAATAATCTCCAACTCACTTGTGAGCTCATGCCACCATCTGTTGGTATGGAGTGTTATAGCAAGGTGAGTTTACTAAACATGCGATATATTATAGGAAGAATGAGATTAAATCCATAATATGTCCTGTTTTCTACAGAGACTATTTCAAACAAACAAAAGTAATAATACTAACTTTACACAAATGTGACCACAGTTTAGACGGTGTCACATACTGCAATTAAAGGAATAATTTGCAGTGTGGTATCGATGTTAAGGTTTTGGATTTCATACTTTGAAGTTGTGAGTTCATATCCTGCTAGTGACACTGTGAGATTATGAGCAAGTCACTACATATGCCTGTGCTCCAATTCAAACAACAACAAAGAAATGTAACTAATTGTATGTCAAGTGTTGTCACCTTTGATTTTATCATCTAAGAAATACATGATGCACAAAGCAATAGCAACCACAACATGCCTGTCACAGCTACTCTGGTGATATCACTGATTCGTGTCACCTAAACCTAAAGGAGGAATATGGAAAAATAAATATTATCCCAAACAAATACCAAAATAAAATCCATCATGGCTAATATACAGTATATCGTGTTTCAGTTACTTCTGAAAAATATTGCATATGAATATGAATTGCTTTTTGAACAGATTCCTTCAATGATCTGCGTTTAGATCCATGGCCTGAAGCCATATCTTCAGGTTCTTCTGCTGGATTATGGCAGTGCGAATTTTTCATTCACTAGAAAACATGGGTGGTTCTCCTAAGATTTTTTTCCTTAAATGAATCACTGTGCCTTTATTTCTATTTATCATCTGACCACTCATTATGAATTTATAATGAGTGAGATCATGAATGTCAAAAAAATATTATCAATATTGTTCAGGCTGGTGACATCAATTATTAAGAGATGTGGTTTTCTTTCAGGAAACATACTGACATGTTGTATGTTTATACCTACAGTAAGTTTACTGAAATTCTTCCACACTTTCATCTGTAACACATAATGTCCTAATAACACCTAAAGTTGTATCTACTGGAAAACATTATGGTAACAATTCAATTTGTGTTTATTTTAAGCAGCTTTTTAACAGTGTGCTTGCTACAAAACACTTTTTCAGACTTATTTCAATGTCTTCATACTTTTAATGATACGGTTAACAGTGAACTCAGTAACATCTGTATAGACTATTAAGAGCTGCTTTATAATAGATATTTAAACTGTGGCCAGCACTATATACTGTTACAAACAATAGATAATTTAGTGCCACCTCTCCTATTCTATCTTAAAGGTGAAAATTGCAGATTTATAATGTGTTTTGTACAAAGTCTTTGTAGTAACACTAGTTTCTTTCCCTAGAGCACTGAATAAACAGTAAAATATAGCATTAGGCCTTGCAGTTGCAGGTAAGAGGGCTCCAGGAAGACAACTTTAATGAAGTGTTCCTAATGTCATTTTTTGGCCTGCATAATGATATCGATATATTGTGTTTCATAAACATTTTTCCATTGTGGAAAAGCATGTGCTTTCTCCAATCAAAATTAAAATCAAATGTCTGCATCTTAAGTCTAAACATGGTAACAATTCATTTGCCTGCATTTGTGTGATATTTCTATTAACATTATTGTAATTACTGTATGTACTGCAAATTGGAAAAGCAGCAAATATTGCTTGAATTAAAAAAATGTTTCTGGAACAAAACAATAAAAAAATCATGTGCCAGTTCATGAATTTAAAAATACAGCTCTCTATTTGATTTGAATCTTATGTTTTAATAGTGATGTAGTGGGAAACATGGATGTCTCACAAACGCAGGGCCCTGGTGTTAAATTCCACCCTATACTTATCGTTATGACTTTTGAACCTCCTCTCTGTCAATGTGGGTTTTCTCCCTCATCCCAAAAACATTCCTGTTAGATAACTCGCTATATCTAAAACTAGCCCTGTATTAGTGAGTAGGAGCTCATGTGTGAGTGTGTCCTGCCATGCATTGATCTCCAGTCTAGGACTGATTCATTCCTTGTGCCCAGTAAAAACTGAGAAAACATTCATCTACAGTACCAGCAATCTTCTAAAACAGTAAGTGTAATCATAAAATAAATTAATGTATTTGCACATCTCTTGGCTCTATGCTTCTTGTTTCTAAAGACCAATTCTGCCACTTAGTTTACACCATGAAAAATCATTTATATCAAATTTTAGATTGAAATTTTTATTTGCATAATTTCCTAGTAAACATGTCTAAGTATACCAAATCAATTTAGTGAAGAGTAACACTCCAGGCTTTCTCTAATGACAACTCATTGTTTTGTTTAATAACACAATAGTCATGTTTTGAATTATTCTTGAAATTAATAGAATGGCTAATTTAGTGCCTATAATTTCTGAACTCTAATCCACTTTTAGTCGAAGGTCAATATTCATTTGTATGTTACCTGAATGTGTATTATTTCACCAACACAGAAACTATTTGCTTAATCCAATTTTCTGGTTGTAGGGCACTAGAACCTGTCTCAGTATCGAGAGCAATGTGGAAACCAATTCTACACAGGAAGGTAGTCTATCTCAGGACACATAATATACCCTTTTTAATGTCAGACAACAAATTTAAAATGTTTATCTTGCGAATGTAGGAGAAAAAACACAATGTCTGGACATAAACACAGGAAGAAATGGGGGCAATGTACAAACTCAGAGAGTGGTTGGGTCAGAAGACCTAGAGTCATAATGCAGTAAGGGCAATGAGTTCATGGCCATACCTCCTAAAGAGAAACCACTATTTACAAATGTGTGTTCAGTCAACACTGCATAGTTAAAGAACTACATTATTATCAGTCTGACAGTCTTTATTTGTATATATGATATATTTTCCAAGTTCTTTTTGATAATTCTTTCTTCTCTTTTGTTTGGTAACTGATATTAGTAAAAAGTTTCATTTCTTTTGATTTACAGTTTTGCTTAGTTACATCTCACACCACAGTGGCATTCTCAAATTATCCCCACCAATAATGCTTTTAGCCATGGCACATTCACATTTCCTATCTTTTTCTTGCCCTGTTTGCTCAAACTGCAAATTGCACACTTCTAAACACATTCCTCATTTTGTTGATGCTTTTCTCATTTGACTCTGACAAGCTCGTTAAAATAGTCCGTACATTCCTAAGTCAGGTATAGTAGTACCTTGGTATGCGTCCGCTTTGGAATAAGTCTAATTTGATATACATCCTGTTTTGACACAAAACATTTTGCTTGGTATACGACCTTTGTTTGGAATACGACTCGCGTGCTAGAACATCGCACGCTACCCTTGTTTACTCCTCTCGAGACAAAGCCATGACTGCCCATGAGTGTCAGTACGGCAGTTGCTAGCATTCAGTGAACAACCCGCGTGCTACTCATGTTTACCTCTCTCGAGACAAAGCCCACAAGCGTCAGTACGCCAGTTGCTAGCATTCAGTGAACAACCCGCGCTATAACTCTATGTGAATTTTCACGTGATTTTGTGTTTTTTTGCGTAAATTTGAATTGATTGTTGAAAAGTTTAAAGGTGGCATGCATATCTGGGAATTGGCTGCTGCATACCGTATGCCGAGAACGACAGTATCTATGACTGTGAAAAACAAAGACGTTATTAAAAAGTAAAGTGAAGTTAAATTTTCATTTATTTCATCTAATTGCTTTTGTATTTATGTATTTTAGTATTAAGCAGTATTTAAATTATTTTATACAACCCCATCAATGTATATATAATATGCCAATAACAACAAGATTTTTTTTCATGGGAACGGATTCATCATTTTCCCTTTATTTCTTATGGGAAAAATTTGTTTGGTATACGTCCTGTTTGGTATAAGTCAAAGGATCTGGAACGGATTAAGGATGTATACCGAGGTACCACTGTATGTTTATTTCTCAATCACTTTGGAGCAGCCATTCATTGCAAGAATCACTGAACAAAAAACACTGCATATATATTGTAAGGTTTATAAACTCTTTTGGGACTCCCACCAACGGAACGACATGTCGAAGAGCATCCTGAAGCGCAATCACTGCGTCTGTGGAAGACAGTCTATTAGTTGCCAGGGCAACCACAGGCTCCCAGATCTGTAGCGGCTCGCAGCAAAAGCAAATCCTAGCCAACCGCGTTCGCGCTATAAATGCCTTTCATCGATGGGTGATGCAAGGAACATTGTAATTGCAGGGAACAGTATTACTTGGCCATTAACATGGCCACAACCCTGCCTGACTGCTGTGACTGTATATAGGAGAGTGGTAGATCCTGCTACAATAAATAACCACGTTGTTCCTGTTTCAAGCTGAATAAAAGATGGTTTTGCAAAAGTACTGAAACTCAGCTTCGTGTTTTGGGGTGCAAGACAGGGACTTACATGTCACTACATATACTGTATGCATATTCAAAAACAAATGGATGCATCTGCTGTCAGTCTCATCCCACATGTAAATATTGTGACACTAATTACATATAAGCAGATTTAAATCTGCTCTTATGTCACTTTGTGTCTAGTGTTGGAAATAGAGATGAAGTAGGTGTCAGGCCAAAACAAGAAATAGGCATCATGAGGGAAAGTGATGCCCAAGTGCACTGTAAGGGGAAGAGAGACAAACAAATGAAAGGCAAGTCAGTGTAGAATTAGAAGAAGCAAAGACAATCAACATTGTCTGATAATATACAGGTGACATTTATAGACCACATCATCACCATGGCCAAAGTGTGGCCATGGCAGGTCAACAGATACAGCTTTGGACAAGCTAGTGTGCTGTTGAGTCTATAATTTGGGAACAAGCACACTTTATTGTAGTACTCTTTCAGGTTTTTTCAATTATCTTCACTATGTCTCAACATACCACATACATTATTGCAATGTATTATTGTATTACAGAACTGTTATTTGGACTTTGTCTGCTATGAATTGTCTTTTTACGCAAAACCTTGTGCTTCTTTTCACCCTTTTAAGCTTTTGTGCCTTATTTTTTAAATGTTTGATTTATAAAGATTCTTCGTTTCCCTTTTAGTGCATAAGCTGGGGGTTGAGAGTTATCCTCCTGCTTGTAGGGTTTCTGCTTCATTTTGAGACTCCTATATTTTTTTTTGCCAGTTCTTCAATTTGGGACCTGCTCAAGCTAAATGCAATGAGTAGCCTTAAGGGGTCTGGCTTTAGATAGAAGAAGATAGATAGAGATAGATGAGGTGGGCTGGCGCCCTGCCCAGGGAGTGTTTCCTGCCTTGCACCCTGTGTTGGCTGGGATTGGCTCTAGCAGACATCCGTGACCCTGTAGTTAGGATATAGCGGGTTGGATAATGGATGGATGGATAGATAGAGATAGAATTCTTTATTGTCATTATGCATACACATAACAAAATTTTTTGTTGGTAGGACTCGGCTTCAAGGCAAAATACTTAAAATACACGATACACTATAAATAATAAAATAAACATAATAAGTATAAAAGACAGCAGCAATAAAACACCATCAAGTCCAGACTTTTCCTGAGGTAGTACGCCTGCTGAGACCAGTGATCTGTGTGCGTGAGTCTGCAGGGGAGGAATACAAGTGTGTGTGTTTGATTACAAGGGAAAGTGCGTGTGCATGTCTACACGAAGGCAGGTTAGGGATAGATGTAGATGTATGTGTGTGTATCAGCAGGGGCAGATGAACTTCACAGCTCTGGGGAAAAAGCTGTCTTTCAGTCTGCTGGTACGTGTTTTTATGTTTCTGTACCACTTTCCCAAAGGCAGTGATACAAACAGTCCATTTCCTAGATGGGTGAGATCCGCAGCTATACATTTGGCCCTCTTCTGCACCCTTCCAGCATATACAGAGTCCAGGTCTAGTAGAAGACTTCCCACGATCCCCTGTGCTGTTCTCACCACTTGTGCCAAGTCCTTCCTGTCCTGTGCTGTGCAGCTGCCGTACCACACTTACTGTGACAGAGAATGCTTTCTGTAGCATATCTGTAGAAGTTTGTGAGCAGCCGAGAGGAGAATCCAGCACGTCTCATCTTCCTGAGGAAGAAGAGTCTTTGTTGGGCCTTCTTTACCAGATGTGTTTAAAGACCAGGTCAGATCCGATGTGATGTGGATACCCAAGAACTAGATATTGTCCACACACATTACAGCCTCCTCGTGTATGAATGTAGGAGCATGTTCTGTTCTTCTGGACCTCATATAGTCCACAATGTTCTCTTTGGTCTTGCTGGTGTTCAAGGTGAGGTTGTTGGCTGAGCACCATAGTGCTAGGTGTTGTATCTCCTCTCTGTAGTGAGTCTCATCATTGTCTGATATGAGACCCACCATGGTCATATCATCCGCAAACTTCACAACCATATTTGTGGCATGGATGGCAGAACAATCGTGCGTAAATAACGTGAAGAGTGCTGGGCTGAGCACACAACCCTGTGGCGTGCCTATGTTCAGAACCAGTGTAGCTGATGTACGATCTCCAATTCTAACGACCTGAGGCCTGTTGGTCAGAAAGTCCCTGGTTCAGAGACACAACAATGTGGACAGACCCAGATTATGAAGCTTTTATACCAGCTTGTCTGGGATTATGGTGTTAAACGCTGAACTAAAATCGACGAATAGCATCCTAACATACTGTAAGTGTTAGGGCACTGCAGATGAGTCAGGGCCGTGTGAAGTACTATTGAGACAGCATCCTCTGTAGATCTGTTCCTCCTGTAGGCGAACTGATGGTTGTCAAATTAGGCAGGGATGGCATCCTTGATGTACTTTAGGAGGATTCTCTCAAAGCAATTCATTATTACTGGGGTCAGAGCCACAGGGCGATAATCATCAAGGCAGGTGACTGCTGATTTTTTAGGCACTGGCACAATAGTGGAGGATTTGAGGCAGACAGGGACCATTGCAAGTTGTAGAGAAAGGTTGAAAATGTCCAGAAAGACTCCTGCCAATTGATCAGCACATATTTTCAGTGTCTTACTCAACACCTTATCTGGTCCTGCAGCTCTGTTGGTGTTGATCCTCCTCAGGGTGGACCTCAGTTGGTGTAGTTGTAGGACTAGAGGCTGATGCTGCTCCTCCAACAAAGGAAGATGTACACTCTCCCTGCTGCTAGATGCATCAAAGCGTGCAAAGAAACTGTTCAAGGTGTCAGGGAGACTAGGGTCATAGCTGACCTGCTGATCGCTGCACTTATAAATCTGTTATGGTCTTTAAGCCTCTCCACATGTTCCGTGGGTCGTTGTTATCAAAATACTTAGCTGTTTGAATCTGTATTTTGCCAGTTTTATTCCTTTTTTTAGTTCTTTTCGAGCTTTGCTATATTCCAGCTTGTCGCCTGACCTATATGCAGCATCCCAGGCTTTAAGCAGGGACCTCACCATACTGTCCAGCCACAGTTTCTGATTTGGAAACACCCTAAAGGTCTTCGTGGGCAGGACAGCATCAGTACAGAACTGCACATAGGATAGGGCAGATGATATATATCCCTCTAGATCTGAGCCTTCTTTGAACACTCCCTAGTCAGTATGCTCAAAACAGTCCATACATGTACTGTTCTGGTAGTTGATTTCATCTTGCAGATCATTGCTGGGATCAGCTCAAATGTTTTTTTTTTCATATTTGTGTCTTAACATTTTTCACATAGTTTACTTAACATTTGTGTTGAGTGCAGTATTTCTATACATAATCCATATGGTTTTGATCAAATAAATACATAAATATTACCAGAACAATAAAAAGATTTGGGCTGCAAGGTGGCACGGAGGTAGCGCTGCTGCCTCACAGTAAGAAGACCTGGGTTTTCTTCCCGGGTCCTCCCTGCGTGGAGTTTTCATGTTCTCCCTGTGTCTGCGTGGGTTTCCTCCGGGTGCTCCGGTTTCCTCCCACAGTCCACAGACATTCAGGTTAGGTGCATTAGCGATCCTAAATTGTCCCTAGTGTGTGCTTGGTGTGTGGGTGTGTGTGTGTGCCCTGCGGTGGGCTGGCGCCCTGCCCAGGGTTTGTTCCTGCCTTGTACCCTGTGCTGGCTGGGATTGGCTCTAGCAGACACCCATGACCCGGTAGTTAGGATATAGTGGGTTGGACAATGACTGACTGACAGAAGAATTTTACGCATATGATGACACTCTGTAATGACTGACAAGCTTTGTGAGAATGTTGTTTTACAGTGTTTTGCATGGGTGATTTACTGTTTTAACAGTTTTACGAATGATGCTTCTGGTGTAATAAAAACTGATCAAAGCAATAAAAAAACTGTAATTTGAAACTCCTTAAAATGTATGTTACATAAACTATAGTTCCACTAGTTATATTTTAAATATTCTACAGTTTTATTTAAATTATAAATTATTTCATAATTCAATCAATAAAAAGTAGCTCATGTAACTGCATTTATCTTATCGTTTATGTGCCATTTTTGCTAATATAATAACCATGACTTTGATGATGCTTGAATCATTATATTTCTCCTTTTAGCCTAGTAAATGTGTTACTGATCACAGTTAATTGAGTTGCTTGGGGTTTGTAAACTGCATTCAGCCCTCTTTAGTTTTCGGTTTTACTGCTTCTTTCAGAAGGATCTTATTCTGAAGCATGGCATAAACAAAAAAGCTTCATCACATTATTAAAGGTGGTCAAAAGCTGCTCTGAGGGGTTATTTATGGTCATTTTGTTTAAATCAGTAATTAAATAATGTTCGCATACTCTTATGAGTTGTGTTATTTTGTTATTATGGGCTTTTATCACAGCTTTAAGAATCTGGTTTGTTTGGTCATTTTATAACATTTACTTTGCTAGGTATTAGTAAAGATCTTACTTTGATGTTTCTGTGTCTTGCGGACTCCCTAAAGACTGCAGATTATAATTTCTAAAAGATTGTGTTGAAAATCTCCCATAATTGGATTGTTTTGATGGATTCTGTACACAACTGCACAAATAAATCAATATTTAAGTATTATTTTAAAATATACCCTTTCTGCTATTTATTAATATTAGTAATATGAATGAAAATACTTTGTATTTACTGTGACCTTTTATGTTTTTATGTTCAAATTTATTGGGTTGTTTTGTAATTGTAAGAAGCCTAGTTTTATAATACAGAAAAAATTAGAAGAATTTACCATCACCATATCCAATAATTAAATCATTTTAAGATTCAAGATTTTCTTTATGATATTATACAACATGAAAGCAGATTTTTTTTTAATCATATATGGAGAGTTAATAGATTGCATTTTAGATATTTCCCAAATAGTTAGAAGGGTTCTCCTACAAAGAAATTCAAGCAAGAAACAGAAAGGTTTACTAGCAGTTCTTTACTGGTCATTTTTAACCTCTGGATTAACCAATTATAAAATGAAATTGTGGTTTTAATATTTTGCTCTGAAAACATAGCTGGGCTAGGGAAATTTGTTCGATCCCCATTCCAGTTTTCTAATTGCATTTTTAATAAGCACACATAAAAGCAAGTCAGTGTGGAATGGAAAAATACAGCTTGTCTATGTGACATGTAGCAGCTAC
>JANRMT010062818.1:7295279-7323100 GCA_026402145.1 Polypterus bichir lapradei | reverse complement strand
TATATATATATATATATATATATATATATATATATGACAGCAACACTCATCACTCACAACAGTGACAAAACAATTACATTGACAATCATGTTACGTTATTTTCAATATGTTTCCTTTTCTTTTTCATTGCTTCTTTAACACACTACTTCTCCGCTGCGAAGCGCGGGTATTTTGCTAGTATTAACAATAAGAGCAGCTCACTACTGAAAACAGCAAACGCAGGAGACAGCCAGGGACTCTTGATTACAAGTCAGCTGATCTTACCGCTATGCCACCAAAGCTGTTGTATAGTCCTTGAACCTTTTGTGAAAGTGTTTATTTGATCTTTGGACTTCAGGCTTCACACATTCTATAGTTTATGCCTACATTTTGTAACATTTATTACTAAAATATGAAAAAGTTTCTGTTTTAACAATGTGTTTACACAGATTACTGTAGAAACGGAAAACACATGAAATGCATGTGTTCCAAATAACAGTCTATTATTTCCACTATAAAAATCCAGCAGTTCACTCACTCCCAGATAATCAAACAAGGCATGAGCTGGGAGAATCTTGTGAACTTTCTGTGATGGTGGGGGGATAGAATAGCCAGCTGCTTGCTGCTTGTCTTAATCGGCACATTTACAGGACAAAAGACACTGACGGAGAGGTGCGAACGGATTTAAGGTGGGCTGGATTTACGAGTTTTCTCATAGGCTCTGGTAATTCTAGTGTTAAAACCGCCATCTTACCTCCAAGTATTCAGTTCTGTTTTGGATTCAGTCTTCTGAACATCTCTTCAATAACTTCACACTTTTGCAGCCGGGGATATAATATACAGGTGGCTGCCCCAAACCTTTATAATGTTTGGAGAGTCATTCTTCTCACACTGGATACATACAGAGAGAGCGCAACTGAAGAGAAGGGGCATATAAGAATAAAAAGGAACAGCCGCTATACCCTGCTGCTGCTGTCTGTTTGTCTTCATTGTTTAACATCTGAGTGCTACTTGGACAACTCAATGATTTTCTGTGTATGAAGTCGCACAGACACAGCTGGAGAGACAAAACTTGAACCTCAGACAAGAAACTTGCCCCTTTTGTTGTTATACTAGAGCTTCTTGTTTGATTATGTCAATGTGCTGTTTGTGTCAGGAAAGTAAATTAGCATTATAAGTTAAGCCAAGTTCTATTTTTTTTCTTTAATGTTGAAGTGCCTTCTCGTCTGCCACGGGTTTTGAGGTGTAAATGGGTGAACAGCATTAGACCACAAAGCAAGAGAACCCTTTTTTCCCAGTGAGTGTATACTCCCCTACAAAATACACCAGTGTCAGTTCTTGCCTTATAATCTATAATTGTGGAACTGACTCCAGTAAATAGACCTCAGGGCAGACCCAAGACATGCTGCAGGGATTATATGTCTCAGCTTGCTTGTGATCACATTGGTATCCCCAGAAGGAGTTGGAGGGTGTGGTGGAGCAAAGGTACTCTACGTCTGGGCGTCTTTGCTTAGACTGCTGTTCCCTTGATGCAAATGACAGGAAATGGATGAAAAGATGGATGGATGGACTTAGTTTCAGAAAAGAAAACAAATAAAATATTGAATGAATAATTCCAGACTTTGGAATTCTATTTAGTACTTCATTATTGAAGTTCATCTGCTCTGAATCTAAAAAACTATGTAAAATATTTTTGTTTAAGATTGTTGTAGCAGCAAAATGGTAAACACTCTTTTGGATAGTGCAGAGATTGGAAGAATACTGTAACAGTGAGCTTTAATGTATAATTTAAACTTATGTTATATATCTGCACCTTCATTAGATAACAAAAGTAATATTCTTTGAAAAAGAGACAATAACGGCAAAGGCTATCAGATCAGTGTTTACAGCCTAGAGGCTCTTTTTCTCATAACTGGGTACTTACTGTTCAGTTTAATTTGACATAAAGCTAAATTTTTCTTTCCACAAAGCTAGTTGACGATTGTTCTCAAATGTGTTACCATAGCAACGCATACTTAATCTTAAACTGGCTCCAGTGCTGGTTAATTTTAAATTAGAAGCATCTGTTTACTCTTACTTAATGAGTGGAATTACATCCTAGAAAAAGTGTGACACCTGTCTTTAGAGATCCAATAAATCAATAATCAATTGAAATAAGATCACACTTTTTTGTTAAAGAATTTTGAACAGGTGACTCAATCCTTTGAATTATAAATACTATATTCTCTGTAAACGTCACAATTAATGACACTTACACAAAGGTAGATAATCATATGCTACTGTGCAGTTTGCTCACTTCTGTAATCAGCTGTTGATGCTGAAAATGTCTGAAAAGGTCTGTCTAAAAGATCCCTTAATACATTTTTTGGCTATGTGAAGGTTAATTCCATTAAATCATGCAATTAAGCAGCCATTGATGTTTCAGTTATTGATATGCAGTAACTAATATATTGGAAATGCTCCACAGGTGTGGGTTCAAATTCCAACAAAGTCAAAGCACTATACAAATAAAATGTATTATTATTATTATTACTGTATAGTTTTTATACATATTCCCTCTGTGAGGGACCAACCGGTGTCACTGCCTGGATGGATTCTGCTCTCTTGTCTGGCCACAATCCCTTGTCCCGTGCCAGGACATGGACACATAAAGATACTGCAGCAACAGCTACACTGGGGTTGGTGTCTCAACAACCATAGAGGGACACCATGGGCTTGGGTACCTGGAACGTTGCGATTATGCTATGGGCAGAGCATCCCCCAACACACTGGTTGGCAGCATTCCATCTGGCAGGCCCCAGTATGGACGTCCGCAATGCAGCCTGGGAGTTGTGGTCTGGAGGGCCTGTCCTGTCGGGTTCTGTAGGGGAGCTGTTTCATACTTTTGCCACTAGGACCACTATGGTCCTGCCTCAGCCAGAAGTGCTTCCCAGAGGCAACAGATGAAACTCCAGAAGAACTCATGGGCCCAGACTTAAAAGAGAGCCCTCCACTTGGCCCAGAGCGTTGGAGTTGGGAGGAGGCACATAAGACTTGTTGGGAAGAAAAACTGTGGACTTTTATACTATATATTGTGAAGAGAAGCCTGTTCAGAGGTATTTCCTTATTAATAAACTATTAATAAACTTGAACCCAGGGCTTGGTGTTGGGCAATTGTGTCTGGCGTTTGAAGTGCTGCTATGCCCCCTACTCGCCACAATCATATCTTCAAATTCTATTCTCTAGATATTACTACATTGCTTCCACAACCCAAAGATAAACATGCCAGTTTGATTATTGTAAATTGGCACATCCTCTTCATCTGATTGTACTAGTGAGAATTATGATGGCAACAAGTAAAGCTGGATATAACAGGCCACTCGTTTCCAAGCAATAGTCTCTCCTCAACTCTCAGGAACAAATCAAGAGATATAATCCTGCTAGTAGATCTGCTCCTGGCTTTCTTTCTGTGGCCTATGTCTTTCACACCTCCTGCGGGCATCACCTAGGGGGCATCCTTAGTGAATGCGCCAGGTTGATCTCTTCACCCTGTCACAAAAAGTGACATGAGCATACTGGTTGGGAACCATATATCACAATTTGTTATTTACCTGTTTCTAATAATTTACATTTCAAAGTTCATTTGAGTTACTCTTTGAGAAGTACTTTATTTCTTGAAGTTCATATTATACAAAAGATATATACGTGAATCAGCCACTAAGAAAAGTTACATTTTTGCAATATGAATTCTGTAAAATGAAAAAAAGTATATGTTATGAATTTTGTAAAAAGGACAAAAAGGAACTGTCATTAGCTAGCATATTTGTGGTGAACTTTGTTGTTGTTGATAGTTTTGTTAATATAACAACCAACGTCATGCAGCCCTTCTGGTTCCCAAATATTATTTTTCTAATATGGTATATCTTTATCAAAAGGCATATTACGTGTATGAAATGTCCTGCTATATTGCTTTTAAACCTTTCTGATGTAAAAGAGATAGATGCTAGTTGAAAAATAACCAATAACCTTTTTGCTTTTGTCAGATAACAAAGTTTAATTAGTCTGATGTTTCAGAAAAGCTTTTAAAGTTACATCAATTGTTGGATAGAGCATTTGTGCCTAATGTTGAGTGCTAATTGTTGTGAGGGAGTCTGATAAGGTGGTTGTCATGGAAAACATCCTCCCAGGTGCAGTTCTGCATGGGAACATAAAAAAAATGCACCACATGACAGAAATGCACTTGGTTTCTTTAATTTATTGGTGTATGCTGAAAGCTAATGTTGGCCAGGGTTTGGAGTATTTGGCTTCAGATACTGTAGCGATATTCATGAAAAATACATGCATAAAGAGTTGTAAAAGGTATTCGAATTAGCTAATAAAACAGGCAATCAGAGCAGCACTGAAGGATATTTATAGATATTTTGAAAATTAAATAAACGAGGGACCGCTATAAAATGTAATTTAAATAATTACTATATAGAATTCCACGTTCCTTCTATAGTTAAATGAGGCTAGAGAGTTTGACTTTTATTTAATGCTCACTTCTCTCATTGTGTTATTACTGTTTTCTCTTTTCACCTTGTCAGAATGCTTTTTTTGCTTCTTTGAGTGCCAAAGCAAGGTGGTGACATTATACTGGATTTACTGGAAAGTAATGAGCTTTTTTTAAATAAAGAATTGCATGAATAAATTACTGAATTTAAACAACGACATAGAAGATGTGAATTTGATACATCATTTTACTTTGTGAAACTGACTCTTTCAAAATTACCTGCGTGCTGCAAGCATGTTCAGTTCAATTTATTGGTACTATAACTTAAAGTACAATGAAAAGTATAAAGAGGTTAGTGCTCTCTGAACACAAAATGTGTACTGCCAAAATCGCTATTCATTTGGAATTTTTGTAGGAACTTTCTTCTCTTCCTCTCGTTCATTATAATTTAAACATAACATTATTTGCATTACACTCTTCTGTTGCCACAAAGCAAACACATTTTACTTTGTATAGTATCTTTCTCGTCTAAAATCAACATGATTTCAAGATGTGTTATAATAAGCCACTGTATTATTGTAATTTATATTTCATCTTTTTCTGTTTATATATTTGTAATGATTTGCATGTCAAATCACATTGCCTTACTCCTGAGGCAGAAGTCTGCAATAAAAGGAGCATTACTTTTCCTAATACCAGCTCAGTAATCATAAAGAAATACTGATTGACCAAAGCACTTCATTCATATCACACGCTTGTTAAAATGTTACATTATTAAAGATTAAATATTTACATATCTCTGTATATCATGTCCAAACAGGTAAATAAATATAATAATTATTTATAAGTTAGAGCAACAGGATAGAAGGGGCTGGAATCAGTTTATATCTCTGGATTTGGACTATTTGATAGTTTTGTTTATACAACAACCAGAATTATGCAGCACTCCTGGCTTCCAAATATTATTAAAAATAAACATTTGACAACATACACAGGTAAGGGCAGGGTATTTATACAAAAAAACAAGATGGCCACAGGAAATGAAATGGGTGGAAGTGACTTCATCACGGTGGGTCTGGAAGTGACATCATCAAAAGGAGGGACAGAAGCGGAAGTTGTGGAACGGCAATTTTGGGTTCTGGAATTGGGTAAATGTTTTTTTTTTTCTTTGCTTCTGAAGAGAGAGAGAGAGAGGTTAGTACCCTTTAGTAACCCTTCGTCTTGCATGTTTTACTTACCTTGGGGTTTGCTGACTGCCTCCTAATCGCGTGTGCGTGACACTTTCCTTCTACTTGCATACAGAGAGGTGGTGAAAATGTTCTCATCATCAGAAAAAATCAGAGTTGCTGTATAAGTGACAACCAAGTAGGATTTCAGAACACTGCAAGTAAAGTCTAAGAGGTGAAAGTTGGTTCATAGAGGAACATTGACAAACACATGTACTGGCTGAAATTTAGTTTTCACAAAATATGGCTCTACGTATGTGATCTAAGTAAAAATTGCTATATAAACGCATAGTAGTTATGCACAAGTCAGAGTGCTTGGACAAAATTATTCTTTACCAACTCAACATTTTATGTCCATGGACTCCTCCCCCTTACATGCTCCAAGCACCTAAATGATCTCTTCACCCAGTCACAAACACCAAACTAAGCACAAAGCCAGACATGGTAACTGGTTTGCTAAAGAACTCTCAAGAGGGAAAAAATGTGATGGCCAGGAGTTTAAAGGTTAACTCCTCTTTTTGGTAAAATATGTTGGGTACTCAAGTAAATCTAACAGTAAATTGTAGTAATGTTCCCAGTCAGGAGTTATAAAGGAATGGAAAAATAACTTTTTTAAGTATCTTTAAAGTTTAGGAAACTGAATAGAAAAAATGAAAGGTACTTTCCCTTTTTTCAGCAGAATTGAAGGCAAAATGACATTTTCAGTAGCATTTTAGCCTTGAATCAGCGGAGTGAGGTGCTGGAAGCCCAGTATCTGTGTCACTATGGAGGCCTACATACAGTAGTTTAGGACGGTGCCTAATTCAAAAGTTAGTTGCTCATAGCCACCTGCCGCTGGAGTGAGAAAAGATGCTAAATGTTTAGTTTAACGTGGAAAGTAAAAGAGATTCCCAAGGCTAACCTAATTGGAGAATTAGAAAGAGAGGTATTAACTTTACCTTCAATATGGAATCAGAGAGTGCTCGAGCCTCAATGCCCATGAAAGCATGCATGGTTCTGCGAGGTCGCTGGTATCTTAATAGAGACTTTGCAGTGGCAGGGTGTGATGTGAATAGTGAATGTGACTGTGTCATACGTGATTGGTTAGAGGGTGACGTAGAGCTTTAGGATTGGTTGGCGAAACACTGGTGAGTATAAAAAGCACTTTCTGCCTGCAGGGGTCATCTCTCTTTTCAACTGAGTCGTAGTGGTGAGTGTTTGGTGTAGCTCAGCTTTAAAATTGCATCAAGCATAGTGTCCTTTGACTTATTTTTCTATATATTCTATTTCTATATATATATATCTACTATTAAAGTTTTTAGGGGTTTTTTTTGGGGATTTATGTGGCTTTTTTGTCTTTTTGTATTTACATATATTTTTTTCTTAGTAAATATTTTTTGTGGATCATACTATTTGTTGAACTGTGTTATTTTGGAGTATCTTCCTGTCAGTATTTTCATTGAGAAAGACTGACATTTGTTTGTGTATACACACTTATTCAGTCATTAGTTTTTTTCTTTTTCTTTTGGGACTCACTGTAAATATTTTACAATTTCACTGTTTTTCGGATATTGGTTCTTTGAGTTTTGTGTGTCCCTTGAGGTGCCCACTGTGTAAAAAGCCAGCGTGATACTGTTTGAGGTGCACCTGTAAATAAAAACCACCTTTTATTTTAGAAACCCAACATTTTTGTGTCTGTGCCTACCGGTCTTACATCTCTCATTCTGATCCAGATCAGTCCCAAACTATAAGATGTCCAGATCCTCTTTCCCACTACACAGGGTATCACATAAGAACTAAATATGCTTCAGAAAAGGTTCTGAAAACTTCTCAAGAGCTTCATGAGAGATCCACCACAGATGGGAGAAAAAATTTACAGAGGACCACCCCTTCCGATCACAAACTCTATAACTTGGCTATAAAAAAATGCCAGCATTTGACAGATGGCAGTTCATGAAACTCCTGCAAAGAAGTCTGAACTCAGCCTGGGAGACAGCTCCAGGCACCCAGCAGGGACGCTAAGCAATTTATATGTTAGTTATTTGAAAGAGACAATCCTTACTCTGTTAACTGACACATCAGCCTTGCACTGTAGTTCAATAAATATGTTATTTTCTCTCTTTATATTTTTGTTTTGATTATTTCTTACAATGGATAATGCTACTACACCAAAAACTTTATTTACTGTGTATTCTGAATTAAAATGTAAACACTAACAAAAATGGATGATGGAGTTTGTTTTTCATAATTATGCCCAAGTGTAAAATTACACAGGACTTTTATCTGTCTGTACTGGAACAGCAGATGCTGGGGAGGCTAAAAGTTAACTTTTTGCCTAACTTCTTTTTTCTGCTGTACCTCTCTTGCTGTAGGTATTCCCTGTATCATCTTGTACTTAATCAGAATAATATAATTTAATATTTTGCACTAAATTACATACAAAAGCTGACATATACAGTATATGATGATTAAAACTGAAAGAAGTAGCAATCCTACAAATATTTAGTGGCTATTCATTGAATGTTATCCACTGGAATGCCAAAGGATTTAATAAAATACTATTTCACCACAGTAAACTCAACTGTCAATACAGTACATTAGGTATTTATGTAACTGCAGTGGAAAAATGATATGAAATTCAGCAACTTCTAGCAAATCTTTACATTATAATCAAAACCCTCATGGGCTACATGAGTATGCCTACACATTTTACCAAAAATATGTGTTCATGTTGTCACCACCAAGATTTGAGATGCTTCAAGATGAAGTGAAAAAAATAAGACACTACAGAAAACAATTTTCCGTGATGTTCGACAAGGCAATATGTTGGACACATCAAATCTGCTGTATTTCCTAGTTCTGCAAATTGTAGAAAGTCTTTACCAGATAGAAAATCTTTGAAATAAATGTTTTGACACACAAGCAAACATGTTACAGGAAGTCATACATACCAAATGTGGGTCCATTGTACCTTGAAACCCAGCTCATTTACAACTTGGTCAAAAAGTCTGACTTAGCCAACGTATATTAGTCAGCTTTCATAACTCTTCGGGTATTCTCAATATGCTTTGAGTATTTGGAGCTTGGAAAGTATTCAAATAACAGCATTGCACTTGTTGATTTTTAATATGTCAAAAAGATGGATTTTTCCTAATTTAATGTATTGCACTTAAAACAACAAGATTATTTACCAAAGTTCTGAACATTTTAGGCAATTTGGTCATCCAACATTTGCCCTAATTATATAAACTGCTCAAAAAAATTAAAGGAACACTTTGAAAACACATCAGATCTCAATGGGAAAAAAATCATGCTGGATATCTGTACTGATATGGACTGGGTAATGTGTTAGGAACAAAAGGATGCCGCATCGTTTGTTGGAAATGAAAATGATCAACCTACAGAGGGCTGAATTCAAAGACACCCCGAAAACCAAAGTGAAAAAATTATACGGCAGGCTAGTCCATTTTACCGAAATCTCATTGCAGCAACTCAGAATCGTACTCAGTAGTTTGTATGCCCCCCACGTGCTTGTATGCATGCCTGAAAACATCTGGGGGAAGGGGGGGCATGCTCCTAATGAGACAATGGATGGTGTCCACTGGATGATCTCCTCCCAGATCTGGACCAGGGCATCACTGAGCTCCTGGACAGTCTGAGGTGCAACCTGGTGGTGTCAGATGGGCCGAAACATAATGTCCCAGAGGTGTTATATTGGATTTAGGTCAGGCGAGCATGGGGGCCAGTCAGTGGTATCAATTCCTCCATCCTCCAGGAGCTGCCTGCATACTCTCGGCACATGAGGCCAGGTATTGTCATGCACCAGGAGGAACCCAGGACCCACTGCACCAGCATAGGGTCTGACAATGGGTTCAAGGATTTCATCCTGAAACCTAATGGCAGTCAAGGTGCCGTTGTCTAGCATGTAGAGGTCTGTAGGTCCCTACATGGATATGCCTCCCCAGACCATCATTGACCCACCACTAAACCGGTCATGCTGAACAATGTTACAGGCAGCATAACGTTCTCCATGGCTTCTCCAGACCCTTTCATGTCTGTCAAATGTGCTCAGGGTGAACCTGCTGTCATCTGTGAAAAGCACAGGGTGCAAATTCTGGTATTCTATGGCAAATGCTAATCAAGCTCCACGTTGCCGGGTAATGAGCACAGAACCCCTAGAGGACGTTGGGCCCTCAGGCCGCCCTCACGAAGTCTGTTTCAGATTGTCTGGTCAGAGACATTCACACCAGTGGCCTGCTGGAGGTCATTTTGTAGGGCTTTGGCTGTGCTCATCCTGTTCCTCCTTGACCAAAGGAGCAAATGGCGGTGCTGCTGATGGGTTAAGGACCCTCTACGGCTCTGTCCAGCTCTCATAGGGTAACTGCCTGTATCCTGGAATTTCCTTCATGTCCTTGAGACTGTGCTGGGAGACACAGGAAACCTTTTGGCAATGGCATATATTGACGTCTCATCCTGGAGAAGTTGGACCACCTGTGCAACCTCTGTAGGGTCCAGTTATCACCTCATGCTACCAGTAGTGACACTGACCGTAGCCAAATGCAAAACAACTGAAAAAACAGTCAGAAAAGATGAGGAGGGAAAAATGTCAGTGGCATCCACCTGTTAAAACCATTCCTGTTTGGGGGTCATCTCATTGTTGCCTCTCTAGTGTATTTCGTTTTTTTAGTATTTCATTAACAACAAAGCAGCTGGAACTGATTAACAACCCCCTCTGCTACTTAACTGAGCAGAATAATATCAAAGAAGTTTCATTGACTTGATGCTAAACTCTTATTAAAAAGTGTTCCTTTAATTTTTGAGCAGTATAAATTCTGATTTCAGTTCCTATAAATTCCTAATTCCTCCTGCATGATAAAGAAAAATTCAGTCTTTTACATTACCTATTGAGGTGATCCCAGTCCCAAAGTGAAAACTTTGGCAGTTTTGTTGGTGATAAAGATCAAGATGATATCCTACATGTAAACAGAGTCACATGGGTTCTGGGTTGAGCAGAGCATCATTATGAAGAAGTACTGGAATTAAACTGGCCACTGCTCTCTATGTGCAATATTTCTGCTATAAAAGATCTGATGAAGTGGCAAAGTGGTTTGAACCTCCACTTGGCAACCCCAGAGACCTGGTTTCAAATTCTGTTACAATCACCATTAATGGGCATCATCCAGACAAATCTTTATCCAGCACCACAAAATGGAGTTAAGGTGAAGAAAATATAGTTTTATGTTTAGTTCACTGACAATATTATTTCCTAGCCAAGTAAATAGCGAAAAACAGCTGGTATGTAGTTGTTCTGAATGTAACTGAATCTGGTAAGAAAATGAGATGCAGACTGCAAAGAACAAAATCTAGTAGTAGACACAGGGGCAGTAATAGCAGTCACTACCTTAGACTCTGCTTATTATGGTTTCCAAGCTGTGCTTTAATTATATAAAGTGACACTTTTCAGACCTTGTCTGAAGAAGGGGCCTGAGTTGCCTCAAAAGCTTGCATATTGTAATCTTTTTAGTTAGCCAATAAAAAGTGTCATTTTGCTTGACTTCTCACTACATTCATAATCACTAATATGGTACAACAACCTAGTACTACAGACCTTCTGATAATGCTGAAACAGTCAAAAGGGTTTGTGATCCTTAATTAAGTTGGTACAAATACTACAGAGTGTATATTTACAGCTCTTGAGTGGACAGTCATACCACGGTAGATTCCAAGCAAATGGCAAACTAAAAAGGACATCTGGAATATTTTACTTCCTCAGCTAGACATTTCTTTGGTGTTAGTCAGTCAATCATTGTCCAACCCACTATAATCTAACACAGGCTTGTCAGTCATTACAGAGTGTCATCATATGCGTAAAATTCTTCTGTCAGTCAGTCATTGTCCAACCCACTATATCCTAACTACCGGGTCATGGGTGTCTGCTAGAGCCAATACCAGCCAGCACAGGGTACAAGGCAGGAACAAACCCCGGGCAGGGCGCTAGCCCACCGCAGGGCACACACACACACACACCAAGTACACACTAGGGACAATTTAGGATCCCCAATGCACCTAACCTGCATGTCTTTGGACTGTGGGAGGAAACCGGAGTACCCGGAGGAAACCCACACAGACACGGGGAGAACATGCGAACTCCACTTTGGGAGGATCCAGGAAGCAAACCCAGGTCTAATAGCTGCGAGGCAGCAGCGCTACCACTGCGCCACAGTGCTGCCCTCTTTGGTGTTAGTGATTGTGTTATCTTGCAAATGTATGTTTGTATGCACACAGCCATTGGCATTGCATATGCATGATTTGGTTTTTTTTGTGTAATTTTTATTTTTTCCATGCAGATAATTAATTTGAAATAAGAATGCTGGTATAGTGAGCATGGGTGTGTGTGGCTGTGCCCTGGCATTAAGAGGTTGTGATTCTCTGCATCCCTATAGTGCCAGTAACAAAATGCAGTTTCTTCATACTGAAATAAATACTGCAGACTGTAATTAAATTTAATACAAATTAGAATCTGGGAAATATATTTATAAGATCACGTATTTCATAGAATTCATCTGTAAAATGCGTAATGAGGTTTTAAACATATGTGCATGAAAATGTTGAAATGTTTCCTGTATTAAATCGGAGACGACAATACATGCACCAATATATTTGAAGTATTCCTCAGCAACCCTGATACTTTACACACTAGCACAGTAGAATTGCTGTACATTTGCACCCACACAGGTCTCAGTGTGCTTAGATGCTGCTCATGAAAATTTAAAAGCATATCACATTTAAAGTTGCACAATTAATTGCAAGTACCTGGTAAATTAAGGTGTTTTAACAACAAAACAACATAACTACAGCAACCTGTTAAATTTCAGAACTTGATATTATAGAGCTACAAAGCAACAAATCCGTAAAGCAAGTATCGTATTTACATTATATGGTTTAGCATTTAGCACATACATTTAAATAGCATGTATTGATTATGTGTGATTTTTAGAATGATTTTCATGATATATTGGACCTAATTCATCATAAAGAATTTGCTATCCCTGTCAAATATAGTGTATTTGCACACTAGTAATTTATTTTGCACCATACATTTGTACTACTAGCAACATTTTACATTATTCAGTCAAGCAAAATATTATTACAATTATGACTTAATTTGTCCCCACATAATAGAAGTACACAGACATGCAAGCCTGCTAGCCTCATCCTAGCAAGCAAGTTTTATGCCTTGAAAACCGTTTTGGAAATTAATAATTGTCTATTCAATAGTATATGGTAAACAAAAGAAACCAATATTGGATGGGGTTCTGCTGCATTATGATAATCTTTGTAGGCACAGGGAAAAAACTACAAACCTCACACAGACAGCAACCAAGTTAGAATCAAACTTGAGCCCCAGTAGCTGTGCAGCAAGAGCACTAACCACAAAACCATCATGCTTAGATGTCAGAAAATATTATGTACACTGTAGCCTGTCGAGGGCTCCCTAGAGACACTCTGAACCCAGGAAAACCAAAAAAACAGTCCAGATTATGCAAAAAAATATTTTTTACTCAGAAAAATAGACACAGGGGAGGCTAAAAATAAGAGTGAAGCAAAAATATAATATTAGAAAAATAATGGAAAACTAAAATCTCTCTGTGCTTTCTTATTCAGAATAACAGTTGCTATGTATAAACAGGAGGGCTTGTTTTTTTCTACTGAAGAACTGTAAAAAGCCACACTCCTTCCTACTTCCTTTCTTTTCTCTGCAACCATACTGGCCTCTTCAAAGTTGGCGTTGTTACTCAGAGCAAACAATCCATTACAAATAAGCAGTGGTGTCTTTATATTTAGTACAAGTTGGGCACTGCCCTCAGCATCTCCCAGCAGGTGGTGCTGTTCTGTAAAAATTAAATGAGGAGTAAGTTTGTCTCAATAGGCTTACATTTTTAAAAAATATTTATAGAAAATTCAACTTAGTCATCATAATCATTTTTTTCCAATTTTCCATGATATGCATAGAGCTGCCAGGGACGAGGGAAAGAGGAAGGCCTAAGAGAAGGTTTATGGATGTGGTGAGCGAAGACATGCAGGTGATGGGTGTAACAGAACAAGATGCAGAGGACAGAAAGATATGGAAGAAGATGATCCACTGCGGCAACCCCTAACAGGAGCAGCCGAAAGAAAAAGAAGAAGATGCTCAATGCAAATTCTTGTCTTAAAAAATATTTATTATTGGAGTATGTGAAATTTTCTTTGTGCTTTGGGTAGATGCTTAGACCCAGCCGTGTTCCACACATACATTACCTTTTCTCATTTGTGTGACTATTCAGCCTGAATTTTTCAGTTTCACAGACACCTTTCAGGTAACCCCTTGGTTGAATTTTTTTGTGATGAAGTTTAAAGGGTGCATAAACTTGTACATCTCGCTATTTTGGTGTAGTTATCATTACCATTATGAATCATGTTGATTATTCATGTACAGTACAATATATTTTACCACTTTTTTACTGAACACAGATTAGAAATGTATGAATATTCATGTGCATTTTAGCTTCTGCTATTAAGTATTGATGCTGATGTTGAAATATCTTTTAATACTGTCCTTTGGTGGTTGTCCTTTTTCTCAAGCTTCATTCTGTGTGATTTTTTATGGTATTATGATGCTGACAGACTAACACAAACACATTACAAAACACTATGTCTCTTGCTCACTCTGTAACGGCTCCTTCATGTAGCTTCAATGATCTTTTCACTGCCTCATTCCCTGCCTACACATTAATTTTTCCAGATCCACCTCACATTGCTTACTTGAAGACAAGGTCAACACCATCTGCATTCACTTTCACCAACTCTGTGTCTATCCAAGACACAATCTTTTCCAAGATCACTGGCAGCTACATACCAAGGCTGTGGAATTGACAAGTGGAAAGGGTCTCATTAATTCTGATTTTTAGGTATTTAATCATCTCTCTCTCTCCCTTTTTTTCTCTGTCCCATCATAATTTTTATGTCAAAAAATACCTTTACAAAGTACTGAGAAAGAATAATTTGAATTAAGCCAATCGAACAAATGTAACCTAATACAGACACTAAGCTGTAAGAGTGTATTCTTGTAAGACAAATGTACTAAACTAACTTTTAAGGTAGCTTTTGATATTGTATAACCAATTATTATGTGTGATGATCATTATGTGCGAAATGTAAGCTATAATAAGAATGTGCTGTGCATTAACCGACAGTATAACATTAATCCTTTTATAAGCTGAAATAAGATTCTTAAATTGTAACTGCCACATAGCTGTAAAAGTGTTGTAAACCTGATGGTGCAGAAGAATAGGGAAGTACATGTTTTGCAAAATACTGTCTCGGTAACTGCCTTTCAAAACTAGCCATAGCTGAATTGCATAGCCTAACCTGGGTGGGAAGCCTGGGACTGTGGGTATGCCGACAGTTCTTCTTAACTAAAGACTATCGTGTACTTCTGCATGTAATGATCTAATGTATCATCTTAAGCTACTTGCAACCTCTGCGTGACCTCAAATGAACTGCCATACTTCCTCTTTTTGTTTAGTAAACAAGTTAGGTATAAAAAGAGCAAAACTCCCTACTGACAAGTGGCTGCCTGTAGCAAACTGAGCTGACAGCTGCTGTGGTCTCCTGCTCACCAAGAATAAAGAAATTGCTTTTTACTTTACTTTGGTGTCCATCTCCTGTTGTTCCTGGCTTTCAGCGACCACACTACTAAATACTCAATGCTCAAAATGCAGCAACAATACTTTATTCCTTACTTACTGGATAAAGTAATTACTTTACTTTTATGTTACTTCCCCAATTTATGCAAATCTATATTTTATTAATGAGGAAATACCCGCTAACTGTGAAGGTTAATTCAGTAATAAACTATATGGATTACATTAGCACTGTGCCATTTTAAACATATGAACACGCAAGCAGAGGCCTTCAGTTCACAAAAAAACCTTCTTAACAAAAAACAAGTTTGTCCTAGCAATCATAATCTTCTCAAGGAGATTTTTATTAAATTGCCGAATAAAGCTTCACTTAGACTAGCCACTGCCTCTGGGCAAATTAAAGCACAGCACAACTGTGAACAAACAAATTCAAAATTAGCCAATTTATCCTTTCAATACTTTATTGTTTCTTTTTATTACCCTGACTAATAAGCTATAGGTTTATAGAGTCATTATTGTTATGTGTACAGAGTAAAACATTTTTCTTGCACACACTAATCAATATGCAACACATCATCGCTGTTTTGTGCCATGATTAGTTAAGTATATCTAGACAGAGAGGTAGAACAATAACATTTATTCAGTTAAATTGGTGTAATTTTCAACTGTATGTGCGTTACTCATTAACCAGCTGCCTTTCATTAAATATTTGAATAAAAAAGAAAAAAGTGAATGGAGGAGGAAATAATGACACAGCAGAATGGTAACAGGTATGACGGAAGAATTTCTAATTAAACATAATGTTCCATAAACCAAAAGAATTGAATTCCAATTAATAAATTACTTAGCTTCAAGGCCTGTGGCATCTGCATTCCAAGACTCCTCAGTTCTTCTCAAGAAACTATTTTTACCTAGTCAAATAAAATTTCCATTGTTATTAGAAAAAATAAAACAATTTAATTTTATCAAAATATGTGCTATATGTAAAGAGCAATATAATGATTTGAAAAATTGTTGTAGTGGGTGACTTGGTGCATAATCAATAGCACTGTTGCTTCATGGATCCAGTGTCCTGGTTTAAAATCCCATGCCCAGTTGTTGTCCAAATAAATTTTATTTGTTCTCCCAGTACCTGGGCTTCTCTCAGCATACATTGTTTTTCTTCCATGCTCTTGAAGAAAGATGTTATGTTAATGACTCTAAATTGATTCCAGTGTAGTTATGTGTATGAGCGGTCTCTGAGATGGACTGATGCCATATCCAGTTATGTTTCAAGCTTTACACCTGATGCTGCTAGGATAGCTTCTGGTCCAATGTGACTGTGAATTAAATTAAGCAAGTCTGAGGATGTTATGTCATTTCAAATGTATACTGTATTATGAAAGGAGGGGCAGCATGGTGGCACAGTAATAGCACTGCTGCCTTACAACACAGAGACCAGAGTTTGCGCCCTGGATGCTCCCTGTGTGGAATTTGTATCTTCTCCCCATGCCTGTGTGGTCTTCCTCTGTGGGTGCTCTGGTTGCCTCCCACAGTCCAAAGACATGCAGGTTAGGTTAATTGGTATTGTTAAATTGGCCCTAGTGAGTGGATGTGTGTATGTGTTCTCTCTGCAATATACAGAGTTGAGCGAAAATGACATCAAACTTGGAGACGCTCGTGGGAAAATATTTCTAAGTGCACAGTGCTGCTGAGGGGACGGCTGTGTATTCCAAATGGTTAATTATAATGAAAGGCTGGTTATGCTTGTGTCAGAATAATGAACGACAGGCTGAATATGATGCAACCTGTCATCAAAACAAAAGCAAGGCATGCAAAACATTTGAAATTAATCTACCCATCATATAGGTCCCATGTTATGAAAATACCAGTAAACCCCCGATTCTGTAAAGAATCGCAAAACCAAGAATGGCAATCACTTTCTGTTCCCTCCGATCTTTTTAGGGATGAAAAATCATGGAGGGTGGGAGCGTCTGGGAAAGTTTTCATTCAATTAAATAAATATATTTGTACTAAAATTAAACAATTTATTAAAACTAAAATTGACTAAAATCATTTAAGTCCAAAATGTCTTTGAGTTGCTGCACCCATAAGTAAAAAAAATATCGGAGTGCAAAGGTTTAAATGAAGTAAATTGGAAACAAAAAATTCATAAAATGGTAAATTCAAAATAGTTAATCAAAAATTTCCTTATAAACAACATTTTTGGTAAAGATGGTTTCCTGTCCTTGAATCAGCTCTGCCTGGTATGGAGTAATTACAGTAAAACCTTCACTTTAACGTCACACGAACGCCGGACTCTTGAAAAGGCAACATAAAGTTGTCTATGTCCAAATACAGGCTCAGATAGGTAAATCCCTACTTTGTCCATTGTTTGTCCTTGGAGTTTCCGCTGATATTTCTTTTTGGAGCCGTGCCTCTTTGGCTTCTGGTGTTTCAAAAGCGCGTTGTAGGCTCCTTTGTTCATTGTTTTTATCCATGCGGGCTCATTTTTGTATTTCCGATCGTTGAGTTCTTTCTTTTTGGAGCTATGACTCCTTTGCTTCTGGTGTTTCAGAAGCACGTTGTAGGCGCCTTCGTTCACTGTTTTTATCCATGTGGTCTCGTTTTTGTTTTTCTGTGGCTGTGTCGTTAGCTACAAGTCCTTTGCTGTTAGGAATCATAATTGAACTTACTTTTAACACTGAATTACCCTAATGTTATTCAAATAAGCCACACTGACAGCTGCCACACTGACTGCTGGCACAGTGGATTAGAGCACACTGACTACTGGCACTGTGTAGTGGAGTAGCTGCTGGCACTTTGGAGTGGAGAACACTGACTGCTGGCACTGTGGATTGGAGTACTGCTGGCACTGTGGAGTGGAGTACTGCTGGCTCTGTTGAGGCACACTGACTGCTGGCACTGTGTAGTGGAGTAGCTGCTGGCACTGTGGAGTGGAGAACACTGACTGCTGGCACTGTGGAGTAGCTGACTGGTGGCACTGTCAGTAGTCACTACAACGTCAAGTTTAAATATGTCACCATGGCAACTTGTTGGCGCGCACGCTTTACCTCAAGTTTACTTTACAGGTTGTGTTGTGTTGTTTGGGCGCCACCTACCAACTCTGGGAAGCTGCTGGGTTTGACTCTGGGAAGTCGCTGGGTCAGACTCTGGGGCGCTGAGGCACTGTGCGCGTGCGCTTTCCGTGCCACCTAGTTCCCTGATGGTGACGGCGGCGGATTCGCGTGCTGAAGTGACCATGGTGCCAGATCCCGGCTTGGAGATCTACATTACTAAACGAAGGTTGTATATGCGGTAGTGTGCGCATTCGCGTTCGGGTGGCGGTTGTATTGTGTGCGTTCGTGTTCGGGCGGCGGTTGTATTGTGCACGAAACAAAGGTTGTATATGCAGTGTTGTGCACATTCGCGTTCGGGCGGCAGTTGTATTGTGCACGAAACGAAGGTTGTATATGCAGTGTTGTGCGCATTTGTGTTCGGGCGGCGGTAGTATTGTGCGCGTTTGCGTTCGGGCAGCAGTTGTATTGTGCACGGCTTGCTTCTGGCCTCTGGCATCCATGCATATATACAACCTTTGTTTAGTAATACAGATCTGTGCCCTGTGGAATTCATTCACACATTAAGGTGTGATTGTCACCAGTCTCCTTGTGTTTATGAATCTTTGTATACCATTTCTCTTTTAATTTAATGAATACTCAATTGAAAATGCTGGCCTGTCCATCAATAAACATGTACGAGCAGTCGCCTGCCTGTAGTTTCGTCACGCATAGCAATGTGATTAACAAAGAAACATGGAAAATAAGATTTAGTAAAAAATAATATTCATAATTATAATTAATAATTCATTACTTGACACCCAAGAGCTCTGTAGTACAAAGACATTTTAAAGACAAATCATTAAAATAAATGTACCAATCCAATTTCACGCCATACATCTACTCAGGTAGTTTTTTTTCATGGGTACGGGAAACAATTTCAACAAGAAACGCTTTGTTGTGGAACTCAACTTCACCTCTGTTATATGAGTGATTAAAGCCATGTGAATGAAATAGTTTAAGTTCTATGAAAAAAAAAATCCCTTCCCTGTGATGATCACCCATTTAAATTGGGGGAAGATCTCATATTTCAAAATGGGAACAAATGTTATTTCTAATACTGTGCACTTTTTTGACTTTATGCACTTTGAGATGTGCATGGGTCAGATGTGAACAAAATGTTTATTTTTTTATTTCAAAAGTGGAAAAAAGAATTGCTACAATGTCAGATTCTGTTCATTTATAGCTTTTTTGTTGTTTTTTTTTTATACATTTTTGATGTGCCTGTGTCAGATTTGACTAGGACTGCCAACCGTCCTCATTTTACTGGGCATGTCCTCATTTTTGATGTGCCATGGACTGTCCGGGAGGAATTTATAAAATTTTGAAAAGCTCTAGACTTCTCCAAATCTCCATATCCTTATCATTGGTAAAAATTGAAAGCCATACACCAATCATCATTTGTGGAAGTAGTGCACACATTTTTTTCCCAGAATCTTCACATTCACTCCGGTAGTAAACAACACAGATATTGACAAGAATAGTCAATATCTGTCCAGCTTGGCTTTTTCACTTCATATTTTGAATTCAGCTCTATCTTCTTTGCAAGTAGACAGTTCAATATAAATGTTGTTCATTTCCTTCATCATTTGTAATCCTAATTCATCATAACTAAGTGAATTTCAATTTTCCGTTTTATATGTGAAATCTTATTTTCAATTCTTTTTTCAGCAGCTTGGTTAAACAAGAAATTTCATACATCCAGGTACAATCCATCATATTTAAGTGCGAGTAAGAACTGCTTTGTAATATTTTAATTGAAAATATTGTTATTATCACCGGTTTTTCTGAAATGGATTTATAATTGTAAATGCATTTATTAAAGTTGAACTATTAAAGTTTTAGTTAATTAAAAAAAATCACTAATTTATTCTGTCATATAAATGCAATATCTTTTTAGTTATCAGTTGATCAAGTAATAAGTCACATCTTCAAGTAATTTAATAATATTTTCATAATTCTTTCATTTACATAAATTCAGGAATACCCATTAGGCTGAAAAGAAAGTGCAAGTTCACAGACTACAGGAACAACAAATACCCATGTTTTGTTTCAAAAGGGAAGAACAGATTCAATTGTATTTCTATTCATACGTATCCAAGAACCCAGATTTACTGAGAAAAATAGCTTCAGTGGCAAAATATAAAACAATGTAGATAAATGCTAATAAACTAAATTGAAAAGAGTAAAATTATTTTTAGTTTACTAGAAGTAAAATTAACGTGTATCATTTTTTTACAGGTTACAACAATTAAGCTACCCAAATATGAATGGAAGGAATGAAGTCTGTTAATTTAATAGGCTTGACATATTCAAAATATTTAATGGGTTATTAGTTTGCCAGTAACTGTGATTGTGGCCATCATATCCTATTTATAGTGATAAACTGCTCCTAAAGGTTTATATCATTTTAAAAAACCATAAGACAGTATAAAGGCATATTATGGCATCATAGGGACAGGTGTCCTCAAACGTTTTCATTTCCAGAGAAAGAGAGTTGGCAGCCCTAGATCTGACCCAATGTAAAAGGGAAACAATGAATATACATCATTTGTTTTTAAATACATTCATTTGTGTTGATTTAAAATTTGTCATTACCTGCTGCTTACCTGCTCCTGAAAATGTGTGGCTCAGCTAAATATCTTGGTTTGAAAATGTGGCCCAAC
Organism: Polypterus bichir lapradei; assembly: GCA_026402145.1. Classification (NCBI taxonomy): domain Eukaryota; kingdom Metazoa; phylum Chordata; class Cladistia; order Polypteriformes; family Polypteridae; genus Polypterus; species Polypterus bichir. The sequence goes on along the minus strand of JANRMT010062818.1, from coordinate 7,302,001 downwards.
TGAAATTGTAATTGAATAGTCCTGATCTAGACTGATCAACATCATTGTTCCACTTTTTTCTTGTTTTATCTCTCTATTATAAAAAAATCTTGGAAGGAGAAGAGACATGATTTTCTCAGAGAGACACTTATACGTCTCGCGAGACCAGTCCATGCCCGGAGCCAGAAATAAAGGACAAAGAGTAGATGACAAAGTAGAACGTTGTAAAAAATTCAAAAACGTTGGCGCGGTACACATGCAGAGCAGGTTAGAGATAATGAAAGTACGAAAATTCAAAAGTCTCAAAGAAAGGATAGTAAAGATCACATTAGCTCTAACAAACTGAAATTATTACTTGGTGAAATAATGGAAGTGCTGCTGCCTCGCAGTTAGTTAGACCCAGGTTCGCTTCCCAGGTCCTCCCTGCATGAAATTTGTATTTTCTCCCCGTGTCTGGGTGGGTTTCCTCTGGGTACTCCGTTTTCTTCTCACGGTCCAAAGACAAGCAGGTTAGGTGAATTGGCGATTCTAAATTGTCCCCAGTGTGTGCTTGGTATGTGTGTGTGTGTGTGCACCCTGCAGTGGGCTGGTGCACTGCCCGGGGTTTGTTTCCTGCTTTGCGCCCTGTGTTGGCTGGGATTGGCTCCAGCAGATCCCCGTGACCCTGTAGTTAGGATATAGCGGGTTGGATAATGGATGGATGGATGAAATAACGGAACAGTGAAAAGAGATTGAATATATTGTTCAGATTTAAACTTTAAGTTGGAGACTTGTAGATCATCTAATTTGTGTTGCCAGCAAGAATTAAAAGATTCCAAAAACGTTGGTGCGGTATGAAGTCCAGTGAGACTTACAACTATTTTCAAACAAGACCACGGTCATCTAACCTCAGTCGTGTAAATGCTTTTGTCAGACACACTTCCTGTGCTCTCAGCCCTTATAAATTTTATCGGGGCAATAATTTTATACATTCTAGATGACACGTCAACGACTAAGTGAAGAAGATAGAGCACGGACAAACATTCGAAAAAGTAATTTTATTTATTAGAGAGAAAGAAACGATATTCACTCACAGGCAGTTATACGTTGCGTTGTCACGATGTAAGTCCAAACACGGAATCAAACTTCAATGCGATCTTGAAGAAGAGTTAATTCCAAATATTCTTTTTACTAAAGTTTTAAAATAAAAGTGAAAATAATGCATATGTAACAATTCCCATGAAAATAACTGTCTCTTTAAATTGTATATCCTGTTAACCAAACCCGGGGGTGGGCGAGCGAAGCAAGCAGGGGGCAGAGCCCCCTAGTTTCTGTGAGAAAAAGACAGAGAGAGAGAGAGAGTGAGAGAAAGAGATATGATGTATTTATTACATTTTAATAGAAATTTGAAAATGAAAGAGACATGGCATTGTTAATAACAAGTTACAAAAAGTGTACATGGTGTAACAGTCAGGTGCATTTGAAGACTTGGTTAACTGACTTGAAAGCTGGAGCATTTAAAAAAATTTTTATCTATGTCATCAAAGAGTCTTCTATTCTTTTTATTTCATATTTTCTATAAAGTAAGTTATACACAAAATGAACAGTGATAATCAAATGTATTTATATATTCTAGTAGACTTTTTAACAGTAGTTTACAACATCATATAGTTAAAAACATAGTGCAAATGGGCAACTCAATAACTTTCAAACACAGTAGATTCAAATTCAAGCGATATAAAACCAGTAGAGGTTGATGTTTTATTGTTAGTTGCTGGTTGTGGTCTATGACTAATAATAGTTCAGATTTCTAAAACATAACATTTTTGAAAGTAGTACCTTATGGAGAGTTTAAATTAGTGAGAGGTCTCAAGATGAAATTGCAGGACCATGATGGAGCTTGGCTGATAAAATGTAGTGTGAGAGACTCCTTCTTCTTCTTTCGGCTGCTCCTGTTATGGGTCGCCACAGCGGATCATCTTCTTCCATATCTTTCTGTCCTCTGCATCTTGTTCTGTTACACCCATCACCTGCATGTCCTCTCTCACCACATCCATAAACCTTCTCTTAGGCCTTCCTCTTTTCCTCTTCCCTGGCAGCTTTATCCTTAACATCCTTCTCCCAATATACTCAACATCTCTCCTCTGCACATGTCCAAACCAATGCAATCTCGCCTCTCTGACTTTGTCTCCCAACTGTCCAACTTGAGCTGACCCTCTAATGTACTCATTTCTAACCCTATCCATCCTTGTCACACCCAATGCAAATCTTAGCATCTTTAACTCTGCTACCTCCAGCTCCGTCTCCTGTTTTCTGGTCAGTGCCACTGTCTCCAACCCATATAACATAGCTAGTCTCACTACTGTCCTGTAGACCTTCCCTTTCACTCTTGCTGATATCTGTCTTTCACAAATTACTCCTGCCACTCTTCTCCACCCATTCCACCCTGCCTGCACTCTCTTTTTCACCTGTCTTCCACAGTCCCCATTACTCTGTACTGTTGATCCCAAGTATTTAAACTCATCCACCTTCTCCAACTTTACTCCTTGCATCCTCACCATTCCACTGACTCCCCTCTCATTTACACACATGTATTCTGCCTTGTTCCTACTGACCTTCATTCCTCTCCTCTCTAGAACATATCTCCACCTCTCCAGGGTCTCCTCAACCTGCTCCCTACTATCGCTACAGATCACAATGTCATCAGCAAACATCATAGTCCACGGGGACTCCTGTCTAATCTGTCCATCACCATTGCAAATAAGTAAGGTCTCAGAGCCGATCCCTGATGTAATCCCACCTCCACCTTGAATGCATCCATCACTCCTACTGCAGACCTCACCACGGTCACACTTCCCCCGTACATATCCTGTACCACTCTTACATACTTCTCTGCCACTCCCGACTTCCTCATACAATACCACAACTCCTCTCGAGGCACCCTGTCATATGCTTTCTCCAGGTCCACAAAAACGCAATGCAACTCCTTCTGGCCTTCTCTATACTTCTCCATCAACACCCTCAGAGCAAACAATTGCATCTGTGGTGCTCTTTTGAGGCATAAAATCATACTGCTGCTCACTAATCATCACCTCACTTCTTAACCTAGCTTCCACTACTCTTTACCATAACTTCATGCTGTGGCTTATCAATTTTATCCCCCTGTAGTTAACAACAGTCCTGCACATCCCCCTTATTCTTAAATATCAGCACCAGTACACTTCTTCTCCACTCCTCAGGCATCCTCTCACTTCCAAGATTCCATTAAACAATCTGGTTAAAAACTCCACTGGCATCTCTACTAAACACCTCCATGCTTCCACAGGTATGTCATCTGGACCAACGACTTTTCCATTCTTCATCCTCTTCATAGCTGTCCTTACTTCCTCCTTGCTAATCCGTTGCACTTCCTGATTCACTATATCCACATCATCCAACCTCTTCTCTCTCTCGTTCTCTTCATTCATCAGCCTCTCAAAGTATTCTTTACATTTGCTCAACACACTCTCCTCACTTGTGATTACGTTTCCATCTTTATCCTTTATTACCTTAACCTGCTGCACATCTTTCCCAGCTCGGTCCCTCTGTCTAGCCGATCGGGACAGGTCCTTTTCTCCCTCCTTAGTGTCCAACCTCTCATACAACTTATCGTATTTCTTTATTTCTTCTTATTATTATTATATTATATATTCTTCTTATTATATTTCTGTAGCTTTCGCCACCTCTCTCTTCACATTGCGCCTTATCTCCTTGTACTCTTGTCTACTTTCTGCATCTCTCTGACTATCCCACTTCTTCTTTGCTATCCTCTTCCTCTGTATACTCTCCTGTATTTCCTCATTCCTCCACCAGGTTTTCTTTTCCTCCTTCCTCTGTCCTGATGTCACGTCAAGCACCCTTCTTGCTGTCACCCTTACTACATCTGCTGTAGTTTCCCAACTGTCTGGTAATTCTTCACTACCACCCAGTGCCTTTCTCACCCTCTCCCTAATCTCAACCTTGCAGTCTTCCTTTTTCAACTTCCACCATTTAATCCTTGGCTCTGCCCTCACTTTCTTCCTCTTCTTGATCTCCAACGTCATCCTACAGACCACCATCCTATACTGCTTAACTACACTTTCCCCTGTCACCACTTTGCAGTCTTCAATCTTCTTCAGATTGACTCTTCTGCGTAGGATGTAATCTACATTTGTGCATCTTCCTCCACTCTTGTACGTAATCCTATGTTCCCCCCTCTTCTTAAAATACATATCCATCCTTTTAGCAAAATCCACTATCCTCTGAACTTCTTCATTCCTCTCCTTGACGCTATACCTGCCTATCACCTCCTCATCTCCTCTGTTCCCTTCACAAACATGTCCAATGAAATCCGCTCCAGTCACCACTTTTTGTCCCTTGGGTACACTGTTCATCACTTCATCCAAACTCACTCCATAAATCTTCTTTCTCATCCATTGCACACCCAACTTGCGGGGCGTTTGCACTAACAAAATTCATCATCACACCTCCAATTTCCAGCTTTATAATCGTTACTCTGTCTGACACTCTTTTCACCTCCAAAAGACTCTTGACATACTGTTCCTTCAGAATAATCCCTACTCCATTTCTCCTTCTATCCATACCATGATAGAACAATGTGAATCCACCTCAGATCCACCTGGCCTTACTCCCCTTCCATTTAGTCTCTTGCACGCACAATATATCAACCTTCCTTCTCTCCATCGTATCTGATAACTCTCTCCACTTACCAGTCATACTGCCAACATTCAAAGTTCCTAACCTCAGTTCCAGTCTCTTTATCTTCCTCCTTTCCTCCTGCCTTCGGACACGTCTCCCCCCTCTTCTTCTTATTCTTTTCCTTCTTCTTCGGCCAACAGTAGCCCAATTTCCACCAGCACCCTGTTAGCTAACAGTATTGGTAGCGGTCGTTGTTAACCCGGGGCTGGACTGATCCGGCATGGAAATTTGTATTCCTGTCCGCATATTGACTTGGCAAAATTTTACACCGGATGCCCTTCCTGACGTAACCCTCCCCATTTATCCTGGCTTGGGACCGGTGCAAAAGAACACATTGGCTTGTGCATCCCCTCTGGCTGGGTTAGTGTGAGAGACTGAAACAGCAATATGTATAGATTAATGCAGCTGTGAGGTTTTTTTTTTCAGGGTAATATAAATACTGAGTACATACAGTATTTATTCACTTTATACATAGATGGATACTTGTGTAATTCCTTTCCTGATACATACATTTCTAGGTAAGTGATGTTTTATTTCTACTGTGACAGTTAACCAATCTTAAGCAGCAGGAGATGTGTGCCAGTGTACACGCAGTTTGCATGCACACTTCTCCCACTGTTTGTTTAGCTTGTATTGGTGACATATTTTGCAGTCATCAGCATTGGCTAAAAGAGGAAAACATGCAAAATATATAAGTTGATGGAAACTCTCTCAAGGGAAATTTGAAATAGTAAACTAATCTGTAATTGAAATCTCACAGAATAGCTTCTCTGTTTTAAGAGAGACGAGTTTGCATATTTACCAAGGTTTTTCAATGGAAGGGAATGAAATGTAAAATCTTTGTACAGCGTTCTGTGTTTAAGATAGCTCAATAAAAATGGAATTTTCCCAGAAACTTTCCTTGAAGAATAAATGTGCAAAAGTTCCACAATCAGTCCACTTGGGTCTAAGTTATATCATAGTTAGTTAGACAGGCATGATGATTGCAGTAAATGCATTTTGAATTATATGCATTAAAGGTGAGACACAAAAATAACTGGGCTGGGAAACTGTCTGGAGATTGGTCGAACGTGAATCATAGAACTATACCCCCTCCTACACGCTAGCCCAGTCAGTATTTGCACAACAATCGATACACAAGATGCTACTATAATTTCGGGTGAAAAAATCGAACAGAGAATCAACATTATATTTCTTGCGAAATTGAACAAAATAGCCACAGAAACTTATGAAATGATAAAAACAGTGTACGGTGATAACAGTTTGTCTCGCACACAAGTTTTTGAGTGGCACAAATGAAGGACAAGAAAATGTGGAAGACGTTCAATGCCCAGGTCGCCCAAACTCGTCTCGGAGGGATGAAAACATTAAAATGGTGAATCAGATTGTTTGAAATGATCGTACTGCTTCTTCCGCAAAGCAATTTTTGACTGACAAAAACATTCCTGTCCTCAATCATCTTCTCTATTAGCCCGATATAGCTCCCTGTGATTTTTACTTGTTTCCAAAAATTAAAAGTTACCTGAAGGGAACACATTTTTCTTCAATGGATGAAGTGAAGACAGAAACGGCAAGCCTGTTGAAGTGCTTGAAGCAAGAAGACTTCCAACACTTTTTTAATCAATGGAAGATACATATGGAGCGGTGTAGAGATCGGGAGGGGGAGTATATAAAAGGTGACAATGTTTAGAATACTATAATTCATCAATAAATATATATATTTTTTTACCAATCTGGTTATTTTTTTGTCTCACCTCGTATATACTTGAAAATCAAAACAATCAGGATATTCTGCATATATTGTAAGAAGGTACTTTTATTTAACAGAATATCTATAATAATAAAAGGCAAAGCCCTCACTCACTCACTGACTGACTGACTGACTGACTGACTGACTCATCACTAATTCTCCAACTTCCCATGTAGGTAGAAAGCTGAAATTTGGCAGGCTCATTCCTTACAGCTTACTTACAAAAGTTAAGCAGGTTTCATTTCGAAATTCTACACGTAACGGTCATAACGGTCGA
>JANRMT010062818.1:7263420-7295179 GCA_026402145.1 Polypterus bichir lapradei | reverse complement strand
GGAAGAACATTGTGTCTTATGTATTGAATGACTGGGACAGGTTCAAGGTGTGGACTGATGACGGTACAGGAGATAATTATACTACACAGGAGCACTAGAAGAGTGAAATGCTTAAGCCCTTCACCTATGGTTCTGCATGTGAGTTGATGGCTGCCGCTGAATTGTTCGGTTGGTGCTTTCAAGTGTACCGAAATGGCCAAATATTTTACACCTTTCGACAACCGCCAATGCCTCTTAAACATCTTACATTCATAGGTGACAATTTCAGTAGTGGACACTTTGATGTTTATGAATGTTTAAACTCTCAAAAGCTGGATGTGAAGTTATCGATGAAACCGGTTGTAAGCTTACAATGCTTGACAGATGCCGAATGTCACTTCAACACAAGTCCTGCAAATACTGTCGTAATTGAAACAAACCATGAAACTGAAATCGATTATGACAGCAGCAGTCCATGCTGTGAGATTTGAAACAAGATTACTGTTCACATGGCCAACTGTAAGTTGCATGCTCAAGAGTAAGCTCAGCGCACAGCTTGGTCATATTACAACCGGAGGGCCGAACTGACAACGTGGTATACAAAGAGGTCCTTAACAAATAATTATTGCCATATTTTCCCTCACTTTAAAAAGGTTACATTTTCTTCTTAATAAAAATTTTAAGGCAGTACTTCGCCGCTGCGAAGCGCGGGTATTTTGCTAGTTATAAATATGGTTAAAAGGTTTCAACTTCACAAAAAGGTTTATTCTCCTATCTCCTAATCATTTTCAGGCTAGGATAAAGGACAAAAAAAAGAGGCAATTCAGTTCAGTCCTTTGAGTAAAGTATGAACTCACTAATATTGATCTAAAGATGTGTGTGTAAGTGAAATGTGTGCAAAAAGACATTGTCAGCTGTATGATATACTAAATATTTGATGTCTTTCTTTTGGAGATATTCTCAATTATTTATTTCAATTTTCTTGGCAAGAGGGCACATCACTAAAGGCAAGTTCAATTTCTTGTCACTCTGCCTGGGAATCACTGCTGCCTATGCAAAAATAGTTGACAATGTCTCAATGTAGCATTTCATCCACATAATATTTTAACGGTTTCTTACACTTTGTTGTCCCACAGTGCAATATAGTTAGACTGCAACTTAAAATCAAAAGACAGTTCAAAATAACTTTGTATCTCTAGAGAGAGCTGTAAATAAATGCATAAAACCAATATAATTCCACACACAGTCTTTGTTTCGGCACCCAGGTATCCAAGATTGCTAGCAGTATATTCAATATATGTTGTGTGAGATTAAAAAATGAGGGACACCGGGTCATTAAAGAGTTAATACAATAATTGTGTCTCCTAGTAAGTGCTCACATGCCTTCTTTAATTTGAATCAAGAGACATTTTTCATCTGTGTCTGGAGCTTGAGCTCTCTGGCAATCTAAATCTGGAGGCTGTCTTATCTTTCTTTGCTTATACATCAATCCACTGTCCTTGAAATCTGTTAAATCTTGTATCTCTTTGCTCTTACTTGATGGGTCTTTAGCATGAAGTGGCAATTACGACAGTACATTTCCAGAAACTAACATAAAATGATGAACTTAACATGTTATACAATATGTACAAAATAATGCCTCTGCATTTTTAAGAGTTGCTTGGTGTAAGCTGTTTGATTCTCCATGGTTACAGTGCCCTAATAAATAAACCCATAATTATCTATGCTGTGCAAATTTCCCAATAGAGGAGATTTCCCTTCCACAGCTGTATCATAGCAATGGAGAGTCCTTTCAGTCAATTAAACTTCTTTGATTAGTGCTCTCAACTTATAAGTTTTATTCCAATGACCCTTTTTGTGAAGAAATAATTTCTGGTTGCTAATAAATGTCCAGAAGCAGGGCTTTGAGAATTCCAAGAACCTGGATTAGTTATCTGGTGGCTTTGGAGATTTTGTGAGTTTTTGCTGTCTTTCTGGCTCTTAAAACATTTTTGCTTGTTAATTTATTAGTTTTCAACTGTTTGGTTTGTGTTCCTTGTTTTGCTTGTGTTTTGTTACGCTTGGCTTGATTGTATGAATTGCATATCATACTAGATGGGGCTCACCCAAACATAATACCAGGTATTACATTGCTTTTTTCATGTTTATTTTTGTGAATGCATAGTCAGGGTTATGCATGGGGTATTTTAATGGAGTATCCTGTCTTTTACCTTTATTCTCCATTCCTCTTTGAATAGTATTATGATGAATGTGGAGAGTTTAGTTTGCAGCTTTAGCTACCAAGTTATGCCTTGTTATATAAATCTTATTAAACAACTAATCTGCTTTTACTCTGCATTATCACGATGTGAAAAACCAGAAAGTAGTTATTTGTATGCCACTGTCACTGTTGTGACTGTCACTGGCTCTGACACTGTATATTGTAAAGTGTGTAGCATGGAATGCAGTTAGCTGCTTTGACATCTATTTCTAATGTGTAGGAGCTGATAGACATTGCTGTGCCTTAGAGCTGAGTTCTTCAGCCTCAGCATCATTTGAACTCAATACAGAGATGGAGTTGTATATAATTAATGCTTTGGCAACACTGCATAGATGTGATTTGATCAAAGAAAGCTCTCTCCAGCAGAGTTTCTGTATACACATTTATATAAAAGCTTAAGGATTTCTACTTCAAAAGGTTAAGCAAGTTCTTTGAAAGCGTTTTACTGGAAATTTAAGTGAAATATTAGGAAAATTAGCAACACAATAAAATTTACTTTGCCATAAATAGGCAGCACTGTGTTTTGTTAGTCATAATTATCATTGTTATTTTCTTTGTGTATATGGCAAGTGTGAATAAGGCACTATATAAGCACCCGACCCGGCACAGATTCACACTGAGGCACGTATAAAAGGGACAGAAATCTTTTATTTTTTCTTCAACTGTGGGGCATGTCTTCCCCGTGAACCCCACAGGCAATACACAGTACCAAGCACTTTAACACAGCCTAAACACTCTTCCCCTGTGGGGCACATCTTCCCTGTGATCCCACGGGTATAACACAGTCCCAAATCACCTTAATTTCCACACAGCAATCCTTCCACTGGCACCACCATTTCTCTCAGGTAACCTCGTCCTCTTCCTCCTGATTCTGGCTAATGAGTGGTGGATGCTGGCCCTTTTATACCGCACCCGGAAGTGCTCCGGGTGCTTAATCACCTGTGGCTAATTGCACCTCCGGGCGGGGCTGTAGAGATGACCAGGTGAGCTCCAGGATCCATGCAGCACCCCCTGGCAGCCATCCCAGATCCCCACAGGGTTGTGGAGAACTCCATCTCCCAGAAAACCCTGCGGGAAACTGAGGCACCATCGTCAGCCAGGGAGGCTGCCACCAAGCGTCCCGGGGAAGGTAGTGAGGAGCCCATGGCTGCTCCCCCGGACCATATACAGCAGGGGCGTCCCGACCGAGCATGGGATCCAGCCGTCCATTACACAAGCTACAAACTTAAAACCTTCTATCAAATGTCTTTTTAAGTCAGATCTATCCATAGCACATTCCTGTCATTATATATATAGACAAGTATCTTATTTTGCACCATATAGTTGATTTTTTTTTTTTTCAAGTTAGATTATTTTTTTGCACTGAACTAAGCAGACTTTCACTGGTGAAATGGATGTTATATAAGATAATAATGTGATTTTGGTTGTATTTTTACAGATTTACTTTTATTTACTTACTTTTATTTAATTATTTATTTTTATTTATTTACTTTTATTATTTTTATTATTTTATTTTTACAGATTTATTTTTTACAGATTTTTACTGTGATTTTGTTTAAAATTTGTTTAAAATTGCACATTCATGCTGTGAAAACGTGGGCCATGATCGAATCTGACCCTGTATATAAAAACGGACAATAGCACAGACCATATAATGGTGAGGAGGTGTATTTCAATTACAAAACTTACAATAATTTCAATGGAAGGAGAGAAAAAAACAAAGTATGCCCTTCTGTGTCACAGTTCTTCAAGGATGTTTTATCATTTTATGTTTATATCACAGATTTTATTTATCATTTTGATTTTTATGCAATGCCATCTTGATTAATCCAGGTGTGTTGCCCAGCCTGTACACTGCGTTTTTCCCAGTTGATTGTGGGGTTCGTCTGAGGTGTGTTCTTGCTCCTACTCTGATCCATGCTTGCATGGACTGGGTGTTGGGTAGGGTCATGGGGTCCAGCAGCTGTGGGGCATCTGTTGGTGAAGAAAGATTCACTAATCTTGACTTTGCCGACGATGCTTTGATCTTCATGGAGTCAAAAGTGGCTCTGATTGAGGCTCTCGAGAGACTGAGCGAGGAGTCTGAGTGTCTGGGCTTGCTAGTGTCCTGGATAAAAACCAAGATCCAGGTCTTTAATGACCACTTGGGCATAGCCATCAGAAGTGTGTTTGTCTGCAAAGAGAATGTCGACCTTACTTCAGCAGCGACATTTATGTCTCTGGTCACACTTCCTATAAAGTCAGTAGACGGATTGGGAAGGCATGGGGGATCATGAGGTTGCTGGAAAGGGGTGTTTGGTACTTCCGATATCTTTGCAAAAAGGACAAAGGTCCACGTTTTTAGAGTCCTGGTACTTCCTGTTTTGCTTTATGCTTGCAAGATATGGATGCTATCCAGTGACCTTAGATGAAGACTGCACTCCTTCGTTAGTATGAGTCTTCAGAGAAACATTGGGTTTGACTTTGTGATGAACAAGCGGTTGCTCACGGAGTATCAAATGACACACATTACCTGCATTGTATAGTTACAGCAATATGGCCATATGGAGCAACTCCCTGAGGGTGATCCGACTCACAGAATCCTCACAGAACCAGGGCAAGAAGACCCCACATAACACCTGGCTGCGGCAGACAGGTAGTCATTTCTGGGGTGTGGGACTGGACTGCGTGTCTACCTGGGGGGTTGACAACCAGGATTCCGAGCTGATTCATTGTTTGGTGGGTGCAGCAACATGCTGTACTAGTCCATGCTGTCCAACCTGAGCTGACCTGAACTGTTGCCCTTTTCTCCTGCTTTGAACATGGGATGTAGTGGGAAATCTTTAGGTAGCATTTTTTAGCCTATTCAATTTTCAGTTATATTGCCTTTTGTCTAACTCTCTATGTAACCTAGTACAGTATGATCTAGTGTCCCATATATGGACTAACATATCAGATTAACATGTTATTAGCTATATCCTAATTATGCTGTATAGGATTCATAATACAAGAACAACCTGCTTGTATGGTGTGCTCCAAAGAAATTGTTAAATAAACTTCTTATATGTATGTATTGCTGGAGTCTGAAGAACCTTTTTATGTATGACTGCTAAAGTAAACTGGGGATTAAGAAACTTTTTCTCTAAGAGGGCACAACCATATTTCTTATGGTTACCAAGGTGGTTGCTGGTTGTATGACCATGCAACGCCACTCATGATGATTCCATGATACAATTATGGTGCAGTTGGTATCCTAGTTTTTGATAATTATAAATGAATGACTGCCTCAGAAATTAAACCAACTTGTGCCAGAGTTGCAGTACCAGCAAAAAGTCAAGAGGGCAGTGTGTTTACGATGGAAACATGACGTCAGATTCTTTGTTTACTATCAACAAGCCACTTTGCAGATCCTACAGGATCAATGTGCATGCTTTGACGTTTGATGAATGGTTCTATGTGGTAAAGCAAATCATCAAACTTAAATGCTGATGTACAAATGTATTTGTGTTGCTTTTCTTCATCTATGTCTCACATAGACAATACAAGCGCCACATATTCCCCATCATTATGATGCAATACATTTTAAAGGTCTCACATACCATCTTCTGTGCTGTCTTTTTTTGTGTGCCACCTTTGCAACAGCATTACAATGTACATAAATATATCTGAGCCACAGAGAAAAAAACAATTAGGGGCACAGTGAAGAAAAAAAAGTCTATATTAAGATTAAAGTGGAAATTTTGACTTTAATCTTGTGGTTTATTGTACTATTAAAGTAGAACATGTAAACATCATCTTAAAACTGACCCAGCTGTTAATTGCTACATGCTTCTGGGGCTTCCTCTTACACTGATAGCAGCAATAGGCAGCAATTGCCACACAGTGCACATTAAATTTATTATTTTCCAGCTCTCCGTACATTTAGAATCCTTAAATTTATACTTGATATCAGTTTCATGATGAAATGTGTTAAAACATGTATGTTACATTTTACAGATAAATCGTTAAATTAATTTAAATAATTAATACTGTTAGTAATTATACACGTGGGGGCAGCGCAGTGGCAGAGCAGTAGTGCTGCTGCCTCACAGAAAGTCATGTCCCTGGTGTTCCCTGCCTGGAGTTTGCATGTTTTCCTGGTGGGTTTCCAAAGTGTGATCCAGTTTCTTTCCAAGGACATACAGGTTTGGGGATCTGGTGATGCTAAAATGACATTATTGTATGTGTGTCCTTGTATTCACCTTGTGATATAAAGTATAGTATAAGTAGTATACCGCTTGCATAACAGTAGTGTCTTAGAGGACTTCTACTGTTAGGTTTGGCAAGAAAATTTTGTGAATGCCTTTATGGCTATGATCTTTTTTCTTTGGTTTGTAGATTTGTAACAGTAATAGTACTTTTTCACTTTCTTGTTATATAATCCCACTAGTCTTTTGTCTTTTCCCTGGACTCTTTTCTTCCCCAGGTACATACACCATTTTTGTCCTTTTACTGACAGGCCTTTTTTCCACCAAATGTCCTCCTCTATTTTGGAAACCTTGCTTTCATGATATATAGTCTCTTTCCTGCCTCACTTTATACATCTTAACAAAACTCCTGGCCTCCTCTTCCATCATACCAGGTGAGCACTTGCCTATTTCCTGCTCCCAGCTTCAAGCTTGTCTCACTTAAGATGTTGAAGATCCTTTTAAGATTATTCTTGGGAACAGTAGAGCTATTTTGACCTACTGGGATGCATGTCCTGGTCATCCTTTTTCCTTTAGAGGCTCTGGATGAACAGTACACTTTCCAGAAGTATCACTAGGAACCTGAAATTCTGCAGCATGTAAATGCTGCCCACTGGCCATTGGGGAAGCACAGAACCTCTAGATCTTGCCCACAGTAAAACATCTGCTTGCATGACATCCAACATAATTTCCTCTGTCTGCCTCATTCCCCTTACAGCTTGTAGGAATAAAGAAATATGACCAATACAGGGGAAAAATAGTTAAATTAGCGTTTAGTTCATGGTTAATTTAAAGTAAAATATGATTTAGTTAATAAACATGCTCCCAAAGCTAATCAGATAATTTAGTCGACAAAAGAAGTAATTTAACCAAATCTGCATATTGCCAAATACTGTGCATGGAAGGTTAGAGTAAAATAAGCATGTTGTTGCAATGGCAAAATAAGCAATAATTCTGTAGTTTATGTAAGTAGATTATTAAAAATAGCATATTTAATCAATATTATATCATGAATAATGGCATTATTGCTAAACTACTTACCTGGGACTGTGTATGTGAATTAATGAACTAATTTAAGTTGTTAGATATGAAAGCTTCTATGTAATTAAGTGAACCAAAGTGCAGATGGGCCTTTAGGAATTGTATAGAAGGAGGCATAAATTGGTTTGAAGAAATAATGCATGCCTCACAAAAAAGACATCAGTTTTACTCTCATTTAAAACATCTTTACTAACTGACAATTTGTTTCCCGAAGTTAGGGAATTGTGAAGCACTTCCAGCATTCACCCTTTTCTGGTAAAAATGGGGTCTCTTTATAAAATCCTTTTGCTCATGCGTCTCTGTAGCATTATCAACTGAATGTCAGTAGGGCAATTTTCAACAGTCTTCAGATCTTTTGACATTAAATGATAATATATTCCCTAAAATTCCAAAAGTGTTCTTATTTTTGCCACATTAAAGATAATTTTCTGTAAGATCTTTTCACCTATTATAGTATTGTTATGAGAGAAGGCATCAATTTAATGATCTTGGAACAAAATTACTATTGCCTGTTAAGACTGTATAATGACTTGCGTTTGACTTTCTACCATAATATTATTTTTTTGATCTATGCTTAATTGAATTATTTGAGGCTGTGCGCACAAAGATCATAGTCTTTATAATCTGTAACCTCTAAGAGTAATGCCAATTTAGTGTTTCTTTTATGTATAAAATGTATGCAATATTTTTTTAATATGGGATATCTTCTAACTCACAGGGTATTTAGAAAACTTCTAGTAAAGAATGACTACATGAGAGTCAGGGAAAGCAACAGCCTTGTACCATTTGGATGAGAAAAATGTTTTGGAAATGTCAATGACAGTGAGATAAGAAAATTCACTCATTCGTTTTTTAATGATTTAGAGTTAGCTTTATCTGGATCAGCTGTTCTGCAACTGAAACCATATATATCTTCTCACATATAATATAAAAACTGTCAAAAGTATAAAGAACATTTTGTGTCGTTCCCAAAAACTATAAGCAAAAGGTTGAGTGCTGTGAATTGAAGTGTACTTATATATATATTATCCATTATTTAATCTAATAATACATATAACTGCATCTACTGAAATAAAATTGCATAGGATTTCTTTCATTTCATAAATCAACAGATTACAGACATAGGCACAGTGCTTATGTTTATGGTTGCTATTCAGGTTATTTATGGGGAATAATCTTCAGATTAAAGCCTTTAAATTTTGACTATAACCATACAGTTCATTTTGTTTTACATAGTTGTGTGAAGAAAATTTCACAGGTTAATAATTATTTATAAAATTAGTTTTATTTAACACATGCATATTGAGTTTAAATCTCAGCACAGAAAAGAAAAGGATAAAAGTTTCTGTGGCTAAAGAATCTGGGCTGGTAACTCGAAAGTTGCCAGTTCGAATCTTGGCAGTGATAGAATGCTACTCTGTTGGGCCTTTGAGCAAGGCCCTTAACCTGCAATTACTCCAGGTCAGGTCAAATCAGGTTGGGGAGCATGCACTGGTACAGCACATTGCCGCACCCACCACATGATGAAACAACTACCCAAGGAAACGGTGCCCAAGGATTCTCCAAACAGAAGCAGTACCAAAGGAGTCCAGTCTTCATTTCAGGTTACTGGACAGCATCCTTGTCTCGCAACCATATAGCAAGACAGTAAGCAACAGGACTCTAAAGGCTTGGACCTTCGTCCTTTTGCATATATATGTCACCAGAGACATGAATCTCGCTGCTGATGTAAGTAAACATCTCAATGAATTCGACACTCTCTCTGCAGACAGACACACAGCTGATGGCTGTGCCCAAGAGGTCATTAAAGGCCTGCCTCTAAAACTCTGAGTAAGTTGGGGTATGTGAAAAAGACAATTTATCCTTGGGGATTAATATAGTATACTAAAAAAACCCTGTAATAATGCCATAAATGGTAAGGTAGTTAAGACTTAATAACATAAGTTTTGAATTAACCCTTAATAGAAGTGTTTAAAAGTTGTAAATGCACTAAAAACAATGCATTTTAGAGCTTAGGACCAGCAACAAAGCCAATACAGTGGAACCTTGGTTCACGACCGTAATTCGTTCCTAAACTCTGGTCGTAAACCTATTTGGTCGTGAACCAAAGCAATTTCCACCATAGGATTGTATGTAAATACAATTAATCCGTTCCAGACCGTACGAACTGTATGTAAATATATATTTTTTTAGTTTTTAAGCACAAATATAGCTAATTACACCATAGAATGCACAGCGTAATAGTAAACTAAATGTAAAAACATTGAATAACACTGAGAAAACCTTGAACAACAGAGAAAACTAACACTGCAATAGTTTGCGCTATAGTGCTAGGAACCGCTCGCTAAAAACATTTCTTTTTTAATGAGTTTTAAGCACAGGGAAAAAAATGAACGTTTGAAAAATCCGCAATTTAATAAACCACCAAGAAAAGCAACATTGCCACAATGCACGATATGAACCGATCGCTGTAAATAGAACTGAAAACAAAAACAAGCCTTTTCTACCTTATGCGTCCAGCCTTCCCTCTCTCGCTTGCTCTCTCGCTCGCTCTCTCTCTCTCTTTCGTGTGTGTGTGTGTCTCTTTTGCGAGCTTGGAGCGCCTGTGTGTGTGCCTCTGTCTCGTGCGCCTGTGTGTGTGTGCCTCTGTCTTGCACGCCTATGTGTGTGTGTGTGCCTCTGTCTCATGCGCCTCTGTGTGTGTGTGTGTCTCTCTCACAATGTTTTTACATTATAGAAAGCTATTTTAGTAATGTTTTTGATGAGAGAGTAAATAGAGGATCAATGATCATGTCAAAATTCCTCACTTCTGAAGAATGAAATGTACCGTCAAAAAGTCTGCAAGAAACAGTCTAAATTATTCAAACTTCCTGATGATCTTTGCACTGGCAATAAAAAAGCATCACTGTATTTTCCCATTTCACTTTGACAAATTAGTTGTCTTCCAGACCTTGATTTCATTTAAAAACAAATTAAATCAACAATGAATAATGTTTTTGATGGTTTGTTATAAGTGTAAGAATTAAATTTAAAATTATAATATTCAATAATTTGGCCAAAGGGAATCATGAGCGATAAACGTAATGTGGACCTAAAGTGCTAATGGAGCCAAAACTTCTACCTGTCTATGTGACATGTGGTCCATGGCACAGTTCTTATTTTTAAATAAATAATTGTGCCCGGTGTAGGTGCAGTCTGAAATTGGATGTGAGGGTGTGTAAATGTATTTTACTCTGCAGTTATTGGAGGCACTTTCTGACTATGCCACATTCACGTGCTAAGGTGGGCAGATCAATCAGGAGCCTCCAAGCTGCTGCGGAGGTAGTGGCTCCTCACACCTGCACCCAATTGTCTAACAGTTTTAAAAAAGAGCCTGCATAGGTTGGGGGAGGAAGAACGAGGAAGGAACATATCAAATGGAAAAGGTTATCAGAGACAACAGATAATAGACACGTGACAGCAGTCTTGTTTAGGATGCATCAACCAGTTAGAGAGGACAGGCAGCACGATCTTGGGCCTCACAAAGGAGGGACTGAGTGGTATTGCAGGGGCTGGTTGACCCCACTGAATAAGTGTGTGGAGTGGGGTGAGCATGGTGGAGTCCTCTCCAGTGATCCGAGGTATGACTGTGGTTGCTAGGATGATGGGAGGAGGGCCGACATTATACAGTCTGGCTAGAGCTGTATGTGCAGCTAAGATGGAGGTTGTGATGAAGTTCATGTCTATTAATGTTTTTCCTGGCTGAGAAAGCAAGGGGTAAGCTGGGCAAATGAAGGTGGGGTTGTGCCGGACTCGTCTGACTGTGCAATAAGGACCTGATGATTGTAAATTTTAACCTCTGCTTTTAATGGATTTATTCATTACAACTTTTTAATCTCCACCATCACCTTCATTTTATTGGATTGTTTATTGTGGATGATGCACTGCACTGCACTGCTTGGTGTGTTTTGTCCTCATTTGCCACGCTCATCCTGGTCATGTCTATTGATGGTGTCAGGTTCAAGAGAGCAAGAAGTCAACCCATACCATCGCAGTATGATAGATAAAAGTTTTACCAGGCAAGTGGTGTACTAGTAACAGCAAAGAGTGTCTTGATGTAGTTCAAAAGTATATTGTGATTAATTGTATCAAAATATAAGCTGTGGGTAAAAAAGCACAGGAAGGTGACTTGTTTAGAATAACTCAGAAATAAGATATTGAGTACACTAAGGATTTTTTTTGCCAGAGATGTAAAAAAAGCATAGATAGAATAAATAAATAATATGGGAGATGTACATTCCAAAAAGTGAAATAAATAACATACAGGGGTTCAATAGCAGAGTTAAAAATATCTAAAGAACAAAGTTCAAGATATTAACCAAAAACAATGTTCAAATATATGTGAAAATTTCTAAGCCATTTGATCAAACATACTACTAGCACCTGAAAAAGGGTGAAACAGTAGAGGCGTCAAATAAAATAGCTGGGGAGCCAACCAGGCCATTGCATTTAATGCTATGGTCCAAAATAAATAAGAGAAATAAAGGCTTGATGGCGCAACAGAAAATAGGAGGTTCAGGTACCTTTTGAGCTAGTTTAGCTTGTCTTGAGAATAGGCTCCGTTAACACTAGAATCCGTGAAGCCTGCGAAAAAACTCGTAATACCGGGCCACCTTAAATCCCTTCACACCTCTTCGTCAGTGTCTTTTGTTTTGCAAATGTGTTGATCAGCGCAAGCAGCAAACAGCCTGCTATTCCATCCCCACCACCCCATCGCAAAATTCTCTGAGCTCAAGTCTCTTTATCTAGCAGTGAGGTGCCTGGAGTTGTATAGGGAAAATAATATATAGTTATTTGGAATACATACATTTCATGATTTGTTTAGTGTGTATAATGGTCTGTGTATCATGCATCATAATGCAGTATACAGGCAAGATAAAAAAAAATGTTCAAATGACAACTCATTTTCAAATTGCATAATGTTTTCAAATAGTGACGTTTTCATGTATGAGTATGTGTGTTCGTGCACCAACCCAACTACCCTCTCCCAATACAAATATTGTTGGCATGTTAACTTTAAAGCTGTTATTCTAATCAAATTTTAACAGTAAAGTCTTAACTTTAATCTGCAGATTTCTTGATTATGAAAAACATAATTTTTTGCTTTCATATCATGCCATTACATTTTTGATATTACATACTATATTTATGGTGTGTTTCTTTTTATTGTATGAATTTAAAAAATTGGACATGAGCATCAGTAGGCTTTGTGCCCTTGAAACCAAGTTACGCAAACTATTCTATAACATTTCAGTAATTATTTACCACTTTGATGCTGATCTTTCTGATCACAAAATAGGTCATTAAGATAGCAATTGAAAAAGAAGAATTTATAATTAATTGCAGAATTAGGGTATTTGAGGATTCTTCTAGAGTACCTCTTTCTCTTGTGCGATTTGGCTCAAAATCTAATCAGCACATCATCATCTCATAACAGGCTTAAGTTTCAAGTTTGGTGTTTTTCCGTCGGGCTGTTTTAACTCTAGACTGATCTCAAGAATCTGTGACACACAGACACACACCCATCATTGAGATATTGATATTTTCTGCATCAGGGGACCCTAAATATTTGTGATCCATTGAAAACTGGAGATCGAAATGTTTGACGAATCTAAAGCTTATAATAATATGCCTGATATGCTGGTGTTTTACACTGAGAGCAAGTACATACAGGGAAAACTACACAGCAATGTCTCCCCTGTCCAGAGAGTTAACATCCTTAAGTTCCTTGTTGTCCAGATCACTGATTGCCTTTCGTGGTCTGTCAACAACAGCTGCACCATCAAATAGGCTTAGCAAAAGAACTTTTTGCTCTGGAGGCTAAAGAGTTTTGTTTTGGGATCCAATCTTGGTGAACTTCTACTGCTGCACCATGGAATGTGCCCCGACCAGATGCATTATGCTGTGGTTTAGATGTCTGACTTGCCAGGATCGCAAGCTTCTCCAAAGTATTGTCTGTACTGGTTCTAAAATCATTTGGACAGTCTTTACACAGCTTCATATCATCTACTCCATCTCCAATACCAGCCATCCTGCTCATCCCATTTGCATTCCTGTGTTCTTGTAAATGCTACCTGTGCCTCACCATACACTCTACACACTAACAGGAACTGCTTCTTTCCCTATGTCATAATGTCACTAAACTCTTTGTAACCTGATCATACCTGACTAATTCTGCTGCATGCTACATCTGCACTGCACTGATTTGTTTTGTGTTGCACTATAGTTAAACTGTGCAATCTATATGTCTGTACAGTTATGTTTTGCACTATGTACATTAGGTCATTTATTTATTCATCATCTTCTAGCCTCATCACTCACTCTGAGCCTCCAGATAAAGGCAGAGGGAGGACCCAGAAGCATCTACGCCAGGGTGGTCCTGCCTCCTGGTGCTCCGCCTACAAAACAAATAGAATGTAGGCACATTTAAAAAGCAGTGCATAAAACTATGAATTCTAACTAAGGTTGGGTCTTCCATTATACTTGACTGTTCCTGATCAGGCTTTGGGTCCCCATGACACTGAAAATGGACTACTACACCCTTACAAGTTTACTGATAATTCTGGTTAACTCATACATTTGAAAGCAACAGGTATGAACAATTTGACTAGTTAATTTTGAAAGAAATTATAAGAAGAAGAAGAAGAAAGAAATTACATAATAAAATTGATGCCTGTAAATCTATGTAAAGATGTCATTACATTTATTCAGAGATATTTAAAAAGAAATTTACATCTGTTCTTAAAATAAATGTGCTTCTACAGCTGTATAAAAACAGTATATTGCCAGCACCATCTTCTATGTTGAAAATGTGAGATGCTTCATGTGTGTGACCTTCAATGACACCTTTTAAAAAGATTATTTAAGCAACAGTAAAGGAAAATTCTGGACAAAAAAGCCTACCATTTAATCTTACCTCATTTAGACTACTTATTGAGCACAGAGTTACTATGAGTGATATGGAAAATTATATGATGCTTTCACCAGCATTTAAACAGACTATTGCACTTCTCTAATGTCTTTTCCTGCTTCATATTATAGGCTCAATCACCTTAAAGCATCACCTCTAGTGTTGGTAACAAATGGCTTATAAATGTATTGTGATAATGGCTCTCTTCTCATTCTTGACAGGTCAGTTTCATTCCATGCACTTATCCTCGCTTTTAGACTGTCTTTAATCGTGCACCAAAATTCCTAGAATTTTGACATTTAAGTTAATTTGAACAAAGAATATATTCAAATTGAAAAGAAATGTAATTCCTTTGTCATCAGATATATCAAAGAACTTTTCAGGGGGCTATTTAGTAAGTAATTAATTATATGTTAATTAATTTAATTAGGGTGCTCTCTAGTAAGTGCAGGGCCCTTGTTGAAATTAATAGTATATCACCTTTAAAGGTTATGTTCATTGAAGCTAAATTTTATAATCATGCTGAGTTATATAAAGACTTATGTTTGATGCACTTATGATGTTTGAGGTCAAATGACAGGGTCTCAAAACTTAACTCTGCCTAGGCTTTTGAGTTTATTCAAATGAAATCTTTGGTAAATGTGTGTATGAGTGGACCAGGTAATAAAAAGGCAGCTGATATTTGGAATGCCACGAATAAGAAAGTCTGAAATAGTGTTAGTTGTGAGGATGCCGAAGTTGTTACCTACTTAGAAAGAAAAAAAAAGATCGGGCTTATTTTTAAACCTACATACAGTATATATGTTTGGTATTATTCTGTTCAGAATTTATCAAACTTTAATGTGATGTTGTTAGATTTTCAGATTCTCATTCCATTTTTACATTATAAACTAAAAAATATCAAGAACTCACGTCCCGCAAGACGAGACTTTGTGCCAAGAGATTTAACCACACCTGTGCTGGAAATACAAGAGAAAGAGTAAGAGATCTGCTGTACAGGCTTTTAAATGTTCGAAGCGTAGCATAACATGCAGATCACGCTGTACGGCAGCAGCATCAAGCCAACAGCTGATTGAGCAAAGCAGATGTAAAAAAAAAAAACTGTATTCGTTTCCCATTGTATCACCATTTAAAAGGGGGTTTCGGAGGAGTGATTGCTTCTCCTTGGGGTGCATTCAGCCCCCCTCTTCACAACGCGAGCAGCAGAGACGCAAAGTAGCTGGCACATAGCGCAGGCTGGGTGGGTTGGCGAGCAAAGTGAGCAGGGGGCGAAACCCCTAGTTATATATATAAAAGTATAAAAGTTAAATAACAGCTTTGCAACCTTGGCCAAGGAAGATTTTCAATAAAGTATTTAGTATGGTTACTTTAAAAACCTTTTAAATAATTAAAATATAAGAAGTAGGATTGGCCAAGGGTTTTAATTTCTCCTCCATTCTAATATTGAATTGAAGATATTCTTAAATGCATCCTTTTGGTCATTTCTAGTTTAATCTGATTTTTAACACCGGAAATATTATATTAGTTCATATATTTGATATTTGTTTTAATTTGGATAGGTTTTTGGGAACACCTCTCCTTAAAATATAAATCCCCTTTCCAAATGCACAGATTTGTTTTAACATACGTGTATTTGCAACAGCAAATATAAAAGCGCTCTGTCATACAAAATGCAATGATTTAAAAAACAGAATTTAAGCAATTATAAAAAAGCATGTTTCAAATTTCAGACACCACAATATTTTCAAATTAATACTGTTATAATGTAATTACCTGTACACTAAAATTCTTACTGTTTTTTATGACTGCTTACAAACACAATTTCTGAAACTATAGCACATTTTTTGCAAAACTCTACACACAAACCCTGAAAACACTACCATAAATTGAAAAAGAACATAAAACCCTTAAGAAAGCACACATTTCATTCAAAAACATATAATCCATTATAAAAAGGATACTATTGCATCAAAACTCTAAATAAAAATGAGTATACCATCCTAATAATGAACTACACACTGATGGGATAAATGCAAAACATTGCGTTCCATATGGATTTTATAATGTAAAATGCATGGCAGTCTTCTGTAAATGGATCAAAAAGTATTTAGGTATTTCTTCAAAATATTTGCATGTAGTTAATAAAACATGCAAGGGAAAAATCTAATGAATTTTTCCAAAAACAAATACAAGTACCCCCGTGTTTGGGCAGAGACATACTGTATTGAATGCTTCTATGCAAAAATATACAAAAAGAAAGGAAAGAACTACAAAGGGATACAATTCGGCAGCATCCTGTCTCCTGTTTGAGTCTGGCCTCAACACCTCATCTACGTCACAAGAAACCCTGGCAAGACAGCAGAGAAAGTATCTTCTGGAGTGATGTATCCACTCCCTGTATGCCCCTGCATCTACAACCCCAATTCCAATGAAGTTGGGATGTTGTGTAAAACATAAATAAAAGCAGAATACAATGATTTGCAAGTCCTTTTCAACCTATATTCAATTAAATACGCTACGAAGACAAGATATCTAATGTTCAAACTGATAAACTTTATTGTTGTTTTGCAAATCTTCATTCATTTTGAATCTGATGCCAGCAACACGTTCATTGGAATTGTTGTTGTATATCTCCACAGGCCTCCTTCATTGCCTGGAGAAGTGGCACACATCTATATGGTTGGTGATCATATGCCTTCCACCTCCATGATGAGAAGAATTGTACAATTAGGTTTAAAATGGATAAACTAGACTTGCTTGTATGGAATGTTATTTGATTTTAATAAAATCAATAAAATGCTTAAAAAATAAATAAACAAAAATAAAAATAACAATGGAGAGTATGGTAGGAAATACAGAACAGACATTGATGAATGGTTGCTAAACCAATTTTGCCAGATGAGTGGAAGCTCACATTATCCCAGATGATGACAACTGTGGACTGCTGTGGTCCCTTCTGATGGTCATCAGGAATCAAGATGTTGTATTGGGTGTTGAGAAATGTTATGATGTGGTCAGTACTTTATGGGCCAAGAATGGCATGGTGATGTAAGACCCTTTTTTGTCCCATGGCAGCACATATAGTAACGTTATCCCCTTACTTTCCTGGAACATTAATAATGGTACATTACTCTATGGCATTTCTTCCCCTGTGCCTTATTCTGTTCAAGTTGAAACCAGCCTTGTCAACATAGATGTACTTGTGATACATTCTGGTAGCATCTAGCTCCATGATTCTCTGAAACAGACAAGGCAAGAGCATTACAGAACACTCTAAACAAATGTGGAACAGCCAATACTGTATGGTGTAACAATGCGCTGTTACTGTATACAGTAACTTTAACAACAATCACAAAAACAAAAGATAGGAAAGGCTCACCTGCACACATTCATAGCACAATTCTTTTACTCTGCCAGAGTTCCTCTCAAATGGCACTGTGTACAGCTGCTACATTCTGATTTGTTGCCGTTGAAGTAGACAGGACAATGCTGACAAACAGACCCGTCTGATATTACTGAAGCTGATGGTGTCTTGAGAGGATATGATTTTGAAGATCTCTTAATCTAATTCTGTTGTTTTCCAAGATCATATTGACAATATGCTCCTCCTGCTGTGGGGTAAGGAGACAGTTTCTTCTACCAGCAACTGGCTATCTTTCAGTTCTGCCTAACATGTGATTTTCCCCTTGGGATTAATAAGCTATCTATCTATCTATCTATCTATCTTTTTTTAACCATGATGTGACTGGTTATGGTGTAAGATGTTTTACTGCACAAAATGTTGTACATTTACTGTAATTTTTGTGTCCAGACAATATACATTTTACTGTAGATCTACCATAGATGTGGTAGTACTACTGTATGTAGTGAGTAGTGAGTAAAAAAGTATTATAGCACCATGAAGTCTGTAGGTTACTTGCCTGTTTTCATTTTCTCAATCTGAGAATAGGGCGTAGCCAGTTAACTAATGAGCATTGCATTTTGATTGGCTGTGTTTTCCAATGAACACACAACATGGTTCCAGTTTGTGTTTTGAAATTGCTAACTGAGTGCTAATCAGAGCATGAGCATATTGTTTTGCAGTCTTGGTAAAGAGATTTGGTACATGAGGTGATTGTTTCTGTGACAGTGCCTCAGGTTCCAGTTTTTGTATGTAAACAATCAGAAAAAACTGTAAATTCTAAGTGAAATGAATGCTTTTTGAGGTAAAAAGATAAGATAAAAATTTTACAATATGAAAATCATACTTCTAATAAATGAACATAAGGAGGAACATATGGAGAACTTTATTTCATATATGAGAGGAGACATTAAGTCCTGAAAGTTATTTTGGACTGCTGATAGATGATTTGCCAAACTATCAATGTCAGAAGTTATCAAGTATTGATTTCAACAACATGGAACAACTTTTTTTCCAGAATCTGACAGCCCTTCTGTTAAGCAGTGCACCCTGTCTAGAATGAATCAGAAAATTATTTAGATGTTAATAATTTAGTTCATTGCCTCTGGAGCCTTAAAAATTATTAACAAATACAAATTAAGTATGTTATTTATAAAGAAGAGACACTCAGCAGTGTGGGTGGGTGCTTTTGTGGTTGAGGAGCTTGTTTCAGTAAGCTTAGATCACAGCTTTAAACCAAAATGTGTTGCAATTTATACTAACAGAAAGGGGAAATTTTCAAATGGGACATCTTGAGTGTCATATTAAACAGATTTTATGGCAGAGAAACATGGATGTCTTTCTTTAAGGTGTGGCCTTGTGTGGTGTTTTCACCATTTAGAAAAGATCTTGAAATATTGAAAACTTATGCAGTTATCACTGCAATTCTCCATTACAATTTCCGAGACCATGGAACATCTGTTACGTAGTTGTAGTTACATACCCTGATGTCTTTATTACATTTTGAAAGTACAGATACAATGTAACTATGTAAGTACACTTGTTTTTGGATCAGTGATAAATTGTTACATTGTAATTATATAAACTGTGGAATAACAATGACAACTGAGTAATTAGCTATAAAGTTACTTTGTATTACACAGTAAGTACAGAGTAATAACTCATAGTTACAGTGTACTTATACAGGTAATTACATAGTAGTTACAGTGTAATTATGGTCACTTAATGTAAAGTGTTACCTACATTTTTTACAAGTTTTAATAGAGTTTATTATTTATCATATATGCCTAGACCTATACTGCAGCATCCTGGTAATAAATGATTCAGCAGTCAATGTATGAAACCTAAAACACACCAGTAAGTCAATATTTAGATTTATAGTTATATAAAAAAAATATAAATTTATATTAGATCAAAATGTTTCTTGTAGGTTAAAATGAGAATGCTATAGTATCTTTAAGAATGGGCAATTGCAAGCTATGATACGCAATATGAAGGTTTTAGAATTAGAATCAGAATCAGAATCAGAAAACCTCTATTAATCCCAAGGAACATTATATATGTTACAACTGTACAAAGGCACAAGTAACAGTAAGATCAAGTATAAAAAATTAGCATGTAAAAAATAGAATAGAAATTTTATTTATTTATTTAGAACATGTAAAACAACTAGTAGTTGACCAAAGTCCTTTACATACAATATTAGGTAACAATAGGAAATAAAACCTAAAAAACTTAATAAAGAATTATTAAAAAGAAAACATACATGAACATACATATACCAACACACAAACACAAATAGCTTATATAAAATTATGTAAAAAATAAAAAATACATATATAAGATGAACACAGTATAAACAATATAAATAGAAAGATTTCACCATTCAAACTCATAAGCTAAAAAGCAAATAAATAAAAGTGCATTTTAGCAGAAACTTAAATCTATGAAGTGTGGAAGCCAACCTTATTATGTGGGGCAAACCGTTCGATAATTTAGGACCAGCCACCATAAAGGCACGATCGCCACCTCAGTTTCAACACTATGTGTGGGACAGTAAGCAACAGCTGATCTGAAAACCAACACTGCCTGGCTGATGAATATGGAACAATAAGATCAGCTAAGTACGCTGGAGCTAACCCATGTAAGGCTTTAAAAACAAACACTAAAATCTTAAACTTCACTCTGTAACTAACAGGGAGCCAAAAGAGACACCAACACTGGAGCGATGTGATCTGTTTTTTTGCTACTGATCAAAACTCTAGCAGTTGCATTCTGCACCATTTGCTGGCAAGACAGTGTCGTATGGGATATCCCAACATATAGGGCAATACAATAATCCAAATGAGGCATAACAAAAGCATGAATGAGCTTTTTTAGGTCATAAAATGACAAAAACATCTTGACTTTATTGATCGCCCTGAGGTAGAAAAAACTACTCTTTAGCACAGCATTTATCTATTTGTCAAGTTCAAAAACTGAATTCAAGATCATCCTAAAATTTTAAGCACATAGCTTTAAGTACCGGACAAGTGGACCCAATGTGCTAGCAATGTTTCGGGTAACAGTAGGTTGACCCAATAGAATGACTTCAGTTTCTAACTTATTTAACTGAAGTCAGTTAAATGCCATACAGTGTTTTATATCATCTAAGCAGTTAAAAAGCTTTGTCATAGACTCCATTTCACCCAATTGCAATGGGAAATAAACTTGGGTATCATCAGTGTAACAATGATAATGGATGTTACACTTGTTTAGTATAGAGCAAAATGGTAACATATATAAAGAGAAGAGGACCGAACCTAAAACCGACCCCTGGGGTACCCCACAGTTTACCGAAGCAGTAGGAGATGCTGAACTACCCACATCTACAGGAAACGTCCTGTTTTTGAGGTAAACTGCAAACCAATTAAGAGCAATACCCCGAATACCAACCCAATGCTCAAGCCTGTTAATAAGTATGTCATGATCAACCGTGTCAAACGCAGTGCTCAGATCCAATAAAATTAGCACTGACCACCACAGAACCAGTCTTCTGAATTTGTTTGTTTAGCCTCTTTATGTTCTACCAATTTCATGCTGCCAGCACACCACAGCGAAAAAAATGCCACTGGCAAGCACACACTCATAAAACATCCATAGCATAGTGTTGCAAACCCTAAAAGATCCGAGTCTTTGTAGGAAATTGAGCCTACTTTGACCCTTCTTACCTATGGCAAGTGAGTACTTGGACCAGTCTAGCTTACTGTTGATATACACCCCCAGATACTTGAATGATCTCCACATCCACACCCCTAATGGAAATCCATCATTAGTTCTTTACTATTACTGGTGTTGACCTGCAGCTGATTCAATTCTCACCAGCCAACAGAACTGTTCAGTACCTTCCTATATTCCGTCTCGAGTCATCTGAGAATTCTGCAGATGGCAGCCCTCTGTGTTGTAGCTACAATCTGCAGTGTACAAGGTGAAGAGGAACAGTGACAGAACTGTCCCTTGTAGAGCATTAGTGCTACACAGCACAGTGTCAGATACACAGCGCTGTAGCACAGATACTGTGGCCTTCCAATCTGATAGTCCATGATCTACGAAACTAAAGGAGCATCCACCTGCATTGCTGATATCTTACTCACCAGTCTGTCTGGCTGGATGGTGTTAGAAGGACATGAGAAATCAAAGAACATAATCCTAAGAGTTCCTCCTGGCTTGGCTAGGTAACTAGACATGATGCAGCAGGTAAATAATGGCATTTTCAACCCCAGTCCTCACCTAGTAGGCAAATTGGAGGAGGTCCACTGCTGACTTAACTTGAGGGTGAAGTATTTCCAGGACAATCTCTCAAAAACTGTCATCATAAGTGCAGTGAATGCCACTGGCTTGTAGTGAGATGGGGCACTAGGAAGTGCCTTCTTTGGAACAGGAACAAGACAAGATGTTTTCCATAGCACTGGCTCCTTTTGAATACTTAGGCTCATGTAGAAAATCCTTTGTAGCACACCACAGAGCTGTGAGGCGCAGATCTTAAGCACCCTTGAGCTGATGCCATCAGGGCCTGCTGCCTCGGCACAATGAAGTCTGCGTAGTTTTCTCATGACTTGGTCTTCAGAAAAGATGAATGATGGTCTGCTCGTATCAGTCTTCTACACAAAGAAGGGGGTGGAGGTGGGTTCAGCTAGTAAGAGGGGAGGAGGCAGTGATTCTACACACAGCTTCCTGGAATAAACAAGGCCCTAATGGTGGTATTCAGGGGTACACTGTCAGCCACAGAGGTGAAGCTGCAGGTTGGACTGAGACATGTCAAGCCTATTAAAAACTAATTAAACTCATTGGCTTTTTCTCTATCACTTTCAGTCCCCTGGAAGCTAGAATTAAAGCCAGTGATTGTCCTCATATTCTTCCACACCTCTCTGGTGTTGTTCTGCTGCAGGTTTTGCTCCAGCTTTATCCTATATAGGGTGGTCCAGATCTAATTATGCAATTTTCATTACGCTATAACTTATTAAATTTATTACATAAAAAATCACCTGAAAAATCCCAGGCCATCGAGAAGTGTGCAAACTGATGACATGAAGAATCGTCTTTGCGCCGAAGTGGAATTGTCCCTGCATAAATCAAAGTCATCCAGATGATCTGGATCTGCATAATTAGATCTGGACCACCCTGTAGTTGCACATCCTCTCTTTTATTTTAACAGACAAATGTTTCTGTACCCTCTTCACTGCTTCTCTGTCACCTGTGCTAAATGCTCTCTTCTTTTCATTCAGAAGGGCTTTAATGACCTTGGTGACCCATGGCTTATTGCATGGAAAGCAGCATACAGATTTTAAAGGCACAGTATTGTCCATGCAGAAGCTGATGTATTCTATGACACAGTCCCTGAGACTATCAATATCCTCCAAATGAGGCTTGCAAAGAACATCTCAATCTGTTGCCTCAAAACATGATGCAGTGCTACACTAGCTTCCTTTGACCCTCATGGTCCTGATGGTGTCCAACTTCCTCTTCACAAGTGACACATAAAGGGGAAGGAGGTACACCAGATTGTGGTCTGATCTACCTAGAGGAGGAATGGCTGTACAACTGTTTGCCTCTTTAACATTAGCATACATTAAATCCAATGTTTTATTCTCTCTGGTGGGACAATTCACAAACTGGTACTAAGGTACTAAGCATGCTGTTCAGGGAAACATGATTAAAATCTCTGGAAATGAGGATCAAAGCATCCAGGTATTCCACATGGATTCTCATAGTCGAGTGAATGATCACATGCAGTCATCACGTTGGCCGATGGAAGGATGTAAACAACAATGGTGATTGCATGTAAGAACTCCATGAACATGTAGTTTAATCCCACCACTAACAATTTAGCGTCCAGGCTGCAGATACATTCTTTAATCACAATGTGACCCGGATGGCACCATTGTTCATTTACAAAGACAGCAAGCACACCACCTCAGCGCTTTCCACTTTACGCCCATGTTGATTCTGCCCGCATACACTAAAAGCCAGCAATGTCCATGGCACAGTCAGGAATAAGCTTGTGCAGCCATGTCTCAGTAAAGCACACTAAACTGCACTTATGAAACTCCCTGTTGTACTTAACAAGTGCCACAAGCTTGTCCATCTTATTATCCAGTGATCTAACACTGACCATAATAATGGAGGAAAAATACAACTTGTATCATCTTCTCGTCTTACTCTTACTTGCCTGTTGCACATTCCCAACTGTTTGTTTCCCCTGATCTTTCACTCCTCTAAGGCATTCCCTTTTCATCTTTCTCCTTAACCCCGGAGGTATATCTAAAAAGGTTTGTCTGTGCTCTGCTGCATCTGGCTTCAGTGTAAGCAACTGACTGTGTGAGTAAATAAGGAACCAGTCTGTGTTGCTTGCCACTATGGCAGATACGCTTGGTTGGCGCCAACCCGACACAGACTGATACCGGAGGCACATGAAAATGAAAATAAAAGATGTATTTATTCTTCAGCCATCTTAAAACACACAACCAAAGAAAAATACCCACAAAAATCACTCTCCTCTTCCTCCACTCCTCCCAGGCAGCTTTTTCCTCCTCATCCTTCCAACTCTGGTGCCTCAAAAAGTGGTTGCAGGCTCTTCTTATAGCCCCCCTGGAAGTGCTCCAGGTACTCATTGACCTACTTCAGGCTGAGCTTCTGGGTGTGGCTGCATCACAACCTACATGGGCTCAGGAAGCTGTGCAGCTCCTCATGGTGGTGGCCACGGAGCCCATCAGGACTGAGCTCCTGTGTTCCATGATTGTGGCCCCGATGCAACCCAAGGGGGCTGCCACCAAGTGTTCCGGGGTTGGGTCCCGGCCATCCGCCACACCACATTAACATTAGTGGCACTCAAGCAAACCAAACAAGTCACCACAAAAATTAAAAATGTGATAAAAACTCTGTCAAACCTCAAGGTTAAAGAGGGCTCCAATTATGCTAAGAAATTACGCTACTATTGCTAAGAAAACAGAAAACATCTAAAAAACACTAAATTACAAAGAAGAGACCTGAAGCAGTTGTAAAAGATGAAAGGAGACTGTATATCAGAAAGTAATGCTGTATGTATTGTAAAGACCTACACAGGCAGCAAGAAAGATGTAAGAAAATGACACAGATATATTAGTAAGTTCCCATCAAATTAGAGTTAATTGTCCAACACTGCAGGGAAGCAGAAACACCTTTTAGCCAAGACAGCTTGATTTATGGACAGAGCTATTAGAGATGCTAATAATTAAAGTCAAAAGATTTGGACTGTTGACTCTGGAAGGTATCATTCATTTATAAGCTACATATATTATTCGTTCTATTATTATTTATAACTTCCATGATCAGAGAGAATGGTTTTGATGATCAAAGAACTAATACCAAAAAAATAATTATTGTAGCTGCGTTTTTCCAAAATTACCAAAGTTCAGCAGCTCTAACTTAAAAAATGGGATTCAACAAAAGCCTGACACACCAAAATGATTCCACAGACAAAATATCTTCATTTTTAAAAGTTTTAGTTAAAATTCAAAGGAAAACAGTTCACACAAAAAAGAAAATTAAAATAACAAAAAAAAAATCCAAAAAATCTTGTTAAGAAAAGTTCTGTTCAAAGCTTAAATCTTGTTACATTTCAAATCGTTACAAATCACTTCAAAAAACATTTCTGAACCATTTCAAAATGGCGCTCAGAAAACTATATGCCTACCCCATTTCTGAGCTGAAAATGGGTCTTTCAAGTCCCTGTGTACTGGGACCTGTTCTAAACAACAACTGACTCAATTGTCACACTGTATCTCAGTTATAGCAAGAAAGTTATATCTCTTACTAACTTTTACGAGGAAAAGACTATACCATTGTCTATGACTATGAATGAAAATTATATTCTATTCAAATTAAGCAAACACTAATATGAGTTTAACTCTAAGCTTTAACTTTCTAAGATTGGCTCTTACAATTATGTTGCCTATTCTGTTTTTACATTCTGTTAATTTATAGTGTTTTATTTAGATGGAGCCTTCAATACATAAACCCATTTTTGGTTTTCTGTGGCTGAAACAACACAAAACAATCAGTAATTGAAGTGCCGTATTGTGTCATGAATCAATGACACACACACAACCTAACCTAATCCTAGTGCACATTGACTAAATTACCACCTCATTATGCAGGTTATGTATGTATTTCCATTAGGCCAATAATTGGACTGCTAAGTCAGTAAACTTGTATGTTTCTCTAAAACAGACTGCAAACTGTTACCTTGGCCAACAAAAAGCTACAATAATTTCATTAAATAAGAGATATCTATCCATCAAGTTCACTCATTGACATTTACTTCTGTCTTAGTGTCAAAAGTGACAGGTCACTTTTACCCTCTATTTATTTCAAAGACCAGACAACAATTAATGATTACAAACTAATATTTAACTGATCCTACCTGTTTTTAATGAAGTACAATAATTCACTACATATAATTTTTGATCCATTTGTTAATTAGTATGTTTAGTTAATTAGTATCTTTCCTATTACCGCTTAAAAAGAAAAAGAACTAGAAAAGAAGCACAAAAATGTGCACAATGTGGAGCACGTGTATTGTGTCAAAACCCTAATAAAACTAATCAAAGTATAAAAATAAGATTTTGATTAAACTAATAGATAAAATACACACAAAGGTACTAAAATAAACAGGATGGTACCAAAACCCCACTGTCTTTTTGGGACGCCCTGAATGGGATCTGAAACCCTGTCCAACAGGTAAGGGTGGCTAGCCCACTTGCTCACTTTAAATTGCTGCACCATGACACTGTATTTTATCATGCACCTCTCCCTCTCACTCTAATACCTGGCCTGCCTCACCTCCCAAACGTTAAGCAATTATCCTTCTGCTGCTACTGACCCCATACTCAAAGAGCATCAAAAATAAGGGGCATAAACCTTATCCCAGAGTAAATGCTGTGCAAGCTCCAGAATTAACTGCACCAGTGTCACCAGGCTAACACTCTGTATGTAAGCCCCTGGTGTCCCTGCACATCTGACCCTTTCAGTAGTCTTAAAAGGCTAGTATTACAAGTCATATCCTCAGCTGCCTACACTGCTTGAGAGACTGCACAGTCCCATACATTGCTTTGTAGTAATGTGTGCCCTGTAGCATCCAGGAGGTACTGCCAACACCTAACCCTCTGTTGTTAGTGGGGGTAAGGAGGCATTCTTAGGATTAGGCAACCTTGGCTACTGCCAGCAATGTGCTGTTTATAGCCCTGGAGCGACATTTATGCTACCCTCCCATGTTTTTGTCTAAATATAAAAATTGAGAGGTATAACTCAACCAAAAAATGTGTACAACAAAGTACATAATCGTAAAATATATTTAAATGCCTCACATAACCTGTCCCTATAGCCTTTTGTTTATCACTTTATATTCTATTTGTAATGCTTGATAAAATTGTGCCTATTTCTTGGTAACTGCCAGTGGTTTTAGTCATTTTTGTACTTTTTGAGCTTTTTTTATTTATATCTTGTTGTTTGACTCACTACTCATATTGTTCCTGTGATCCTAGATGGATGTGACATCATTAGGGCAAGTGGTGGACATTGCCATATTTATCAGCTTGTGACATCACTGCACTATTCTTTCCTACAAAACGTGTCTAGCAACATGGTTCAGCAATTCTAATAGAAAAGCCATACTGCATCCTTTTAATGATCTTTTACTTAGCAAGTTGCTGCTTTGCAATGTTCCTATTTTCAGAACTGTGGTTGTTACTGTGTGCTCATTAGTGTTGTCCAAGGAGCCTGCACTAATAAATATTCTGAAAAGAGTTAGAAACAGAAAAGAAAAGAGAATTTCTTTATAGCAGTAGGCAACCTCATGACCAGTAAAACTAGCAGAGATGTTCATCAAAAAATCAAAAGGTCTAATGAACAAAGCCTAAAAATAAAATTAATTTGTAATTAAGCAAAGGAGTAAGATTCAGGTATTTTCTAACCTGCCGTGAACAGGGTTGAAGGAGATGCCTGTAGCCCATGCCAGCTAACAAGGGGCACAAGGCAGGAACAAGTCCCTGGACAGTGTATCAGTCCATCGCAGGATAAACACACACATACACCTACCACACACTAGTGCTAATTTAATGTTTCCAGTTCACTTTACCTGCATATCTTTGGACTGGGAGAGGAAACCGGAGCACCCTGAGGAAACCCACACAAACACAGGAAGAACGTGTAAACTCATGCAGGGAGGACACATGACGTAATCCCTGGTCTTCTTACTGCAAGGCAGCAACGCTATGGCTGTGTTACTGTGCCTCCCCTAGAATAACAGTCAAAAGCCAAAATAAACACAGGCACATTTCAGAAAATATTCAAAAGCTAGATAACAGAGGCTGCTGCAATGCCCTCTTAAATAGTCAGTGCATGATGGCCGTGCAATATGTTGACGGCAGTTGCATGTTAATAGCCATCCTGACAATAATTCAATTGATTAGAAAAAGGTCCTGTTACATTTTCTAAACACTAATCTTTGTTTTCTATGTTTTCCTGTTGCTAGAAGAAATCCTTAATGACTCAATAGCACATCTATGCCTTCAAATCATTTTGACTTGTTTTTCAACCTCCATTGAGATGCAGTGGTAATATAATGCATGAAATTAATTTTCTGATAACAGTGTGTTGGTTCCTACTAAAGAATTTCTTTCCAGTTTATCTGTCCTGATTCATACTTCTTAGTTTTCTGACATTCTAGTAGTTCATTGTGGTCATGCAATCAGTGATTGGAGGTCAGAACTGTAGCTTTTGTTGATATATGATAGGTCCAAAACCAATTTTAAATGATGGGACCCTTTGAGCATGACAAACCTTGTCAAATCCAATAATTCACTCTATTTGAAAATAAACTTGCCACACATACAAAAACTGGGTTGTGATCAATGAGTAATAAGTATCTGTCACAATGGCAGAGTTTAATCCTAAGTAATCCCAAAGAAATCCATTTAGCTGTGT
The DNA here is from genome assembly GCA_026402145.1 of Polypterus bichir lapradei. Lineage (NCBI taxonomy): Eukaryota > Metazoa > Chordata > Cladistia > Polypteriformes > Polypteridae > Polypterus > Polypterus bichir. The sequence continues at coordinate 7,266,344 of JANRMT010062818.1, read as the reverse complement.
TTTTCTTTTGAAAGAGCATTTTCTGCAAAAAAGGAGCTTTTCAATTGTAAGAGATATCAAGCTATAGTATTTAGAATTCAGATTTTTAGGTATGAAGAATTTTGCCTAATATATGCACATAATTGATATACATTGAAAGTTACAAAAATACATTATTAGTTATAAACATACGAGTTAATTTTTATTCTAGCAAGCATTAAAATACTGAATAGCAAAGATGAAAATTTGAAATGTGTAATCGACATATATATATATATATATATATTAGGGATGCACCGAAATGAAAATTCTGGGCCGAAAACGAAACCGAAATTTTTGGATGCACTTGGCCGAAAACCGATACCGAAACCGAAAATGGCTTCATTAAAAAACATGTTTAAAATATTTTCTTTTTGTTTGTATTAAAAAAACTACAAATTAATTAAGCAATCAAACTTTTATTGATAATAAATAACAGTAATAAGGCTGTTTAACAATAACAAAACTAAATAAAATTTCTTTCTGTAACAAAATTGTGCAAAAAAAATGCTAGCTGCTTTTTTACTTCAATTTTAAATTACTGTACCAAACAACAGTGCACAAACAGAAGAAAAATAAATAAATCCAACCTCTTACTGTAAACAACATAACTATACACACTAAATTGGTCTGCTTTTAATTTAAGCAAAAGAAGCAGGTTTATCTTTATGAACAAAAGTTTTTCAGTTTTCTGGCTGAAGACACAGTTCCTCTTCTCATGAAGAACATACTGCACTGAATAAAATCACTCAGTCTGTGCTAGCTTTTAGTGCCTTTACGAATTGTGCAAAATATTACCTGCATTAAACGTTTTACTTCAATTTTAAATTACTGTGCAAAACAACATTGCAATAACAGAATAAATAAATCAAACCTTTAACTGTAAACAACATCAAATTAGGCTGCTTTTATTTTAGCAAAAGTGGCAGATTTCTCTTTATGAACAAAAGTTGTTCAGCTTTCTGGCTGGAGAGACGATTTCTGTTCTCATCAAGAACATGAGATGCTGCACTGAATAATCTCTCACTGTCTGTGCTGGTGCTTGGGGTAGATAAGTACTTGCGCGCAGTCCATGCAAGCAAAGGAAAGCGATCTTTGTTCGCGCGCCAGTAGTCAAGTGGATTGTCACTTCTGCCAATGGGTAGTTCAGCTAGATAGGTTGCTACTTCTTGTGAGGCTGCGCTTGCTCTTACACCGCTGTGGGTTGGGACGCTTTCCTGTAAAATTTCGTCAAACATATCAGAAAGCGAAGGAATGTGCGCCTCATCACTTGTACGTGACCGTTTCTCAGGCACAGTTTGCTCTGTTCTCCCCGTCGCGGCTTGTGCTTCACCAGAGGTTTCAAGAGCCGTAAGCTCTGTTTGCACCATTTCGCGTACATCCTGCCTTTTCTCATCGTCAAAGTAATGGTCTTTAAAGCGTGGATCTAATATTGTTGCAATGCCGTAAAGAGGGTTGGACTCAATGTCTTGGAAGCGTTTGTTAACAGCCTCCAGTAGAGTTTTTTTAGCTGTTTTTACGCCATGATCTGTTTCCGCCTCTTTTCCAAGCAGGCGCTTCAGTGCTGCGATCAGTGGAATAACTTCAGCAACAGACGCTTGAGCTGAGCTTATTTCCTTGGTTAACTGTTCGAACGGGGCGAGAAGAGAGACAATGTTTTCCACCAACATCCACTGATGTGCACTCAAAGTTGCTGGCAGGTCGTGATCTGTCATGTATGCAGCTAAAACCCGCTTCTGTTCAAGTAATCCTTGCAACATATAGTATGTACTGTTCCAGCGAGTGGCCACATCTTGCTGTAGTCGTTTTGTTGGCATCCCAAACTGTTTTTGCAAATCTTGTAGTCTGGAATAAGCAAGCGGAGAATGCTTAAAATGTCCCACAATTTTTCTCCCAGTTGCTGTGATTTCTGATATGCTCCGCTGACTAAGCACTCCCTCATTCACAGCCAACTGCAGCGTGTGTGCCATGTAAGGTATGCTCTTTAATCCACTGTCATCCATAGCCTTTATCATGTTCCGTGCATTATCTCTCACAATCACATGCACTTTAGACTTGTCTATGTTCCAAGTTTCAAACATGTTAGCCAAAGCATCGGATATTGCTGCTGCAGTGTGTGAGCCGACAAACTCCTGTGCATGAAGCAGAATGTTTTGCAATTTAAACTCCGCGTTTATCCACTGCGCTGTCAAACTGAGCATGCTAGTTGGACTAACGTCAGAGCTCCATATGTCTGTGGTAAAACTTAGAGCAGAGATATCTGTGGTCATGAGCTCATGAACATGTTTTGCAACACGGTCATACATTTCAGGTAGAGAGGTCTCTGCAAAATACAGTCTGCTTGGCAGTGTGTAACGCGGCTCAATGTGGTGTATTAGCCTACGAAATCCGATGTCCTCCACGACTGAAAACGGCTCGTCATCTAAAGCAATGAATTCCATTACTTTCTCTGTTATGTCACGTGCTTTAGCACTGTCATTTGCAAATTTCTTAATTTTTTCGAAAACTGTGGCAACCGAGGGTGTTGATGTGCTAGTTGGCTTAGTTTTAACCAACGTTGTTTGACGGTATTCCTCAAATTCAATTGCGTGTCTTGACTTAAGGTGGTGTATTAAACCTGTAGTCGAAAATGTCTTTGCTGTTGAACCCCCTCTTGAAACTTTTGCAGAGCAAATGTTGCATATTGCAACTTTGCTGTCCTCATCTGAAACTTTGAAGTGCTTCCAAACCGCCGACATACTCCGTGTTTGATGCGTAATGACAGCGCGAACGAGACGGGAGGATGGGAGAGGCGTGGCGACAATTTCGGCTTTTATTTTCGGCACTTTCTTACGTTTCGGCCGAAACCGATAATGCTATTTCGGCCGAAAATTTTCGGCGGCCGAAATTTCGGTGCATCCCTAATA
>JANRMT010062818.1:7214631-7263020 GCA_026402145.1 Polypterus bichir lapradei | reverse complement strand
TTACCGTATTGGCCTGAATACAACGCAACCTTTTTTGACTAAATATTTCCTGTTCAAAAGTGGACTCGCGTTAAATTCGAGGACTAGGCAATTCAATGTAACAACTCTTCTTATTAGTACGCCTATGCCTCCGACCGACCTGCATATTGGTCGCACGTGCCGCGTTCGGTATAGTTCGGATCGGTTCAAGTACACGAGACTGCACGAGAGTTTCTAGCTCCAGTGGAATCGCTGGTTTCGGGCATTTAGATTCTGCCGCGCATCTGGCGTACGCCAGCAAGTGGCTATTGTGTCTATGATTCACAGGTAAGTGTAGTACACGTCTCTCGCAACTGTTATAGTAGTAATTTGCATGTTTGCTCTAGCGGCGGGTTCTTTATTGCCCATAAAAAAATGAGAGTGAGTTATAATAGTAGTGCTGAGAAAAAAGGCTCATCAAAGAGACAAATAAATAAAGGTACCAGGAGAACCTACGATATGAATTTTAAGATTATGGTTGCAAATGAGGCAGAGAGAACGAACAACATGAGAGCTTCAAGGAAATACGGAGTTCCAGAAGTAAACGTTCGTCTCTGGAGAAAAGATTTAATAAAATATATGAATACAAATTCCTCAAGAAAATGTTTTAGTGGACCCAAAATAGGAAGGCTTAGCGTGAACGAGCATACTGGTGATAACTATGCGACAACAAAGAGTTCTGATTCTGAAAACAGTTCTGATTCTGAATAAATATTTCCTTTTTCATTTTTCTTTCACTTAGGTATCTTGTAACTTACCTAATACTATTAATTTTGTTCTACATTACTACTTAATTCTATTGACATGAATGTAACTTGTCATATTACCTATTAAATAAATTATCTGATTGAATTTTATTTTCTTTAAATTCTTTTATGAAAAATGAATGGATCGCGTTAAATTCAGATTTTTTTTTTTCTAAAATCTTCATGAAAAAATTGGGGGTCACGTTAAATTCGGGGTCGTGTTAAATTCGGGCCAATACGGTATACTGTATATATATATATTGTCACAAAAACGACCATCAAACATTGAAAAGGGTTGGGGCAGCCACCCGTATAATTGTTTCCAGCTGCAAAATTGATTCATTAGCAAAGACATATTCATTCAACCAAAACAGAACTGATTCTCTGGAAACAAAATGGTGGCTTTAAAGTACAGGAAGTGATGTCATCAATACCGGAACCGGAAGTGACGTCATTGGCTGCCCCAGAGCCGGGTGGGATTTCCCTAGAATGGTCTGCAAAAGACTGAGAGGGAAAATTAGTGCACTTCGCCACCCCCTGGTCTGGCATGGAATTACATGTATTCAAGCCCTTTAGCTGTCTCCTAAACACATGTGTGTGACAATATATATATATATATATATATATATATATATATATATATAAAGTCACAACTCAACATTCCACTTGGTTTTATTAGTTCATCTAATGAATTAATTTTACTTTAAGACTTAGCACCACCTTCTGCAACTAGACTTTTGACTTCCTAACTAGCAGACTCCAATATGTGCGTTTTGGTGCTATCACATACTCCTTTCAGTACAGGCACTCCACAGGGTAATGTGTTGCACCTCCTTCTGTACTCCTTGTTTACCTCTGACTCTGTGGCCAGACACAATGTCAGCTTCTTCATTAAAATTGGTGAAGACGCTGCCTTCATAGAAATTATGAGACAGCTTTCAGAGAAGAGGTCTACCTACTGACTCAGTGGTGCAATGGCAGTAATCTCACCCTTAATGTCAGCAAAACCAAGCAGCTTCTCATAGACTTCAGGAAGCAGAAGGCATACCCCCCACCATCTACAATGGAATAGATGCTGTTGAGTGAGCAGTGTTAAATGGAGTGACTGTTACTGACAAGCTGAAGCTCTTGTCAAAAAGTCCTTAAACATCTGAGGACAGCTCACATTTCTCCATCTGTTCTCACAGACTCCTAAAAGTGCACAGTGGAGTTCATCATCATTGGTTGTATCACATCCTGGTAATGGCACATGCTAAGCTCAAGATCATAACACACTGCAGAATGTGGTGTGGATGGCACAGAATATTACTCACACTTAGCTGCCCTTTTATTTAGGTCATATACAAGACTTACTGCCTTAGAAAGGCAAATTGTGTTATAAACCTCAACCATCCTGCAAGGCCACTTTCTCACTCGTATCAGTAAATTCAGGGACAGTTACTACTCACAAGTTATAAGGTTCCTGAAGTTTCAATCTAATATGCATTATATTGACAAAAGTACTGGAACACATGACCATTACACTAACTGGGACTTTAAAGACATTGCATTCAAATACATAAACTTTACTATGGAGTTGGTCCCCCCTTTGAGCTTTCACTGTTCTTGGAAGGCTTTCCACAAGATTTTCAAGTGTTTCTGTGGGAATTTGTGCCCATTCATTCTGTAGAGCATTTATGAAGTCAGACACTGATGTTGGATGAGAAGGCTTGGCTTGCAATTTCCGTTCTAGTTCATCCCAAAGGTGTTTGATGGGATTGAGGTCAGGGCTCTGTGTTGGCCAATCATCTCTTTATGGGCTTTGCTTTGTGCACTAGGACACAGTCCTGCTGGAATAGAAAAGGGCCTTTCCCAAACTGTTTCCACAAGGTTGGAGGCATAGCATTGTCCAAAATGTCTTGGTATACTGAAACATTATGATTGCTCTTTACTGGAAATAAGGGGCCCAGCCCAAACCCTGAAAAACAGCCCAACATCATTATTCACCAAACTTCACAGTTGGTACAATGCAGTCAGGCCAGGTAATATTCTGCCAGTATCCTCCAAACCCAGACTCGTCCATCTGACTGCCAAACAGAGAAGTGTGATTCATCACTCCATACCATACGTTTCCACTGCTCCAGAGTCCAGCGTTGGTGTGCTTTACACCTCTCCATCTGATGCATGGCATTGAGACTTGCATGCAGCTGCTTGGCCATGGAAACCATTCCATGAAGCTCCCGCCACACAGTTTTTGTGCTTATATTAATGTCAGTGGAAGACTGGAACTCTTCAGCTATGGAATCACCTTAGCAATCGTTGACCCAGCTCTGTGACTTTATGTGGTCTTCCACTTCATGGCTGAGTTGCTGCTGTTCCTCAAACACCTCTATTTTCCAATAATGCCACATACAGCTGACCATGTAATATCCAGCAGGGATGACATTTCATGTCCCAACACTTTTGTCCATATAATGTAAATTTAAATTTTTCTTGGGGAGCATGGGAGTGGTGTGGCTCGTGCTGCTGACAAACAGCTATATGCTTTATAGTGAACGACTCCACCCCAGTATGTATATTTTTTTTTCTTCATGAAAGGCACTACATAATCATCTGGATTCCTTGTTAATATGTGGGCTATAAGTTCCCTTAAATAAATATATTAACCTGTGTGGTAGCCGACAGATAGGCGGACACGTTCATGACACCCACAACACGTTTATTATACAAACTGTACAGTGCACAACAACCCCAAAGTCCTGGCCACAACACAAATGCCTTCTTCCTTCAGGCTCCTTGTCTCATCCAAGACCTCATCCGTCTTCCACCCGACTCTAGCCCTTGTATGAAGGGAGACGACCCCTTTTATAATCACCCGGATATGCTCCAAATGTGTCCCGACAATCTTCCACCGACACGCTCCAGTGTGGCGAAAGTGCCGGCTGCATCCCCGGAAGCACTCTGGGTGTCCCTGCTCCTCTTCCCCCCAGTACTTCTGGATGTGGTGGAAGTGTTGAAGTCCAGGGCTCCAAAGGCATAGGGGCACCCCCGGTGGTGGCCCCCAAAGGAACCAGGGTGGTCGCCCCCACATCGTCTGGGGAAGGTGCAAGCCCTCCTCCGGTCCTCCTGGGCGTCCCGGCTGGGTCACCACCCCAGCCATCTCTGACACCTGTTAGAAGATTAGAACATTAGAACACTAGACAAGAACAGGCCATTCAGCCCAACAAAGCTTGCCAGTCCTATCCACTTATTTCTTCCAAAAACATTAAGTCGAGTTTTGAAAGTCCCTAAAGTCTTACTGTCTACCACACCACTTGATAGCTTATTCGAAGTATCCATAGTTCTTTGTGTAAATAAAAACTTCCTAATGTTTGGGCGAAATTTAGCCTTAACAAGTTTCCAACTGTGTCCACGTGTCCTTGATGAACTCATTTTAAAATAACAGTCTCGATCCACTGTACTAATTCCCTTCATAATTTTAAACACTTCAATCACTTCACCTTTAATCTTCTTTTGCTTAAACTGTAAAGGCACAGCTCTTTTAATCTTTCCTCATAATTCAACCCCTGTAGCCCTGGAATCAGCCTAGTCGCTCTTCTCTGGGCCTTTTCTAGTGCTGCTATGTCCTTTTTGTAGCCTGGAGACCAAAACTGCACACATTATTCCAGATGAGGCCTCACCAGTGCATTATAAAGGTTGAGCAGAACCTGGTCGGGCCAGGTAATGTTCATAGCCTTGTGTTACCTGCAAACACCAAATAAAATTTACTTACCATGGGGACCTTTATTGATGGGTTGCACTCTTTTAGGACTGCGACTTAGAGTCGGCACATTTCCTTCAGCTTCACTTAGTTTTTCACCACAGTGAGGGCAGCACAAAGGTATCCCCTTTTGTCCCTACAATGTGACCCATATCCTCTCTGTGTATGCTAATGTCAGCGAAGATGAGGTTGTTTTAATAAGTTGTGATATATGGCCGGCCATTCATCTCAGCCAATACCCCCACACCACCAGGTGGAGCCCTCCCTGCAGCATGGAGGTGCCCCGAATGCCAGCAGGGCATATTAGACATTGGAGTCTTTATTCACAGCCCTGCTGGATACCATGGGGGCTGCTAGGAGACGCTGCAGGGAGGAATAGCAATTATTTGCCTTACGCCCCGGAAGTACGTCTGAGTCACATGGACAAGAAGAATGTCGTGCTTCCGGGGTGAAGAAGACTTTTTATCTGATCCGGAAGTGATAGGAAATCACATGGACTGAGGATTGGAAACACTTCCGGGTCAGGGACTATAAAAGGACTGGGAAAACTCCCAGACAGCGAGCTGAGCTGGGTGGAAGGGTGGCAATGCGTCTGGGAGTGGTGGAGTGATTATTGTGGTTATTGTTTATTATTTAATGAGTATTGTGGAGAGGAGGGTGCTTTGTGCATTGTTGTGTAATAATAAAGTCAACTATTGGACTTTTACTTGGTGTCTGATGTTTGATCGGAGGGTTCAAGGGAGCAATAGCGCCCCATATCTGTCACAAAGTTAACTACAAACTTTTATTTTTTTACCTTCATATATCATGCAGAGAAACCAGACATATCAAAAACAGAATAAAGAGAAAAAAAAACATACAATCTGAGTGAGAGTGAATAAACAGTAAGCTGCATCTCCAGCTGGTTGCATTGATCAGCTGAAGGATTCACAGTCTTTTATGCTAGCTGTGACTAGCTGCCATGTTTAATTGCTTGTGATTGTAGGGACACTGCTGTACGTGGCAAGCTTAACAGCATTATCAACAGTGTTCTTTGCAGTAGTCTCTTTTATATGATTTTAAATGTGAGAAGCCTTGTTAGTTTGGAATCCACCATGAATCAGCATGTCAGTATCCTGAAGCCCAATCCAGGTCACGCTAAACAGGGAGGCTGCATGACCACAAGTTAACCTCAAATTATATTTCATTGCACCATATCAGAAAATATAGATTGATCAAATCTTGTTAACCCTAACAACATAACAGCAAAATCTTGTACAACAGCATACACCGATTATTTTGAAGCTTGTACAATCTATTGTCATGGCCCTATACAAACATTTGCTTTTGCAGCTAATGGTGGCATAACTCCTTTCAGCCCTCAGACTGTTATCAGCAGCATGCTGACATCCTTCCAAAAAGCACTTCCCCATCCCAGCCACTAAACTGTAGTCTTTTGAACATATTAGCTTTTCCTTATGAGGTCCGTATTCTTATATTTATATTTTGTTTACTTAAAGGCTGAATCTCATCTAATAATCCTATATTCCTTTATTAAAACAGCACACAATCTATATATATAATTCACTAAGCAGCCGACCATGGCACACAAGACAGAGACCATGGGATACGCATGACAAAGCCACGCCCGCCAACTCACAGAGCCCTGCCCACCAACTCTAAGACCATGGGATACGCAAGACAGAGGCCCGCCCGCCAACTCTAACCCTCCTCCTGCGTAATGGGATACGCATGACAGAGCCCCGCCCCCCAAGTCTAACCCTCCTCCCACGTCCACCCTCGCTCTCGAGGCATGCGCACTGCCTGCTCATGTGCCCGCATGCAACACCTCACCAAACACAGCCTCAGTCACTTTCGTCTCTGCTTCAGTCCACATGCACCTCTGAGCCCCGTTGACTTTTCATTGTTCTTTTCGGTTCCGGCTGCTTTTCTATATACTGAGTCGACCATGGCACACAAGACAGAGACCATGGGATAGGTATACACACGACAGAGCCCCGCTGGCCAACTCTAACCCTCCTCCCGCATCATGGGATACGCACGACAGAGTCCCGCCCGCCAAGTCTAACCCTCCTCCTGTGTCCAGCTTCGCAAACTGTTTTACACACTGCATAAAGCGATTCCCATCCGCGACAGACATGCTTCTTCTTAGATGGTCCTGCAGGAACAGGGAAAACCTTTGTCTATAAAAACATGATTCATACCATACTAAGAGCATAGTGTTTTTGTTGGCTTGCCCGCCTGCCCGCCCGCCTGACTGTTACCAGCATTCACCGCAATGTACTAGAGTGTAAAACTATTGCAGCTGCTACCTCACAAACTGTCCTTATTCCCCGGATTTCCCTGACCCCATCAGATTCAAATTTGCCTTTTACTTTTACAGGCAGACAATGTCCTGTTAGATTGGCCTTTGCAATGACAATTAATAAGGCACAGGGCCAGACTTTCAAAAAGATATGCCTGTATCTGCCAAAACCAGTTTTCAGTCACGGACAATTGTATGTTGCTCTCTCCAGAGTTCCATCTTTTCATTCGCTCACAGTCGTATCCTCAAACCCACCCCATTTGGACAACTGTGTCTTTCAGGAAGTGTTCACCCATCAATAAATAATTATGCGGCGCGGGTTGGCTAGTTTTAAATATTATGTCTTATTATCACATAATGTCAAAAATATAAATATGTCAGTCAAAGCACGCAACCAGTTATGCCAAGTGAGGCCTTAAAGCCTCTTAACCTAATAGCGTTTTAAACCCTTCATACTACAGCATCTTGTAATTAGATTCCAGCTTGTGCCTTGTCTAAGTGGATTATCTCCAGATACTCTTATCCTGCTCTCCAAACTTTCAAGATGTGCAGATTAGATTTTGGACCACAATGACTGAGTGTAGCTGTATCAATGAGTACTGTATGTCAGGTGATAGACAGGTACCTGCTGTCAGCGTTTTAGGAATAGACTCTGGTCCATTGTGATCCTGTCATGCGAGTACACAAAAAAATGAATCAAATATTCTGAGAAAAACTTAAAACAAGATTAACAGATCTAGAAAAGCTTTCATCTACATATCCGAGATCTTAAACTGAAGTTTTACATCAAGTAAGGTTATAAAAAAATCTTTCTAGTTTTAGTAATCAAGGCATGTGATCATTCCCACAGTGCTTCAGTTATTTCTAACTCACAGACTCTGTTCCATAAGAGATTAATATTTTATGTGTATGCTGTCAGGGAGGATGATTTTTAAAAAACACATTCTGGGAAAAAAGCGTTTTGAGAGAGTTCAATTTTGGTTTCCTTGCAGATCTTAATTTTATTTTAAATTTAACTCTTGTATTACAGTTGTCTCTGCTAAGAAAAGTAGTACATGATTTGTGGGTCTTCTTCTTCTCTTACTCTCTTACGAATTTATATCTCTGGGTTGTGGGTCAATCAGCTGCTGTAGTATGAGGCTTTATGACTGTTACTAAATGAAAAAAGGAGAGCCATATAGTTTTCAATTTTGAGTCGTAATTCTATAATTGTCAGTTATTCTGATTGAGGAATGTACAATTTCACAGGCTGGGTTTTTAGAAGATGCAGCCCTCCAGTGTCCACAAGAAATATCCTCAGAAAGACAACAATGCATTAACTTATGAGAACGTATGTGCACTAATGGGCAAAGTGTATAATGTGGTCACCAAACTGACCATTACAATTCACTAAAAAGAGCTATCTGTGCTAGTCATGATTCCTAAACCATGCACAGTGTTAATTGAATTGCTGTTAAAATCTAAGCATTAATAATCATTTTACTGTATTAGTAACATAAATAACATTCTCAAACCTGCTCAGCTCAATTCACGAATTTCAAATTAACATAATCTACACATATTTGGAGAGGAAAACCAAAGTATGCAGAGGAGATCTACACAGATACTGTCTTCACACAGAGAGCATCCTGGCACAGGATTTCAACTTAGGACATAGAATCCATGAGCAGTGCTGATCTTTCCTATACACACACCACTGACATGATAGAAGAACTGATTGGGGGGACCACAGACCTCCGCAGCTCCACAATTCAGGAGCTCCGCAAGACAACCAATTGCACGATTCTGTCACTTGATTTACTTGACTTGAGTCAGATAAATCTCACATAACCCTTATCTTAAAATATAATGTAACTGGGTGTATTGTGTAACAGCGAAAACCTCCTCAATGGAGCAGAGCTTTGGAGGTCCACAATTAGAATCCATTGGTTATTGCCGTTTCATGAATCATCAAAATAATGTCTGTTGTGATAATTATCTACTCACAGACAGAGAGACGGTTTCAACTCAACATCAATCAGGAGCACAGAAAAGAAAAAACAAAAGCATCAAGAAACACCTCATGCTGCACTTGCACTGTGTTTAAAAATCAAAATTTTTCCAACTTCCAGTATGCTAGCTAATGTTACATGAATTACCACTACACTAAAGCTAGTGATTTACTGAAGTAAGAATGGAGTAACAATAGTGTTATGTATAATAGTTTGATTTAGAGTGTTTAACAGATATTATCTGACATTACAGTACCTCGCTGACACATTGTTGAGGATTATTTATTACCACCATATAGACCTCAGGAAATATACGTGTTGTTAAAGCCCGCCAACGTTAGTTGACATATTAGGTGTCCTGAGTGCTGTTGCATTGAGAGCACATTTTTAAATTTCACCAACACAAAGGCCCTCTTTCTTACTAGTTAGTCATTGGTGGAACTGTGGAAAAGCACCATGCAAACAACTCCGAAATACACAAAAGAACAATTAGCTCAGATTAACTTCAATTGCTGGTTATTTTTATTGGTAGCTAACATTACTGATTTAGTTAAGATCTTAAAGCTACCTGCTGTCGTTGGAAGAACAAAATTAAGTTTAGATTAAATTAATACATGTAGCTGATGTATTCACATGCTCATTTTTAAAACATTTGAATATTCAGCTTCATTTTGACCCTATATTTACTGCATTAAGTAGTAGTATTTATATATTATTAGTATTAGTAATAGTAGTAGTTGAAGTATTTATTATCATTATCTCTCTATTATAATAAAAACGTTTTCTGTCATGTCTGCGTTATTCAGCCTTGACCACTCCCCTCCACATCGCTCGCCCAATCATTACATCTACTGCACACATCCTTTTTCCGTACCACCTCGTGACTCTCTCAGTAGTAACTCACCTTTCAATGCAATCGGTTATAATTGCAGGGCAGAAAAGCAAATTATCTATTCAAGAATGTCAAATTTTACATTGTAATAGAAAAAGAGCAGCAAGAGCTGATAATGAACGTCGAAAAACAATGAATAAAAAAGAGATACACATAATAAAAATTAAGAATAAAGAGAATCGTCCAATAAATGAAAAAGAGAAAAATATCCCAAACTATATGCAAACAGTGATGCAAAAAACCAACATTTATAGAATGTAAGTTAGAGGATAAAGTAATTTATAATATAGTTTTTGATGAAGCATTAATATGATTACATTTTTAAATTACTTTTCATTATATTTTATTATTTTTCGATATTTAAAATGGACAGTTTTAGTGAAACACTCAAGTAACTAATTTTCTATCTATAATAACTAAGGACCAAACCATCTTCCTCCTGCACCCCACATACACTTCCAAATACAATACAATAAATATAATCACTTTCTTTAAAGGAGGAGTATACTGACGCCCTTTGAGAGGCTCAGGCGTGAGATAGCGGGCAGCCAGCGCCCTCCCCGAGTGGATGGCAAGTAAAGCTAGCAGGGGGCATAACCCCTTGGTTATTATTATTATTGTTATTATTATTGTTAATAGTAGTATTAAAAATGTAGTTTTAGTTGTTGTATCACAAGTCACAAGTAATACTGTTGACTATGTCAAGTAACAAAGAGTAACAACACACTGACCCTGGACCATCATCATCATCATCATCATTATAATTATTATTATTATTATTATGTAGGCCTTCATTTATCTTCTTCTTCTTTCGGCTGCTCCCATTAGGGGTTGCCATGGCAGATCATCTTTTTCCATATCTTCCTGTCCTCTACATCTTGCTCTATCAGTTGGTTAATCATTACATATTATTAGATTCCAAATCTATGGATGGCCTTCTGGATTGCAGTGGCCCGCTCAGTTACAGCTGCATCGGGATTAACAAACTATATCAAATCAAAAAAATCAAAAATCTGCTCTCAGTTACAATCTACATTTTGCTCTCAGGATTTTAATATCATAGCTACTATAATATTATCTATATTATTGATTGAAAAACATTTCAGCTAAGTAGATAAAAAGTATATTGTCTATTGCTGTTCAGATTCTTTGGTCATAAACATATTCTTTAAAAGAAAGGGATCATTCATTTTTATCACCTAGGCAGGATCTAACTCTATATAGTGGAGATAGTGGACAGTTGCAAAGAGCGCAGTTTGGCACTTGTGTTATGGAAGAATGACAACAACGTGATTTTTCAACTGCTGAAAATTATCAATTTTAAGGCCCACTTGTTGTTTTTCACTATGCATACTAAAAAAATGAAGATGTTTGTCTACACTCTCTTTTGTATATACAGTAGACCAAAAATGACATATTTTTCTGGTTTTAAATATGATGTTTGAAAATTAAAATACTGCAGTGGGCTGGTGCCCTTGCCCTGGGTTTGTTTCCTGCCTTGCACCCTGTGTTGGCTGGAATTGGCTCCGGTGGACCCCTGTGACCCTGTGGTAGGGATATGGCGGGTTGGACAATGGATGGATGGAAAATTAAAATAACTAAAAAGTACACAGAACTCTCAATAATGCTCTCTCTCTTCCATTTCTGTAGTGCAACCATTAACTTTTATATTGCTGTAAAGGACTCTGTGAGGACTACTAGCAATTAGGGGCAGAGATGTGCACATACACACTCTCTAAAAGGAGTAGTGCATTAAGCATATTCGCTGAAAGTAAATTGAATTTAGAAAAGCATTACAGAGCAGGTAAGCTCTTTTAAAAGCTAAATTCTTTGATAAAGTTGAGTTTAAAAAGTCTGAGCATTTTACCCAACTACTGTATTGTTTAATATGGTAATGGGTGTTCTGCACAGTTTTATCAATATAGCTTATTTGTTGTTATTTACCAGCATGAAGAATGTTGCAGGTACAACATACTAAAACACTCTTGTAGATCTGTGTGGTATAATTAAATCTGATGTTGAGTGGGAGCGGACTGAGGTCTGTGGAATTCTTTACCTCATTACATTAAGGAGTCACCCTCAATTGAACTGTTTAAAACTAGACTGAAGACGCATTTCTATTCTCTGTGACCTTCAGTGATACTGATGGCTACTTCCTCATAGTCATTTGTTTCAATTTACTGCTAGTTTGTATTGTGTTTTACTGTATTTTATTCTATTTATTTTATTTATGTTTATTGCATATTTTACTGTAAAGCACTTTGGCTACATATTTACTGATGTTGTTTTAAATGTGCTCTATAAATAAATTGACATTGACAATGACACCCATGAAAATCTGAGACTTCAGTTCAGTTTAAGGTGACTTTTACTTCAATGCAGCAGAGCACCATTCATAAGTTTTTAGAGAGAGTGGAACATAATAGCAGTGAAAAGCCATACTTTAAATAAATAATATGGTCTAATCTGATCCTACATGGTGTCTTCATTGTGTTTGTTTTTTGATCATTACAAATAAAATTGGAACACGATGGCTTATAAAAACACATCAAAATACTAAAGTTAACAAAAGTCATTACCTGCTAACTAAATTTGTATTTGTTATTTTTAGTAATTAGAAGTATAATCCAATTTCATTTTGGGTTAGTGCTGCATGTTCAACACCACATTTCAGCATTCTAACGTGTACACCCTCTCTCAATGTCTGGTGATAAACTTTAACATGCTTAACTCCATTGTCTAAAGTGAATCTGCAGGGACAGAGTATAGCTGAGAATTAAATGACTCTGTCAGAGAATTAGCAAATTTGGGCTGAAACTACTTAAATTCTAATTAAGGCTTGGTCTTGAAAAGAACTCAGTCTTGACTTGGTCTCACCATCATTTGGACCTGGCCTTGAATTGCAACCCTCTATAGACTTGGGCTTAACTTGATCTTGACTGGTTGTGGTCACAAAGGTGGTCTGTAATACAGGACTACTGTAAAGTGTCCATTGTGTCTTCTGTTCTTAGCATTGTTTGTCTGCCTGCAAAAATACAGTGATGATGATGATGACGATGTTGCTTCTCTGACATGCAACTCCCCTTGGAATTTTTAGAGGAAAATGATCATTTGCAAACTCAGTAAGGTGCTTCAGGCCAGTGTATCCAGTCCTCTTTTTCCCATCGGAAAACTGTACTGCTCCAAAGCTGATCTTTGGTGGCTGAAGAGACTTAAAAGAGATTCTCATTTATGTTTCATTTAAGAATCAACTTTATCACTGATGTTTCTCCTAAAATTCATTAGGAGAAACAGCATTAGGCAAAATAACATATTGACAACTAAGGTAAAAGCAGTTAAAATAGTGAATTTGGTTTGAAGAGCATGTTATATTTTGTCTTCTTTAAATCTTTTTCAAGTCATCATATTTTTACTTACTTTTGGACTGATGCCTTTATTCAAGGTGACTTACACCATCTGAGATCCAGTTGCTTACATTTCTTTTGTTTTTCCAGTTGGATCATTGGCAGATGAAGTGACTTATTCATGGTCACACAGTGTTAGTGAAGGATTTTGAACCCCCAACCTTAGGGTTTGAAGCCCAAAGTCTTAACCTAACTGGAGCACAGCAAAATGGATTGTTGCAAATAATAGTATTATTCAGAAGCAAAGCTAAACAAAAGTAGAAGAAGTAAAACGCATTAAACACAAAAAAAGGATTAACACATTTCAGAACACACACACACACATATATATGTATAAGTATATAAATACCCCAAATACATATACAATAAACAGTGAATATATACTATATATAATATGGAAATACTTAAAAAATGTGATCTGAATGTAAACAAAGCCAGCAAATCAAAATAAATTAAATGGATACAATGCTGTAAATTTCCAAATATAGTAAAAAAATAACTTCACTGGCTTTGTTATTCAAATGGAGAAAAAAACATACTCCCTTCCATGAAGGCAATGGAGAACATGCATGCAGGGCTAGCGTCAGCAGCACTTTTGCTTCCGCTGCAACTTATATATAAATAAAAGAAAGGACTTTCAAAGTGTCATGTCTCCTTGAAGCTTTACAGTTTGTATTTCTGCTCTGTGTTTGATTTATCAATATATTGTGTATATCATGTATGCGTTTAATCTATTTTTTTTTTTTTTGCATACAGAAAGCTTTAGTTTTATTTTTGGGGTATTTTGGAGAGTATATCGTAACAGCTGTGTCAAAAGAACATAAATTATTATCTTAAAGTGTGGTGTAGCTTGAAGTCCTTTATAAATAGAAAAAAAATTGCAAGTTTTACTAAAAAGTAAAAGCATAAAAATCTTTAACAGAGCTGATGTTAATTTAAGTTAAATTATAACTTAATTTAGGCATTTGTTTAATCTCAGATGGTTAAAATGGGAAAGGTCAGCGTCCAATTTACAAAAAATATGCTATAGTCAGATGGCCCAGGAGGATAGGAAAACAGAACTTCAAGGCAGCATGCATCCTGGAGAATATAAACCTCTATTGGTTCTAAGACCAGATGACTGCCCACCCCCACCAGGGAAATCTATAGTTATTAATATCTGATTTGAATATGGTGCACTCCATCAGCCTTCTTGTCAAGAGTCAAAATTTTGTGCTGTTTTGTTTAGTTTAAGAAAATTACTTCTTATTCATTCTGTAATACTAGAAAGACACTGAATCAGGAAATTGACAGTCTTAGCATCATCAAGCATTTTATATATGTACAGTTGTCTGTTGCCTCCATATTATGAATGATCAAATTTAATTTAGTACACTACCTGTAAGGCCAACCCACTGTTAATGAGAATGGCATGAACAATAATATCAAATGCAGCACTCAAGTCTTAGAGAACAAACACTGACATGTCATTTGCATTAGTATTATCCTGCTAAGTCATTAACTGCTTTAATAAAAGCAGTTCAGTTTCTGTACTATTTTTAGATCTAAAATCTGATAGTAGTAGTAGTAGTGGTAGTTTCTAAGAATATAATTTTACTCAAATAATTATTTAACTGTGAAAAACACTTTTTCTAAAATAACATAGGCAAGAGATAACTTTAGAATTATCCAAAACAATCGAGGTGTTTTTTTCCTTCTTCTGAAGCTTTACTACAGCAGTTTTGTAAAAGTTGAAAACATGACTAGAATCTGCTATGCAATTAAGTATCTCTAGTACACCCTCAATCAGACAGTCAGTGACTTCATTGAAATTGTCTGTAGTGTTTGGATTGAAGATGCAGTTGGACAGTTTAAAATGAGAAATTATTAAATTTAGTTCTAGTGCATTTATTTTGCTAAAAGGATTTGATGTGTTAGGACAGTTTAAAATGAGAAATTATTAAATTTAGTTCTAGTACATTTATTTTGCTAAAAGAATTTGATGTGTTATTTATCTTTCCTAGTTCCATAGTTCAATAGTTCAATATAGTCCATAGTTCAATAGTTGGCAATATTGTGGATTTCCTACACTATCACATATTATTTTATAAAAATAAGACAGATTTTCAGACTAGATCGCTCTATTGTATATAATTATTTGAGTCCTCAAAATTTTGTTTTTCTCCATTTTTATTTGATTTTGCAGGAATCTCTACAGAATTTATAGCCTTTTTGAGTTTTCCACTGAACTGTAGTAGTCATTGATTTTTTAACAAGTTTTTCTGGGGCTACAATGTCAGCTGCGGCTTTCTGCCTAGCAATAAAATTGTGCACTTGGTTGTTCATGTTTAACTGTTTTAAAATAAAAGCTAAATTCCAACTGGTGATAAATTCTGCTTGAAAATGTGGAGACAGCAGCTGCATTAAAATACTGCCTCTAACAATATGTTCCATTTCAGTTCTAGATACAGATATTGTTATTCAAAGAAAAATGATCAGAAATGCTGATGTCTATAGAATCTGCATCGAATAATGTTAAGTTCTTGTGATATGAATAAATCTATTGTATGACCATGCTGGAGTGTGGGTTGGGTGTCATGCTGACTAAGATCAAAGGAAAGCACACGGTTCATAACTCTTTTGCTTTGGGGTCAAATTGACTATTTATATAGAATTTGAAATCACCTGTTACTGCTTGTCATAATTATTTATTATGGTAGATGGTAAGACTGAAAATTAATTGATAAATGAAGCATTGTACTGTAGCAAGATATACTATATGTGTTTGATACAAGGAAAGTTGGTTAACCTATAATAAGAGTGGCTAAATAATAATAATAATAATTCAAATTCAAATTGTTTAAGGAAATGTTCTCTAAGCCCTTACCTTTCTTTACTTGATGAAAAGAATACATAAAATTAAAATTAAAATTAGCAAAATAGATAGATAGATAGATAGATAGATAGATAGATAGATAGATAGATAGATAGATAGATAGATAGATTGTTCCCAGTGGGAAATTAAAATTTACAGAACCTCAAAAAGGAAAATAAATAAGTGCATTAATAGATAAATGAATAAATAAAAGCAACAACCACCCCAGCAAACACACATGATCTCTTCAATTAGCAGGGCAATCCCATCACTGCTAAGCCATGTTTCATCCAAAATAAAAAAAAATCTATTTTCCTATTAGTAGTAAGATCATTTGCATTAAACATCTTACAAGTTTAAAACTATAATAATATTTGAAGTGATTTTAATGATCTTACAAGACATAGCTGTTCTGAATATATATTGTACGACTGATAGAATTGCCCATTAGGTTATTTAAATTTATTTCAGACTGTTCATTCTTTAATCTGTAATTAGTTATTAAAGGCTGTCAAAGTTTGGTGGCTGAGGATTATCCTCCAGGCTCACACAAGGTATGTAAAACCCATTCGGGGCTAGAGGTGGCATCAACACTAAAAACACTGTCTCTTTGCTCATCCATAGCTCCAAGAAGCTGGCTAGTGAGGGCACCTCAGCCATGCCTCTGTTTGACTAAACCATGTCTCTTCTGGTCAGGATGGCATCAATTTGTGGACTCCCAGAAGATGGTAGTCTGAGGAACATGACAGAGCACCCTGATTCAGACTCAGTTGAGAAAGATGATAGTTTTGAGAAGCCACAGTGGCTAACAGGGCATTTGTTAACACCACATGCTCAATTTTGTTCATTGTTTTGGACCTTGCCAGTAAACGGGGTAGTCTGGTTGACACCCCAACTTTTCTCTGGTTCTATTCTCCCTCATTTGCACCTCACAAGGGTTTGTATTAAAGCCTTTGTATGCTTTTAGTTAGATATGCTACAGTTATATCACATTTTAGTATGATCTCGTGACTATAGCTATTTAGTCATGACGACTTTGATGTTGTGCAAATGGTTCCTGCAGCCTTATCTGCAAGGATGCTGACCATTCCATATAGAGAAGCATAGCAATTCCCCAAAGAGACTCCAATTGTCCATTTAGCTAAAACTGTGGCTCTTACAGAAGGACATCTGTCAGTTGTTTGGGGAGAAGAGTCTACTATAAGTTTTGTTTGATCATCACTTTATCAGCAGGGGGTGAGACATTGCGACCTTTGCAGTAGTGGTCCTCTCTCTGTCAATTTTAAAAAACAAGAAGATGTTCATCTTCAGTATTTCAGCCTGACAGTGGCAGTTATTGTTTTCTTCAGTGTGCAGTACTGTAATCATAATGCTTATGTGCTTTTTAAATAGTGGTAGGGCTTTCCCTTCAATGCCTATAACACAAGCAGTAGGGCAGCAGTCAAAAAAGTCTTGTGGTCTAACAATGAAAAGTTCTGATTACAAACTATGGAGTGTTCCAATGATGAATAAGTCCTGGCAATCTTCTAGCCAGGTAGGAGAGCTGAGAGCATCAAAAACATTAGCTACACATCAGGTCAGGCTGGAGTGGTGGAAATAATTTATGCTTGGACTTTTACTTAAGGATGAGAGTTGGGACAAAGCAGATGAGGCCTGGCCTTAATCTTGTGTTACCTGCAGGCTCTGAAACTTGCTTTGAAGAGCTGATGTAGATGGCTCAGATCTGGAGGAAAATGAGTCAATATGTGAAGCATCTTCCTGCAGATGTGCCTTCTGTATCTCTAAGTTGTGACTAGTGTGTGACTGGCTCACAGCTCCTTAATTTCAAGCTGAAGCTCACAGCTGCTGCTCTTCCACTCAGTGTTCTTGTATATTAAATTTATGTACGGGTTAGTTTACATCAAAACCGATCAAAACAGCTGAATCAAAAAGTAATGTTAGGATAGCATGGTGACAAACTCTCGCCATCTTGAATTTAATTACTTATTTTTTTCTTTGTCACCTACTAAACAAAGCACTACAGACAACTAATAATAATAATAATAATATATATTTTTCAAATACAGTATGTCCTTGAATTGCTTTGGTAGCATTTAATATTGACATTTTTCTTTTGATTAATCACATATTTATTCAAATTTATGTTATGTTGTGCTAGACAAAGCATGTAGAACATTACAGAACAAAATAAATTTGTGATCATGAGTCCTACATTTTTTACTAACAGAGAATTTAATTTATTTTTTAATTATTGTTTTCCTTTATGCATGATATATCAATGTAAAGTATATCCAACAGTCTCTCCCTCTGTCTTTGGAGACTTCATTTACAGCACAGCTTGAAGCCCAGAGACAAGCATTCCCTTGGCACATATGTGTTCAAAGAATCTGAAATAACTGATGCATAATTTGTTTCCTTAATTTGCATGCCAAACAAATTACGAAATATTACCTTTAGAGATCATTGTACCTTGCAGTGGAGTGAATAAATAATAAATAAAGAGAAAGCACAGATGTCCTGTTACCTGAATTGAACTATACCTTCTGTACATGCCTTAGTGCTCTTCACATTGAACATTTCTTAAGTACTGTTTAATTATATTCTAGGTTCAGATTCTAATGATCAGAAGATAATGTGAAATTGTTTTTTTGTAGAAATATTTCTTGATCTAATTACTGCTGGATAAATATTGCAAAACAGAAACTGCAAAATTTGAATTCATGTAATAATTGAATCCATAATTTTATATAATAAAAACTGAATGAAGTTCTGGGGCAAAGATTGTTTTGATTTCTTGTCTAATTGCAAGTTTATTTAATGAACGTACAGAAAATGATAATTTACTATTTTAACTTCTATTTTTAAGTTATTACGTTTTTGGCATTATATACAATTACACGTTAATGTCACCCAACACACATTTATTGGCCATTATCTATTATGTAGAAGTGCTCCAACAACCCCCCAAAATCCCCAAAAGTCCTGGCCACAACACAGTGCCTTCTGCTCTTTTAGGCTGCCTCCTTGCCTCCTCCAAGACCTTGTCTCCTTCTCTCCCGACTCCAGCCATTGTCTCAAGGGAGGTGGACCCTTTTATATGCACCCGGATGTGCTCCAGGTGTCCTCCAGTGACCTTCCTCCGACATGCCCCGGTGTGGCGGAAGCACCGCCTGTATACCCAGAAGCACTCCGGGTGTCCCCGATCCTCTTCCCCCTGCACTTCTGGGTGTGGCGGAAGTGCTGAGGTCTAGGGCTTTCTAGGCACAGGGGCGCCCCCTGGCGGTGACCACTGGCCCCTACAGGGTAGAGTTTCAAAGCTCTGTGCCCGTGGCCCCCAAAGGAACCAGGGTGGTCGCCCCCACGTGGTCTGAGTTAAGCGTAAGCCCTCTTCCGGTCTTCCTAGGCGCCCCGGCCGATTCGCCACCCCAGGTATCTCTGACAACAAATAGTAATCTGGTGTTGTGTTGTGATTCACCTTCTGATAGCCTTATCTCCCCAGTAGCTGCCCACATTTTGCAAGCCTTTGTAGTTTTCTGTGGTCGTGTCTTTGGAAATTACTTTGGACTGTGGTGTCAGTGTAGCAGCTGCTGTTGATCCCCTCTCCTTTGCTATTAAAACTTTACCTTTACTTTCATCAGCATTGTCCCTCCTCAGCCTAGAGGAGCATATGACTTCATTCACATCATATTCACAAACCATTTGTGCTTTGGGGAAAATTCAGTTGTCTTGCAGTCCATCCTAATTAGAAAGGACAACACATCGCTGAAATCCTCATGCCTCAGATTCACACTTTGTGTTGCTGTTTCTAGTCAACAACTAAGACCTTGACCCACTCTGGTGGAAAAAAATGCAGTCACCTGTCCATCTTTATTTGTTGGAGATTGCACTTTGTGCAGTGCAGTTCATTTGGGATCCTTTCTGTCTGAAAGGTGTCACTTCAAGGCAGACTAAGCACGGTACTGTCTGTGTCACGCCATTTATTGTGTAGGTAAGAGGGAAATAGTAGGGTTTATTGAAGTTAATGTAATAAAAAAAACCTGCAAGCATTTATGATAGGCTCTCTAATCAAAGAATAGAATTATTATATCTTACTGGCTATGCAAATTTGAAGTTCAGCATTCCTTGTGATCTCTTCTCATGCTGAGTAATTCCTATAAAATTCAGACTTCTCTAAAACAGAGTATTTGTTTTAATAATAGCAGTAGAAAAAATGCAGATTGCTTAGGAAAATGATAAGCAGAGAACAAGTATTCCTGCCCCTTAGTGTCATCCAGAACTGGTTATTCACTTTCTGTCTGGTGAGCCGCTCTTTGACTTATCCATTTCCCCAAGTACAGTGAAGTGGTCTCCCTTGTTATCTTTAATTTATTTTCTTGACACTGGTTTGTCTTCTATCTATCAGTGGGCAATTACCCAATAATGGGGCGCACTCTGGACCCACTGGAGGTATTTTGCAAAGGAGAGGAGGATTAAAACAAAACTGAGTGCCATTATGAACAATGCTGCACATCCTCTCACTGCCACACTAACACTGAATCATTTTAGCCAACAAATTATTCACCAAAAGTGTGTCAAGAAACTCAACTGGGGCTTCTTCATACCAACAGGAATATGTCATAAGGACATGTCGGGAGTTTTCTTTTACTTCTTTTCCTTCATATTATATTTTCTTTCTTAGCAGCAATTCTGATATGTGTTCAGACCACAGTGTGTGTGTATATATTTATTTATCTCTCAATTTATGTATTTGTTTATTTAAAGAGCTTCTATAAAAAGCCAAATTTCCCCTTGGGGACAAATAAAGTTCTATCAAATCTAATCAAATTCAGCACTTCAGACTTTTGACACTAGTTTATAAAACCCTTTCTTCCGAGCCAGGACCTAAAACTACTTTGAGGGCCAGGGGTGGGCACCTACAGTTTTAAAATCATCAGATCAGAACTTTCTGGCATCTCTACACCCATGTGTGTCCTTTAAATTGCCAGTCATTTATAGAATTTAAGAACAAGATTTTGGCCAGGTGAATATTAAATTATGGCTGTGCTGTAATCAGTTTAAATTGATGAGCTGTTCTGGCCTCCAGTCAGTCTTCTGTTTTTGTCCATCATGTTTTTCCATTCAAGGGCACAACATGTTTATACAGGAACTCCTACTACCCAGCAGTCCTTGTCTAATCACATTGACTATCTGCTTGCCAGTATGAGAGTCACTCTGACTTTTTCTGGCCTTTGCTGCATGCCTTCCTCTTGAAGTCCTGCCTTGGTGCCACGTTTTTTCCTACCAATGATTTACTAGCCAGGCCATCTAACATATTGTAAACTAAATAAAACCAATGTATTGTTAATTTTAGTTTTAGCTCTATTGAGAAGCTCACATAGATACCATCTTAACAGCAAAAAATAATAGGATTTCATATCAATTATTTCTATTAATGTAGTTATTAGATTAGAAAAGATAATATTTTATATTTTTTGCTGACTATCATTATTTTCTATGACATTAAGACACCCTCTCTACACTTCTTGCTTTGTATCTTTCTCTTGCTTTCTCTCTCTTTCTGTATCTACTTTATTGGGGTACGTACTGTGAGGGACTGCCGACATCTTTACCCAGCCAGGACACCTCCTTAAAGGAAGAACAGGGGGATGATGGCTTTTTCAAGGGCGCCATCTCTCCCGAACTTCTATTTGGCAACCCCGCTGGGTAGCAATGTGCCTAAGATGGGAATTACTGTTTGTCGGACTGGCCGTGTTGGGTCCCGTGGATGTCACCAGGGGGAGCTGTGGGAGCTGTAGAGCCCTACTCTGGGCTTCCACCACACCTGGGAGTAATTCCAGACCTCCCTAATGAGCCACCTCATTATATGGAGTGTATGGAAGAGAAAAAAATTATATATTAGCATAAATAGCATATTAGCATAAATAGTCATAAAAGTAATTAACATCTTCTGAAACATTAGATTAAGCATAAATTAGAATGTCAAGCAAATAAGATTACCAATTTGAGAAAGGAAGGACAGCTTAGAAAGAGAATGACGCACGCACAGAAACTATCGAGGACAGAAGAAGGGGGGACGTGTGCACCGGTGTTCGAAGGTTAGGAAGCAAGGAACACACCAATGAAGAAAAACGGTCATGATAGGCGCGTGAGAAGCCAGCTGGAATAGTGAATCAGCAGAAACAGCAAAAGGCATTGCTACAAACAAGGTCAAGATGATGTAATGCATGGAAAATAAAAAATAGTGTATTCATGTACTAACATAAATAAATCTAGAAAAATATATTAGCATTATCTATAGTGCAGGTATGCCAAGCAAATGATTAAATAAAGGCACATGCCATATTTCGTTTTAATTAAAGCTTAGCTAATATAAAATAGCTCAAGGGAAAGGAAATGATAAAAAAAGTGCCCATAAATGGAAGAGAGGGAACGTCTGTACCGGCCTTGGTCAATAAAAAATAAGCAAAACAGAAACTAAAGATGGACAATAGACAGTAAAAATACCGGAGGCCAGCTTCAGGGGAGGTCAGGAGATAATAATGGTTCCCATGAGAACTCGAGGTATTGGCTGGACAGGTGCAGAAGGGAGTCAGAGAAAAACAGCAAATGAGCTAATTTGAGCGAGGTCAGAGTGATAAGAAATTACTATATAAGTTTTGAGTTTTGAACTGTTCGAGGCTCAATCTCATTTGGCCGAATTGGGTTGAGTCCATGTTGTTGTTTATTGCAATTATGCTTTAAACTCTGTTTGCCTATCCTGAGTCCTAACAGCCTTCATTTTCAGGTAAAAAGCCTCTTGGTGACAATTTTTCACCACGACAAGTGTTCCTGGGTGTGGCTTAAAAGGATGAAGCTTGTCAGTAGAGGAGTAAAATCAAGGCAGAAAGAAAAATAGATAGATAGATAGATATATAGATAGATATGGTGTGCTGTGTATTCTTGGGATGTACTATACTTGATGCTTGTAGGAAATGGGTGGAAAATGTTTTGCCACTGAATAAAAAAAGCCTTTTATTTTACAGAACTTCTGTCTGTCGCATCGGGCATTTGGGCAGTTGGTGGTTCACAATACATTATTTGTTTGCATATCGTATTTGGATTCATAATGATTTAATATATTGTGTATATTGGGCCCAGAGTTGCACAAATAAAAGTAAAACAGTTTTCAAAAAGCACTCTTTCAGGACAAAAGTCAAACGTCATTAATTTTTAAAGTAATTCAAGTCTGCTTATGTTTACATGAAATTAAAAGAATCCAAAGTTTTTTTAATGACTAGTACTTTTGATCTTACAGATCCCCCTGAATATGGCATATTGAGAATTTAACTTTTTGGGTTATTTTCTCTTGCTTAGCAATTCTTATCAAACTTGGTATGGGAAAATGGGAATGTCATTAATCTTATTTTAGTTACCTTCCAGGTCAGATTTGAGCATTGTTTTTAATATTATTTAATTTTTGTGTGGATAAAATGTCATGTTATTTTGTGACCTCACCATGGTGTCATTTTGTATAAATTAGTCAGTGCTCAGCCATTTTCTTCATTAGCTTTGTATTGGCACACATATTGTTTATGACAACACATGTTAACATCACATGTCTCTATTTAGAATGGTGGCACACCATACTCAAAATCCAGGCTTCTTTAAAAAATGTTTCCTGTGACTATTATATGTAAGGCATTATTTTTTGTAAACTTGGTAATGGAAACTAGTTTTGTTTTCTGGGTTTTACTGTTTTATAAGAATTTGAAACTTGGTGAATTTGTCTTACTCACTATTACGCTGAACACTTTTTTTTAATGTATGCTCATAATAGGAATTTCTGAACATTTAAGGTCTAAAAGAAATCAAATGATGTTATTAGCATGAATTTTACTTTCTTGTGTAAGATACCATGATGTCGTGATTTTCATCCCGTGAACACATAGGAATACATTGTCATGTATTGCTTGAGGTATAAAGTTGATTTTGAAATTTTGGAAGTTACTTTCATTTTTCTTTTTTTTTGCTTTGTCTGATTAGTGGACACAGTTGTATTGTTCACCTAGTGACATCATCCACCAGCGACTATGTAAGAATGTCAATGGGTATCATTCCTGGCACAATTTTCTGGATTTTAAAAACAGATTTCCTGAGAGGTTTTTCATTATTTAAGGAAAGCATTTGATTTGGCTTTATTTCTTTTGACTTCGAGTTTTGACCAGCATTCTGGCATTTTAATGGTCGGGTTTTTATACTTTCTGGTTCTGATCTTGTTCCATTTAAAGACTTAGTTTTTGTTTTGCCCTTTATGCCTTAATCACAGGGTCCATTCTGTGATTACTAGTTCTTTTGGATGTAATGTTTTCACCAAACCATATCAAAGACACCCTTGTGTTTGGCTTTACTTAACTTTTCTCTCACTTTCACAATATAAGCCAGTGTAATGGAACCCATTACCTCATAGCTCTATCATGGCAAAGCAAGATCTGCAAATAAATGACAGCAGGGTAATATTTCTCTTTATAAAAATCTTGAATGAAAAATATTTTTAATAACATATATACTGGAACAGCTGTTAGCAATGAACAAAAGAGGAAAGCAGGTTTTTACGGGGATTGCACTCATTTTTTTTTTTTTTTTTCATAATTTGATAGGTTAAAGAAAGAAATAAATCCTGCTGTTTATGTTTAGAACTAAAATATTTTTATATTAAAATTAGATTCATATGAATACATGAAAATTAAAAAAGTCACAAGGTAATAATGCATTTATACTTGTAGTGCTCTATATGAAGGTTTACAATAGAAATCGTATTATGGCTCCAGCAAGTTGCTCTGAAATCTAAAAAATCACTCCTTGAATATTTTGCATTGCAAATCTGGTCCCATTATCAGAATATTATAGCACAGAAGGCAATAGTTTTGATGGTGTCTTGTCAAGCCTTCCTTTTAAGCCTATCATTTTTTCTATACACTGATCTTTTTCCACTATTTTTGTTTCCCTTTTAATTACACCTCTTTTACCAAATTTGACTTTTGAGGAAACTACTTTGAAGAGCAGCTTTTGCTGCCTCCAATTAGTGTAGCATATAAAATCAAAGGAATTAAACAGATGGAAGGGCATTTATATAAAAAATAAATACCACCTGTACCCTAGTAAGAAAGCATCACAGTTAGTCTCCATTTTCAGAAAGGCCTTTTTTATCTGATGAGACCAACTTAGGAGATCAAAAATCATGTAATGTTTTGAATGTGATTTGGTTTTTATGACATTTTAAAATATCAGTTTGTTTATGTTTTAAACATTAATTTGAGTAGTTTATTTTTATCTGTTTAATACAACAGGAAATAAGTGCTGTGTTAATCTCCTTCTAGCATTTCAAAATTCTAGCTGTTATTATAATCAAATCTCATTCTGTATTTCAGAGGCTCTCCTAACAACATAATCCAGATCATTTATACCTGTGAAATGACAATACTTGTATAGGATAAGTGATTAAAAAACCTAAATTATGGATGTCTTTTAATAGATTTTCCATTAACAGCTGTTTAAATAATGTGTTTGATTATTTTTCTCATTCGCAAATATCTCAAGAAAACCTTGACTTAGTCAGGCCTGTGCGGATCCAGAGCCTCTTGTGTCAAAAATGAGCACAACATATGAACCAGCCCAACAACAACAACAACAACATCAACAACATTTATTTATATAGCATATTTTCATACAAATGATGTAGCTCAAATTGCTTTACATGATGAAGAAAGTGAAAAAACACAAAATAATAAGAAAATAGAATTAGGGAACACTAATTAACATAGAATAAAAGTAAGGTCCAATGGCAGGGAGGACAGAAAAAACAAAAAAAACTCCAGATGGCTTGACAAAAAAATAAAATCTGCAGGAGCTCCTAGGCCACGAGACTGCCCAGCCCCCTCTAGGCATTCTACCTAACATAAATGATCAGTCCTCATTATATTCAGGGTTCACATGGAAGAACCTGATGATGACGGTCATGTGGACGTCTGGCTTTTAATCCATCAATGTAGGGACATCACAGTGCTTTGATCGGGAGGTGGTGGTGATGCAGATGGCCACCACAGAAAACCGGAAAAAGAACAGAAGAGAAAGTACAGGTTAGTACAAATTATGGAGCCATCAGGAATGATATTGATAATTAAATGCATATACAGAGTATCAGGATTAAACTAAAATGAAGGTATGAGAAAACCATTTAAAGTAATGTGTTTTCAGCAGTGTTTTGAAGTGCTCCACCGTGTTAGCCTGGCGAATTTCTATCGGTAAACTGTTCCAGATTTTAGGTGCATAACAGCAGAAGGCCACCTCACCGCTTCTTTTAAGTTTAGCTCTTGGAATTCTAAGCAGACACTCATTTGAAGATCTAAGGTTACAATTTGGAGTGTAAGGTGAAAGACATTCTGAAATATAGGATGGAGCGAGATTATTTAAGGCTTTGTAAACTGTAAGCAGTATTTTAAAGTCAATTCTAAATGACACGGGTAACCAATGTAATAACATCAAAACTGGAGAGATGTGTTCGGTTTTTCTTTTCCTAGTTAAGATTCTGGCAGCTACATTCTGCACTCGTTGCAATTGATTGATGTTTTTTTTGGTAGTTCTGAGAGGAGTGCATTACAGTAATCTAGTCAACTTAAAACAAAATTGTCAACTAATTTCTGTGTATCTTGCAATGTTATAAGAGGCCTAACTTTTGCTATATTTCTTAGGTGAAAAAATGCTGTCCTAGCCCATGATAAGATGTCAAATTTCAACAGTAATTTATGCACCAGAATTTTATATTTGATATAAATTCATATACCATAATACATCTCAAATTCAGATGTATTTATATAATCTTCATATGTGCATTCATTCATTTTCCAAATGTCTGTGTAGCACCATGCACTCACTGCAGAACAGGAAAATTAAAAATAAAGGGCATGCTTCATTATCAGTTACATGTATACAACTAATAATTTTATTTAAGCATATTGGTTTTAGACATTAAACAAAATTAAACTGCACTTTGTATTTGACAATGGGTGATACAAAAACATGTTGTATAATCCATAAGTAATTTTTTACGTGGGCCATTTTTATAACTTTGTAAGTTGTAAAGTGTGATGGACAAACTGGCGTCCCACCCGGTATGGACACCGTTCTCTCATTTGGCGAGTAGGCCATGATAGCAGAAGGCTATGGAGGGAGCGATATCTTCTTTCCATGCCAGGAAACAGAGGTGGAAACCACTGATCATCATCCGGGAAGATCCGCACAGTGGTTGACTGCCTGCTATAGACAGAGTATCCCTATGTACCCTGGGTGGCATCATCCCATCTAGCTAGCCGCAGTATGGATGCCTGTAGGGCAGCATGGGAGTTGTGGTCCCATGGCCTGTCTTGTCGGGTTCTGTGGGGGCCACCAGGGAGAGCTCTTGGATATGGATGTTACAAAGACCATGGTGGTCCTGCCTGACCTGTAAATGGTTCCTTGGGGCAATTGATTAAGCACCAGAAGTACTGGATTTAAAAGTGAGCCCTCTACTCATCTCAGGAGAGGTGGAGTCGGGTATGGAAGAGAGAGTGGAGGTAGAAGTAAAGAAAAGGAAGAAAATTAAGAGAAAGAGTTGTGCTGAAGTTATTGGTTAAATTAATTGCACTTCAGTTAAACTGGGACTGTTGTGGTGCAATTGCATCTGGGAGTTTGAGGTGCTGGTACGTCCCCTAATGGCCACATAAAGGTAACACTTTAGGTATTACAAAAATGCATCTATTACTTGTTTACTCTTATGTAACAAGACCTTTAAACAAAGTTATTTGGATCTTCATAACATTTACAAAGTATCAGTAGAGTGTTTATTCATCTCTACAAAATGACCTAATAACAAAACTTCACTTTGGAGTGGTCTGAGCTTGTTTAACCAAGATGCATTTCTCTTGATATTGAAAATTTAGTATAAGACCTGTGAATCCTTCATATTAACAAGTCATTTTACCATCATGTCAGTATGCCACCCTGCACAGAGGAAAATAACCTGCCTACTGATGTTTTATAAGTGTTTTGAAAACCAACAGAAGCCTTTGTTAATGTCTTACATAAGAGTATATGAGAAATAGATACATTTTAGCAGTACGTAAACTAAAGTGTTACTATTGCAAAGGTTACTATTCCTGATTACTGTGTGGATAATTAATATTGACATTCCACTGTATAACTTTTATGTACTATTAACAACAGTTACTTCAAATCTTGTATATGGCAATTTTACAGGAATGCTACTGACATATACACACCATTGTACTGCATTGCGATTATATTGCAGTGCACTTGATACCTCACATCTATTTAGAAGCTGGGATTTTATTCTAGAGCAATGAATTAGAAGACCAAGCCCGAGGGTTATTTAAAAATTAAGAATGTCAAGCATGCTATTTCAAGTCCAGTTTAGTCACAGTTGTTATTGTATCTTTCAATATTAACCTTACCAAGAGCAGCCTGGTCATACACTAAGTTCCAGTTCCAGTTTCATGCCCAGTGATTTTCTGCTTTTATAGCACTAAACTATTAAAAGAGCCACACTTCACAAGTAACAAAGTAAAAGTTTACCTAAGAATAAGTTTTGTGATTAGGACAGAACAGTTCTTCGAGATACTGTGATATCCCGTGTAGTGGGAAGTGGCCCCAGCCTACACTCTGGACATCTGGTAGTTCATGAACCGAATGGGATCAGTGGAGAGATGAGACACAGACAAAAATTGAAGGGTGAATGGTGCAAATTTATTTATCACGCGCGTATAAACCCTTCAGTACAGCCAACGGCTATGCTGAGCTCAAGCACGCCCATGGTTGACTCACCAGTAAGTAAAATCATTTCTCTAACATTATGGGATCCCCATCTCTGACTCAATCAAATGCCGCTCTCTTTTAGGCGCGCCGCACTTTAAACTGCCTGCACTGGGCAGGCTGTGAGGACACCGGAGTGTAAAAATGTACACGTGCGGTGGAGCCCGTATTAGCCATTATACCGGCTCCACATGTGTCCAAACACACCGTCCCTCACAGCTCTCACCCGCTAGACGGCCCCGCATTCCCGCGACAGCGCCCTCAACACACAAACAGTAAGTGGTCTTCCTTACAACCATATAAACGGCGCTGCTTTGATTTCAAGGTTGCTTCAACTTATTTGGTAATGCGCGGGCCGCGCATTACCACATACCCTCCCCCTTAAGATTACGGGTCGCAAGGTCGGGACAAATAATCCGCCACAAGATTTTTCTTTCCCGACACATAGCGTACCTGAAATTTATAAGGTTGGAGCGACAAATACCAATGGGCCACACATGCGTTTGAATGTCTCATTCGCTGCATCCATTGCAAAGCCCTATGGTCACTCTCTACTACAAAGTCTGTTGACAAAAGGTAATATTTTAAACTATCAATTGCCCATTTAATAGCTAGTCCCTCCTTTTCCAACACTGCATATTTCTTTTCTCTATCAAACAGCTTTCGACTGATAAACAAAATAGGTCTCATTTCTTCTCCTTCCCCCTGCATCAAAGCAGCGCCCAAACTTTCCCCTGAGGCGTCGACCTGTAAAATAAAAGGTTTGGAAAACTCAGGACAGTGCAGTAATACATTTTCACAGAAAACTTTTTTCAATGTATTAAAAGCATGTTCACTTGTCTCTGTCCATTTGATGTTTCTAGAGGTTTGGTTTTTCAGGAGGTCAGATAGGGGTGCTGCAATACTTGAAAAGTTCGGAATGAACCGACGGTACCACCCCACTAGTCCTAGAAAGGAACGGACCTGTCTCTTTGTTGTTGGCTGCAGACGATTTTGGATTGCAGCCACTTTGTCAACCTGAGGACGGATAATACCACCCACTATGGTGTAACCCAGGTATTGCACCTCGTCCTTGCATAAAACTGTTTTTTCTGGGTTTATCACCAAACCAGCATCTTTTAGACGGTCGAAAACTTCAGCAAGGTGCTTTAAGTGGTCTTCCCATGATTGACTAAACACTACCACATCATCAATATATGCTCTAGCGTAGCCTTCTGCTCCTTGCAGCACTTAGTCCATCAGGCGTTGGAAATTGGCTGCTGCCCCATGTAAACCAAATGGCATTACGGTGAACTGGTATAGGCCTCCAGGTGCTCGAAATGCGGTAAGTGGCTTAGACTCTTCTGTCAGTGGTATCTGCCAATAACCTTTACATAAATCAATGGTTGTTATAAATTTAGCAGGACCCAACTGCTCCACTAATTCATCTACCCTTGGCATGGGGTAGGCATCAAAAGCAGATATTGCATTAACTTTTGAATAGTCTACACAAAAACGCATTTGTCCATTTTTCTTTGGTACGAGTACCACAGGACTGCACCACTCACTCACCGATGGTTCAACAATTCCAAGTTGTTTCATTTGCTCCAGTTCCTCCCTGAAGACCTCCTGCAAACGTGCCAGGATGCGGAAATATGCAGTTCTCACCGGACCTGGGGAGGTAAGTCTTATATTATGTTGAATACACTCAGTCTTACCAGGCAGAGCTCCAAACAAACCCTCTGGAATGATCTGTTGGATATCCTGTGTCTGTTTGTCACTCAGGTGTTCCAATGAGGGCAACACTACAGCATCTGGTCTGGATGGCAAATACTGTTCCTCTGCCTCATCCTCCTCTAAGACACTTCGAATGAGAAACTGGAATGAAGGGTTAGTATTCTCATGCCAAGCCTTTTAACATATTGATATGAAATGTCTGTTTTGGCTTCCGTGGATGGTCAGGCATCTCAATCTCATAAGTGACAGGACCCTTCTGTGCTGTCACTGTATAAGGCCCCTGCCACTTAGCTAGTAAGCTGCTCTCAGAAGTAGGCAGCAGTAAAAGTACATTTTGTCCCACAGCGAAATTACGTTCTCTTGTGGCTTTGTCATACCACGACTTCTGTTTAGTTTGTTCCTTCTCCATATTTTCTCTCACCACCTGGGATAGGTAAGCAAATTTTTCCTGTAAATTGAGCACAAAAGTTAGCACATTCTTTGATTATGCTCTGTTTTTGTCTCCTTCTAGAGTCTCTCATAGAACACTGAGAGGACCGCGAACGTATCGACCATATAGCAGTTCAAATGGGGAGAATCCTGTTGATGACTGCGGAACCTCTCGATATGCAAAAAGCAGGTAGGGTAACCATTGGTCCCAATCAGACCCTGTCTCATTCACAAACTTGCGCAACATCTGCTTCAATGTAGCATTGTATCTTTCTACAAGCCCGTCAGTCTGCGGATGATAGGGTATGGTCCTTAATCCCCTGATTCCTAACAAACTATTTACTTGTTTCATCAGTTTGGAAGTCAGATTGGACCCCTGATCAGTCAGAAGCTCTCTGGGAATCCCTACCCTGGAGAATAGTTGTATAAGCGTCCTAGCTATACTACTGGCATTGGTCTTCTTGAGGGGAAAGGCTTCAGGGAACAGTGTCGCATAATCACACACTACTAAAATGTATTTATAACCAGTGCGGCTCCGCTCTAAAGGCCCGACCAGATCAACTGCAATCCTGGAAAATGGCTCTTCCACAACTGGCAGTGGTATTAAGGGTACCTTATCTCCCCTTTTTACAGGTCCTACTTTAATGTATTTTGCCACATCTTTTGTCCAACCCGGCCAATAAAAATGTCTAGCAAGCCGGTCTGATGTCTTTACTTGCCCCATATGTCCTGACCAAGGGCCGCTATGACTAAGAAAAAGCACTCTCTCTCTCACATCCTTCGGCAACACCAGTCTCTGTCCACTCTCGTCTTGGTGGTAAAGTATGTCATGCACTATGACAAACTTTTCTCCAGTCTTAGCCTGGAGTCCCCTCGCAGCCTTTTCAAAACAAACATGCAAGCTCGGGTCATCACGCTGAGTGGCGGCCACATCACTCGGAATGTCAAAGGCATCTCCTGGAAGAATAGGTGGAGGTACAAAGTTACCAGCCTTCGGGGGAATGCCCCAGAGCTTCTCTTGCCTCCTCTGACTCCGGGCTTTATGGTACGTGTGCGGGCTCTCAGTTATTGAAAAGGGCAGCTCATCCCAACTCTCATGGGATCTCTCCTTCTGCTTGGCTGCTTGAGCCCGTGTGACCACAAGTGTTTCTGCCTGCAGAGCACTCTGCAGCAAATCTTCTATACCCGGCACGTCCAACCCTAAAAGTACTGGGTATGGCATGTTATCAACGATTCCCATTGGCAAATCATAACTCATACACCTTTTATCTTCAGGTTTATCCTTACCAGAGGAAAGGTGACCTCTTCACCGTGAACACACCTCAGAGCTATGCTCTGCCCCGACTCAACCACTTGGCCCTCCAGACACTCTCGTCTCACCAAAGACTGGGTGCTTCCGGTATCTATCAGTGCTTTGTACTGCCGCCCTGCTATAGTAACCCTCACCATCTTCTCCCTATTTACTAAAGGAGTCTTCTTTGCTGGCAGTGGACAAGGTTCAAAACAAAGCTTTGTCTCTCTCTTCTTGGGGCAATTCCTATGAATGTGGCCTTTCTGGTTACAACCGTAGCAAATCACTCCTTCCCTATAAACTCTTCTCTCAGGTAGGTGGACTGCACTAACTGGACCACGACCCGTATCAACCCGAGACATACCTTTGGGCTGTTCCATTGGTCTAGGTTTCATGCTGACTTTGTCTTCTCTTCGCAGGTTCCTTGGACGATGAGCGGCCAAAAACACCTCTGCAAGGTCTGCAGCTTCCTTGGAGGTTTTAGGTCAATGTTCCTCCACCCAGGTCCGCAATCTGCCATCGAACACCTGTAAAAGTTGTTCTAATAAAACAAAGCCAATTATTTGATCCACAGTGTGTTTATCAGGTTGTAACCATTTTGTACATAGATCTTTTAGGAGTGCCAGCAGCTCCTTCGGAGACTGTCCATGCTCCCACTCTACAGAGAAAAATCTAATTCTATAAGTTTCTGTGCTAATTTCAAATTTTTCTAGGATGGCCCCTTTAAGGCTGTCATACCTCAAAGACTCCTCCGCTGGCATGGCCAAAAATGCTGCTCTGGCTCTCCCTGTCAGCAAGGGTACCAGATGGACTGCCCATTCCGACTTCGGCCAGCCACATACTGTCGCCATCCTTTCAAAGGTTGTTAAATAGTGCTCTATGTCCTCAGGCTCGGCAAACAGCATCAGGCGAGGATAATCCATGATTCTCACTGGTGAACCTCTGCTCCTCTCTGCAGGTTCTTTTGAGACTTGCGACCGTGACTGCTGTACCAGATCCACTTGTCCCTGGAGCTGGGTGAATTGGTGTTGGAGGCTCTTGAAACGATGTTCCAACCGCCGATCCTTGTCCTCCTGGATAGCGATGAACTGACGCAAGAGTGTCTCCACCACTCTGATGTCACCGATGCTGGTGGTATCCTCCATAGCCTGAGCTGCACTGGAGTCAACTCCACGTCCACGATCAGGAGTTTCCACTCCAGCCTGTTTCTTTGGAGTCATACTGTTTCCACAGTCTTCGTCTGTGCTCAAAAAAAAGATGTTCTCTCTCTCCAACTTGATCCATCCCACCGCTGCCACCAAAACTGTGATATCCCGTGTAGTGGGAAGTGGCCCCAGCCTACACTCTGGACATCTGACAGTTCATGAACCGAACGGGATCAGCGGAGAGATGAGACACAGAAAAAAATTGAAGGGTGAATGGTGCAAATTTATTTACAAGAGTGTTGTAAAAAAAAAAATGCAGTACTGTCAGGTGGGCTTTGAGACACAGTCCTTCAACACTGACACTTCAAAAAGAAATAAAAACAAACAAAAAGGAAAAATATGGTGTATTTACAAAAACAGTGCACTCCTACAAAAACTACACACACACGCTCCAATAATGAAGGTTGTCTTCTTTTATCCCTGGTTCAAGACGTTCCTCCAGCAGGAAAGAAAAATGCACAAAAACAAGTGTGTATATACAAAAAAAAAAAAATTGCACCAAACCCAAAATCAAAAATTATCCCAGCACCAAATATATATACCTCCACCAAAACGATCACTAGGAGATATACAACTCTATATATACAGTGCAAAAGAATATATACAAAAGCCGCCAAAATTACAACTGCTCCTCCAAATAGCTCAGCAGTGCTTACTCCTACCTCGCCCTTATGTCCACTGACGACCCCTGTTGGCCGGTAACTCTTTAAATATAACCGGCAAGATTGTCCAGCCAATCTGCCAACACATCTACCTCATGCACCTATCCCGGTAGACGGTAGCGCGTTCACGCCACGCGCCGCGACACGCCCCAAGCAACTATGTATTTAAAACCAAACTCCTGCGGGTCGCGCGTGTATAAATGCTCCGGTACAGCCAACGGCTATGCTGAGCTCAAGTACGCCCGTGGTTGACTCACCAGTAAGTAAAATCATTTCTCTAACATTATGGGATCCCCATCTCTGACTCAATCAAATACCGGCTCTCTTTTAGGCGCGCCGCACTTTAAACTGCCTGCACTGGGTAGGCTGTGAGGACACCGGAGTGTAAAAATGTACACGTGCGGTGGAGCCCGTACTGGCCATTATACCGGCTCCACATGTGTCCAAACACACCGTCCCTCACAGCTCTCACCCGCTAGACGGCCCCGCATTCCCGCGACAGCGCCCTCAACACACAAACGTAAGTGCTCTTCCTTACAACCATATAAACGGCGCTGCTTTGATTTCAAGGTTGCTTCAACTTATTTGGTAATGCGCGGGCCGCTTCTTCTTTGACCACAGCTTCTTTGACTTTCTGCAGTTGTTAAGGTCAGCTGTGTTGCTTGGGTTTCATGTCCAAGACTCTAGGGGGTGCCATGGAGTGGTGTGGGTTTTCCTGATACCCAGTTGTTGAGACATTTTTTGGAAAACCCTGCCTTCAGAGTCATGGCCCTGGTCCTAATGCTGTTTTCTGTGGCCATCAAGCCAACTGAAAAAACAGCTATAAGAGGATCAGCAAATGTTTCCACCTCTTGGTCAGGCATGACATATGCATCAGGCCATTTGATAAAATGATTCAGCACAAAAAGCGCAAAACGTTTCCTTTTCTCAGAGCTGGTTAATGGGCTCTGGATGTCAGCAGCTACCCTGCCCCGACCTGACGCTGCTGTAGAAGAGCTTGTGACTGACCTTGTAGTCCTTTCTTGGAGGCATTAGTGTTGCATCTTTGACAAAAGTCTTTAAAATCTTTCCTGAAAGCCTGTCTGAGTCTGAGTCTTGATCTCACAAAAATGACATGTTTCCAGGACTCCATGATTTTAACAGAGTACCTGTCCCTGGAAAGCTAGGAGAGCCACCACTTCCCACAGTTTTTCCCCTGTGGCTTGG
Source organism: Polypterus bichir lapradei (assembly GCA_026402145.1). Taxonomy (NCBI): domain Eukaryota; kingdom Metazoa; phylum Chordata; class Cladistia; order Polypteriformes; family Polypteridae; genus Polypterus; species Polypterus bichir. The sequence continues at coordinate 7,227,719 of JANRMT010062818.1, read as the reverse complement.
TGAATCCATTTTCTTCTGGAATGTCCGTGGGCGAATCACTAAAGAAGGCAACTTACTGTAGCTCATAGAACTTTCAATGATGGAATACATGACTGCATTTCTTCTCAAGCTGGTCAACCGTTCTTCAGCCACAGTAAGAATTCTCTCAGGTCACAGTCCTCCTCCTGATAGTACCTTCAATCCTTAACTTTTCAGCCCAATATTAAGGCCCTAAGCAGACCGTAAAGACAAGAAAACTACAACCAACTGTAGCTTCACTCACTGATCTAACTAGCACTGTTTTGCCATCTCTATCTTATGCTGTTCCATTCCTCTTTTATGTTGAATCTCAGGTATTTTTTTGTTACCAGGATGCTAACTCCTACCTTTTGTTGATTATTTTGTCTTGTCTTTGACAGGCTGCTGTCTCAGATGGCTTTCCTCCACTTCTGCTGTGGGCATTGGGGGCACCAGCCAGCGTTATAATACATTCTGAAGTTTTTAGGTTTCCCTGTATCCAGTATATATAGGACTAGAATTACATTCTTAATTTCTGGACAGCTTTATACAGGGTATCATATTCTTAACAAAATTTCTCATATTTCTATTTATTTATTATGTCACTGTGAGAAACGTCTAGTGGTGTTACTTGTTCAAGTGAATTAATTACATTTATAATGAAGTGGAAATATATTACACATATACAGAACTTTTTAAGCACATGTCACATATTCAGTGCATTCAGAAAGTATTCAGACACCTTCACTTTTTGCACATTTTATTGTGTTGCAAATTTAATTTTAAATGGATACATTTTCCAGTTTTGCCCAACAATCTACACTTACAGTAATAACCCATAAGAGCAAAGTGAAAACCACTTATTCTAGTAAAGAGTGGCAATGAATAGTAGCTGCCTACAAGGGCTGTATTAAGTGCAAGTCAAGAACCTTTGCTTAAGGGGACAACAGTTAAAAGTAGGAAACATTCACACATAGACATTAATGAATACCACGGCAATTTAAGTCATCAGTTAATTTATTTTGTTTATTTAGGATGTGGAAGAAAAAAACTTCACTATGTGAAGAAAACATATGCAGAGACAGGGTATATATGCAGGATTTGATTTTGATTTCAGGAAGTATCAGGCAGTGCATTAACCAAAATTAAACAAATATTAATATGAAATGAGCTGCAACACCCAGACATATTTGGAGATATATAATAAAAAAATAAGGAACTTGATAAAATCTTTCTGGGTTGAAGGTATTATTTTTCAATGCAGACAAAATCATATAAATAATTCAATGATAGTCTCATTCCATACTTGCAGTTACTTTCTAATTAAACATCACACATATTGAATAGAAGCATTGAAAAGCAATTGAGCCACACAGTTTCTTAAACAAGCCCTTTCTGCCCTTGTACAGGAATGCCATCTGCCATACCTGCTTTTCACCCTGTTGAGTCTGGAAATCATAATTTCCAGTTGTATTGATTTTATAAAAAAATCCTTTTGCTATTATATGATATAAATATCAAAGTTCCAATATGATAGTTATCACCAAGTAAGTAAAACAACTAAAAAGAGTGGACACTTATGACATTCTAATGGCGATTGTTATATCAGATAAAGCTGTTATCATTTGCTACATCAGATACAACTCCCTGCAAACACATTTTTATCTTAGCATCTCCTACACTTCCTAGTGTCTGTTCATAAAAGTTAATTGGTCATAACATTCAACTTGCGCATGAAAGTTTCTTTTTGGAGGTATTGTTCCAACATTTCTGTAAACCCCTACAATTACTTGATTTATACTGTATTGTGAGACACCACCACCCCCAAGATCTTCCCCCCCCCACAACTGAGCTGTGTGCTAAAAACTCTGTTAATAAAGGCAGGAGTTGGTTGTCCACTGCCAAGTCAAATGCTAGTTCGCAGGCTCAATGTGTAACGTGTCTGTCGCCCGATGGTTTATGCGAGGAACATTTAAAACCAGCCGCTGACCTGGCTTTGCACTCATTTTCTGTCTTCTTCCCTCCAAGGAAGGTTATCTGTTCTTTCAATCTGAAGAAGAGAGCTAATGCAGGATGACTGTCAGCATCACTGCTTGCTTGATGTGTGTTTTAAGTGCTGAAGTGACAGCTCCTGTTTGAAAATACTTATGATTTTTCCTGTCTTCTCAACAATAAAGCTGATTTTTTCAGAAATATGGACTCACCTCCTTCTCTCTTGTGCAAGCCTGTGACCCACACATCACAGTATGTTAATTCATTTCATCATGCTGAATTCATATTTGATAACAAAATTTTGGCAGACTGCACCACGTCTCATATTTCTGTTTTAAATTTGGCTTATCTTTAATACAACTTGGCATCTGGAGCTATTATTGCAAGTGCCTTGTGAGGTTTGACACTTTAAAAGGTACAATATAAAATAAACCTTGCTTACTTACAAAGCAGAAAGGACTTAACTGGGCTCCAATATTTTTTCACTGAATATGTTGATGGAGTAGAAATCCCTGTGAAGCTGTTTTCACAGGAGAAAAACCAACAAAGAAAAACAGCATTGTTCACTGACCCCAACATGTTGTAATATTAATGGAGGAAAAATGCTGACATTGTTCGGTTCACCTCCTTTTCGTTGCATAAAATGGATGTTTTGAATGGGATATTTAATAAGTGGTGATTAAATGGGAATAAAGCTATTTCCAAATTACCCAGGCATATGTGAAAAAGTTATATACACTAAATAATGTAACATTATTCTTTAAATTTTATATATGAATATTCTGTATATGTAATAAGTAAAATATACGGTTTTACTTGCTATTGGTAATTTGTACAAAGCATTTACCAGTAACTGCACTTTATTATATTGATGTTCAGATTATTAGTGATGTGCACACATATTAGTCTTTAGTGCCTTCAGTAAATAAAAATATAAATACCATACATTTTTCTAAGCTCATTCTGAGCACAGAGGGGGCTGGAGCCCATCCCAGTAAGCATAATGCACAAGCCCTGAACATTCTGAGAGACAGGGCACCTGTCCATGGCAGGGAAGCACACTCATCACTCATGCATTTATAGATCTTTACTATAAATTTACTTTTTTTACTTGATTTGTTCAAAAAGGAAAACACCTCTTCCTAATTTAAGCCATTATGTTTTAATCAGAAATACATAATATTTTTACCAGGAGCCGCTGTATTGTACAACTGAACGTCAGGAGAAAATCATCACTACAGCCTTCAGGACTTGTTCTAGACATAATGAAGATGTTTATTTTTGTCCAAAAAATTAAAATGTTACTGAGAAATATTTGCACTTTTAACAAAATTACTAATATATTAAGTAATATACCCCTTTCCAGATAAAAACTTGATTACTTTTTAGGAATGTAGCCCACAAGACACAAGGTCAGTCATCCTAAATCAGCAAGGTGTCTCTCAGACAGAAATTTCATGGCAGATAGGAGATTAAAGATTTGCTATACAAGGTCTTATGGAGAAGCAAAAGAAATTAGGTAAAACTGATGGCCAGAGATGTAGCAGTTATACACAAAAACTGAGTGCAGCAGACGAGCAATACATCAGACTGAAGTCCCTCCAAAACTGAAATAAGTCCAACACTTCTATCCATTCTGAACTCACCAAAACCACTTAAAATCAAGTACACCCACCTACAATCCAGATGAGTCTTCCTAGACGTGTCTTCATAGAAGAACTGTTGCCAAAAAGCCATTCATCTGAAGTAAAAATAAGCCGAGACACTCACATATGAGCAAAAATCATAAGGTCTGGGAGCTAAACAATGGCAGCAAGTGAACTAGACTGATCCGACTCTGATTTGATTTTCTGTTTACTTCTCTTTATTCTAAATTGTTTGATATTTAGAAGATATTTAATTTTATTATTTTTGAAAGCACCTTCACTTCTTTTACATGTGCATAAACCTTTGCACATGTACTGTATATACTATACATTATAAAACACACAAGCTGGGCGGTGTCTCATGGGTTTCTGGTGGAGGAAACACACTGGGAAGACTGAAGGTGTGACACACTGTCTACCTTCTTCTCTGTTTCCACCATTACAGTGGAGGGGAACCCTCAGAGGATGAGTGACATCATGAGTAAAGGAAAGGAACCTTACAAAGCTAAAATAGAAAACAAACTCATTCAGAATAACATGAAGGATGTCTGGAATGCTCCTCCTCGAACCTGCCACCTTATCGTGGTGGAGGGGTTTGCATGTCCCAATGATCCTAGGAGCTCTGTTGTCCGGGGCTTTGTGCCCCTGGTAGGGTCACCCAAGGCAAACCTAGGTGAGGGATGAGACAAACAGCAGTTCAACCAAACCTCCTATGAAGAACAAAAACCTTGGACGATGTTTTCCCTCGCCCCGACGTGGGTCACAGGGGCCCCCCTCTGGAGCCAGGCACCCAAGGGGCTCAGCTGGGCACACCTGTAGGAGGGGCCAAGGAGTTCAGGTGCAGTGTGAGTTTGGTGGTGGCCAAAGGTGGGGACCTTGGTGGTCCGATCTTCGGCTACAGAAGCTGGCTCTTGGGACGTGGAATGTCACTTCTCTGAAGGGGAAGGAGCCTGAGCTAGTGCATGAGGTTGAGAGGTTCCAGCTAGATATAGTCTGGCTCACCTCGATGCACAGCGTGGACTCTGGAACCAATCTCCTTGAGAGGGGCTGGACTCTCTACCACTCTGGAGTAGCCCCCGGTGAGAGGTGCCAAGCAGGTGTGGGCATACTTATTGCCCCCCAAATTGGAGCCTGTTCATTGGGGTTTACCCAACTGGATGAGAGGGTGGCCTCCCTCCACCTTCGGGTGGGGGGACTGGTCCTAACTGTTGTTTGTGCATATGCGCCAAACAGCAGTTTGGAGTACCCACCCTTTTTGGAGTCCCTGGGGGGGTGCTAGAGGGCATACCTTCTTGGGACTCCCTCGTACTGCTGGGAGACTTCAATGCTCACGTGGGCAATAACAGTGAAACCTGGAAGGGTGTGATGGGAGGAATGGCCCCCCCGATCTGAACCCGAGCAGTGTTTTGTTATTGGACTTCTGTGCTTGTCACGGATTGTCCATAATGAACACCATGTTCAAGCATAGGAGTGTTCATATGTGCACTTGGCACCAGGACACCCTAGGCCTCAGTTCGATGATCAACTTTGTGGTCGTGTCATCGGAATTGCAGCCAAATGTCTTGGACACTCGGGTGAAGAGAGGGGTGGAGCTGTCAACTGATCACCACCTGGTAGGCCCAAAGGTGTTGTGAGGGTCTGCTGGGAATGTCTGGCAGAGTCACCTGTTAGAAGTAGCTTCAGCTCACACCTCCGGCAGAACTTTGACCACGTCCTGAGGGAGGTGGGGGACATCGAGTCCGAATGGGCCATGTTCTGTGCCTCTATTGTTGAGGTGGCTGATCGAAGCTGTGGTCGTAAGGTGGTCGGTGCCTGTCATGGCGGCAATCCCCGAACATGTTGGTGGACACCAGCGGTGAAGCTGAAGAAGGAGTCCTACAGGAGGCAGCTAATGGTTACCGGCAGGCCAAGCGGAATGCGGCTTCGGTGGTTGCTGAGGCAAAAACTCGGGCGTGGGAGGAGTTTTGATGAGGCCATGGAGAACGACTTTCGGACAGCTTCGAGGAGATTCTGGTCCACCATCCGGCGTCTCAGGAGGGGGAAGCAGTGCAGTGTCAACACTGTATATGGTGGGGATGGTGCACTGCTGACCTCGACTCAGGACGTTGTGGGTCGATGGGGGGAGTACTTCAAAGACTTCCTCAATCCCACTAACATGCCTTCCAATGAGGAAGCAGAGCCTGGGGTTTTCGGAGGTGGGCTCCCCCATCTGGGACTGAGGTCACCGAGGTGGTCAAAAAACTCCTTGGCGGCAGGGCCCCGAGGGTGGATGAGATACGCCGGGAGTTCCTCAAGGCTCTGGATGTTGTAGGACTGTCTTGGTTGACATGTCTCTGCTACATCGCATGGACATCAGGGACAGTGCCTCTGGATTGGCAGACCGGGGTGGTGGTCCCCCTCTTTAAGAAGGGGGACCCGAGGGTGTGTTCCAACTACAGAGGGATCACACTCCTCAGCCTCCCTGGAAAAGTCTATTCAGGGTTCTGGAGAGGAGGGTCCGTCAGATAGTGGAACTTCGGATTCAGGAGGAACAGTGTGGTTTTTGTCCTGGTTGAGGAACAGTGGACCAGCTCTACACCCTTAGCAGAGTCCTGGAGGGTGCATGGGAGTTTGCCCAACCAGTCTACATGTGTTTTGTGGGCTTGGAAAAGACGTTCAACCTTGTTCCTCAGGGAATCCCATTAGGGTGCTCCGGCAGTATGGGGTACCGGACCTCCTGATAAGGGCTGTTCGGTCCCTGTACAACCGGTGTCAGAGATTGGTCTGCATTGCTGGCAGTAAGTTGAACCCGTTTCTAGTGAGAGTTGGACTCCGCCAGGGCTGCCCTTTGTCACCGATTCTGTTCATAACTTTTATGGACAGAATTTCTAGGTGCAGCCAGGGTGTTGAGGGGGTCTGGCTTGGAGGACTCAGGATTAGGTCACTGCTTTTTGTAGATGATGTTGTCCTGTTTGCTTCATCAGGCCCTGATCTTCAGCTCCCTCTGAATCGGTTCGCAGCTGAGTGTGAAGTGGCTAGGATGGGAATCAGCACCTCCAAACCCGAGACCATGGTCTTCAGCCGGAAAAGGGTGGAGTGTCCTCTCAGGGTTGGAAGCGAGATCCTGCCTTAAGTGGAAGAGTTCGAGTATCTTGGGTCTTGTTCACGAGTGAGGGAAGAATGGAGCGTGAGATTGACAGGCGGATCGGTGCAGCATCCACAGTGATGCAGGCTCTGCATCGGTCTGTCATGGTGAAAAAGGAACTGAGCCGTAAGGCAAAGCTCTCAATTTACCAGTCGATCTATGTTCCTACCCTCACCTATGGTCATGAACTATGGATAGTGACCAAAAGAACGAGATTGCGAATACAAGCTGCTGAAATGAGTTTCCTCCGCAGGGTTTCTGAGCTTTCCCTTAAAGATAGGGTGAGAAGCTCAGTCATCCGGGAGGGACTCAGAGTAGAGCTGCTGCTCCTCCGCATCGAGAGGAGTCAGATGAGGTGGCTCGGCATCTGATCAGGATGCCTCCTGGACGCCTCCCTGGCGAGGTGTTCCGGACACGTCCAACCGGAAGGATGCCCCAGGGAAGACCCAGGACACGCTGGAGGGACTATGTCTCCCGGCTGGTCTGGGAATGCCTCGGGATTCCCCCGGAAGAGCTAGAAGAAGTGGCCGGGGAGAGGGAAGTCTGGGCATCCCTGCTCAAGCTGCTGCCCCTGCGACTCGACCTCGGATAAGCGGAAGAGAATGGATGGATGGATATCTGGAATGGGCTGGGTATAATAAGAAAACTCAAGCAATCCAGGACTCATGTGCTAGAAAGGTATGTAGAGGAAGCTAATGCCTTGAACCAATATTTTAATACATTTTCCCTCCCACTTCTGCCTTCTTCCAATAACCAGACTTCTCACGCCATCCCAAATACATCAACATATCCTACCATGTCAATTGGAATGTCCAGTGACAAGTCCATCAGTGTGGACTGTCCATAACTGAAGTCCAAGTAAGGAGACAACTGAAAAAGCTACAAACAGGAAAAGCTGTGGGATCAGATGGAGTCATTCCTCTAGTTCTTAAGGCCCGTGCTGACCAATTTTGTGGCAGCCTCTGTGAACTGATCAATCTGTTCCTAAGGCTTCAGAAAGTACCACTGCTGTGGAAAACATCCTGCATTATTCCTGTTCCAAAGAAGGCAGGCGCATCTTTACCTAATGACTACAGATCAGTGGCATTTAACGTCTCACATCATGAAGACATTTGAGGGACTGGACCTGAATTATATGAGCCCTCTTGTGGTAAACCACCTGGACCCACTGTAGTTTGTCGGACAAAGATTTTAGTGGAGGATGCAATTAGCTATGTGCTCCACAAGGGTCATTCTCAGAGGGACAAAGCTGGCAGCACTGTGAGGATTTTGCTTTTTGATTTGTCCAGTGTTTTCAACACCATCTAGCCATCACTGTTAAGGGGTAAACTCAAGATATATGCAGATGGATGAGCCTATGGTGTCCTGGATGATGGACTGTCTGTCAGGGAGACCACAGTTTGTGAAACCGAAGGACTGTGTTTCTGATATGGATGTGAGCAGCACTGGAGCACCACAAGGAACAGTCTTGTCTGCTTTTCTCTTCAGTAGTGTTTCGTTGTAGCGAACTCCCCTAATTGTTGGATGAGGAGTCCGACACACACGAAAAACTCCTTCTCATAGGAAAATACTATTATAATGTCCGAAAACCGACTGAACCTTAGACCCAACTTTGATGTTCCCCAGATGGAGTTGTTTATACCAAAAAAATAAATAATCACCTAACAATTGTTTAACAAAAAACATATATATTATAAATCACACCAATAATAAAACTTCATTTAAATCACTCCTTATCCAAAAAATAAACACCAAGTAATAGACCACCCCCTTTTACCCTTATATACTATACAGACAGAAAGCAAGAAAGAAAGCCCGGAAAAGCAACAGAGATATATCCTTTTTAACAACACCCCCCGTATATTCACAATAAATATCCATAGAAATACACATATATACACATATATACAAATATAAATTAGACCCACAGAGTCACAATCCTCACACGTTCCCCATTCCCTTTTATATAAGGTTGATTTAAAGAATCTAGCCACATGGTCTGGGAAGTCCGTGAATAATCCAGTAATCCAGACAACTACGTTCCGCTGCCTAGTAAACTGTATTTATAGGTAAAAGGAGCGATCTCACCGGCTTGGCGACGATTCTTCGTTAAAAGCTGAAATCCGTCTCACCCTGGAGTCTGAGCGTTAGCGTCCTTCCATGGCCGCTGCCCTCAACACAAATACACTTGAAGCCGTGCACTCCGAAGATTTTCCGATTAGCCCGCACTCCTTTTTGTTGCGTCCAACCGTAACTTCGGAGCCTTCCGTGCTTTACCAGTCGCTTCTTTTACAAATTCCGTTCTCCTTCCCAGCTACTTCTTTAAACAAACTTTCTTCTTCCTCCGCCCTCCTTGCTTCTTTCCTTTTCTTCTCTCTCCCTTTAAACTACGTGCCTCCTTGCCTTTTAAGGAAGATTTACGTCACACCAGCGTTATTTTAGCCAGGACCCACAGGAGCTGTTTGGACCCCTACTCCCCTTAAAGAAATATCCCACAGTCAATAATTCCTCTGGACATAATCTCTAAAGGAAGCATGTGGCAGAAACAGTTAAAAGCATACACACCAATGAAAATATGTGACAACCGTTACATCGTGACACACTTCTGTTGAATAATTTGCTGGCTGGGAGTACTCAATGTTAGTGTGTTAGGGAGGGGATGTACAACATTGTTCATAAAGGCACTCAGTTTTGTTTTAGTTCTCTCCTTGACTACTACTTCCAGGGAGTCCAGAGCTTGCCCTTTTAATTGTCTCATTGATTTGGTGGGCTTCTCTTGAAGTGATGTTACCAGCCCAGCCCAGCCCACCACAGCATAGAAGAATCACATTGGCCATCACAGAGCTATAAAAGATGTGTGTGTTTATATTTACTTATTTACTTAGTTATCTAACTATTTATGTATTTATTTATTTAATAAGCTTCTGTAAAAAGCCAAATTTCCACCTGGGGAGAAATAAAGTTCTATCTATCTATCTATCTATCTATCTGGACCCAGCCTTTATGGCTCTGGTGGTATTTATATCGTGTTACTACTGGATGGTGTCATTTATCCTAGGAGCAGCTTCCCAGGAGGACAGATCTGCCTGAAGAAATATTATTGGGACAAACAACAACCCAGCAAAAATACCTATTTTCTTTAGCTTTCCTCACATTTCTTAATCATTTACAGCCTAGACATTAAACTAGACATCCCCTGAGAGTTGCAGCATTTTATATGCCTCTCTCTGATCCAAATATATTTGTGTGTCTAAAAATTTCTAAGATCTGTAAATCCAGAATATGTTTAAATGCTAATAAAGCTTTTCAATACTTCATACTTAAATTTTAGAGACAACTGAGAACTATGACCTTAGTTGTAACTTAGGTGTAAGTACGATATTGAGTTTCCATTCCAATTGAGTTCCTCATCAGAAGAAAGGTTTTGATTTTGTGAATGCACTGAAAGCGTGAGAGCTCTGATTCAGATTTATGTGAACCATAGATATCTAACAAGTCTAAGCTTATAGGTTATGAGACCACTATTGTTATCTTCACAGGATACAGAATACAATCAAATAAATCTTTACATGTGCTAGCCAATATGCAACATGCCCCCAGTAGTGATGACCAGTGAAATCTGCCAGTGTTTTTCAGCGGGAAGATGTTGTGTTTCCTGGTTACCTTGTTTGCCAGATATTTGCCATGTAACTAGCTTAGACAAACTCTTTTTTCCCTGTGCCTCATAATGCTTTGCAAAGCCAGCAATTGTTGGATGGGACACCCCAACCACAACTGCACCCGATGATCCTAGTAGTGGGCAAAAAATTATCAGAAAAGTTGCAAATATATTCAAATATATTTAAACACTAAATGTACATAAAGAAGGAAACTGGAAATGTGTCAGTGTATTTGTGTCTTAAAGATGATGTCTTTTTATATGGACTTGTATATGATTCATATGTAATGTTTAAGCCTACCCCTTTAATAGTATTACCAAGAGTGCTGTGCGGTTGATGCAGACAGGAAGGAGTGAAAAATCCAAGAGCTTTAGTGTTGCCCTTAATTAGTAGCAATGGCAGTAAACAAGCAAAAGTGTCAGAGAGAGGTGAGTGAGTTCCTGCTATTAAATCTGTGGAGAGTAAGCCTTAGTGAATTTGTGTTTATTGTCTGCCATTGTCTGCAAGGAATTTATTCAATTCCATTAATTTATTGAGTGGCACAGTGATGAGTACTACTGCCCCATAGCTCATGTCACAATTTTGTCTGCAAAAATTGGTCCAGGCTAGTTTCCCTAGTCATCAGAGACACTTTAAAGACCATTGTACCTTTATAATCCTCTCAAAATAAATTCAGTTTCTCCTTCCCCACAGTGCACTTTGCAGAGTTCAGCCAAGTTCCCAATTATTTTTATAATTTCACCAACTCATAGCAATTTTAGTGGGATTTGCTTATCACTATCAGAGATGGGTAGAGGAGCCAAAAATTGTACTCAGGTAAGAGTAGTGTTACTTCAAAATAATATTACTCAAGTAGAAGTAAAAAGTAGTCATCCAAAAAATTATTAAAGTAAGAGTGAAAAAGTATTTGGTGAAAAGGCTACTCAAGTACTGAGTAACTGTTTGAACATAAATGATTCATTTTTTTAGAAATGTTGTAATAAGACAGACAAAAATATAACATAATGTGCAAATTCTGCTATTTCCAAATAATAAAATAAAAAATTAGTAAAAATAAATAACATCTTTACAAAATAAAGATGCACAAATAACACAAAGTTCCAAATCTCAGTTTTTCACAACAAAGCTTTTGAAGCCAATACCTACAGCAGGTAACATGTACAGTATGTTTGAACAGTGCAAACTACTTACAGTGACAAGATATACTGTACACCAGGGGTGCCCAATATGTCGGTCGCAATCGACCAGTAGATCGGAAAGGTAGTGCAGGTAGATCGCGTTGCATTCAAAAAATTTTTTTTTAAATGTTAGTCTATATATCCTCCCTATGGCATTTGCCACTTTATTGACATACAGGGCAGCCAGTCTGAGATTTCTTTTCTTCTAACACACTGGCCATCTCGCACGCACAATCAAACGCGCGAGCTACTGCAAAACTCCAGCTATCTAAGTGATCTAGTTAGCCTTCCAATTTATATCGACTAAAGAAGGGATTTAAAAAAAAAATTTGTTGTTGGGGGGAGGGTATGGGCTGGATTTTTTTCTCTCACAATGTCACTATCAAGGTGTGTTTTTCTGATCTGTCAATCTATCATTGCTATTCCAAAGAAGGGAAATGTGGAAAGGCACTTTCTAACTGTTCATAAAAACTACGAAACTGACTTCCAAAAAGCGATCTGAGAAAGAGAAAGGAGAGGGAACTAAAATCGCAGTTAATCGGACAGCTGTCATTTTTCACTCGGCTGAATTCAAAAGCAAAGGCAGACACACAGAAGCATCGTTCCAGGTGAGTCACTCGATCATTAAGCATAAGAAGTCCTTCCAAGATGGAGAGATGATAAAAGAGGCCTTCTTTGAAGCAGATGACTAGGAAGAAATTCCCACTGAGATTTCAAGACCCCTGGCCGGAGAAAAAGGAGTTTCTCCTTGTCATTAAACATGCAGAATACAAGCAATTTAATAACGATCAATGGCCGCTAGACTTGGCATTGTTTTTCCGATCTGATCAACATGTTGAATGAGCTTAATTTACAGCTGCAGGGAAAAGATAAAGCCATAGTCAATATGATTAGCTCAGTTAATGCTTTCAAACGAAAAATGCAGCGACTTGATTTGGGGAACATCCAAAACCTCACGTCAGAGCTGGAGATGCAATGGAAGGCGTGTGCGCATCTTGACAGCATACGCTACACAGAGCAGATTGAAAATTGTCTGTCAGACTTTGACAGATGGTTTCAAGACTCAGCTTTACTTGAGCCAATCGCTACATTTAAGTGCTGTCCATTTAGGGAAGATGTTGAGGGTAATTCACCGCATCAAATATTGCAACACTGTTTCACCTAAAACTCCTCCACAGTGGAGGATGAGATTTTGACACTACAGGATGACATTCAGCTGAAGTATGGGGCTCATGGACAGTTTTGGAACTTACTCACAGAGGAAAAGTACCCAAACATAAGGAAATGTGCTACCTCCTTGACTGTATTATTCGGCTCCAACTTATTTATGCGAGTCAGCCTTTTCCCACATGAAGACTGTTAAATCCAAATACTGCAGTGACCATAAATGTATTGAATTGTTATTGTTATTCAGTTATGTAAGGTACGATAACATATATTTTATGTATAAAGTATGCTCAGTATATATATATATATATATATATATATATAT
>JANRMT010062818.1:7204210-7214531 GCA_026402145.1 Polypterus bichir lapradei | reverse complement strand
TGTCTTTCTTAAGTAAAATTCTAGAGAAGGCAGTCATTATGCAGCTAAATGACCACCTCAATAAACATACTATTCTTGATAAGTTTAAGTCGGGTTTTAGAACAAATCACAGCACAGAAACTGCACTCGTTAAAGTAGTAAATGACTTGCGGGTAAATGCAGACAGAGGCCATTTATCTGTTCTCATCCTCTTAGATCTGAGTGCCACATTTGATACCACTGATCACAATGTTCTTAGAAATCGCCTTAGTTAATGGGTGGGCCTCTCTGGCAGTATCTTAAATTGGTTTGAATCCTACCTGACAGGTAGAAAATTCTTTGTCAGTTGTGGTAATTATAACTCAAAGACACATGATATTCTGTATGGTGTTCCACAAGGCTCTATCCTGGGTCCGCTATTCTTTTCAATTTACATGCTTCCGATAGGTCAGATTATCTCGGGGCACAACGTGAGCTACCATAGCTATGCTGATGACACGCAGCTGTATTTGTCAATAGCCCCTGATGACCCTGACTCTGTTGTTTCACTAACACAATGACTTACTTGTGTTTCTAAATGGATGAATAGTAATTTTCTCAAGCTAAATAAAGAGAAAACTGAAATTTTAGTGATCGGCAATAATGGATCTAATGAGGTTATTAGAAATAAACTTGATGCATTAGGATTAAAAATCAAGACGTAGGTAAAGAATTTAGGGGTAACTGTTGACTGTGACCTGAATTTTAAATCGCATATTAATCAGACTCCTAGGACAGCATTTTTTCACTTAAGAAATACAGTGGTACCTTGAGATACGAGTTTAATTCGTTCCGTGACCAAGCTCGTAACTTAAAATGCTCATATCTCTAATCAGTTTTCCCCATTGAAATTAATTGAACTGAGAGTAATTTGTGCTAGCCCCCAAAAAACCACCCCAATTTTTTGTTAAATGTTTTCAACATAAGAAAAATGTATTTATAATGAACAAATACTGTATGCAAACAAAATAAAACCTAATACATAAAAGAGAATCTCAAGAAATAAACAGATGTTGGCAAAGCCGATTAGCGTATTGTAATGTTTTTTTCTTTCACTTTTGCTTAACTTAATTTTCTTCTTCACTAGTTTTTTTTTTCTTTTTTGCCACACTTTCATTCTCAAGGCATTTCAATGGAAACCTATCCAAGGAGCTTTGTTTAGTCCTTCCCGTTAGAATGCTTCTAAAATGAGTTAGGCAAGTGTCATTAAATAGCGCCACTGCACTATCAGTTGTAACTTTTTCAGGATGTTTCTTTTCAATAAAGTCAAGCGTTAGGCAAGTGTCATTAAATAGCACCGCTGCACTATCAGTTGTAACTTTTTCAGGATGTTTCTTTTCAATAAAGTCAAGCATTAGGCAAGTGTCATTAAATAGCACCGCTGCATTATTAGTTGCAATTTTTTTCAGGGTATCTTTTCAATAAAGTCAAGCGTTAGGCAAGTGTCATTAAATAGCGCCACTGCACTATCAGTTGCAACTTTTTCAGGGTGTTTCTTTTCTTTAAAGTTCGAAACTTTTTTCCCACATTGCAAACACTTTCTTTATCTAACTTTATGAGGTAACCTCCTCCGCGATACCGATCTCTTGCAGAACCTCCGTATGTTGCCGCGTCTGTAGTTCCATCAACTCCTCCGTCACCAGTTCCTCGGAATGTGCGGTGACAAGCTCTTTGATGGCTCGTATTTCGAATTTTGGCTCGTAATTCAAGGCAAAAAATCGACCTAGTGACAGCTCGTATCTCAAAAAACTCGTACGTTGGGGCACTTGTATCTCAAGGTACTACTGTAAAGTAAAAGTTAGCCTCTTATATCATTGAAAGATGCTGAGAAATTAGTTCACACTTTTGTTTTCAGTCGTCTAGATTACTGTAACGCACTCCTCTCAGGACTACCCAAAAAAGACATAAATCATTAGCAACTAGTGCAGAATGCAGCTGTTAGAATCCTAACTGGGAAAAGAAAATCCGAGCACATCTCTCCAGTTTTGATATCACTACACTGGTTACCTGTGTCATTCAGAACTGAGTTTAAAATACTGCTTTTGGTTTATAAAGCATTAAATAATCTCGCTCCATCTTATATATCGGAATGTCCTACAACTTATATTCCAAATCGTAACCTTAGATTTTCAAATGAGTGTCTGCTTAGAATTCCAAGAGCTAAACTTAAAAGAAGCAGTGAGGCAGCCTTCTGCTGTTATGCACCTAAAATATGGAATAGCCTGCCAATAGGAATTCGCCAGGGTAATACAGTGGAGCACTTTAAAAAACTGCTAAAAACACATTACTTTAACATGGCTTTCTCATAACTTCACTTTAGTTTAATCCTGATGCTCTGTATATTCAAATAATTATCATTACTATTCATGGTGGCTCCAAAATCCATACTAACCCCTACTCTCTCTTCTGTTCTTTTGCTGGTTTTCTGTGGTGGCGACCTGTGCCACCACCACCTAATCAAAGCACCATGATGTTCCTACATTGATGGCATTGATGGCAGAAGTCCACATGACCATCATCATCAAGTCCTTCCATGAGAACCCTTAAAACAATGAAGACTGATAGTTATTGTTAGTTAGAATGCCCAGAGGGGGCCAGGCGGTCTCATGGTCTGGAACCCCTGCAGATTTTATTTTTTCTCCAGCCGTCTGGAGTTTGTTTGTTTTTTCTGTCCTCCCTGGCCATCGGACCTTACTTTTATTCTATGTTAATGAATTTTGTCTTATTTTAATTCTTACTTATTTTGTCTTTTTTCTCCTTCTTCATCATGTAAAGCACTTTGAGCTACATTATTTGTATGAAAATGTGCTATATAAATAAATGTTGTTGTTATATATATATATATATATATATATATATATATATATATATGTATATATATATATATATATATATATATATATATAGCATTTTTAATAATAATAATAATAATTCTTTGCATTTATATAGCGCTTTTTTCACTACTCAAAGCACTCAGCAATTGCAGGTCAATGTAGGTAACGACTTGGTCATTTTAAAAGTAGCTCGCAAGCTGAAAACAGTGTGGGCACCCTTGCTGTACACTGACAGTATAATACTGCATAGTCACATGCCCTCCAAATAGCACAGCTGATAGAAAATAACATTAGAACAAAGACAAAGTCTCGCTTTACCTTGACTGTCTGTGTCTGTACATGTGTGGTTAAAACGTGCTTGTTCTTCACTCTGCTAAGTGATAGTTAAGCTTCAGCAGGAGTTGGCTCTCATTTTTCATGTACAGTATTCTTTCTTTCCCTGTCCGCTGTCTGTGAGGAATTTGTGCCGCTAGGATGCGACAGTTTGTGTGGTCATGTGACTGCATGGCTGCGTCTGATTTGTGAAACAGAGCCTTGTGATTATTGTTGCTAGGTCTGATTGGTGAAACAGTCATGCAGTAGATCCACTGGTGGATCCTCTCTGGCAAAAATATAGCGTACTGTATCTAATGGGAAAAAAAGTAACCATTCGAGTGTTGCTCAATGTAGCGGAGTAAGAGTAGCGTTTCTTCTTCACAAATGTACTCAAGTAAAAGTAAAAAGTATGGTGCAGTAAAACTACTCGTAGAAGTACAATTTTTTTGGTAAAAAGTTACTCAAGTAAATGTAAAGGAGTAAATGTAACTCGTTACTACTCACCTCTGATCACTATTCATCAGTTTCTAGTGCCATGAACACTGGATATAACTATCTTACTTCAAAATCTTTCTCTTTTTACTGAAACATTTCCAAAATATACTATATTTGTCATATTTATATGCTCATAGTTCTTTTTTACAAAAGTGTAAAATACATATACTGTGCATTTCCAGCGACAACTTTACTAACAGCACTGCTAAATTACTACTTAGTGAATTACCCTTCTGTAACTTAATCCTTAATCCAGTTCACAAGGGACTAAAGGTTGGCAGCATCAGTATTGTATATCAATTTAAAAAGTCATATATGATAAACTACAAATATATACTTAAGACAGAATAGTTAATGTAACATAATCAGTTTAAATGATGGAATACAGAAGATGGCAATGGAAAATGTAAAGGAAATCAAAAGAGTTTATGTTCTGGAAGCATAATAACATGGTATAAAATAAATGCACATCTTAGTACTTAAGAAACTGAAACAAGTAAAGAGTATGCCTGGTTTTGCAAACGCACTAATAGCACTTTACATTGTGATGATTTATCGTCCCTGAATATTTATTTGCCTGTTTTTTTTAATAACCCATTTTATCATACAGTACTGTATATAGAATCTCACAAAATAAAACAATATGCTAATGTACAGAAAGTTTTCTAAAAGTTAAAGGTTAGATTCTGTCATCTAATGTCATCACATTCTAAAACCCACTTATTCCAGCTAAGGATTGCAGGGAGGCTGCAGTATATCTAGACAGTACAAGGTGTCCATCTACCATGGGTTTTCCAATTAACATAACATATAAGTCACTACAAATATAGGAGAAAATATACTGGTTGGTTAGAACTTATTTTTAGCATAGAGTCATGGGGAACAAGAGCCTATCCCAGTGATCATGGATCAGCCCTGCACGTTCAGAGTCACCAGCCAAGAAGATTGTAGACCAGAAAAGAAAGTCAGAAACTCAGGTATTGTGGGTGCCGCCCTTACCTGCTGTACTCTTTTAATACATGAGCACAGTAGCCAGATAACAAACCAAAGAATAATAATCCTGAAAATGTTTATAGTTCCAGCTACAATAAGTATAAAACACTCTGAAACTAGCTGAATCTGATCTCAACACCCAAATGCATTTTATCCTTATAAACTTACAGCTGTGTATAGTATAGCATCCCACTACATGTTTCTGACATAGCCTTTGAAGTAAAAGCAGTGTTTGAAATACCCGCCTACTTGTAATACTTGAACTGCCACTAGTTGGTATATCTGTTTTTACACAGTGATGTGTCAAGAAACAGATAATAGTTCATTTAAACTACCCTTCAGATAATGCTTAGACCTCAGTTTGATTTCTTCTTCTTCTACTGTATGTACATTTTATCCAAGGCTCCTGATTTTCTTCCAGAGTTAAAACAATTTGTATGCTATAAGAGTGGGCATCTGACTAGTATCGGCAACAGTCATGACTATGCACAGGTTAACTAAATTCAAGCCATTTTTGAGCAAATTATTAGGTGACTTCATCCAAAAGCTTTTATAAATGTTTGCCTCCAGTCTCACTGCCTAATGTAGTTTGACACAGCATGAAAATCAGTCCTGTAGCTATCTGCTCCTGCCGCAAGGATCACAAAAAACAACAAGCTACCACTAAAAAAATAATCAAATCAAATTCTAACAGTCCATACACTGGCCTGAACTCAAATTTAATGCCTCAGAGATGGTGAACAAATTAGAAGCTGAAAATAGAATATTTCAGCAAGACAGCAGCCCAAACATACCTCAAAATTCAACCATGAAATATTTACAGGAAATTAGGATTAAGGTTTTACAGTTCACCTTCACAATTCCCAGATGTGAATATTTTTGAACATCAGCAGGGAGATCTCAAACACAAACTGCATGCAATAAGATTTAACAATATTTCTGAGCTACAAACGTACTGCAAAAGGGAGTGGGAAAATCCCCAAAGCAAAAACAGAAAAACACCTACTGAGTTTTGGCTATACAGAAGTATATGGAAGCTGAATAAATAATAACAAAGTAATATCTGTTATTTATCTGAATTTAGATTATTTAATTTTAAGACTTTTTCACTATTGTATTGATCTCCAAAATTTTAATATAGCCCATGAATTTAGGTTTCTCAATTTACATTTTCAAAAGTGCTTTTTAGAAGCATTTCATTCTAAAAGGCATGGTAACAGTTAAGGATTTTGTTTTGGTTATTTCTGGAGCATCTGTGTTAAATGGAGCTGAAGTTGCTGATTTTCTAAGACACCATTCTCTTACATACTTAATTTAATGCATAATAGCAGGAAATGTACTGTATATGCTGATAAAACATTAAAATGATGAAATATTAAGATGCTTCTTAATCGGTTTGTCTCTAACCCTGCTGCATTATTAACAAAACAGACTACAACGATCTGTTGGGATTCACCTTGCACCACATGGGGTCTGTGAGAGGATTGATTTATTAGATGAAGTCTGCAGATGTCAATGAATGCCTTCAGCCCATATCTCTTCACAAATGCTGACCTCCACTTTATTTTTTCTTGTATCCTGTTTCTTGCAACGTAATATTCTTCTTTGTCCTCACTAGTAACATTAACTTTAATACTGTCCTGCAAGTCTAAAAGGATTGGCCCAGTATTTTTCAAGTCATTTCAAGTTATTTCTTCACAAACATTGTATATATGCATTTGCCATGCAAAACTGTATTCCAAAGAGAAGCCCTTTCTATAAATTTAAAAAAACTATCTTGCCCACACTTGCACTTTACAATGGAAGAGATGTGGCACAGAGGAAAAGTTAAAATATTTGACAAATGTATCCAATTTTCAAGCCAAGGCAGTTGGTATGTATTGATATGTGTGTTCTGTGTTTCACATGTTTGTGACAACCAAAGGGATCTGGTAATAATCATTTTATCGCATACTCCTGGTACTATATTTACCAAGATAAGGATATGTTTTGTATTCGCTTGCGCAAGTTCTCAAATGAATATGGAAATAAATCAAAACAAAGCCTACAATGTCACATGAAAAGTTTACTGTGAATTGGTCTTTGGGGAGGAAACCATGCACCGAGTTCTGGAAGGTTGTTACACAGGAATGAAGTCTAAGTGCTTAGCTATCGTGCACAGCAGTCTTCTTTTAAAATAGTTTAATTTCATAACATTCCTGTCTTTTTTGTTTCAAAATGATATGTATAAACTATTTTACAATGTGTATGTAATCACAAGATACAGATCAATAATCATCAACTCACTTGGCTTAAAAAATTGATATATTTAGTAATTTTTTAAGCTTCTCCACCATGCACCATAGCCTCCAATCTATGGTAAAGCTACTATTTTTTGTAAATGTATTGAATAGAACACAAGTTCACCTGACATATGTATATATAACATGTTTGTGAAAAAATGGTTACAAACTGAAAACTACTGAGCTTATTTTTTAACTATGATGGCTCTAAAAAAGAAAGGGTCATATTATAAAAGTAAACACCTGATTTAAAGGTGTATACAATGAAGCAAGCAAGCATAAACCATAAGGTTTGCAGTATTATAGAACTGAGAGGCTTGGACAACATGGTGTTCTTTGCAGTGGTTGCATTTAAGTGAAAAGAGGCTGTGACATTCAGGGAGGTTATGCTTAAACTCAAAGACACACACTACATAGTTAATATGCATTGAAACAGAAAATCTGACATACAGTATTATTTCATCAGCTTATTACCTAAATCACAATTGCTAAAAGGCCAATGCTTTTTAAACCCAAGAAAGCAAGGCCCTGAACAATTGAAGAAAACTTGGAAAATGTCAGGTTCTAAGAATATTAACAGGTCTTTAAGTCCATGTATTGATGACTAGGGTCATAGAAAAAATACATTTCTTTGAGCAAGTCATGCAGTCAATAATGTGGACTAGCAATGGATTCATAAATTGTATTCTTGCTGTACAGGAGGATGAATATGCAACAGTATTTAAAAAGTCTGAATTAACATAAGCCACCCTAATTCAGGGTGTTCATAAGAAATGTAATTATTTACTTCATGGGATAGTATTAATAAACAACAAGAATAAACAACAATAGCTGTTTATATTAAAATGTGTGCTTCAATTTAAATGTTTAAAGTTTAAATATGTTGATTGTGATATAAATTTGTCATTTTTCACGCTCTGATAGAGGTTTAATGAGGGCTGGATCCCTTGTAAAGGACTATAAATAACATCATATTCATAATAACTGACCTTGAAGTAGTCTAAAATAATACCCCACATATCTGTGTTTGAAACTTTCCAGTTTTAACCTCCTGGGAGTGGCTCTTAGAGTGCTAGGACCAACAGAGAAGAATCAAATATCAAAAATAATATCATAAATGTGATATTATTAAACTTTTTTCATGTTTTGCAAAAAGGAGTAACTTTGACCCTTCATTAGGGGGTGAACCCCTGGGGTCCATTTATGTGGCATGCACAACTTCAAGTCCTTCAGATCATTTTTGCTGAAGGCACCTATTGGTTTACTCTTTATCATAAGGTTAGAATTTCCTGCACAAAAATATAGTCCAAAAAAGGCCTAAAAATGAAGGGACCTCAATAAGCTTGATGCCTTCAGTAACTAGTCATCAAACCACAATGAATGATACAGTTAGGGCCTAAGTATTTGAATAGTGATACTTTTTTTGCTAACTTTGACCCCGTACGCCACGACAACTGATTTAAAATGAAGTAATCAAGATGTGACTGAAGTGTAGACTTGCAGTTTTAATTTAAGGCATTTAACAAAAACATTGTATGTGCCATTTAGAAAAGACAACCATTTTTATACATGTTCCTCCCATTTTCAGGGACTTATTTGGATAAACTACTATAATCATGAATATAATGTTCTTTTTCAATAATTGGTTGAAAATCATTTGCAGTCAATGACTGCCTGAAGTCTTAAACTCATGGCCTTCTCCATGTGCTGGGTTTTCACTCTAGTGAGGCTTTGCCAGACCTTTATTGCACCTGACTTCTTCTGCTGCTTGTTCACTGGACTTTCTGCCTTCGGTTTTGTCATCAGCAAGTGAAATGCATGTCCAATTGGTTTGCAGTCATTGAATAATAATCTACTTCTTTGCCTTGAAAAGCACATGGGTTGCTTTTGCAGTATGTATTGGCTCATTTTCCATTTGTACTGTGAAGCGTTGTCATATCTGTTTTGCAGCATTTGTCTGAATCTGAGCTGACAGCATATCACTGTACACTTCAGACATCATCCTGCAATTTCCTCAGCAATCATTTCATCATTAAACACCAGTGACCCACTTCCATAGACAGTCACACATGTCCATGCCATAACACTGCCTCCACCATGTTTCACAGATGATTTGGCATGCTATATACAGATCATGAGCCATTCCTTGTCTTCTTTATACTCTTCTCTATCCATTACTCTTATCTATCTATTACTTTCATGAAGCTTTCTCTTGATTGTAGACTTTGGCAATGATAGGTCTTCCACCCAGAGAGTGATTTTGGTTTGCCTAAATGTCATGAATTGGTTTTTCTTCACCAAGGAAAGAATTCTGTGATCATCCAGCACAGTTGTCTCCCATGTTTGTCCAGGCTTTCTGTTGTTGCTGAGCTCCAGTGCGTTTCTTCTCTTTAAGAATGTACCAAATGGCTGATTTGGCCACTCCTGTGGTTTCTGCTATGTCTCTGTGGGTTTGTTTTGTTTTCTCTGCCTAATGATGGCCTGTTTGTAAATGCATGGACAGCTCTTTGGATGTCATATTGAGACATCACAGCAACATCTTCCAAATGTAAATTCCACACTTGGAATCAACTCCAGACCGTCTACCTGCTTAATAGTTAATGAAATAATGAAATCTGGCTGTGGAGCAGTTTATCAGTCAATCTGTCCAAATACTTTTGAGCCCCTGAAAATGAGGGTGCATGTATAAAAATGGCTGTCATTCTTAAATGGCTCATGTTATATTTTTGTTAAAGCCTTTGAATTAATGCAGAGTCTACACTGCAGTCATGTAATTATTTCTTCATTTAAAATCCATTGTGTATAGAGCCAAAATTATGCAAATTATGTCAACTGTCCAAATACTTATTGACCTAACTGTTATCGTAAGTGGGAGTTTTCTCACGAGTCAAAAAAAAAAAAAAAACTGGAGTGATTTCAAACCATTCAGAACGCAACATTGTTGTTGAATAATTGAATCATTGATCTGGAATGTATGCTGGACAAAACTAAACTTTATTGGGTTGTTCTCTTTTATTGATCCCCTATTTATGATGAAACATTTGAAATTATATAAACTCCAAATGTTTAATTAGATGAACTGTAATATAATAGAAAATAATCTGTTTTAGAGTAATGCCTTTTTTTTGTGGTGCTGACCCTCTCAATTAAATTCTTGAAACTCCATGAAGCCCATATTTTAAATTGTCTGAACAATGTTGCACATACAAAATTTTGTGAGAATAGATATAGCTATTTTGAGTGATGCAACATTTTTGGTTGGTCCACATCTCATATAAAAAAAACACCATTTAGCTTGTATTTGAAGTTGGTTTAGCTTTACTTTACAAGCAAAATTTCATTAAGATAGACTCAGCCAGTTTTTAGTAATGTAGTTTTTGCATT
>JANRMT010062818.1:7143609-7204110 GCA_026402145.1 Polypterus bichir lapradei | reverse complement strand
GTGTGGTGGGTCTGGCTCTGCCCTATGTTAGCAATAATAACTCACCGCCGCCCGCCCCCCCCCATTAAAACCCCCTCCCTGATGATTTTTTTGACCTCCAGGTGAAAGGTCAGAATAAGGGAACGAATACCCAGGGATGGATGAGCATCCTGACCACGATGGGTTCTGTTCTCTGCCTTAGGTGGGAAGCAGGGATAACAGATGAGCAGAGAGGGACTGCCTCCTGTGCCCAGATGTTCCAAAAATATGCTATATATATAAGTGCTCCTATGGTATGGCTCCAACATGGACACTGGCAGGGTTGCATGGGATGTGTATTTCTGGAGGGCAACAGAACACACCAGAGCAAAGACATACAGTACAAAGAATATGAGTGGAAAATGCTGATGAAGTGTTATGAAGCTGGAGCTGGTTAGATCCACAGCAGAAATCAGGCTAACACAGGAAATAAACAAGGTGCCCCATATCATGTTAGATATGCATTAACTGATTTTTATCAATGTACAATAGAAAATATCTAACAGTTGTCATCACTGTGTGGTGTGCCAACATATCTAAATAAGACAGAAAAGCCATTCAGAAAGCTGTGTGTCCAAAAATCACAAGAATAACATTAACTTTAATTGGTTATAATTTAGCAGCTGTGTATTAAGTATGTGGTCAATGAGATGCAATTAATTCTTCATGACAGACAATACTTTGGAGTATAAACTGTTAACTTTTTCTAAACATGGTATGACTAAAAACCATTTACGCCTGGGTTGGCAGGAATCTTTAATTATCAGAGATGCTTTACTTTGGAAGCATTTAAAGTTGCTCTCTAGAATTGATGCTAAGTCAACTGAACAGATACTTGAACTATTTATAAAGTATGTAAGCAATACGCTGTATTAAATACTTAATAATATCTTCTTCAGTTAATACACATTTTTAGGACAAGTGTTATAAATAGCCCAAGATGTAATGTGCATCATAAAACAAGCATTTTTAACTTAATATAAAATCACATGAAATGATAAAAATTGAAAAATATTTCAAGTCATACTGCTTCCGATTGGTATATATTATTGTTAATAGCATAGTAAAGTTTTTAATTGCAATTAATAGCCACATACTGTATAACGAATACCTAAACCTAAGTATTTTCCTATCTTCAACAAGTAACCAACACATTATAGCTGCATGTCAGCAAGCATGCTGGGAATTGCCATTGCACTATATACTTTTCCAGAATGGTCTAGGCAGAACACAGATACACCTAAAAGTAATAAATGAAAAGTCTCTCTAAAGAAAATATTTTTTTTTTATTATTATTATTTTTTATAGTAATCATTCCATACAAATAGATACATTTTTACAAAAAATATGATTGAGAACAAGTCGACCCCCACCCCTGAGAGAGAAAGCATGGCCAATGGGGTAAAACTTAAGGCTTGTAAACATACCTAAATTGATGAGTTTGATAGGCCAATAGAGATGAATGGAGAAGAAAAAGAAAATGCGGAAATAATTGCTTCCTCTGTACTTTAAGAGCTTATTCTAAAATATTATTGATTAGATCCTGCCATGTTTTGAAAAAATCTGTACAGATCCTCTAACTGAGTATTTGATTTTTTCCAATTTCAAATAGTATAACACATCGGTTTCCCACTAACTTAAAAGAGGAGAGTTAGGATTCTTCCAGTTTAGCAAAATAAGTCTGCATGCCAAAATTGTAGTGAATGCAATCACAGTTTGTTTGTCCTTCTCCACTTTAAACCCATCTGGAAGAATACCAAACACAGCTGTTAGTGGGTTAGGAGGGATTGTAACACCAAGGCTGTCTGAAAGGTAATTAAAAAGTTTGGTCCAGAATGATGTTAATTTGGTACGGGCCCAAAACATGTAACCCAGTGAGGCTGGGACTTGATTGCAGCATTTGCAGGTTGGATCCTGCCCTGGAAACATTTTGGAGAGTTTTAGGCAAGACAAATGTGCTCGATATATAATTTTGAGTTGAATAATTGTATGCTTTGTGCATATGGAGCTCGAGTGAATTCTCTTCATTGCTATTTTCTACTCCTTTTCTGATATATTGATTAAGAGATCTTTTTCCCAGTGTCCTATTGGATCTTTAAAAGGGAGGGACTGTAAAATAATTTTATATATTGCAGAGATGGTGTCTGAGTCCTTGAAATTGAGCAATATTTTTTCAAGCATGGACGAGGGTGCAAGATGAAGAAAATCGAGCAGGTTCTGTTTAACAAAGTTCCTAATTTGAAGATAGTGAAAGAAATATGTAGCTAGAAAGTTAAATTTGGAATGTAATTGTTCATAGGATGCAAAGATGTTGTCTATATAAAGATCTCTAAGCAAGTTAATCCCAAATTTTTTCCAAATATTAAAAACTGCATATGTTTGTGAAGGTTGAAAGAGGTGTTTCTCTTGCAGAGATAAAAGCTTCTCCATCTTAAAATGCTTTCTACATTGGTTTCATATTCTGAGTGAAGGTTATCAGTATATTGCCGATAGCTTGCATTTATTGGGGCACAAAGCAGGGAATATAAAGTAGTGCTGCATGAATTTTACCTCTATTGTGGACCAGGCCTGTGTATGTTCATCTATTTGTGTCCAGGTTTTTATAGCTTGTATGTTTGCTGCCCAGTAATAAAACTGAAAGATGGGTAGAGCCATGCCACCTTCTGCCTTAGGTCTTTGTAGGGTCGCTCTTTGGATACGTGGATGTTTTGAGTTCCAAATAAATGAGGTGATTGTTGAATCTAATTGCTTAAAAAATGATTTATTGATGTATATTGGGATGTTTTGAAATAAAAAAAAGAAGCTTAGGAAGAATATTCATCTTAACATTAATTCTTCCAGCTAGAGTGAGATGAAGGGTTGACCATCTATGTAAGTCTTGCTTAATTGTTTCCATGCAGACAGCAAAATTTTGTTGATAAAGTGCTTTATGTTTACTTGTGATGTTTACCCCTAGGTATTTAAACTGTTCTGCAATGACAAAAGATAGGGTGTCTAATCTAATATTATATGATTGAGAGTTCACAGGAAAGAGTACACTTTTATTCAGATTAATTCTGAGACCAGAGATCTTTTGAAATTCTGTAAGTGCTGTTAAGACTGCAGGCACAAAATTTTGTGGGTCTGATATATACAGTACCATATCATCTGCATATAGAGAAATTTTCTGTTCCAGTCCTTCTGATAATCCCCTTTATCTGATCAGCATTTTGACAGTGAACCGCCAGTGGTTCAATGGCGATTGCAAATAGCAGTGGTGACAAGGGGCATCCTTGTCTGGTACCATATTCTAGTTTAAAGTAGTCTGAACAAATGTTGTTAATACAAACTGAGACTTCTGGATTGGTATACAGTAGTTTGATCCATGCACAAATGTTTGGGCCAAACCCAAATTTCTCTAATGTAGTGAAAAGGTATTTCCATTCAATCATGTCAAATGCTTTTACTGCATCCAGTGATAATAGTATTTCTGGGGTGTTTGACTTTGTTGGTGAGTATATTACATTAAAAAGGCGTCAAAGATTGGAAGATAAGTGTCGACCCTTGATAAATCCAGTTTGATCTGGTGATATTACCGAAGGTAGCACTTTCTCCATCCTTTTGGCTATGATTTTTGAGAGTATCTTAACGTCATTATTCAGAAATGAAATTGGTCTGTATTGTAATAAGTCTTTATTTTGTTTAGGAAAGACGATGATTAATACTTGGTGAAAAGTTTGAGGTAGAATTTGATTGTCTCTAGCTTCTGTAAATGTTGCTAATAGGAGGGGAGCTAGCTCTAGTAATTCTGATAGCACCAGAGGTTTATCCAGTTCCTCCGCACTGAGAGTATCTATTTGTGGTATCTGTAATGTATCCAGAAATGTATTAGATTGTGTGTTGTCTTCTTTAAACTCAGTAGAATATAAGAATTTATAGTAGTCTCTAAATGTGTGCATTATATTTTTATGGTCGATGATTTCGTTGCCGTTCGTGTTGGTGATTACTGGGATTGCGTTGCGAACTTCTTGCTTGTGGATTTGTTGAGCTAAAAGCTTATTAGCTTTCTCTCCGTGTTCATAGTAATGATGTCTGGATTTATAAATTAGTTGTTCAGTTTTTTAGTTGTCAAGAGGTTGAGCTCTGAATGCAGAGCCTGCCTTTTCCTATGTAGAGCCTCGCTTGGAAGCCTGGCGTGTTCTTCACCTATTCTAGTAATTTCTCTTTTTAGTTCTGATACTTTCTTGGTTTCTAATTTATTTCTGTGGGAAAGATATGAAATAATCTGTCCTCTTAAGAAGTCCTTTAGAGTTTCTCAGAGTATTCCTGCAGAAACCTCTGAGGATGTATTTGTCTCTAGGAAGAAACTGATTTGTTTGGATATAAATTCTGTACAATTCTCGTCTGCTAATAGAAGCGGGTTAAAATGCCATCTGCGAGGTGAGTGTGTGGGGCATAGTGACTTTAGCTCCAAGATCAGAGGTGCATGGTTGGAAATAACAATAGCATCGTACTTGCAAAATTTAATTGTAGGCAAGAAATTATTATCTATAAAGAAATAATCAATTCTTGAGTAGCAATGATGTACTGGTGAGTAGAAAGAATATGTTCTTGAGTTTGGGTTTAGATAAGTCTGATAAGTAGATCTAAGTTCTGGTCAGTTATAAGCTTTGTAATTATCTTTGCAGTGTTAGATGTCGTCCCCCCGTGATAGAAGTCCTCTAAGAGTGGATTTAAAACACAATTAAAGTCCCCAGCCATTATAATTTTATTAATGTTCACATTGGGAATAGATGCAAATACATTTTGTATGAATTCCTTATTATCGACATTAGGTGCATAAACATTTATCAAAATCATTTTACAGTTAAATAAGTTGCCCATGACCATTACATATCTCCCTTCAGGATCCGATACTACATCTGATGCTACAAATGAGACTGTTCTATGTACAGTATGAGAATTCCCACACCTCTAGTTTTCTTTGTAAAGCTAGAATGGAACATTTGGCCAGTCCAGTCCTTTTGCAGCCGGAACTGATCCTTGCTTAGCAAGTGGGTCTCCTGTAAAAATACTATTTTAGTGTTTAAACCTGTTAGGTGAGAGAATATTTTCTTTCTCTTTAATTCGTGATTCAGACCTTTAACATTCCAGCTCACAAGGTTAACTGTCCCATCATGGAGACATTGATTCTGAATTTTTGATGTCATTTTAAAGTCTTAACTGGAAGTGAGACAGCTTTAACCTTGATTTCCTATTTCCCCAAGAGTTATTGCCATGCAGCCTATTGTTACGTTGGTAGTTATAATTATAAGGATTAAAAGGTTAAATTAGATATAGATTTAGCCTGCTCTCTTTCACTCCCCTCCTTATCCCCCCACCCTCCCATTTTGCCTCCCCACGTGAGGCTGGACCCCACTTCATGAAGTCCCGGTCCTCTGACATACCTAGAGACAGAGCACGTCCAAAGCAAAACAAGCCCCCACGCAGATGCGTTTTAGGATTAAAAAGTAGAGATATCTATTTCCAATATAGTCTAAATACTATATGCCTAAGATATAATCATTAACAAACTCTAAACTTAAAATATAATCTTCAGCAATCTTAAAGTATTAAGATAATAAACCCGGGGAATGGTGTTAGAAAGTAGTCCAGAATAAACATAGTAAGTCTTAATGCAATAATAATAATAACAATAAACCCAAGGGTATGATGTTAAACAGTCTCCTTTAGGGTAGTAGAAAAAAAAATAAATAAATACTGTAAATAAATAAAATTTTAAAATTAAAAAAGGGTTAATTTCTTCCACACACGTCTATAACTGTAATTAAAACATAAACAGAAAGCATCCGAGTAATGAAAAGGATGTATAATTATAATACCCGTATCATTATAAGTGGATCAGACAGCAGGTGATATCTCCTTGCCATGCAGTGAGAGGAAGCGACTCAGTATTGTGTTTCAGAATATTGTCGGGATCAGCTTTCTTAATTCCTTTTCTGCTTCTTCCTTGCTGTAGAAGACGTAGTATTGGCCTTGAATTTACACTTTCAGTTTGGCAGGATACAAGAGGCTGTATTTGATATCGGCTTGCCGTAACCGCTGCTTAATGTTGTAGAAGGCTGCACGTTTAGCAGCTGTTGCACCTATCTGAAAATGCAGCTACAGCTGGAAATGCAGTTTATGCTCCAAAAAGAAGTTGTTCACGTCAGTTTGAGATCAGTTTAGTAACTATGAAAAAAATGAATATTATCTGTTTATGGTGAGTTTTATTTAGGAAAAGCTTTGGGCAACCTCTTCTTAAAACATACATCTGTTTTTTCATTCTTACAGATTCTGTCCCTGTAGATCCACAGTTATATTTCACACCTCTATCATTACTCTCTTTTTCCTCATCATACACTTACTAACTTCAGGGAATATACAGCTCACAGTTACAATGCAATCACATCAGTGACTGCTACTTCAGACTTTTCTTAGATATGAATGTCACTGTAGCTTCCATATTGTGTTCCCTCACCCTTAATTACCCAGCTGAAAAATGAAACTTGTTCCCAGTCCCTGGCAGTAAAATGAAGCAACACATAGAAACAGGAAACCAGGCTTAATAATATTTAAGTAATCTTTAATCTTAATTCTAAAAACTAGTGCCATAAAAGAAATGTGGAAATTCACACCATACAACCTTTATCATCCTGTAGTTCTGAAAACGGATGAGGATCATCAACATGTCCAGTATGTGTACTGATTTTAATTGGTGCTTAACCTTGTAGTTATTTGAAATTGTGACGTATTCTTAGTTTGACTTTTCTCTCCCTCTTGTCAATTCATTTGTCTGACCTTATACAGTTATACTTAAACATGGTCATGTCGCCTTAAGACAATCTTCTGATTTTTTCTTAGGCTTATAAATTTAATTCTTGTTCTCCTTTCCAGATGCTCAAAAAGTCTAAAAGTTTCAATGTCTCTGAAAGAAGCACATAAAGATTAAACCCACACTTTTGACAGAGCTGGAATAGTGAAATGTGTTTGTGTTGCTTGTCACTCGGAAACATGTCTTGTAAAACCATGTCAGAAGTGAGAGACTGTAATAAAATGTGTCCATACAACCTTGCACCCAGAAGTAGAGGTTGTAAAATCATAAACTGTGCTTTGTGGCAGCTGCATTTTGATATAAACTGGTTCTTATATCTTACCAGCTTGCAGTCAAGTAACACAGGAGTGTTCCTCTCGATTAGAGTCTTTAAAATAATTAAGAAAATATTCAAGCAGTTTTTACCTTGATACAAAAGCAAATAAAAACATGGTACATGTGGCTTAAAATAGCAGACTTTTTTACTATTGAAAAGTAATGAAGTATCTTTCGTGAAAGTTTAGATTTACATTTTAAGTCACTTCAAGAAAAGCTCTGCTCCTTTCAGAAAGGTGTTGCTTCTTCATTCTACGTTCCTGCTTTAAAATTATTTAAGAGTAAAGTGTCAAAATTCAGATATAACCATTATTGGTAATGACAGGAGTTATTCTGAACAGTCAGCATGGGTTCAGAAGAGGAAGGTTGTGTTTTACTAACATGTTGGAATTCTATGAGGAGGCAACAAAAGGATATGATCAAAGTGGAGCTTATGATATTATTTATCTTGACTTTCAGAAAGCATTTGATAAGATGCCACATAAGAGGTTGGGCATCAAACTAAAAGAAGTGGGAGCTCAGGGTGATGTTTTTAGATGGGTGCAGAATTGGCTCAGACACAGGAAGCAGAGGGTGATGGTGCGAGGAACCTCATCAGAACTGGCCGATGTTAAGAGTGGTGTTCCACAGGGGTCAGTGCTAGGGCTGCTTCTATTTTAATATATATAAATGATTTAGATAGGAATATAAGTAACAAGCTGGGTAAGTCTGCAAATATACCAAGATAGATGGATCAGCAGATAATTTGAAATCCGTTATATCATTACAGAAGGACTTGCATAGCATACAGGCATGGGCAGATTTGTGGCAGATAAAATTTAATGTCAGTAAATGTAAAGTATTACACATAGAAGTAAAAATGTTAGGTTTGTACACACAATAGGCGGTGGGAAAATCAAAAGTACACCTTATGAGAAGGATTTAGGAGTCATAGTGGACTCTAAGCTATCGATTTCCCAACAGTGTTCAGAAGCCATTAAGAAGACAAACAGAATGTTAGGTTATATAGCACGATGTGGGGAATACAAGTCCAAGGAGGTTATGCTCAAGCTTTATAATGCACTGATGAGGCCTCATCTGGAGTACTGTGTTCAGTTTTGGTCTCCAGGTTACAAAAAGGACATAGCAGCACTAGAAAAGGTCCAAAGAAGAGCAACTAGGCTGATTCCAGGGCTACAGGGGATGAATTATTAGGAAAGATTTAAAGAGCTGAGCCTATACAGTTTAAGCAAAAGAAGATTAAGAGGTGACATGACTGAAGTCTTTAAAATTATGAAGGGAATTAGTGCAGTGGATCAAGACTGTTATTTTAAAATGAATTCATCAAGAACACATGGACACAGTTAGAAACTTGTTAAGGGTAAATTTTGCACAAACATTAGGAAGTTTTTCTTTACACAAAGAATGATAGACACTTGGAGTACGCTACCAAGTAGTGTGGTAGACAGTAACACTTTAGGGACTTTCAAAACTAAGAAGATTGGACTGGCAAGATTTGTTGGGCTGAATGGCCTGTTCTTGTCTAGATTGTTCTAATGTTCTAATTTCAAGTCCTGCCCCCCTCCTGGCAGTATTCATTGGCACAATCATTCTTTCGTCAGCTGAGTAGTAGTTTTCTTTTTTGTAGCACATTTCACATTTTTCACAATCCTTTGAAAAAGTTTTGTTTACTTCTATCCATAGCAACCTTAGTGTTGAGCATAGACATATTAGGAAGAAGAACATCAAAACCATCATCCCAAAAAGGACCACAAAGTTTACTCAGTGTATCGTTACTAGTAGGTGACCAATTTCCAAAGAAATCCCACTAGTGATGAATCAATTTTACTTATTTCAGAGACAATCTGAAGAACTTGAATGTGCTCTTGTTCTTGGCAAGTGATAACGTTTATCAGAGTTCCATTAGCTTCTGCTTTTTCTTTTTATTAACTTTAACTTATCTGTAGTTTGCCAAAGGTACATCCTGCCATATGCCAAAGATATTCATGCTATTTTACATGGCAGCTATAAGGACTGGTATATGTGTGAGTTTGCTCCATAATGGATTGGAGTCCTGTCCAGGAATTGGTTTCTGCAATAAATGAAAATGTCTTCTTTTTCAATGCTCCCTTTAACCCACGATTTAGAGTTAAGAAGACCTAGAGTCTTTGACAGAAACAACAAATGAAAATAAGGAGAACAAAAATAGAAAACCGTGCTTAGAGGTTCAGTGTTTAGCATTAAACAGAAAGCCTGTGTTTGAATTGTGGGATAAAATGAATGTAAACAGGTAACATATACAAATATAAAGTCAGCAGTAAGATGATGAACAGGAGTGGTAGTAAATGCTATGTACAACGGTATTGCATATATATATGTGAAAGCTTGATTTGCCTTTTTGCAAATGAAAGTGATGAGAGCTGTGTGTGTGATTGTGATAAATATATTCATATTATTTAAAATTGGCCCAGTAGCAGGATGTGACAGCCTTATAATTAAACTGCTATAAAATATGCAAAAGTAATTTTCGTTGTGTTTAAAATGTTCATTTTGTAGGCAGAAGTTGGACATTTTTTTAAAAAGAGGTGTGCCTTGAAATTTTGAAACAGCTACTCTGAAGCTGCATGAATTCTAAATATGGCATTTATTCATCAGAGGAGCTTCTTTCATTGCTTGTGTCAATGTGAAGGATATGACTCAAACAAATAATTGAACTTTACATCTGTGGGCTGCCTTTGTGAAGAAATACCAATTAAAGTAAGCAACAGATAAACAAGAGCAAAGGTTTTGGCATTTAATCTTGGCTCCGTTTCAAGCAGGGAGCGTTTCTTTCATCCCTTTAAAAAAATGGCAGGATGCCTGATCAGATATTACTCCCTCTTAGGTGAGGGTAAAAGTAAAGTACTGGGGAGGAGAAACTGATTTGTGTGCCAGAATAACATACATTTTAAAAGGTTCAAGTAAGGCATACATTCTTAAACCTATATGATCCACTTTCAGGTGACAAGTCCTACCTTTGTAGAAGGAAAACAGTCCTGGACAGGACATCAGTCAGTCACAACCACATCTACACACAGACAGGATTGCTTTGAAATTGTAAGTTAACATAACCTGGGAATCTGGACACACAACCAAAATGCCTGGGAAATAATCCATATAGACATGGAGAGAACATGAAAATTTGAAAGTGTTATAGAAAAAGAGCCTCAAAGGTTAGATACTTTCAAGTATTACATGTCTTCACTATATTTATTAAAACAATATCTGCTTTCAGTTGGAGATGCTGCTTCCATACAAGACTTTTATGACAAAAAACACAGGTTCTATTTTCATTGTGGATGAAGTCTATTAAAATTATTTAGCTGTTAGTATCAAGCCAATCTTCTATCAAACCAATGCATGGTAAAATGTAAAGGAAAAACTGTATTAAACTTTGCATTAACCTGTTAAAATCCAATATTTTGTACTTACTGTACTTACCACTTCTTCACCCATACATTTTTATAAAATTGCCTTTGTAAAAATACACAATACCCACAGCTATAAAGAAATCGTGGTGCAAGCTGGCATGACTCCCTCTCCTTCAAATAACACATGTCTTCATTAATGTTGCCTTGTTACATTGTTTGTTCTTAATATGACATAAATCAAACCTTACCTCCGTTCCTAAGCCTCTTAACATTTTTCAAGCTTCTTTTCTTTCAAGGCTGGATTACTGCCACACACTATTAGTATGGCTTTTAGCTACTTCTGTCTGACCTTTCCTTCTCATCCAGAATACTGATATCCAACTGGTGTATTTTATTACTTGCTTTTTCCAAATAATTCTTCAACTTTGCTTTCTTCTCTTTTCTTGAGCTATACATTTCTGTGCATTACTGTTCTTCATTTTCACATTCTCAGGTCCTTCTAAATATCTTTTCAAGAAGTCTCTTTACTGGCTAAGCCAACCTGCCATTGGTACATGATGGACTAAAATGTCACCTTTCTCTCAAATCTTGCTCACAAGGTGTGGATTGTGCTTCCCATGACCATCTACCAGCCCTTGTCTGTTTATGCCTGTCTTCTCAGCTTGATCAATTAACTGAGCTATTGCTATACTGACAATTTGCACTACTAGCTTTTTGAATTTGGCTTGAATTTTTGTTTCTTGTTCAGTATGTACATTTTACAGTATAGAAATTTTCCAGATAAACAATGATAATAATAGCACACTTTCACGTGAACATCAAGCAGTGTATATTAAGAATTTTATCAAAAGGTTTCCAAAGAAATATTATTTTATATTATGTAAAAACTGGATTAAGGTGATGAGAAGGCTAAATTCAAGAAGTCTCTTGTATATAACATCAGCATATAATACCAGAGACCACTTGATTTTATTATCCAATATGGAAACCATCTTGAGTGTCCCCGGTATTGAAATTCAGTGGTTTATGTACTACCCCTTCTTGAACCGCCACCTTATCATAGTGGAGGAGTTTGCGTGTCCCAATGATCCTAGGAGCCCAGTTGTCCGGGGCTTTATGCCCCTGGTAGGGTCACCCAAGGCAAATTGGTCCTAGGTGAGGGATGAGACAAAGAGTGGTTCAGAAAACCCACCATGAAGAATAAAATCTTTGGATGGCATTTTCCCTCGCCCGGACGCGTGTCACCGGGGACCCCCTCTGGAGCCAGGCCTGGAGGTGGGGCTCGATGGCAAGCGCCTGGTGGCCGGGCCTGCAAACATGGGGGGGGCCTGCACAGCCCGAAGAGGCAATGTGGGTCCCCCTTCCCATGAGCTCACCACCTGTAGGAGGGGCCAAGGAGGTCGGGTGCAGTGTGATTTGGGTGGTGGCCGAAGGCGGGGACGTTGGCGGTCCGATCCTCGGCTACAGAAGCTGGCTCTTGGGACATGGAATGTCACCTCTCTGAAGGGGAAGGAGCCTGAGCTAGTGTGTGAGGTCGAGAGGTTCCGGCTAGATATACAATACAGTTTACAATACAGTTTATTTTTGTATAGCCCAAAATCACACAGGAAGTGCCACAATGGGCTTTAACAGGCCCTGCCTCTTGACAGCCCCCCAGCCTTGACTCTCTAAGAAGACAAGGAAAAATTCCCAAAAAAACCTTGTAGGGAAAAATGGAAGAAACCTAGGGAAAGGCAGTTCAAAGAGAGACCCCTTTCCAGGTAGGTTGGGCGTGCAGTGGGTGTCAAAAGAAGGGGTTCAATACAATACAATACACAGAACAGAACAAATCCTTAATACAGCATAATAATAAAAATTGTAGAAGTACAGAGCAGAATTTAACAGTAGATGATATCACATAATAAGATTTTGATATTTTTAGAGTGCTGGAGACCTCATCCGTCAAGCTGCCTCCCCATTTGGCCATTCCACGGCTGAAACGTTGCTCTGCCAGCCAATCCGATGAAAGGGCCCCTCTTTCCCATGATTCCTGTGATCCTCCACCAGGGATGACTTTACCATCGGCAGGCAAACAACTTGGCAGGTGGGCCGTGGCACCAATTGCCACATTTGAGTACCGAGAAGAGAAACAGAATAGGTGAGGGTTAGTATTCAATTATACTTATCATGTTACTTATGTTTTAGTGCTAATGACTAACAACAGAGATGCAGTATGTACAGTTAATCAGCAGCTCTAGTCAGGATATGCTAAACTGAAGTAGTAAGTCTTCAGCCGGGATTTAAAGGCTGGGACCGAAGGGGCATCTCTTATAGAAGCAGGAAGACCATTCCACAGTTTAGGGGCCCTGTAACTAAAAGCTCGACCTCCCACTGTTATTTTATTAATCCTTGGAATCATAAGCAGACCGGCATCTTGAGATCTTAATGTGCGCTCAGGTTTGTAAGTCATGATAAGTTCAGACAAGTAAGCCGGACCTTGGCCATTTAATGCTTTATATGTTAAAAGGAGGATTTTGAAATCTGCCCTAAACTTAACCGGGAGCCAGTGTAAGGATTTAAGAACTGGAGTTATGTGTTCATATTTTCTTGTTCTTGTAATAATTCTTGCAGCCACATTTTGGATTAACTGGAGGCTGTATAAAGAACAGTTTGAACAGCCAGTGAACACCGCATTACAGTAGTCAATCCTACTAGAGATAAATGCATGAATTAATTTCTCACAATCCTGTTTATTTAGAAAGCGCCTTAATTTCCTAGTCGGGCTCACCTCGACACACAGCTTGGACTCATTGGTCTGTTGTGGTGAAAAAGGAGCTTAGCCGTAAGGCAAAGCTCTCAATTTACCAGTCCATCTACGTTCCTAACCTCATCTATGGTAATAAGCTATGGGTAGTTTCCTCCGCAGGGTGTCTGGGCTTTCCCTTAAAGATACGGTGAGAAGCTCAGTCATCCGGGATGGGCTCAGAGTAGAGCCACTGCTCCTCCGCATCGAGAGAAGTCAGATGAGGTGGCTTGGGCATCTGATCAGGATGCCTCCTGGACGCCTCCCTGGTGAGGTGTTCCGGGCACGTCTAACCGGGAGGAGGTCCCGGGGAAGACCCAGGACATGCTGGAGGGACTATGTCTCTCAGCTGGCCTGGAAACACCTCGGGATTCCCCCAGAATAGCTAGAAGAAGTGGCCGGGGAGAGGGAAGTCTGGGCATCTCTGCTCAAGCTGCTGCCCCTGCGACCCGATCTCCGATAAGTGGAAGATGATGGATGGATGGTTTATGTATCTTAGAATCATAAGGATTGGCTGTACATCCAAGGCACTCCACGGATCTCTGTACTTGACCCACTGCTGTTTTTGTGGAACATGCTTTTTCTTGGCCTGATCATTACAATCTAATCTTACAATCTTAAAACAGTATGTTTGTAGGCACTCAAGGATTACTAACTATTATGTAAAATATTTTCTTCATGGAGCAAATGATTTAAACTAATATACAATGAAGACAAACATATCATCACCCAGTGAGGGTTGGGTGGTCTCTTGGCCTTGGAACCCCTGCAGGTTTTGGTTTTTTTTTTGGTTTTTTTCTCTAGCCCATCTGAAGTTTTTTTTTGTTTGTTTTTTCTATCCTCCTGCCTATCTGATTTTACTTCATTCTTTGTTACTTAGTATTGACTAATCTTATTTTTGTTTCATATAAACCTTTCTTTCTTCATACTGCAAAGCACTCTGAGCTACACCATTTGTTTGAAAATGTGCCATATAAATAAATGTTGTGGTTGTTCTTGTTCTGTCACTGGAATTAAAATCTGAAAATAAACTACTCCTTTCCTCCTACCCTTGCTGGTTACAAAATTAAAGTGTTGTGCCAGTTTCATTGCTAGCATTTTTTATTTTTGTCATCGATTCATGTAAATCAAATTAACACAGTTTCTTTGACTTGTATGTCTGCTTATATCCACTTTTTACTTATAAACTAGGAATAAAGGCTCTCTTTGGGCTTACTACTGAGGAAAAACTAGAATATAGGGCTGAGAGAGGCAGGATGCAAGAATAATCACAGCAGAAAATGAAGTGAAGATCAGCATTTGTGTTGAGAGTTGTCTTGTCAGCATCTTGGCATCTTGCTGACAGCAGCAAAGAAGAAGAAGAGAGTATGTCAGTTTGTGATGTGAGCTATTGGCTTCTGCGAACCAGCTAATGGCTTTAGTTTTCCTTCTGCTTATTGGAGTAGGTCTGGATATCCCTTTTATTTGTAATTTGGTCAAAAGGATGGCATGAAAAAGGTAATATGCTGTAATATGCCACAAAATTGCTCAAACTATATAAATTAATAGGGACAATTTTAAAAATTAGACATTATGTTTTGATAAACTGATATTTATTTATAAATCTGAAAAATTATTGGGTTTTTTTGTTTTCTAGGTAAAAACTCACACCAGTCTAATAAGATAAAATACATTATCAATTTATGGTACATACTCTATCATTCAAGTTCAATTGTATTTACAATAGTTAAAAAAATAGGCAAGGACAAGTGCCACTGTCTTCTAGCTTCTTGGCTCAAACCTTAGACAGAACATTCATCTATGTGAAGTTTTTATGTTCTTCTTCTGTGCTCTGTGAACTTAGACAATGACTCCAAATCCCAAAGTGTGTGTTAAGTTAACTGATGACTCTACATTGGCCCTGAATAAATATGTGTATGTGTGTGTGCATCTACTGTCCATGTCCATTAAAATGTAACAGCCAAAAGAAATCATTAGCAAAAATATCAAGTTTAATAAGACAGCTTTGTAATTTAAAAAGCCAGCAATTCACAACATAACAAGTATGTAGGAATTAAACTTTCTCTATCCTAAGATGTGCCTTAATTGCCAATACAAAACAATATTTCATTCAGAAAGGTGGAGAAGAAAATGTCAGTATTCCAAGTATTTGGACAGAGAAGCTCAAACTTAAATTTTTGTGTATACACATCTGCAAAATAGGTAGATAGAAATGTATTTCTCCCCAGGGGGAAATTTGGCTTTATACAGAAGCTCTTTAAATAAATAAATATACACACACACTTTAGTGTGAACACACACTGTGACCATAGAGCAGGGGTGTCCAACTTCGGTCCTGGTGGGTCGCAGTGGCTGCAGGTTTTCATTCTAACCCTTAATCCTAATCAGCGAACATTTTTCACTGCTAATTAACTAATTTTCCCTCCATTTTAATAGCCCTATTTTTAAGGATTCAATCAACTGAATTGATTTGTTTCTTCATTAAATGGCAACCAAACAGAAATGAGATGTTAAAGGAGTCAACAGATGACCAGCTAAATTGGAATGTCAAACTTCAGTCAATTTCACTCCAACCAGTTTCTTAACGAAAAACCAATTCTTGCTGTTAATTAAATCCTTTATTGAATATCATGACTTGTTGCTGCTCTCATTCTGCCACAGCAGACTGTTCAAGATGTTTTGGTGACCTGAGCAGCCCAACGTGACTGAGACCTTCACCTTTGTTTATTTTCAGGTTAGCTGGTTATGTGGTGGCTTGTTTTATGTCTCATTATTGTTTGGCTGCTCATTAAGGAAAAAGAAAACACTAAGGGGTCTGAGTCACGTCAAATAAAAATAAGGCAAAACAAGTTAATCAGCAGCAAAAATGTCTCACTTATTAAGAAGATGATTAGAATGAAAACCTGCAGGTACTGTGGCCCACCAGGGCCGGAGTTGGACACCCCTGCTATAGAGCAAGAAAATTCAAAAGAAAGGAAGGTTCTGACTTGGTTGTCACAGTCACAGTGAGGCATCATGTAGGCATATTGCTGTTGGTATAAAGGAGTCCCAGTAGCCTTTCTTATCACAATTCTACTGAATAATTCATTGGCTAAAAGCCCTCAGTGTTAGTGTGTCAAAGAAAAGATGTGCTGCTAATTCATAATGGCACTCAGTTTTTTTTAATTCTCTCCTTCGCTACTACCTCTAGATGGTCTAGAGTGCATTGTATTGAGCTTACTCTTTTAATTAGCATGTTGATTTGATGGGCCTCTCTTGAGGTGATGTTACCAACCCAGCGCACCAGTGAATAAAATCATACTGGCCATTACAGAGTTATAGAAAATAGGATGTCACTTCCCACATTAAGGGAACACAGTCTCCTAAGGAAAAAGATCCTGCTCTGCCCATTCTTATATAGTTCCTCTGTGTCCCAAGACCAGTCCAACCTGTCATTAATGTGGACCCTCAAGTGCTTGTAGGAGTGGACCACTTCTACATCCAATCCTTGAATAGTGACCGGACATAAAGGCTCTTTGGTGGGGCAAAAGCCAGTAACCAGTTGTTTGGTTTTGCTGATGTTAAGATGCAGACAATTCTTATTGCACCAAGAAACAAACTTTTCCACCTGATTCATATACTCTGTGTCACCCCCTTTATCATAAGTGCAGAATTATCTGAGAATTTCTGTAAGTGTCATGACCTGCTGTTGTATTTATAGTCTGAGGTGTACAGAGTAAAGAGAAAAGGACAGAGGACTGTTCATTGTGGTGATCCAGTGTTGGTCACATCTGTATCAGAGACACAGTCCTTCAGTGTCACAAACTGCAGTCTGCCCGACAAACAATCCATTATCCGGGACACCATAGGCTTATTGACCTGCATATCTCTGAGTTTACCCCTAAACAGTGATGGCTGGATGGTGTTGAAGGAACAGGATAAATCAAAAGACATAATCCTCCCAGTGCTGCCAGCTTTGGTCAGGTGAGAATAACACTTCTGGATCAGATATTTAAATGCATCCTCCACTCCAATTTTGTCCGATAGGTAAACTGCAGTGGGTACAAGTGGTCTACCACAAGAGGGCTCATAAAGTCCCGGACCAGTGTCTCAAAGGTCTTCATGATCTGGGACATAAGTGCCACTGGACTGTAGTCATTAGATGAAGAGGCACCTGCCTTTGTTGGAACAGGAATAATGCAGGATGTTTTCCACAGCAGCAACACTTTCTGAAGCCTCAGGACAGACTGAACAGGTGACAGAGGACCCCACAAAGTTGGTCAGCAACAGCCTTAAGAACTAGAGAACTGACTCCATCTGGTCCCACAGATTTTCCTGTGATTAGCTTCCTCAGTTGTCTCCTTAGTTGGTCTTTAGTTATGGATAGTCCACACTGATGGTCAGAGGTGGATTTGTCACTGGTCATCCCTGTTGATGTGGTATGAGTTATTGATGTAACAGGGATGGTGTGGGGAGACTGGAACAAGGCAGTGTGAGGAAAAATCTATCAAAAATTGGTTCAGGGCATTAACTTTGTCCACATCCCCTTCTAGCACCTAAGCCCTGGATTGATACTGAGTTCAGTATCTGTACCCACTCCATTCCAGACTTCCTTCATGTTATTCTGAATGAGCTTGTTTTCTATTTTAGCTTTGTGAGTTTCCTTTGCTTCCCTCAGCTTTTTCTTCGGCACATGCTGTGTGCTTTTCTGAGCCTCTTTGTCACCGGATCTGAATGCTCGCTTTTTCTCATTCAGGAGACATTTTAGCTGCTTAATGCAAAGTCCCATTGTTTCTGCCTTCACACAACAGCTGCAAAATGCACATACATCACACAAATAGAATGTTAATGCAGTTAAATGGGGAAATGAAAATTATCATACATGTTTAATCCAGCAAAGGGGTTGCAGGTGTTTGTAGTGCATTCTGCTAGTGTTCACCACAAGTCCAGAACTAATCCTCAATGTGGGGTGCTTGTCCAGCGCAGAGCTCACATGACGTTAAGTCAAACTCACCAACTAGCTGAAACAAGAGGCGATGTGAGAGTCAAACTTCAGGATCCTGGTTTGATGACGTAGTAAGACTAACCACTACAGGAATATACTATCTGCGCAGAAAATGTACAGTAATAATTCAGTTTCAGGTATGCACATTCTCATAATCCCCATAGTGCAAATAATGTGACCTCCTCATGTCTGCCATATTTGCATTATAGTCTTGGGACTATTACTACCTAAATTCTGTCAGAACTCTGCTGTACTTGTACCTATACAACAGTCTTCACATTACTGCTTCTATTATTTTAACTATTTTTATGATTTACTGTACTCTGTTCTGTTCATACTGTACTTACTGTATACATTATCCATATTGTGTTTTAACTCTCAGTAATCATTCTATTCATACTCTTGTCTGTACAAACCCTTCACTGCTGTATATATTGATACTAAGGGGTTTCCCCCTGCTCGCTTCGCTCGCCAAACCCCCCAGCCTGCGCTACGCGCCAGCCACTTTGCGTCTCTGCCGCTCGAGTTGTGAAGAGGGGGGGCTGAACGCACCCCAAGAAGATGCGGTCGTTCCTCTAAAACCAACCCTCTTAAAAGGTGATACAATGGGAAACAAATACAATTTTTTTTTATCTCCTCTTTGCTCGATCAGCTGCTGGCTTGTTGCTACTGCCGTGCCGTGTGATCTGCATCTCGCACGGCGCTTTGACCATTTAAAAGCCTGTCTTACTCTTTGTCTTTTATTTCCTGCCCCGGTCGTGGTTAAATCTTTTGGCACAAAGTCTCGTCTCGCGAGACGTGAGTTCTTGATATTTTTTTAGTTAATAATTTAAAAATGAAATATGAATCTGAAAATCTAAAAACATCACATTAAAGTTCGTTAAATTCTGAAAATATTGATACCAAACATATATATGTAGGTTTTAAAATATGACATAAAATCGTTGCACAAAATCGTTGCAGTTTTAGGGTTAGGATTTTATATATATATACAGTAGATTTATCTGATTAATTTGTTTCTGTTTGCACTTCTGGTCAGATGTTGACATGGTACTTATACGGTGTTCAATGACAATCCAGCTGAATTGTAGTTTAGTAAGAGAAGTAACTAAATTTAAAAGCCCAGCTACCACAATGTGCTGTAAATGTACTTAGAATCTGGGTGAGACATTTTAACCACTAAAGTAGATTTAGATAAAAATGACCCCTAATCATCTCTATGCCCCAGCCATGAATCTGACATGTAAACTGCCCCAATCACCTCTTAGTACAAATTAGGGTTACAGGCCGTAATGAATTACTATGCCATAACATGACATAGTTAAAACTGTGTCTTAGGTAAAGATATTACAGGATTCATATTTATTTTTTATTTTCCCTTCTGCATAATTTTGTCTTCTTTCCCTTGGCTTTTTGTCTTTCTACTTACATCCTGAATGTGTCCTTGCCTGCTCCCTGTAATTTGACACTACTGGCCTGTGATCATGGGTTCTGTGTTTTGATCATCACTCTACAAGATGCTGCCACAAAATCGAATCCACTAATGAAACCTGCCATTAGCTGCTCTCATCCATTCAAGTGCTACTGAAACCTCCATTCTCTCAGATAGCACATTTTCAAGGAGGCTCATGCTCAGAAGCTAGGTTAAAAAAGCAGTTGTTTGTGCTGTAGATTTGGCAGCGGTGTACAGGTTTACAATAAGCAAGCATGAATACAGTGAGAAGTGTATGGATTTGGGAGAATATCAATGAGTGAATGCAAAGCCCTTTTTAATATGCCTGCTTAATCCTTCACTACCAGCACCCTTACCAAATACTGCCTGCTTGTATCAACACCCTGCCTGCCTAATGTGAACATGAAGACGTCTGAATTTTAATTTATTAAAGTAACATTGGCTTCTCTAGACAAATGCCAGAAATAGCATATCTGTGTCAAAGCATTCATTCTCGGGGGGTAGGGGGGACTGAACTCATTAAGCAGTTGTGTCATTTCTTTCAGCTTAAATGATTTTGCACTTGGAGGGCTCACTCAGCATGTAACCATCTTGCTTTGCCTCTCTGCAGTACTGTGTGATTTTACACATTTTTCAGTCTGCTGAAAATATGGAAGCAATGCTGTATCAGCATAAGGCAGGCCTGCACTGAGGAAAAACAAGAAGATCCCTCAAACCGCTTCTTTTAAGACTTT
This sequence comes from Polypterus bichir lapradei, assembly GCA_026402145.1. Lineage (NCBI taxonomy): Eukaryota > Metazoa > Chordata > Cladistia > Polypteriformes > Polypteridae > Polypterus > Polypterus bichir. The sequence continues at coordinate 7,183,582 of JANRMT010062818.1, read as the reverse complement.
AGGAAATTCAAAGAATAATTTAATGAACAGAACATTACAGCAGGAATTGAGAAAAAGAGAAAGAAAACTGTGGACTTTTATGTCATCTCGATCGTAGGAAAGTAAAAATTCAGAAAATGAACACATATGAACAATTTGTACAGCATTATGGTTTCTGTGGTAAAAAATGTCTATAAAACAGTTAACACTTATTGTAAAAGAAGGGTTTACATTACATAGTTTCATATACTGTATCAGTTTAAACATTATAGTATTAAGCAAACTTTGTTTTTAAAGTGGCTATCTATTTATACTAAAGTTCTCAAGGGTTGGTGATATATTTGATATAAATGACAAGATAAGGAATATAAATCTTTTATGGGTGTAAAGATAAATAAATTAGAGGATTTTGACGTGAACGGGCCAGACATCCCAGCATGCTTAGTAGTCCTATTCACTAAGGAGAGAGAGGTTGGGAGCATGAGCTGATAACACGTTGTCGCACCCACCACACAATGAACCACCTGCATTGGGAACTGAGGGCAGCGGGTGACACTTCAGCACGACACTGGAACAGTGTGAGTTTTCTACAGAGGCTGGAGTGCTAATCCTACCACCAGCCCCCAAGGTTTCCCTGTAAGTTGAAGGACCGGCTTTCAGGGCTGGTTGCAGATCAAAACAATTGCAGGTTAAGGGCCTTGCTCAAGGGTGCAACAGAGCAGAGTCATCTCTGGCGTTTTATGGGATTCAAACCATCAACCTTCCAATTGCCGACACAGATCCCTATCCTCAGAACCATCACTCCACTGAGATTTTCCAATATAACATCAACTCCAGATCTGAAGGCCCCTTCTCTTTGAAGGTGCTTCTCTTTACCACACTGCTTGGTGAGCTATTCCATGTGTCTGTGTGTTATTATTTGGGATGAACTTCTTAAATTTTTTCTGGTTAAAGTTATCACCTGATATTCAAAATGTATTTTTAACAGTATGAATTCTCTCTTCCTCACACCAGGTATAACACCATTTTTATATGAAAAAAAAATTCCACCATTTGTGCAAGTAGTTTCCCTTAATTAGTTTCTAACTACTGTACAGTATTGTGACAGATGGTTTTGGCTCTTATCCAGCAGGGACACCTCCGTAATCAAAGGAACTGGGGAGAGAGCTTGCACAGGGCACTATCTCCCCCAGAACAACAGATGGCAGTCATCCTGGCTTGTTAAGGTGCCACAGCTTTGGAGCATGAAGGCTCAACCCTGCTGGGAACCGTGGCCACCGCCAGTGAGTGCATGAAGAACTGCTGAGCCCTCGTCTGCAGGACTGCTGCCACACCGAGAAGTACTTCCAGAAGAAGGTCACAAGACCACCTGGGGTTATTCCAGATGCTCTATAAAAGAAGCCGCCTCACTCCATTCAAGAAGCCAGAGTCAGGACAGAGAGAGACAAAGCTTGCCAGAAGAGGAGTTGAGGCAGAAGAGAGATGAAGAGACAGAGAGAAGGCAAAGTATACTGTATATTGTGTGGGACTGTGCTTATTACTGTACTATACTGCATCAGTGGGGGGGGGGGGGGGTCAATGGGTAAAGAGTGTTTCCCCCTTAGAAATAAAGCCTGTATTGTGCTTGAACATGTGTCTGTGTCTGTTGTGTTAGGTGTTTGGTGAGCTGTGCACCCCTTGGTGGTCACAAAATATATACATAGGTCAGCGTTTCTCAACCTTTAAGTATTTTTGGACCGAGTTTTCATAACAGTTTTAATCGTGCCCCCCTAACATTTTTTTGAAATGTAGATGCATATTTTATTATACCTACTTAACTTTTATGGATGTTTATCTAACTCTATATTTATTGTTCTAGTATCAGAATGTAGTTTAAGTTAATTTGTTTTGGTTTCAACAGATGTTTTTTTCATATTTTTGATTCTTGTTTTCTTTTTTTCACATCTTCGCGCCTCCCTAGGGGGGCCCTTCCCACAGGTTGAGAACCACTGGCATGGGTGTAAATCCCAATCTGATTATTTGCATGGTTACCTACCAGGTGATGCATGTGGCTGGTCGACCAGTCAGCAAACATCTGCCACGTCCTCTCAGTTGCGAGAAGCAGATAATGTGATATAAAAATGTGATACAGTACAAAGAGTACACAGTACGTTTCGCCCTAATTGGGGCTGCTCAGGTGTATGCACATTTGCTTCCCCTCATGGGGATCGAACCTCGGATGTCAGTACCCAAGGCAAAGCCTCTGACATTGCACTTTTAAACCTATGAATGTAATGCTCCAATCTTTACCCTGTCAAGTAAGTGAACCAGCCACCATGGCGCAACGTTGGAGGCTTTGCCTCAGGCGCTGATGTCCGAGGTTCAATCTATGCCTCAAAGGACTAATGAGCTGAAGTGAAAGTAATATTATGTGTATATATATATATATATATATATATATATATATATATATATATATATACTGTATACAGTATATATATATATTGGCAAGCGGCTGGGAGTGGTACCCAGCTGGGACACCCAGAAGGACCGGAAGAGGGATTATGCCTCCTCCGGACCACGAGAGGGCAGCCGCCCTGGATGGTATGGGGACCACGGGAACAGAGCTTGGAAGCTCATCCCTACAGGGGCCCGTGGTTACCGCCACGGGGTGCCCGGATGCCAGAAGAGCCCAGGCCCTCAGCACTTCCGCCACACCCGGAAGTGCTGGGGGAAAGAAGAGCAGGGACACCTGGAGTGCTTCTGGGTGCATAGCTGGCACTTCCGCCACACCAGGGAGTGCTGGAAGTCACGTATTGGGAGGCACCTGGAGCACGTCCGAGTGATTATAAAAGGGGCCGCCTCCCTCCATTTGATGGCTGCAGTCAGGTGGAAGAGGACAGAGCTCGGAGGAGAGGAGTGGAGGCAGACCAGAAGAGAGGCATTACGAGAGAAGGCCTGGACTTTGGGGGTGTTTTGGGGTTGTGTGTGCACTGTAAATAGTAGAATAGTTGTAAATAAACGTTTGTGGTGCTTAAAACAATGTCTACCTGTCTGTGTCCAGGCTACTTCCCACTATATACACTCACCTAAAGGATTATTAGGAACACCTGTTCAATTTCTCATTAATGCAATTATCTAATCAACCAATCACATGGCAGTTGCTTCAATGCATTTAGGGATGTGGTCCTGGTCAAGACAATCTCCTGAACTCCAAACTGAATGTCAGAATGGGAAAGAAAGGTGATTTAAGCAATTTTGAGCGTGGCATGATTGTTGGTGCCAGACGGGCCGGTCTGAGTATTTCACAATCTGCTCAGTTACTGGGATTTTCACGCACAACCATTTCTAGGGTTTACAAAGAATGGTGTAAAAAGGGAAAAACATCCAGTATGCGGCAGTCCTGTGGGCGAAAATGCCTTGTTGATGCTAGAGGTCAGAGGAGAATGGGCCGACTGATTCAAGCTGATAGAAAAGCAACTTTGACTGAAATAACCACTCGTTACAACCGAGGTATGCAGCAAAGCATTTGTGAAGCCACAACACGCACAACCTTGAGGCGGATGGGCTACAACAGCAGAAGAACCCACCGGGTACCACTCATCTCCACTACAAATAGGAAAAAGAGGCTACAATTTGCACGAGCTCACCAAAATTGGACAGTTGAAGACTGGAAAAATGTTGTCTGCTCTGATGAGTCTCGATTTCTGTTGAGACATTCAAATGGTAGAGTCAGAATTTGGCGTAAACAGAATGAGAACATGGATCCATCATGCCTTCTTACCACTGTGCAGGCTGGTGGTGGTGGTGTAATGGTGTGGGGGATGTTTTTTTGGCACACTTTAGGCCCCTTAGTGCCAATTGGGCATCGTTTAAATGCCACGGGCTACCTGAGCATTGTTTCTGACCATGTCCATCCCTTCATGACCACCATGTACCCATCCTCTGATGGCTACTTCCAGCAGGATAATGCACCATGTCACAAAGCTCAAATCATTTCAAATTGGTTTCTTGAACATGACAATGAGTTCACTGTACTAAAATGGCCCCCACAGTCACCAGATCTCAACCCAATAGAGCATCTTTGGGATGTGGTGGAACGGGAGCTTCGTGCCCTGGATGTGCATCCCACAAATCTCCATCAACTGCTATCCTATCAATATGGGCCAACATTTCTAAAGAATGCTTTCAGCACCTTGTTGAATCAATGCCACGTAGAATTAAGGCAGTTCTGAAGGCGAAAGGGGGTCAAACACCGTATTAGTATGGTGTTCCTAATAATCCTTTAGGTGAGTGTATATATATATATATATATGTGTGTGTGTGTGTGTGTGTGTATATATATTACATATATATATATATATATATATATATATATATATATATATATATATATATATATATACATACAGTACAGGCCAAAAGTTTGGACACACCTCCTCATTCAATGTGTTTTCTTTATTTTCATGACTGAAGGCATCAAAACTATGAATGAACACATGTGGAGTTATGTACTTAACAAAAAAAGGTGAAATAACTGAAAACATGTTTTATATTCTAGTTTCTTCAAAATAGCCACCCTTTGCTCTGATTACTGCTTTGCACACTCTTGGCATTCTCTCGATGAGCTTCAACAGGTAGTCACCTGAAATGGTTTTCACTTCACAGGTGTGCCTTATCAGGGTTATTTAGTGGAATTTCTTGCTTTATCAATGGGGTTGGGACCAGCAGTTGTGTTGTGCAGAAGTCGGGTTAGTTGGACGATCATTTATTTTTCAACAGGACAATGACCCCAAACACACCTCCAGGCTGTGTAAGGGCTATTTGACCAAGAAGGAGAGTGATGGAGTGCTGTAAATGGTCATGAAAATAAAGAAAACACATTGAATGAGGCGGTGTGTCCAAACTTTTGGCCTGTACTGTATATATAAACAAAACTATCCATTATCCAATCTACTATATCCTAACTACAGGGTCACGGGGGTCTGCTGGAGCCAGTCCCAGCCAACACAGGTCGCAAGGCAGGAGACAAACCCCGGGCAGGGCGCCAGCCCGCCACTGGGCACGCACTAGGGACAATTTAGGATCACCAATCCACCTAACCTGCATGTCTTCGGACTATGGAAGGAAACCGGAGGAAACCAACGCAGACATGGGGAGAACATGCAAACTCCACACAGGTAGGACCCGGGAAGCGAACCCGGGTCTCCTAACTGCGAGACAGCAGCGCCACCATGCCATCCCTATAAAGAAAAGTAGCCAAATATATTTCAAAGTATCACACTATAATTTCAATTGTATTTGTTTATCTAAATGCAATGTTATAATTGTTTCACAAAAAAGTCGAGAATGGCAGCGTTGAGCAAAGAATTAGCATTTCCCAATATTTCAGGAAGTGACTTAAAATTCAAATTCTCACTGCTAACAAACACCATTTAAAATTAAACATATTTCTAGATTTCTAAATCTTTTTTTTTCTTTTAAGAAACCATACCATCCCATTTTCAAAACTCACTTAGTCCTGAACAGGGGTTCAGGGGGCTGGAGCCTATCCCAGCATGCACAGTGCACAAGGCAGGAACAGTCCCTGAAGAGGGTGTCAGCTCATCCCAGGGAAGGAAATAATTTTCTGCAAACACAGATTTGAAGTTCACCAATGAATGTGCTTCATCAATCAGACTAATCATACTGTATTTGAATGCCCACATGATTTCTGTGGGCATTGGCTCACTATGGGCTTTGTGCAGGTGGTCCAATTTCACAATGTACAAATGGGTCCCAGGGAAGGGAAAAATGTGGCTGTCCCATACTATACCTTCATAAGACCATTATGTTCAGTCGAAATTTAACACTTTCCAATTTTAGGCGTCCAAAAAGAATTCACACATTGCTCATGCTCAATCTTAATAGAGTATAACTATACCATATAATATTTCTGTTAGACAGAGTGATCCAGTAAAATCCAATTTGGATTTTTTTTACAATACTTTAATATTAAACAAAATGCCAATCAGTCAACAGCACAATGAGCATTTATTTTCAACCATATACTATAATAACATTTAAACTACATAATCTCACATAAAAATAAAGTGTACTCTTTGAAAGCATAGCTTTAGCTGAAAATTTTGAATGTGTGGTCTTTGCAAATATATTTGCAACACTTAGAGCAAGTTGTGCTGGAAGTGAAACATATACATTCCAAGAATAGCTGGCTCATAGCAACCTATGTCTTGATTCCATATTTTCCTCATTTGCTGGCTTATGTGTTGATTGGCTTTTATTGTGACACGTGGCTTCATGTGTGAAATTTTTTTCAGTCTGACCAGTAAGGGACCCTGTTTATAAGGCTTAGATGGCTGCCACATTGGGAGCCAAGTCAGTTTTTGTGACAGTTTGAAGACACCAATTCACACTTCCCATCCAAACAAACCAAGTAAATTCTTCTGTGAGTTTTAAGGTCTCTGCACTTTCATGGTACTCCTTGACTCTTCCACATTCTGACAATAAATGTGACACTTTACTGTTAGAATGTTTTCCCATGATTTGACATTTTTTAATAGAGAAAAAGAAAAAACGGTAAAACTGCACAGCACTAGCAACAGGAGCAAACTTTAATCTGCAGATGCTCAAACTCCAAAGGAAGAATACACCAGAATGCATAACAGAGCTCAACAACTTCCTCTCAGTTTGGCAAATTTCTTCCCGTTCAGCCTCAAAAGCACATGTTTTTTATACAGACTTTAAACAAAGACCTCTTTTTTTGCTCCTGAATCAAAAGCCACACTTCTGTACTTAAATATGATTCAAGCTAGTTATATTATTTACAGGACATTTCAAAATAATCATAAATATGGTCAGCTTAGTGATTTATTTGTTCTTAGTGTGTGGCACGAGCCATCAGAGACATTTATTGGGAAAGGATTTTATTTCTCACCTGTATAGTCATTTTATTTATGTTTATTTTGATTACATCAAAGTTATTTACAATAAGTCTGCTGGACCTATTCAGTTCCAACATGTGGTACACTAAGAATTACTAGGTGGTACAAAAGCACTAGAAAAAGCATGCATGCTCAATTGTGAAAAAGAAAACGACAAAGAAGCCTTTCCAGGGCTTCAGTTTGAGAGCAGCACTGAATGAAAAAAGAACAGAAGCTTCACATTTATCCTCAATTATAAATATGGCTACAGTTTAACAACAGCACATGCGACAGGAGAGAATGCAATGCTGTTCTGCACTTATCTGTCCAATTCAGGGCCTAATTCTGCATCAATGCACAAGCGACAGCAAAGTCTGATCGCTTTTGTGAGGATGCTTGAAAACGGCAGAGCAAGGCTGACGGTAACACTTATTTAACTAAGGTCACCTTAAAATTGGGGAAAATCGAAAAAAGGAGTGAAATATTTTGGAAAATTAAAGCATCCGATGTGTGACATTTGAAATTTGAATTAATTTCAATGCATTAAAAATACGTTTTATAAGCCGTCTTACGTTCTCAAATACCCTGACATATTCACAGAACAGCAGATGCCATCAACTTGTCAAAGTAATTTTCTGAAAAGGCTGATTTGAGAAGTGTGTTCATAAAAAAAACAGCCTTAGAGTTTGTGTACAAAAAATATTCTAAATGATTTTTGTATTTACCAATTCATGAGGCAATAACATAATGTCTGATTTTTTAATTAATCTTAATTAATTTTAATTTAATTCATTTTAACTAGTATTTATTTTTTAGGTAATGGACAATCTTTCTATATGATATGCTATTGTGGCTGTCTGTTTGTCTGTCCAGGATTTTAAACCACCTGTAACTCACAAACTGTTTGATCTTTTGACCTGAAATTTGGTACACATATACTATGTGATGTCTACTATCTGCTTTCGGGGTGATGATTGATCTCCAAGGTTATTCCTTATTTTATTTTTATTTTATTTTATTGTAGAACCAACTCTTGGCAGCAGCCAGCAGGGCGGCCGTGCGGCGCAGGCGTACGGGCACTGTTCTCATCCCTACCACCTTCGCTGTCACTTCCCCTACCTCTTCATATCTTAAATCGTTCTTGAGGCAGATTGAAGACTTGAGTGCCACTTTCAGTGAACAATTAAAGAAAACGTACTAAGTAATATAAAGTAAACATAAATCACATTAAGAAACTTTCTTACTTTCACCTCTGTAACATATCCCGTGTTCGCTCCTTCCTCTCCTTTTCTAATGCTGAGAAACTTGTCCATGCTTTTATCACATCCTGCATCGATTATTGTAACTCGCTACTGGCAGGTGCCCCTTCTAATCTTATATCACAGCTCCAGCTTATTCAAAACTCGGCTGCAAGAGTCCTTACTCGAACCAGCAGCAGCGAGCATATCATACCCATCCTGCTCCGTCTTCACTGGCTCCCTATGTCTTACAGAATCGAATATAAAATCCTACTAATAACCTACAAAGCTTTAAATAACCTCGCGCCAAACTACATCAGTGACCTTCTCCATCACTATGTGCCTGCCCGCCCACTAAGGTCCTCTGATTCAGGCAATCTTGTTGTACCCCACATTAATCTACACTCCATGGGTGACAGGGCCTTCAGCTGTATAGCGCCCAGACTCTGGAATGACCTACCGAAATTAATCAAGTCAGCTGACTCCATAAATTCTTTTAAAAAACAACTCAAAACGCATCTGTTCAGGAAGGCTTTTAGCTCTACTTGACTTCATTCCCCTTCTCTCAGTTTACCTCTCTGTCAAGATGCTCATGTAACCTGTGTGTGTGTGCTAGACCATCAATTCTGTTGTCTGTTAGGCTTTCTCTGAATTTACTGTCTTAATCTTCTTTATTTATTTATTTGGTTTGTACAATGCTATACGCTGTATACCCTGCCGTTCTTTCTTATATTCTGTAAGTGCCTTGAGCATGGGAAAGGCACTATATAAATAAAATGTATTATTATTATTATTATTATTAATTGCAACACAAACACCGACTTAATCAGTTTTAACGTGAAAAGATACTGATGGAAGAAGACAAGTAGCAGGCCGCTAGGGTGGAGAAAGGGAAGCAGCAAGTGCATCAACCTCTGAGCAAACGAATGCTAAACATACAAAGAAAGAGTATGAGAACTATGCATGCTCAAGTCAAGTGTATTCACTGCATGTTATTGTGCAGTGTGTCATTACTGATTTTGCTATAATAACAAAATGTAAATGAGAATATGGCAGTTATTTCCCATTGTGTTTAATGGGTAAATAACACTGTGTTTGCATACTTGAATAAGCATAAAACAGCAGTAAATCAGACATATAGAGTGACTTTCACAATGCTGTTATGTAAGAGTAGAGCAGCGGGGTAAGAAAATCTACCCCAAAATGCTCTGTGAATTAACATGTTTAACATGCAGAAGGCTGTCTGTTTTACTTATGATTAGCTCCATCAGCTAACCCCTGAAAGATGTGAAAAAGTTGATGATTGCTGTGGTGGGATATAAAAAAAAGTATAGCGGTCTAGAGTAATACAATATGGAAAATAGAGCAAGGAAAAAACAATCAGTTATTTGCTTACATTCTATCATCAGTTTTAGCATTCAAGACAGATTTTTTAAAATATATTTAAATTATTTCAAGAGTGACATTTGACTTGACAGCCCTAGTTGACATACATGTGTTTTGGTGTTGTATGATTCCCTTTGAGTGAGTAAGATAATAGTTTTTGCAGGTCTAAATAAAAAAAAAAGTTTTAGTTGTACATAAAAGTGAATTTTATAATAAATAGGTCAGCCTATACACAAAAACCAAATGCATCTAACACATTCTCTTTGGTTTACTAAGATAGCACACAGAAGGCAGCCATTCAGGAGATTTTGTCAGCCCTTCTGCGTGTCCATTTTTTTTCATTATAGAAAGGTCTACTTGTCACTTCATGCTTGCATTCTATTCAATGGAGCAGGACAAGACAGAAAAATCCCATTTAGAAAATTTAGAAAATTAATTCATGCATTTATTTCTAGTAGGATTGACTACTGCAATGCGGTGTTCACTGGATTGTCAAACTGTTCTTTATACAGCCTCTAGTTAATCCAAAATGCTGCTGCACATAACTCCAGTTCTTAAATCCTTACACAATCTCTCAGTTAAGTTTAGGGCAGAAATCTTTCCTTTAACATATAAAGCCTTAAATGGCCAAGGTCCGGCTTACTTATCTGACCTTATCATGACTTACAAACCAGACCGCACATTAAGATCTCAAGATGCCGGTCTGTTTATGATTCCAAGGATTAATAAAATTACAGTGGGAAGTCGAGCTTTTAGTTACAGGGCCCCTAAACTGTGAAATAGTCTGACTGCTACTATAAGAGATGCCCCTACAGTCTCATCTTTCAGATCACGGCTGAAGACTTAATACTTCAGTTTAGCATATCCTGACTAGAGCTGCTGATTAATTGTACAGACTGCATCTCTGTTGTTAGTCATTAGCACTAAAACATAATATGATAGTTATAATTTGTTACTAACCCTCACCTATTCTGTTTCTCTTCTCGGTACTCAAACGTGGCACTTGGTGCCACTGCCCACCTGCCAAGTTGTTTTGCCTGCCTAAGGTAAAGTCACTTCTGATGGAGGATCACAGGCCCAGCGCTATCTCAGCTGTGGAATGGCCAATTGGCTGAGGTCTCCAAGACTCTAAACAAATCTAAATCATATTATGTGATATCATCTACTGTTAAATTCTGCTCTGTACTTGTAATATTTTTATTTTACTATTATACTGTATTGAGGATTACTTTTGTTCTGTTCTTTGTATTGTACTGTATTGTATTGACCCCCTTCTTTTTGACACCCACTGCACGCCCAGCCAACCTGGAAAGGGGTCTCTCTTTAAATTGCCTTTCCCAAGGTTTCTTCCATTTTTTCCCTACAAGGGTTTTTCCTTGTCTTCTTAAAGAGTCAAGACTGGGTGGCTGTCAAAAAGCAGGGCCTGTTAAAACCCATGAAAATTAGAATATGACAGGAAAAAAATTGTCAGCAATGAAAAAACATCGGTTTGATGGAGAATATCACTTATTTCATTACAAAATGCCATTTGTATTAGGCAATGCTGTTGTCCAGTAATGAATAACTTTTACTGTGATCAACATGACAGTTACAATTGGTTCAATAATTTGTGTATGCAGGCTATCATTAATTCCAGGTTAATTTGTTGAGGTTTTCTAGCTATGTATGCACTTTAAGTTGCTTGTTAATCTCGATAATTTGTCATTTTTAGGAAAAAAATACCAATTCTTTCCAAAATGTGCTTCATCATTAATGTTTATAGCAAAGGTAGTGACATTTGGCCAGTGACTATTCAACAATGTAAGTTTATTCACTCCTTTAATCTGTTATCTCATCATTTTATCTTTATTTCAAGACTATGTTATACACTACATCATTAATATCTACATGAAGGAGATTAGAATTTTCGTTGTACAACATTAGTGCATGGGTATCCGAAGACTATTGTTCATCAGACTGGCAAGATTAGGGAAAAAGTGTTGCATTGTTTTAGGAAAGATAATAATGTGTATTTTCAGATAAGCCAAATACAGCATATGACAAAAGAGGGGTCAGCAGGAAAATGATGCTTCAGGTTTAAAGTCTCTCTTGAAGTTCACCTTCTTGTATGGTAGTATAGCAGGGATCGAACTAGATCACAGTAGCCCAGAAGTGGTGTCTGTAGTAGAAATCAGAGATAACACACCATCATAGAATAAGAAGCAAACAAGTCAGATGAGAGCTCAGGGGCAAACTTGGTTGGTGCAATACCAGTTCAAGTGGACTGGGCAACTAGTAAGAATGGACAGGGAAAGAGAATTAATGATGTATATGGAGACATGGCCTGATAGTTGCCAGCTTGTGGGGAAGAACGAAGATGACATATGAGGATGTGATTGTATAAATTGTTGTTAGAGGAGTAAAGACATTGGGTGAGTGATGGAAACGTGTGCACTGGAATTGGTAATTTCAATGGACTGAGGCACTCCTATGGTGCGACACTGGCAGCTGAGAACTGAAAGAAGAGTACCTAACATCATACATTATTTTAAGTTGACATGCTTTTTAATTTAATAAATAATAAATTTAATAAATAAAATTATTTTCTTCTTGACTTAATTCTCTATCACTATATGTTGGATTAATCTTGCAAAAATAATTGTTTGACATACTGGTCTGTGAGCTCAGAATTAAAAAAGAAAATTAATTATACCTTGTTGATCAAATACTGAGTCATAAGTATTATTTCAACATATGTCTTTAGACAACGGAGGTACATTTTAGAAACAATGTAGTATTTTAGACATTTTAAATATGCCGGTAATTGCTTATAAAATGCTTGTAAAGCATTTTAGAATAGTTCTCTTTATCAAAAATGCTAGAAGGTAAGAAGAAATGCTTTAAGATTTGACAAATCAAGTGGTGCGTTATCTCTGGCAGTTTCTAGTGTGTAACACCTGTATTGCTCCTTGCAGCTATATTTTACCTTTTGGATTGGGTGAAGTGTGGACCAGCCAGAAATTAAACTGAATCTATCAAAGAAGCACTTGCTTTTCTGCTTCAAGGTGAATTTTTAACCTTTTATTGGATGCCACTGTGTGAAAGCAGCCAACACCATTTATTTGTGTCCTTATGTAGAATTATAAATGGTCTTTTTCATGAGAAAGTAACAGACATACACAAATAAAGGTAACATTCAGATGTAAAAATATTTTTAATTTTAAAGAACTTTTTAATTTATTGGCCTTAAAGTACAACTCATGCGCAGTTATTGCACTATTATTTTGTTTTATACCTTGAATAATAATAAAAAATGTGTTATAAAAATTACATAGCAAATACTTTTATCTGCTGATGTTAAGTGTCAGCCGTTTCCCCCATACTGTCGGTCTGTGGAGTTAAATAGTAAAATACAGATAAGTAAGCATGTTAGTGCCAGTATATCATATGAGACTCGTCCTATTTTCTTAGACTGTGAAATATGGCCCGGACACAGACAGGCAGACATGGTTTTAACACCCCACACTCGTTTATTTACACTATATACAAGGTGCAGCACAACCCCAAAACTCCCTCAAAGTACAGACCTCAATAAAATGCCTCAGTCTCTTCAGGCCTCCTCTGTTCCCAAGCTCTGTCCTTCTCCTCTCCCGACTCCAGCCAACAAATGGAGGGAGGCGGCCCCTTTTATCCCCACCAGGATGTGCTCCAGGTGCCTCCCGATAACCTTCTGCTGGCACTCCCCAGTGTGGCAGAAGTACCGGTTGCACACCCGGAAGCACACCGTGTGTCCCTGGTCTTCTTACCCCCAGCACTTCCGGGTGTGGTGGAAGTGCTGAGGGCCAGGGCTCCTGAGGCATTCGGGTGCCCCCTGGTGATGACCATGGGCGCCTATAGGGTTGAGCTTCTAAGCTCTGTTCCCGTGGTCACCAAAGCCACCAGGGCGGTCACCCCCACGTGGTCTGGAGGAGGCGTAAGCCCTCCTTTGATCCTCTTGGGCATCCCAGCTGGGTACCACCCCCAGCCACTTGCCACAACAACAATTTGCATGTAATTCTGTTCATTCTTTCCTTCTTCCTACAGAAAGACCCTCCAGTCCCCGAAACCTCTTCTCAATTCTTTTTGACTTATACTTTCAGCTACAAAAACTACATTCTGATTATGGAGATGCAAAGATTAGAATATCAACTTTACAACCCTTTGTCATTCAGTTTATTTCTTTTAAACATCCCAGACTAGATTATTCTTTCAGATCAGTTTAATTTCCTTTGACTCCTTTATGTGTTGGAACTCATAAAACAAAACACATGATAGACTCATATTATGCAACCAGTACAATGCTTGATTCACTTCCACTAGCAAGTCTGACCTTGCTAAAGAATTACCTACTTTAATGCTCTGTAAGACAGCAAAGGAATCAGAACAGATAAGAGCCCTGTTTGGACATAGTACTTCTATCCATTGTAGACCCAAAATAATGGCTATAAGTTCAGTTGTAAATACCGACAAATAATCAATCAGACAGTTTTTTCTTAATATATACTTGTAATTCTGGGACACAAAAAGCTAATACTCCATTTCCCATTAAGTTATCTTTGGATCCACCCATAATTAATTAAACAATTCATCTGCTTTTATACTTTTTCTAATTACCATTACCTCATCTAATACATTGTATCATCTAACTAATAAAGTTCTGACTTAATATGCAGAACTTTATTTAACCTCCTCCAATCAATGTTGATTCTGCCATTATTGTAAACACAGCTTTGTTAATAGGCATATTTAGTGGACTGTCCTACTGATCTTAGCACCACTCATAGGAGATGTGTATGGGCTTTCCCAACAGTTTATCCCCAATTTCTAGAGGGGTGTTTGTTACTCATTTACTTTAATCTAACCTTGAAAAATGACATTGGTATCTTCCATAAGATGAGGCAGAGACTTAGTGTGCTTAATCTTTAAGTTACATTCAGTTAAGTCTTGAGTTACATTCAATCCTTTTCCTTGTGTTTAATAATTGATTCTGTTATAGCTTCTATATGGAGGAGTATTTCGGACAAAATTCAATAAATAAACAAATGCACATATCAATAAAAGTAATGTGAAATGTGAGCATAAATAAATAAGTGTGCAACAAAATATTTTTTGTTTCTTATTTGTTTATTTCATTTTGTCTATAATATTCCTCCAAACATTTTATGAAATATGGCTTGAAATACAACTGTCACTTTCACTCATCAAAGTTGAGAGGGTGGACTCTAGCACATTCTGTGTTTTGATTGGTGAATCCTCCTCTGTAGATTGCTCATGCCTAATACAATACATCTGTGCGGAAGATAGAAGTTAACGAAATGGCATAAGAATTAGTTATCATGTATTTCAGAGAGAACACTGAAGATTTATCAGAAGAAATTACAATGTTGGCAGCCCTTTTAGACTACGATATTAATTAATCTATTTTTGAAAACATCGAAGAACTGGCTGCAATGGACTAGGCTACACACCAGTTCTGATGACGAAGTTACCTGCCCTGGTTGCCCATCCTTTGACATTCCAGCTGAGGCAAAAAAAAACTTTGTTTTATGGGGTTTGGAAGTACAACAGATTGCAGATCTATATAGTGTATCAGAGAAGATGATAACAAGGTGAATGAGCCAGTGTGAGATATGGTATCGGTTTAGACACTTTGACATAGAAAGCCCAAAGCAGTTCCAACTAATATTTTGTCACTGATTATGTTTGTCACTGATCAGAGCTGTAAAGTTGTTTGAAAAAGTAAGTGCAAATATGCACCTGACTTTAGACTCGTAAAACAAGGGTCACATATTCAGTTCCAAATATTAGTACATATACAAGTGTATCCAACATTCTCAAAAAAAACATGCCCAGGGAGCAAGTGCCCTCTGCTTCAGAGACTTGCTTTGTCATGTGAAATTGTATTTATTTATATTATCAAAAATGTGTCACCCCCAAGAGGCTTAACTCCAAAAATAACAAACCTATCCTATAAGATACCTATTGTAAATGATTTTATTAGTACTGTTTTTTTCCTTGATATTTTGATACAATTCTATGTAAATGAAACAAAAATATATACTGTATATATGTTCTTAAACCAACATTAATTATTTCCTAGGGGGCTGGAGTAGTGCCCATTGAAGCCCATATGGAGCTTCCCCCTCAGTGTCTGGACCACACACATCCCTTAAGTTATCCAAATGCCGCCCCTCAGTGTTCATTACTACCCCTATGGAGATTTCGGAATTTTAATAAATAGTGCCCCTCAGGTGACGGTGCCCTAGGCAGACACTTGTGTCGCCTAATGAATTGACTGCCTCAGGGCTGAAGGGCTATTCTGGCAGCACTAGGAGCAAGAGAACTATGTCAAAAACCTGACTTATGATGAAAAACACTTGTGCAACAAATTTCAAGTCTGTGGCTTGAAAGACAAAATTGTGCATGTAATATAAATTAACGGAGATTGGATACACTGATGTGTTTATTTAAAAATTATTATTATATTTTCAGCCTGCCAAACACAAACTCATATAATGCTGCAGAATGTCCAGAAGTGGGTAGACAGACAGTTGTCCTATGGTCTTCAGAACTGTAATTATGTCTAACTCTTGCTACTATTTTATTATAAATGACTGCAGGTCCCCCAGAGGTTTATTGAGATGCCACTGACTGGAGTTTTTGTTTTGTGCTCCTCCATTGATAAAATGAGATATCTCAACAATAATATTAACAGACATATTGTTTTGGATTTCCTTATATATTAATCCGTTTGAAATTGTTTTGCTTTATTGTGTTTTTAAAGTAATGTATATTTTTATGTGTTAAAGTTTTTAATTTGTTTTTAACCTGCAAATTTATTACAGAACTTTGAGCCTACACTCAGTAAAGAGTGCTTTGCAAAAATAAACACACCAGAAAAAATATGGATGTTAATATTTATTATACATCTAACGTTTGCACTATATACACCAAAGCACCTTTTCAATGAAAACACTGATCTTGTTGGATATGGATTTCTTCCCAGATGTGAAATTGAAATGAATCCACACTTCTGAGTCCTTTAGTCTTCAAACCTCCACCATATTTACATCCTCAAGCTCCTTCATATCTCAAAATATGATTATTGTGACTTTTGGCCACTAATGTGATGTTGAGTATGTAATACATAACAAGGCAACTATTTAATAACATTTGTTGGCAACTATTTGTATCACCAATTATTACTGACGACATCAATTAAACATGCAATTTACTTGTCAATGAAGCCTTCTGCCAAAAAAAAGATAAACCTTCTGCTCCATCTACTGGCTAAAACAAATATTTTACTTAGTGAGGATTTAATGCAATGATGGTAAGAGTAATATGTTTATACATTAAATGCTGTACTTTGCTTTTTATTTTCAATAGAAAATACAGTTTTAATTATTTATTGAAAAAACCTAATAAATATTTACATGAAAAACTACACTATGACCGTTACTGGTGGCTAGAAACAACCATGACATTTCATACTCTGTTGAACTGATAAAAATCACTCACTGTAAGTTTGAAAAGAATATGTTGAATTGACCAAGTAATGTGATCTCTTACTTTTTACCTTTTCTATTAGAATACATAATGGGAAGACTAATTGCAAAACTGCAGCAATATTTTTATTATATTCACTAGGAATGCATGTCGAAAAGATGTAAGAGTAAACACAAATTGTACCAGCCCACGTAAAACGGTAGTTAAAGGCATTTTTTAACAGAAGATGATTACTTTGTTTCAGAGACAATTGAGTTTGGTTATGCTTCACACAACAACCTTTCCAGTAAATCAAAATGAACCATACATGTCTTGTGGGTGTGTGGTGGACTGCTTTCATTGAGCAGAAGCTGTTTTCTCCAAGTATAAATCATGAGGGGTCAATAAACTGCACAAATGCACTACCACATTTGCAATAATTATATGGTTTGGGTATAAAACTAGCTACCCAAACATACTGTAGCTCTAAGAGGAGAATACCTGTTCTCATACCTAGAAGCGTACATGAAAGAAATTCAGCATTTTGCATACTACAGAAAGGACATATTTCTTCTAGGCTCTCAAGTGGCAGGCAGTGATGTGTTTCAATTTCATTTAGACCATGAAAATAAAAACATAATTTCATTTCACTATATAATGTTTTAAGTTTCTCAGTGTTGCCTTTATATGCAAAAAATGGGCTTTGATGTTTTCCACTGTTCTTGAATATCACTTGAGTCTAAGCAGTCACTGAATAGCTTGGTCGGATGTTTTACATGGACTTCTCCACCTGCTTTGTAGACTTCTAAGGTATTGGTGAAGGGCAACATATTAAATCCATCATTTTCTTCTGCAAGTCCATAGGGACTTTTATCCAAAGATGCCATCCCATGTCTTCATCAGTTCACCCTTTTGACTGTTGGCTTTACTTGGAGAGTTTCCACCCTGCAGCTTCCTTAGCTTCCATAGGGAATACTCAACTGTCAACCGCCTACATACACTCAATCAATTAATGAAGCAAGGAAGAGAAGTTCACATGCCCTTATGTATGTCTAGTGTTCATGGACTATCAGAAATTATTTTACAGCGTAGAGACAATTTTGATGTGCATGCCTTGAGAAAACAAGATGTGCAAGAGAAGTATGTAAGGCTGCTTGAGTCAATAACCCCTGACTGCTCAACTGATATTAAATTGTTCTACCATCCAAACAACATTCCAATACATTGTGGTACCCACCAAGGAGACAGTCTCAACAAAGCTATTCAAAGCGTCTGTAGAAGAAATTTTCAAAGAACTCAGTTGGGAAGACAAACTCACCTGCAGTTTGCTAATGACATACTGTTCACCACCTATAGAGTTGAGGATGCAGAGCAGTGTCAACCTGATCTTGACAAAGCAAGTAAAGATGTATGCCAGGAAGTCAATAGAAATAAGATATAGTGTATGCATACTATTTTCTGCCCATACAGAGAGATGACTAGGGGTCGATTTGATTAAAAAAGTCAATTCATACATCTGCCATAATCAAGTGATTTACCTCCACACACACTCAACCAATAGATATCATGCAGAAGAACAGCAATATGGTTTACTTCCAGCCACGTAAACTTAACATTGTAAGAGATTAAAAACACCAAAGCAAGAGAAAATATGTTTAATGGTTTTACATGGTTTTACTGTCAATGATATATTTCTGCAGCATATGGAATATATGAAAAAATAGAAGCTTTGAGTCCCACATAAAAAGATGGACATTGAAGAGATTGTATAAAAAAAGAGGAAATATGGCCTATATCTTGGTCAAAGATATCATTACTGTGGCATTAAAATGAAACAACACAAGGGAAGAACTTGTGGAATGATGACAGATAGACATGTAAAGTGACATTCTGGTGGCTTTCAACTTCATGCGGCTAATTGGTAAACCTCCAATGAGATGGTAAAGTGAAATTTATAAACACGTTGGTCCTATTTAGAACAGCACAGCAAGGGACTGATCAACATATCAACAATTGTTGATTTCATTGCTTCAGATGGTGAAACTGTTCCATTGAAAGTGAGGATTAAAGTATTCAGAATACAGATGTAGCAAAATATGTTGGCTCCATAATAATAGTGACAGCTACAGAAGATATGGATACTAACAATAATCATCATGCTTAAGTAACAGACCCACACCTCCTAGCATTAAGTGCATGACTAAAAACAGTTTGATCCATTTGAGGGGCTGTAGTGGGAAAAAGACCAGCTGTGGTTTATGCAGCACATTTTGGTGACATCTGGACATTTTCTTGGAATTTACTTGGTACAGACTGCATAACAACTCTTTTTTGCGTGTAAAGCAGATACTTCGAAGAAATTTATTGTGTCTTCTTCAAACTTTATAGCAGGATCTATCACTTTACTCACCAACTACTACAATACATACATACATTAAATATTTTTTTAAAACCTATTAACATAATAAATCAGTAATTTTTTTTAACTCCTAGATTTTGTTACTCTTGGTCAGCTACATTCTGTAATGGATAAAAGCACAGATAACTAACGATAATTACAGTAAATATCACAAAAGTCTAGACTGGTAATAGTCCATTATTGGAGATAATAACCACTTCAAGGTTTGCCAAGTGCAAAGCAGTTCGCCAAAAGAGAAAGAAAATTGGACATGTCAAAGCTGTCAAACAAAACAACTTCTATGATTATTACAAAGCAATAAGCACAACCAAACCAGAAACTCTAATTAGTGAATGCTAAAATAATGAGTCTTCAAACTTGATTTAAATGCCACTAACCAAAGATGTCTCTTTAATATTGTCGTTGTAATTTTAAGCAGGCCTGCATCTTGAGATCTGAATCAACAGTAATAACAAGTAGGCCAAAATGAACAGCAAGGATATCTTTATGACAGAAAACAAAGTACACAAGGGGAGATGAAGATGAGAAATTTAATACAACTAAATAAAAAGAGGTAAGTCAAAACTCTATCCAGGTTTTCCTAAATAAGATATTTGCCTTATTTTACTAACGAGTTTGCTATTCTGTTTCCTACTTTTCTGTTTCTCACAACAATCCTTTTTCTCACTTCATGGTCCTTTCTCCAGGCTCTAGTCTCCACCATTCAAATCCTCACTCTAAATTACTTCCTCACTCAAAGATCCAGAATTAGTTACATCATAAGGGATGGGCCACCAAGTCACAGTGCCCACCAGTGGCTCCTAAGGTACTACTGGCACTGCTGAGTCTTCCACTGTTCACTATCATTTTTAGCTTAATACATCAAAAACATGATTTAAAATTAATTCTGCAATTAACTGGAAACTAGTGTGGTAATTTAAGAATTGGAATTACATGTTTGTACTTCTTAGATCAAGTTATGCCCCTTGATGCTTTTTAAAGTAAGTAAAAAATAAATAATTTAAAAAGCTTGACAATTAAGCTTTAGCTCGAAGTAAATAAATGAAATATCAAAGTCCACCTCAGACACATGGAAGTAAGTAAGTAAAGGTGTTTTTGAATACAGGGTTAGTGAGGGTGCACAATCCTCATTCACAGTGCTACAGCCATGTGCAGGAGAACGAGGCATGGCAGGAAGTCACAGTACTTTGCATGTACCCATGTTGGGACGGGGTGTATGTGGTAGTTGAGTCAGTATTATCCAAGATCTCACCTCTGACCAGGTGGCCCTTCCCAGGAGTACACAACTCCCGACAGTGTCGCTCAGAGAATTATTGATCATCCAAACTACTTCACCACATTAAGGTGCTGGCTCAATGGAATGATCAAATCTTCTAGTATTGCAAGTAATTAAAACATTAAAACAGTAGCTTTTATTTTAGAGCATCAAGTTTTCAAATGTAAAATTTCTATTTAAATCATTCATATACATTTACTAATGTGACAAACACAAGAACTGACACGAAATGATACTGTGATAATAGATCTGGAGTTGAGAGCTTAACCTGCAGTATTAGATTATATGCTTTATTATTTAATAAACTGATAAAATAATTGAAACTAATATTAATACGAATTCTGTCAGACAGTTTGTATTTCTTGTTTGTTAGGTTAGTTATTTATCTTGATCTAAATCTTGAGGGTTGTTAATTATTTTCATCTATTAATTGAGAGTAGTACTCTTTCTTAGAATACTTAATTATAATCAATGCAGACAAGAAAGCTTGAACCTCTATAAATCCTCATTTAAGATTAGGTTTATGGCATTTTAATTAAAATCTGAATATTTTATCATTAAACCTTGAGGAATCTTTTATTTGCCATCTGATCAGTACTAATATTATTAATAGTCTCCAACCTCTGCTCTGAGATTTTAGGAACGTCAGTAAATTTTCAACTTCTTTTTTCTTAAATGCCTCATTGAATTTATTGGTTAGGGATTATCACCAAGTGTAACATAAGTCATCAATTAGTTGAATTTCTTTAGTGATTTAATTACTCCTGGTGAAGCCCTCATTAGGTTTGCTTTATTTCACATTAGCATTGCATGACTTGTTAAGGCCGATTTTCATGGCTGCTCTATTTTAGTATTACTTTGTGCCTCATCTTGGGTATTGCAGCAAAGCTGCACAGCTGCCTGATTGGTTTATGCAGGCCATCAGTTCTCCCACATCACTTTTCTGCTTCGATCTCTTTTTAGCTTTCAATTGTCCCTAGGATCATTTTTTTTTCAGAACTCTTGTCATTCCCACTAAATTCCTGCATGGCTCTGCTTAGGCACATCTCCAGTCTAATTTCTTTGCACATGTTCCTCCAAGAAGTAGCTGTTTTGTTTCAGTCCATCAAGGGAATGTTCCCCTTTTTCCCCAGGTGTTCAACAAATGAACGGTGCTTCTCAGTTCTCACTACAAAGCTGTTGAATGAGCTTCCAATGGTAATTCCAACTCCTCTCCTTCTACTGATGCTCAAATTACATTTGAAGACACCCTGCTTTACAAAGTACCAAGTTTCACGAACAGCATACTTCACTGTAGTGTACATAGAAATACAGAATTTTGGAAAATGGGGACATGTCTCAATGTTAAATACAGTATTCACCCCCATTTTATTGTTATAAAACATTGCATCACAGTGGTTTTAATTTAGCATTTTTTTCAGCTAGCTATGCATTTTTTCTTCTTAATGTAAACTTATCAAGATAGCAGACAACTATTGCAGGACACATTGTCACACAAATATATTATTTACTACTTCAGGACACGTCACACAAATATATTATTTGAAAAGAAAACCATACAGTGTAAGACATATGACGTAACTGTCCATCAATCTTTTCTTGACTGTGTTTTCAATTCCTGGATTGTGGGGAAGTGTATCCCTGCACTGTTGGGTAGGAAGTGCTGGATAAGATCACTTTCGATTGTTTATCAAAGAAATATATACACACACACACAAACACACACACTTCCATTTATACTACGTCAAATTAAGGTTGTCAGGGAAAATCCACCCAGGCATGTGAAGAGCTTTCAAACTCCACATATAATGTGTAGTGGCTGGACAGGGAATGATATCCAGATTAAATGAAACTTTGAGGTAGTAGTCAATGATAATTATTTTTGCTAAAATGGCAGCATAATAAATTAATGTGAAGCACAGTGTTGATAACCTTTTAGAAAGGTCTGACCCCTACTACCATGTGTGGTTTCCATGATAATAAAGAAAACAGTTAAAGGCTTTTTGCTGAATTTGCATCCAAGTTTCAATGTTAAGTGCTTTGACTTTGTGCCTGTGTTTGCATTTTGACTTTGTGGCCATGGTTTGGTTGGATACCTTTGCCCATTTATTTTGTGTACTTACATAGAGCAAAAACTTCAATAATACAAAATATATTTTTTATTTACTTCATATGACTCTTTTCTGGCCTGATACTTTATTGCAGTCCCAATAGCTATCTATGGTGGACAGGGTGGCTTATAGCTTTCCACGTCTACAACTCTGGTTATTGATGTCAGGGGTGTCAGTGAGCATGTATCTGTCTCAGAAGGAGCATTAAGGCTGTACATGCAAGAATCAGAATCCTGTCTAAATGCTTTTCTGTAGGCTCCTGGAATGAATTTCTGAAGGTTCCTGTTTTAGATATGGATACCATACAAATGGTAGTGCCTGTAATGAAGTCATAGGAGCATTGTGCTCATTGACTGGTCTCTGCATATACCTAAATACCAACTCAAAACATCATTACTAGGCAGTCCCCAGGTTACGTACGAGATAGGGACTGTAGGTTTGTACTTAAATTGAATTTGTATGTAAGTCGGAACAGGTACATAAATTTATTAAATGCTATTGTTGACCGACTGTAACCAAGTGCTCTGCCAATGAATTATGGAGTTTCACCTTTCTCTGACCTTTTTATTATTTCTACTTTATATTCAATGGTGATGGTTTTTCTCTTCTTTACTGTATCACCAGCACTTTCATCAGATTTGTGTTTCAGAGACACTGTTGAAGGGTAAAGACAAAAGATTAAGATGAGCTGTTCTGCACAGCACTGTACACGCTATCACAGCAGGAAGGCACCAGTCATCAACATGTCTGATGTGCTGACAAGAGACAACTTCGTGCTATGTACGTAACAGTACAAGCAGGCTTGCTATTGAGAATGAATGGGGGCATCGAGGGGCGGTTCATCACCAGCCCACCTCACAGTCACCTCCACTACAGTATGTTGCCTGCAGTGTCCGCCCACCGAGAACGAACACGGTGCGGCGGGTAGTGAATTGCCCCCATTCAATAGGCAGCCATCCGATGCACACTACAATGCTACCCTCCGCCGCCCCATTCACCTTTAAAGGCCTCTGTTCAGCTACAACCGAGTCACCACTTGCAGCGTGTCTCCTTGGGGTGCGTTCAGCCCCCCTCTTCACAACGAGAAGACATGAAGTGGCTGGCAAGCGAAGCGAGCAGGGGGGGTTGGCAAGCAAAGCCCCTAGTATATATATATATATATATATATATATATATATATATATATATATATTGTAGGAGAACAGCCAGGCTACAGAAAGACACCAAGGACACACAATGTTCAGATACACACGTTTACTAATTATTTTCCTTCTGTACAGCACACAGTGTACAAATTACCCACAAGGCTCAGTCCCTTTTTAGCTTCTTCAAGTCTTCAGCCACCTCTACTCCTCTCATCACAAGTTCCGTCCTCTTCCACCCAACTCCAGCTTTCTGAATAGAGTGAGGCAGCCCATTTAATAGTGCACCCGGACGTGCTCCAGGTGCTTCCCGATTAATCTCCGGCAGCACTTCTGGGTGTGGCAGAAGCGCTGCTAATGAATCCAGCTCCTCTTCAAGCAGCACTTCCGGGTGTGGCAGAAGTACTGCAGATCTTGTTTCCGGAGTTGTCCAGGCATGCCCTGCTGCTGGCCAAGGACACCAACAGGTTTGAGCTTCTAAGCCCCAAGCTGTGGCCCCGATGCAACCCAGGGGGGTTGCCCTCTCATATCCCAGGGTATAAATTATCCTTCTCCTGGTTCTCTGATCCTCCAGATCTCCCAGTAGGGCATGATCCCCAGCCATCCATCACTATATATATATTTATATATATATATATATATATATATATATATATATATATATATATACTAGCCATGTGCGCCCAACTACGTTGCGCATGTTAAAGTTGTCTGTGAAGGGCTCCCTGTTTAAACGCGGCTGCCAGTCGTGAACTGGACCCTTCGTCGCACAGCATTATGATTTTTTATAAGGGAAACAAAATTACAAAAGAAAACCCTTGAACATTGATTCGATAGGAACGGCCTACTCGGAATCACTGTCCGAATAGTAATTATGTGGTGGTGTAGGAGCATTTCTGCTTCTGTCTGTTCACAGTCCGTCTCATTTTCATGACACTATCGTTTCCTCTCACGATGTCTTCTCAACCTTTCTCCAATCTCGCAGGTTGCTTTGTGGCAATCCAAAGAGTAAGACAATATACACGCAGCAATGGTTATAAAAGGGGGACACATAGGTATCCAGGCTCTTTAAACCATAAATAGGGATCACTTCACTGACATGTGAGCAAGGCACGGTACAACTGTGAGACGTGCAGCACTTGCCAGCAACAACGTAACAATAATAATTTCTGGAACGTGCTGTTACGTTGTCATTCATTTTACCCACTGTCTTTCTTTCATTCATATGTTACGTAGGCACGTACGTACCTTTTATCTTCGGCAATCTCATTCTCTAACCAGGCCTCAGGAGCTAACCAGCGTAACACTGTCCACCACCCCTTTCGTTATTCCGGCACATTGTTGACATCTGTGAGTAACAACAACATGCTAAACTGGAAGGTGGTCTACGCATGCGTGGAATTCGCAGACAAACAAAGATCAAGATCTAAATGAAGATCTCTTTAGTTAATTTAAAGCACAACAATTTGTTTAGTTTGAATGTCTGTATTTTGAGGTGTGACTGGAGTACTACAGTCTTCAGTAGTATAAGCCTGGAGGAGATTCTTAATGCAATGCCTATGTTTTAGCTGTCTCTCTACTGCCATCTAGTGCTTCTTCTTCTAATTCATTCGCGGACAAACAAAGATCAAGATCCAAATGAAGATTATATATATATATATATATATATGCATATGTTATACAGTTACTGTTGAGTACACAGCATGTGTTTCACCTTAATTGGGGCTTGTCAGGTGTACACACTGATTCTTCCCTCTCTGGGGATCGAACATCACAAGACATTCACCACACATGTCATGTACACTTTGTACTGTCTAGCAGGTAATACATAACATATCCATGATCTGCTTCTTGCAGCTGAGAGGGTGTGGTGGATGTTTGCCGACTGGCCAATCAACCATAAGTGTTATCTGGTAGTTAACCACCCAAATAATCTGATTTTAATCAGACCAATGGATGTAATACTCTCATGTTCACCCTGTCAAATAAACGAACCAGCCACTGTGGCACAGGGAGGCTCTGCCTCAGGAGTTGACGTCTCAGGTTCAATCCATGTGAGGGGAAGCAAAGTTTGGTACACCTGATGAGCCCCAATTAGGGCAAAACATGTGTCGTGTACTCTTTATATTGTTTGGCAGCAGGTACTGCATCACATATCTATGATCTGCTCCCCACAACTGAGAGAGTGTGGCAAATGTATGCCAACTTGCGATCAGACCTATGGAAATATATGTATTGTTATGTATATATATATATATATATATATATATATATATATATATATATATATTTATATATATATACAGTGGAACCTCGGTATATGACCATAATTCGTTCCAAAACTCTGGTCGAAACCGATTTGCCCGTGAACCGAAGCAATTTCCCCCATACGATTGTATGTAAATACATTTAATACAATTAATCCGTTCCAGACCATACGAACTGTATGCAAATATATATTTCTTTAGTTTTTAAGCACAATTATAGTTAATTAAACCATAGAATGCACAGCATAATAGTAAACTAAATGTAAAAACATTGAATAACACTGAGAAAACCTTGAACAACAGAGAAAACTAACTCTGCAATAGTTTGCGCTATAGTGCTAGGAACCGCTCGCTAAAAACACTTTTTTTAATGAGTTTTAAGCACAGGGAAAAATATGAACATTTGAAAAATCCGTAATTTAATAAACCACCAAGAAAAGTAATATTGTAACAATGCACGCTACGAACCGATCGCTGTAAACAGAACTAAAAACAAAAACAAGCCTTCTCTACCTTATGCGTCCAGCCCTCCCTCTCTCGCTCACTCCCTCGCTCTCTCTCTCTTTCGTGTGTGCATGTGTCTCTCTCGCGAGCCTGGAGCGCCTACGTGTGTGTGTGTCTCTCTAGCTCTCTCCTGTGTGTGTGACTCTATCTTGCTGCCTGTGTGTGTGCCTCTCTCTCGCGTGCCTGTGTGTGTGCCTCTCTCTCAAGTGCCTGTGTGTGTGTGTGTGTGTCTCTCTCTCCCACGCCTGTGTGTGTGTGTCTCTCACGCGCACCTGTGTGTGTGTGTGCCTCTCTCTCACCACCTGTGTGTGTGTGTCACGCTCTTTCTTGCGCGCGTGTGTGTGTGCCTTTCTCTCAAGTGCCTGTGTGTGTGTCTCTCTCTCCCACGCCTGTGTGTGTCTCTCTCGCGTGCCTCTGTGTGTGTGTGTGTGTCTCTCTCTCGCGCACCTGTGTGTGTGTGTCTCTCTCTCTCTCTCTTGCTTTCTCGCTCACTTGCTCGCTGCACAGGAAATGCACAGGGAGAGACTGAACATTTACAAACCGAAAGGGAAACTGGCTTGTTCGTATACTGAGTGTATGGTCGTGAACCGAGGCAAAAGTTTGGCGAACTTTTTGGTCTTAAACCGAGTTGTACGTGTACCAAGACGTTCGTGAAACGAGGTTCCACTGTATGTGTATATATATATATATATATATATATATATATATATACAGTGGAACTTTGGTATACGTCCTTTATTCGTTCCAGACCTTTTGACGTATACCAAACTAATTTTTCCCATAAGAAATAATGGGAAAATAATTAATCCGTTCCCATGAAAAAAAAAATCCTATTGCTATTGGCATATTATACATTGATGGGGTTGTATAAAATAATTTAAACACTGCTTAATACTAAAATACATAAATACAAAAGCAATTAGATGAAATAAATGAAAATTTTACCTCACTTTACTTTTTAATAACATCTTTGATTTTCACAATCATAGATACCGTCGTTCTCGGCAAACGGTATGCAACAGCCATGTCCCGGATACGCATGCCACCTTCATACTTTTCAACAATCAATTCAAATTTACATGAAAAAAACACAAAATCATGTTGTGACGATGCAGGTTTGCTGTATGCTCCCATTTGCTGCCGGGGAGCCCTTGAACCCTACACCGTCGGTAATGTGCCTCACTGCTAACCTCATCGGTAAAGCAAGGGGATGGTAAAAAAGTGCAAAGTGCTTTTATTAAAACAATTAACAAAACAAGGTGTTCAAATTAAAGTGCACTCTCCAAAGTTCCAATAAATAATCCATAAAATCAGAAGTGAAATGTGGAGGTTAAAAACAATAGAAAAAAGTCCTCTTAAAAACAACGAAGTTAAAATAGAGCAGGAAGCATTCTTTAAAAATAAAAAAAAAAAAAAACAAGAAGAAGCCCGGTGCCTTTTTACCTGGCGGCCCCCCTGCTTTCCAACAGGGGAGTCGCCCTACTTGCAGCTGACGTTAACTCTGCCTACTTCACTCTCTCGCTCTCTCTCTCTCTCTCTCACTCACTCACTCACTCAACCTCCCGTCCGTTCTTTCTTTTTACTCCCCTTCAAGCCAACTCGCGCTTCTGTTTATCAAGATAAGCAGTCCTCTCTCTCTCACTCACTCACTCAACCTCCTGTCCGTTCTTTCTTTTTACTCCCCTTCTAGCTGACTCGCACTTCTGTTTATCAAGGTAAGCAGCCCCAGGAACAATTATGAATGCGGACGGTCCCTCACAAGTGCACTTTGGTGAGAAACGCCCACATCGCTAATCGCCCTGACAACCTTCAGCCACATAACCACCACGCCCCTTCACCAAGCTGCGAGCGCGGTGATTATTTATTTTAAAGCTGGACTTTGACAGGAGCTGTGGACCCGCTATATCACACACGTGAAAGTTCACAGAGAGGTATAGCGCGGGTTGTTCACTGAATGCTAGCAACTGGCGCACTAACGCTCGTGGGCAGTCGTGGCTTTGTCTCGAGAGAGGTAAACAAGGTTAGTACGCGAGTCGTATTCCAAACAAAGGTCGTATACCAAGCAAAATTTTTCGTGTCCAAACAGGACGTATACCAAGTTGGACTTATTCCAAAGCAGACGTATACCAAGGTACCACTGTATATATATATATATTGTGGCATCCGGCCGGGGCTGGAGCCCGGCCGGGACGCCCAGGAGGACTGGAGGAGGGCTTGTTCCTCCTCCAGACCGCAAGGGGGCGACCGCCCTGGTTATGTTGGGGGCCCCGGTGCCTGTAGAGACCTGGAGCCCAGCACTTCCGCCACACCAGGAAGTGCTGGGGGGAAGAAGACAGGGGACATCCGGAGGGCTTCCATTTGCAGAGGAATGCTGGGAAGCAGCTGGAGCCCATCCGGGTTCCTATTTAACGGGCCGCCTCCCTTCATTCAAGAGCGAAAGTCGGGTGGAAGAAAGACGGAGCTGGAGAGAGGACTGGAGGCGGCCAGAGAGGTACTTTGACTGTGTGGCCTGGACTTTGGGGGAACGGTGCAAGAGGCACTGGGACATGCACTGAACTTTGTAAATATAATATAGTGTAAATAAACGTGTGTGTGGTGGAGCCAATGATGTCCGTCTGTCTGTGTCCGGGCCAGCGTTCACATTATATATATATATATATATATATATATATATATATATATATATATATATATATATATATATCTTGTCACGCTTGGGTCACAGATTTGCACAGGAGGTTGTAGAAAGCAGGAATTTTATTCAAACACTGCAAACAAACATTTGTTTCTTTTTCAAAAGCTTAAACGTGCTCCATGACAAGTCAGAGATGACAGTTCCGCTAGGAGCACAGAATGTCAGAGACAGAGAGAGAGATAAAAGCAGAACAATCAATTCCAAATCTGACAGGCGCTGCACAAGGCCTTTAAGTAAGTGGAGTAAAGCGCGAGGGCTTTATTATGTGTAATAGTGCAAGTGAGAAGGGTAAGGAGTAATGTGAAGATAGACTGTGTTTCAGGGGTTTTCCCAGGGGCGTCTGTGTCTTCTTGGGGTGCGATCACCCCTCCAGCTTACACCCTCCCCCTCAGCTATATTCACATTCTCGTGAATTAAGTGACTCTCTGTACCAGTTTCATGTAGTCGTGATAATGCATCTGCGTTGACGTGTTCAGAACCTGGTCGATGTTTTACTGTGAACTTGTAAGGTTGTAAGCCTAGAAACCATCTCATGAGGCAAGAGTTTGTATCTTTCTGTTGGTATAACCATTGAAGTGGAGCATGATCAGTTACCAAAGTGAAGTTTTGTCCCCACAAGTAATAGCAAAGCGCTTCCACAGCCCACCTAATTGCCAAGCATTCTTTCTCAATTGTAGAATAATTACATTCCCTAGGAAGTAATTTCCTACTCAGATATGTGATTGGATGTTCTTCTCCATCACAAATCTGTGACAGGACTGCACCTACACCAAATGCACTTGCGTCTGTTTGTAAGACAAAATCCTTTGTGAAATCCGGGTTCCTTAGAACCGGATAAGAAGACAAGGCTTTTTTTTAAATCGCTGAAAGAACATTCGCAATTTTCTGTCCGCAAGATAGGTCGGTTTTTCCTGCCTCTAGTAAGTTCTGCAAGAGGAGCAGCTCTATGTGCAAAATTTGGTATGAACCTTCTGTAGTAACCAGCAAGCCCCAGAAAAGCGCGTACCTGCTTCTGTGTTTTTGGTCTCGGGTAAGCAAGCATTTCTTCTATTTTCCTTAATTGTGGCCTAAGTAAACCCTTGCCCATAGCATAACCTAAGTAATGAGTCTCTGACATGCCCAGTTTACATTTTTTTGGGTTAGCAGTAAGGCCAGCCTGTCTCAAGCTTTCAAGAACAGCTTGAAGCCGCTCTAAGTGTGTTTGCCAATCATTGCTGAAAATCACAACATCGTCAAGATAAGCCCCGGAATATTCAGAATGAGGACACAGGATCTGATCCATCATACGCTGAAAAGTTAGTGGTGCCCCGTGAAGACCAAACGGGAGTAAATTCATAAAGTCCGTCAGGAGTCGCGAATGCTGTTTTCTCACAACTGCTAGCTAGGTACCTCTAAAGGTACCTGCCAATAACCTTTTGTGAGATCTAGCGTGGAGATATAGCTCGCCTGACCCAATTTTTCCAACAGTTCATCAACACGGGGCATCGGAAAAGCATCGAATTTAGAGACCTTATTCAAGCGTCTGAAATCGATACAGAAGCAAACCGAACCGTCTTGCTTTGGGACTAATACGACCGGGCTGCACCAGTCACTTTTACTTTCACGAATTACACCTAATGTCAGCATCTTTTTTACCTCTTTGCACACAATATTTCGTCGTGCTTCCGGAATCCGGAACGGCCGCATCTGTACGCAAACACCAGGTTCAATGGTAATTTTATGTTTTTTAATGTTAGTCTTGCCTGGTAAGTCTGAAAAGACATCAGTGTTCCATTCTATCAAAGATAACAGTTCTGTCTTTTGCGTGTCAGTAAGATCGTTACCACATGGCAACATCGGTCTGAGAAACTGCAGCAAAGGAAGTGTTAACCTCTTGTCGGTCGTGCCATTCCTTCAAGAGATTAATGTGTAAAATGTGGAATGGTTTGCGCCAGCCTGGTATTCTAACCTTGTAATTTACTGGACTTATACACTCCTCAATAAGGGCGGGGCTCTGCCATTTAGCTAAGAATTTGTGTGGGTCGGACGGAACCAGTACCAAAACACGATCACCAGGTTTGAATTCACGGAGCTTACTGCGCCTATCGTAAAGACGCTTCTGAGTTTCCTGTTCTCGTTGTTGATGCTCCACAGCAATAGAGGAAAGCATAGAAATTCTGTCCTGCAACGAAATTACCCGATCTGCAAAGCTTGGTCCTTGAGCTGTTGCCTCGTTTCCTATCCATTCCTTTCGCACAACATCCAGGTTGCCTCGTGGCCGTCTGCCGAATAACAACTCGAAGGGACTCAAGCCAGTGGACGCCTGTGGTGATTCTCGCACCGCAAACATAACAAAAGGCAGGACAGAGTCCCAGGTTATGGGATCATTATGAGCGACTCACCTGATCATCTGTTTCAAAGTTTTGTTAAATCGTTCAGTCAAACCATTCGTTTGTGGATGGTAAACAGTGGTACTCAATTTCTTAATAGCAAAGCTATCACACAAATGTTTCATTATGCGAGAAGTAAAAGGAGTGCCTTGATCAGTTAAGATTTCTCTAGGGATGCCAACATGAGTAAAAATATCACACAGAGCTTTGGCTACAGCTGTGGAGTTGGCCTTTTTCAGGGCAATCACCTCGGGATATCGTGTTGCATAGTCAACCAACACCAGCAAATATTGGTACCCAATCTTAGTCTTAGGCAAAGGGCCCACAATATCTAATCCCACCCGCTGAAAGGGAACTTCTAAAATGGGCATAGGACAAAGGGGAGCTCAAGGAGTCTTATAAGCGGAGATGATCTGGCAGTCAGGACATGAAAACCGTTCAACATCTTTTCCCATATTCAGCCAATAAAATCATTTTGATAACCATTCTCTGGTCTTATCAGCACCCAGATGTCCCCACAAGATGTGAGAGTGTGCCAGATGCAAAAGAGTTTCCCTATGTACTTCAGGTACAACCAGTTGTTCAATAAATTACCCCTTTAAATGGTCTGAGATCACTCTGAAAAGGCAACCGTCCTTTTCTATAAAGTGCTGGGTTTTCACGCAGAGCGAGCTTGTTTAAATGCATATTCTAATGAGCTATCAGTATGCTGTATACGCACAATATCTGATTGTTTGTTAATGCTCGGTTTGTGTTTGGAGGCATTTGCAATCTGATGTAGAAGGACCAGCCTGCCATTCTGGAAAATTGTCGGGGGTGACTTCCGTCTCACTGGAGAGATTGGGTTCTAAATTGGGCTCTAGATTTTCCCCAGCCCCTACCAGTTCTTCGTCTTGGTTTTCTTCTTCTCCCCCCCCACTAAGTTCAATAGTGGACTGGACTACTGGTCCCTGACATTTATTAATTAGTTTAGGAAAAAGGGCATTTCTCCGTCCTATGAGTAATGGCCATGGGCACGAGTCCGAAAAGGCAGACCAAACTTTAAAGTGGCGACCCTTATAAGTTAAAGGAAGAAGTAATGTCTGATAATCTTTAACATCACCATGTACACAGCGTATTTTTACAGTCTCACAGTCTCTAAGGCATCGTTCATCAAGACAGTCTCGTCTCACGATACAAAGGTCACTGCCCGAGTCCAACAATGCTGAGATTTCTCTGCCCCCCAATTTCACCGGGATCAACAAGCCATCTTTTCCATCCGAAGAATATGTAATATTTAAGCAACAAACCATGGCCAGTCCAACTTCCATTGATTGAGCTGGAGACAAGCGACATTTTCTTGCCAAGTGGCTGAGTTGATCACACCGGAAACATCTATGGCCTGCTCTGCTTCCAAAATATCCTCTGCGACGTCTACGGTTTCCTCGGCTCGCTGTTGCCACTGTCTCCCCAGAAATAGGCATCTCATCTACGACTGGATTTCCTGGGGTCCTACCTGACCCCATTTGATTTTCAAGTCCTGCAGCTTGTCGATGTTGTAGCTGTCGATCGAAGCGACGAGAATGTCCTGGACGTTTGTTCACAGGTTGCGAAGCAGCACCAAATCCATCGCTTTTTCTCCAAGCGGACTGTGAACCCTCCAATCGTTAATGATTTAATATCATGACGCAGAAATTCATCTCGAAGAACTGCAGGTATCCCGGCCAGTAATATATTCATGACAACTTTTTCCATCACGTCTCCTTCAAACCAGCAGTACACTTTGTGTATCAAATCTTGGATCTGCGCATGGATTGGGCCATCCATGTTTAATTTCCAGTCGTTAAATGCAAAACTTTTAGCCATTTGAAATAAGTTTTCGGCAGCATCCATCTGTGCAACCACTCCTGGCACCACTTGTCACACTTGGGTCACAGATTTGCACAGAAACACAGGAGGTTGTAGAAAGCAGGAATTTTATTCAAACATTGTAAACAAACATTTGTTTCTTTTTCAAAAGCTTAAACATGCTCCATGACAAGTCAGAGATGACAGTTCCGCTAGGAGCACAGAATGTCAGAGAGAGAGAGAGATAAAAGCAAAACAATCAATTCCAAATCTGACAGGCGCTGCACAAGGCTTTTAAGTAAGCAGAGTACCGCGCAAGGGCTTTATTACGCATAATAGCGCAAGTGAGAAGGGTAAGGAGCAATGTGAAGGTAGACTGTGTTTCAGGGGTTTTCCCAGGGGCATCTGTGTCTTCTTGGGCTGCGATCACCCCTCCAGCTTGCAATATATATATATATGCCCAGGGATACAAATAAAGTATATCTAATCTAATCTATCCGATCCAAACTAACAAAGACATTTTTCTTAGTGTATTACCTTGCAATCAAAGATCACCTCAAACTAGATGTCTACTGATTTATGATTACTGGCATTGGCATAGTGAAAAACTATCACTTGTATGTGATGCACTTAACAATGCCAAGTGCTGCTTAAAAGGAACCTTTCAGAAATCATTATAACCACAAGCCCAAGCTGCCTCAATTAACTCTTTCTAAACTAAAAACTGAACATTTTTTCTATAATCTCCTGAAACCCTGGGGTCTGTACCCTCTTTGTTACTAATTAGGTAACCCTGCTATAAGTGGGTATGTGTGTGTATTCAGCTGGTATCCCAGTTAGGCTTGTGTGCAATGATTTTGCTATGGTCTGTTGCTCTCCCAAACTATTCAGTGGATTCACCAGGCAAAGATATTCATTTTCTTTTCCTTTCTGCATTTCAGTGGAGCTGGAAAAGGCAGCCAAGCTTTTTCTGTTTTGTGATGTCTGATAAATTTTGATCCCTTAATCACTGAATAATACCTTTAATTAAATTATTAACCAGCTTTATTATAACTTTTAAACTGTTTTTAATTATCATTTCTGCTAGCGCAGCAATGGTGATTATAAGCCCAGCTGGATTGAGCTTTTAGGTGATGTAATCATCAGTAGAGTCTCAGTTCTATATATTGACACATGAGAGGGAACATTTTGCAAAAGAAACCAGACTTGCTGTACTATAGCAGAAATGGAAAGTTGAGGTATCCAATATATACTCATTTGCGAGCTTGTACTGATTTTTAAAATTTTTCCCTAGTTCTGGCAAACACTTCACTTTACATTTAAGTTACATCAAGATCACAATTGTTACAACTGATAAAATAAATTAATTGAAATAAAGGCATGGCTAAGGGTTTCGATTAAATGGAAATCAGACCGTGTTTATTGTCTCTGCATATCCTCGATGTGAATCCTGTTGAAATGTTTATATCATATAACGTTTTTAGAGAATATTAACACATTCTTTGTGCTTTTTATTATTAAAAATCACTCTATGACAATGTAGGACACCCATGCAAAGGACATTTTTTCTTTATAGAGCACACTTAATGGGAAAGTTAGAACTAACTCTTTGTAAAGTGGTGTTTCTGTGACTATGAGTGTTATGATTGGTATTCTTATTTAATTTTTAACTAATTTCCTGTAGCCTTCCTGGATTGCCTTGGGGATTTCTCTGGGTTTACCTCAGGGAATTAATTTCTATGGTTGAGGATTTTCTTTCTGTTGCTGTTTAAAAGTAAAAAAAAATATTTTTTCTGTTATACATTATCATTTTGTTTTGGAGTTCTAGTTCTACTTTGGAAAGCCTTCCCATACTCAATTGGGGTTGTGTGACCTTTGACATAATTAGCGTGATGCTATTTTGGGTGTTCACATCTTGCCCCGAATCATGCATATTGGTTTGAATAGGACTTTTAATTGCTACTTCTTTATTAGTGTTTTCCTGGCTTGTTGGATCCCTGTTCTGTCATTTACAACTTTATTTTTCAAACTGCGACTAGGGTTTGGTGAAATATCAGTTTTTGATATATAACTTGGAACACTTCCTTACTATGTCTCCTTCTCTTGGTCCTTTCCTTAACTTCTTCTCTGTCTCCCTGGGACAGTAGAGTAGAGTGGGAATTGTAGCATTTGGGGAAACCAAAAAGTAATTAGGACAGTCATTCAATATCCATTCAGAAGAATTCCAGTAGTTATTTGTCAGACATATGACTAGGTTACTCTGCTTTCTATTGTAAAATATGACAAATTGGCTTTAACATTAAATTTGTAAATTGTAAACTATCAATAAAAAGGAACAATACATAATGTTATCTTATTAAAATTGTGCAAATAGTTCTGAGCAGGGGTGTTCAGAGAACTCTTCAAGGGCGGATGCTCGAAGGAAAAACAAAGGCATGTGTCCAACTATCCCTGGAATAATGTCTCTGAATCATGTCTCTAGACAAGGAAATTACAAAATACGATTAAGAGCTGAAAAAGTAAGTAAATGTACTGAAAAAACATTAGCCCGTCTGCAGCTCAGTGGTTTGTATGGGAGACTATAGGGACTGATTAAGACAGCAAAAAACAGTTGCAGCACATCATGTTAAATCTACCATATGTGGGATAAGTGTTGTTATGAAGTGTATATCCTGCAAAATCAACACAGTTGTGACTATGAGACTACTTTTCATGCAAGAAATTGTTCATTTTTAATTTGACAAGAATCAGTACAGTACAGTAGCAGCTTTCATGTTAATAATACATTCTTATTTTAAAAAAAATAACATGCAAATATTAGAAAAAATCTAAGATTTTTACAGATATTTCTATCCTCAACTTGTCTCTCAAAAAACAAATCAACTTTTCGCCTTTATAACATCAATAACCTGATTTAAAACAAAGACATAGTAAAAAATGTTATTAAATGCTATAAATGTAATCATCACTGCTGATAAGAAAGAAAATATACTAATTACAAAAGCCACAGCAATTAAAGATACCAAACGAGCAATAAAAGTACACATTTTAAAGTAATAAGAAATATGTATAAGGATGTTATTTGGTGAAACGGGTCTATGGTAGCTTTTCATTGTATTAACAATTTTCTTTAGCAACCATGTTTTGAAAGACCTAATTACTTCCTCTTTATCTTTTAAAGTGTTCCTTTCTGTCCCAAGTAGTAAATCAGACAAACTTTGATGTTCATAGAGACTGCTGAGTCTGGACTTAACCAGCCTTAGCTTTGAAAATGTCCTTTCCAGCATAGCCGTTGACATGGGAAATGTAACAGAGGGG
Organism: Polypterus bichir lapradei; assembly: GCA_026402145.1. NCBI lineage: Eukaryota > Metazoa > Chordata > Cladistia > Polypteriformes > Polypteridae > Polypterus > Polypterus bichir. Next base: position 7,146,643 of record JANRMT010062818.1, on the reverse strand, counting down.
GGCAAAAACAACCCAAACCTCCTTCTCTTTGAATATTTCCAGTAAATTATTGGCAGTCTTCTGGGAGCACATATTTGTATTTAGAAACATTTTCAAACTTCCTTTGCTGCTGATCCATTTCCACTATCAGTCTAACCCTGGGCTGGTCAACACCGATCCTGGAGAGCTGCAGTGGCTGCAGGTCTTTGCTTAATTAGAAGCCAATCCACACCAATAACAGATTTTATTTAATTTCATGGCTTGTCATGTTAGTCAGTCAGCCAGTCATTATCCAACCCACTATATCCTAACTACAGGGTCACGGGGGTCTGCTGGAGCCAATCCCAGCCAACACAGGGTGCAAGGCAGGAACAAATCCCGGGCAGGGCGCCAATCCACCACAGCTAATACTGTATATACTTCATATTATATAAAATAGTTTTTTGTATTGACACACTAGGGACAATTTAGAATCACCAATACACCTAACCTGCATGTCTTTGGACTGTGGGAGGAAACCAGAGTACCCGGAGGAAACCCACGCAGACACGGGGAGAACATGCAAACTCCACGCGGGGAAGTGAGCCCAGGTCTCCTTACTGCTAGGCAGCAGTGCTACCACTGCCCCACCGTGCCGCCTTGGCTTGTTAGTGTTTTAACTAATTTTTTTTTGCTTTGCGATCTCCTTTACCATAATTTTTATGGTCTATGGGGGAGGAGCGAAATCTTTAGATTCATCAAAAATTTCGATCTGCAACTTTCAAAGGGTTATTGATGTTTCAGGGTCCCCTGATACAGAAAACATTGATTTCTCAATGATGGGTGTTTGTCTGTGTGTCACAGTTTCTTGAGGACAGTCTAGAGCTAAAACGGCTAAACGGAAAAATACTAAACTCGAAACTTAAGCCTGTTGTGACATAATGTTGTGTTGATTAGTTTTTGAGCCCTCAAGTACTGTAATTCTGCAATTAATTGTGAATTCTTCTTGTCAATTGCTATCGTAATGACCTGTTTTATGATCAGAAAGATCAGCATCAGACTGGTAAATAATTACTGAAATGTTATAGAGAAAAGCCAAGCAAAATGACACCTTTTATTGGCTAACTAAAAAGATTACAATATGCAAGCTTTTAAGGCAACTCAGGCCCCTTCTTCAGGCAAGATGTAATCATAGAATAATTTGGGTAATTTGGTTCCTAGGGCACAAAGCCTACTGATGCTCACATTCAATTTTTTTTCCTTTCTAATGATACATGAATCATCCAAGTGATTTGAAGCCTAAAACAGATGAGCAGTTTTCAGTTTTTCACTTTTTCTTCAGTTTCCTTCTGAGGACTTAATTAAGCCAAATAGTGAATGATGAATACACAATTGAGACAACTTAAATGAAGCCAAAAAATGTAACTTGAGCAAAAGTGATTCATCAGCAATGAATGATTTCTCATGAAGCAATTGGGTTGGAACAAAAACCTGAAGCCACTGCGGTCCTCCAGGACTAATGTTGCTCAGCCCTGATTTAAAGGGACTGAGTCTTAAATAGAAAGTAAATTAAATGCAGTTAATCAGTAGCAAAAACTAGTCAAAATTTAAGAAAATAGTTAGAATGAAAACCTGTAGGCACTGTGGCTCTCTAGGATTGGAGCTGGCCTTCCCATCTATCCTGATTGATAGCTAGGTAACAGTACATAATATCAACAAGTCTAAAAAGAATAATAATAATAATACCATTTAATTTAGGGCACCAAAATCAGTTACTAGCATCAAATTACTTTATTTTTTGCACCTAGCATACCAAGTGTATTAGTGGTATTTAAGGGTGGGAATCTGCAATGTCAGACCTGGAGTCACTGCAGATTTTTGTTCCAACCGAGTTTCTTAATGGGAAGTCATTTTTTTCCTGTTGAAGCACTAACTCCTCAAGCAATATATAATGTTTTATTTTAATTGTCGTTTTTTTATGATTCCCCACCTTTAATTGCATATTTTAGGCCTAAACAGCTGCATTTATTGTTTTTAGTTCCTCCTTATTAGCAATAAGATGCGAATGACAAAGTAACTAATAGTTCTCCATCTAATCTGTTTCCATTTACTCCTGTGTGTTTTCATCAAGAATTAAATAATTTAAAAAATATTCGGAAGGAAACAAGAGAAAAAAAAAGTGGAGGCCTAAGAATTACTACTCCATCATTTGGATTATATTTTTGTGAAGGAAAAAAAATCTGCTATATGTGAATGACATGACATGGTAGAATGAAAACTCAAACAAGACATACAATTAAATAACATCTGTTTTTGGCAAGGATTGTTTTTTTAATAAGCAATTTGGTTAAAACAAAATCCTACAGCCATTATGCAATTTAGAACTGACTTTGCAGACCCCTGTTGTTGCTGATACTGAAGTGCTTGCTATTACTGTATATAAAAAAAGTGGAGCTTGTTATCTACATAGAGAATACAGTGGAACCTCGGTTCACGACCATAATTCGTTCCAGAACTTTGGTCGTAAACCGAGTTGGTCGTGAACCGAAGCAGTTTCCCCCATAGGATGGTATGTAAATACAATTAATCCGTTCCAGACCGTACAAACTGTATGTAAATATGTAAAAATATGTAAAGATTAAGCACAAATATTGTTAATTACACCATAGAATGCACAGTGTAATAGTAAACTAATGTAAAAACATTGAATAACACATAAAACACCCAGGCTCCCTGATCAGCTACACGAGCTGGCTCGCTTGCGCGCTCTCTCTCTGTAGCGCGAGCGCACACACACACACACACACACACCCCTATCCTCCCCCCCCATCCCTTCCCTGTCAGCGGCCCACGCGCTCTCTCTCTCTCACTCTTTCTCTCTCTCTCTCTGCACTTGCTCGCTCACGCTCTCTAATCTCTCTGTAGCACATGCGCATCTTTTTTTTTAAGATGAGTTTTAAGCACAGCGGAAAAAAGAAACATTGGAACAAATCCGAAGCGCGTGCAAAAACCAACTCACAAGCAAACAAAAAAGTAACATTGCAGGAGATCACGCTATTAAACCTAAAGCCTGATC
>JANRMT010062818.1:7064077-7094974 GCA_026402145.1 Polypterus bichir lapradei | reverse complement strand
ACAGACGGCCTTATATAGGCAGGCAGCCAACAACGTGGGAGGCGTTGGGATGGGGGACCCAACGCCGCCTCACACGGTGACCGAGCTGCAGGCTATGGACTTATATATGTACGTAAGTAGGATTCAGTTAGCGTTGGGAACCCGCGTACCAAATTTCTTGAAGATGAGCCCATAAGTAACAAAGACCGTTGAAAAGTTCAATATGACGGCCGACAGTGGCATCATATCACCGAAATAAGTACCAAATTTCAGCCTTCTACCTACACGGGAAGTTGGAGAATTAGTGACGTTGGAAAGTTCAATATGGCAGCTGACAGTGGCGTCACACCACCGAAATAAGTACGTACATTGGTTTCGGTTAGCGCAGGGAAGCCATCTACCAAATTTCGTGAAGATGGGGCCATAAATAAGAAAGTTGAACATGGCGAACATTGTCAACCGTTATGACCGTTACGCGTAGAATTTCGAAATGAAACCTGCTTAACTTTTGTAAGTAGTCTGTAAGGAATGAGCCTGCCAAATTTCAGCCTTCTACCTACACGGGAAGTTGGAGAATTAGTGATGTTTGGAAAATTCAATATGGCGGCTGACAGTGGCATCATACCACCGAAATAAGTATGTACATCGGTTTTGGTTAACGTAGGGAAGCCACCTACCAAATTTCTTGAAGATGGGGTCAGCCTTCTATCTACACGAGAAGTTGGAAAATTAGTGACGTTGGAAAGTTCAATATGGCGGCCGACAGTGGCATCATACCATCGAAATAAGTATGTACATCGGTTTCGGTTAGCGCAGGGAATCCGGCTACCAAATTTCGTGAAGATGGGGCCATAAATAAGAAAGTTCAACATGGCGGACGTTGTCGACCGTTATCGACCGTTACGTGTAGAATTTCGAAATGAAATCTGCTTAACTTTTGTAAGTAAGCTGTAAAGAATGAGCCTGCCAAATTTCAGCCTTCTACCTACACGGGAAGTTGGAGAATTAGTGACGTTGTAAAGTTCAATATGGCGGCTGACAGTGGCGTCATACCACCGAAATAAGTATGTACATTGGTTTCGGTTAGCGCAGGGGAGCTGCCTACCAAATTTCGTGAAGATGGGGCCATGAATAAGAAAGTTCAACATGGTGGACATTGTTGACTGTTACGCGTAGAATTTCGAAATGAAACCTGCTTAACTTTTGTAAGTAAGCTGTAAGGAATGACCCTGCCAAATTTCAGCCTTCTACATACACAGGAAGTTGGAGAATTAGTGATGTTTGGAAAATTCAATATGGCGGCCGACATTGGCGTCATACCACCGAAATAAGTACGTACATCGGTTTTGGTTAGCGCAGGGAAGCCACCTACCAAATTTCGTGAAGATGGGGTCAGTCTTCTACCTACACGAGAAGTTGGAAAATTAGTGACGTTGGAAAGTTCAATATGGCGGCCGACAGTGGCGTCATACCATCGAAATAAGTACATAAATTGTTTTCAGTTAGCGCAGGGAAGCCGCCTACCAAATTTCGTGAAGATGGTGCCATAAATAAGAAAGTTCAACATGGCAGACGTTGTCGACCGTTATCGACTGTTATGACCGTTACGTGTAGAATTTCGAAATGAAATCTGCTTAACTTTTGTAAGTGAGCTGTAAGGAATAAGCCTGCCAAATTTCAGCCTTCTACCTACACGGGAAGTTGGAGAATTAGTGATGAGTGAGTGAGTGAGTGAGTGAGTGAGTGAGTGAGTGAGTCAGTCAGTCAGTCAGTGAGGGCTTTGCCTTTTATTAGTATAGATTCTCAGTTATTGCTTTATGCATGTATTATCGCAAATGTTTATCATGAACATATATTGGGTTCAACTATTCTCACCCTTGAAGAGTAACACACACACAAACAGATATACACACATGCACATAGTATAGTATAGTATCCAGACAAAGGCTCGAGTGATGCCTATTGCCAGTCACTCCACAATATTCCACACAGGACACAGCTACACATGCATACATATAGAGTTCTTAGACAGACAAAGTCTTAAATGGTGAAAATTGCCAGTCACTCCACAATATTCTGTAAAAGATTCTCTATATAGGGTGTGAAAATAATCAGCCTCAATACAAGAAAAAGGTTTGGGGCAGCCACCCATATATTGTCCCTGGCTGCACTGGTCGAGTTCCAGACTGAACTATCCTATTGTTGGAAACACGGTGGCTTTAAAGGCCAGGACCAGAAGTAACATAACAGAATTGGAAGTGATGTGCTTCTGGTCGCCACGACCAGAAGTGACATGCCTCTTGGTGCTGGAACCGGAAGTGACATCTTCAAAGTTGAATCAGGCAGGTTTTGATGTGTTTGGTCTGCACAGACTACAGAAGAAGGTTTAGCACACCCCGCCACCCTCTGGTCTGGCGTGGAATTACTTTCACTTGGTCCATACAGCTCCCTCCTACTTGCACATGTGTGACAAGGAATTCACTATCACCACTTCCAATATACATGTTGGTGTCGCTGCAACACACATAACAGCGCAACTCTTTTGGTTATATGCTACTTACTAACTAAACTATGTCTTGCTTTTACTGTATTTGTTTTAGTTATTGAGGAGTGACATCAATAGCCTTGATATTCCCTTTGAATAGAATGGCAAACAAAAATATGGAGAAAAGTCTGGATAAAAGTAGTCTCAGAAAAATCTTACTGAAAATCAGAAATGTCAAAGGGTTAATATCCTGGGTGGCTTTTAGTATAGCAATCGGCATTATTCATAGGTTTTGTTTTCTGACGTCCAATTCAGATTATTTCACATCTCTTGATCTCTAATGTCACCCTTCTCTTGCTCTGTTATTGTTTTTTTTTCTTCTTCTTTTGTCCCTCAAATGAGCTATATTTATGTTAAAATGAACACGTGGGGTTTCGGGACATGTGACATTGCATACATTTGATCGACTATTTCATCCTGATGACAAATGACTCTGATCAAAGTGTTTAGTCTTTTAAGTACCTCCGCACTTCTTCCTTTCTCAGGCTGAAAACTAATTTGGTAATTCCTAGTCCTACAGCATCCATCTGCTTACAGGTTATAAATTATTTAAAACAGTATCTGTGGCATTTATACTTTTTTATTTTCCAAATTTATGAGATTATTGAAAGAAAATAGCCACTGGTGTGGATTAAAATATTTGGGGAATTTTCATCTGGAGGCTAAAAGAAGCTTTACTACTATACTGATTAGGACAAAATCTTTCATTTGGTGAAAGATAAGGCATAGATTAAAATTCAAAAACATTAAGAAAATTTGTAATTAGAAAGGAAGAAAACAGAAAGATACACAGAAAATACAGATGTACAGAACCAATATACATGTAAAAATGTTTCAGGTTTCTTAGAAGGTGAAAAGTAACATAAAATGCTTGGACTTATTCACATGGCAAAATGGCACAGACAGGTTAGGGAAAACCTGCAATTAGATGATACTGTGTAAACCTTGGGGTTCACACATGAAACACAGCTTAATCTTTCTCTTAAAATGGCATCATCACAATGTCATTAACTCATATTGAAGAGGAGAACAGACTAGCAGGACATTTTTCACCAGAAAGTGTACATGGCAGTAGCACATTTACCAGTAGGAGTAAGTGAGAATAATTGTGCATAAAGCTGATGGACACTTTACTAAACTTGAAATAGGAGTCCACAAACTTTAAAATGATAAAGTAACTTCAGAAGCAGGTTCTATGGTTAACTTTTTAAATATCAGAGAATGTCCACAAAACCATGTTGTAGTGGAAGCTGCAACCACACAGAATAATAGAGACTACATTGCATAGGTCTAGAAGGCTGTGATAAATTGCTTTAGTACAACTGTTAACTGCTTGCTTTACAATTTGCCTTAATGAATGAATCAGAGAAAATGAACTTTGTTGAAATGTTTTTTGCTAGACTTTCTTTTCTGCAGAAACTATATTATTTTGAAAGAATACAAGGCTTATGTTTTGATAAAAAAATAACTGAATCAGATTAAACTCTTGAAAGAATCAACACAAATGCAAGATCAGGGTAAATTTGTTGAACTGCTCTCTGCTCTTGCGCTAAACTGGTTGAGGTAATCCACACTCATGATTACAGAGGTACAAAAATCAAAGAAACTAGAATTCCTGGTTCAAACCGCTAAGGCACAAAGCAGGGATCTTGTTGGACAAAACAAAATATTGCAGGCGCAGTTTCACATGCCGTTGAAGGACAAGGAGAAAAAATGCACAGAATCACGAGCACACGCTAACAGCCTGGAGCTGCATAGAACTGTGTGCAAAGCTGCAGTGCTACGCGAGTAAAATGAAGTGTGTGAAACCTTGGGTGGTTTGTAAAGTTTATGAATAAATTGCACTATTTGGTTTATCATGGCAAACATGTTTCAGTTTCTTGTTGAAAAATAACCTTTCACCATGTCTGAACTAACAACAGAGCAAGTGAAAGTTATTTAATGTAGACTTTTTCCAATTTGTGAACTTTGTACAGATTCCTTCATAGTTCTGGTGTCACGGCTAGAACATGAAAACTGATACCTCACACACCCTACAGTGTTCATTAAAAATATATCCCAGTGTATGTAATTTATGTAATGTGGTTTGTACAGGTATTCTTTGGTGGAATTAGGCAGGAATTAACCAAGGAAAAAGAACACATGGATGGTCAAAACAAAATCGTAGTCAAAAATGGGGCCCAAAGAGACAGGAAACAATTCCAAACACACAACCAAAAATCAAAGTAAGAAAAGCACATGAAAGGCTAAACCCTGGAAACTTTCTTTTGGATCATCCCAAGAATCATAAAAATGTTTTGCTTTTATTCATAATCTTGGACAACCAGCAAGTACATGACACAGAACTTTATCCTGTTTTTTTGATACCATCACAAGGTAGCAATCCCATAAGTTCCATACTAGAAGACAATACATGAAGTTAGAAAATGCTATCACTATTGGATAATCTGTAGGGGCACAGACCGTGGAGTATTCAAATTAAATGGTCATCTTACCTGAGGTGCATGTTACTCTTCAATTTTTGATACTTGATGATACTTAAATTGTAACTGATATATGGGACGGTTTCCAAAAATACAAAACTTCTGGTTTCCCTACATAACTGGTTTTTGCACCATTACTTTTTTTCTCATTCATACAACTTACTGTGTAATAGTTGTGTCAAATGTCACCAGAAATAGACAACAGGTGTTATACTGTGGAGAAACAGAACAAATTGGTTTAGACATAAAGAGTAAGAGAAAGAAAATGACAATAACAACATTTATATACAGTAGAACATTTTCATACAAATGATTTAGCTCAAAGTGCTTTACAAGATGGAGAAAGAAAAGTTTATAAAAAATAAAAATAAGATTAGGTAATACTAAGTAACAAAGAATAAAGTAAGGTCCGATGGTCGGGAGGACAGAAAAAACTAAAAAATACTCCAGATGGATTGGATAAAAAAAGCAAAATCTACAGGGGTTCTAAGTCCACGAAACCGCCCAGCCCCGACCGGGCATTCTACCTAACATAAATGATCGCAATCAGTCCTAATGGTTTTCAGGCTTCATGTGAAAGAATTTGATGATGATGGTCATGTGGATATCTGGGGTACTACCTTCTATCCATCAACATATGGACTGCAAGGTGCCTTGATCAGGTGGTGGTGGTGCAGATCGCCAGCACAGAGAAAACAGAAAAAGAACAGCAGAGAAAAGTAGGGATTAGTATGGATTGTGGAGCCATGAAGAAAATGATAATTCAATGCAGTGTGAGATTGGCGCTTGGTTGGCGCCAACCCAACACAGACTGACACCAGAGGCATGGGCAAAATAAACAAAAAGATTTATTTTTCTTCTTCACCTGTGGGACATGTCTTCCCTGTGAACCCCACAGGCACAACACAGTCCCAAAATACAAAGCAAAATCACCCTAATTCACACTTTTCTTTCCACTCCTCCCAGGGCAGCTTCATCCACCTCCACCCAACTCTGGCACCCTGAGTAGTGGCTGCAGGTTCCTCTTATAGCCCACCTGGAAGTGCTGCAGGTGCTCGTTGACCTACTTCTGGCTGCAATTCTGGGTGTGGCTGCACTCCCGCCCATACGGGCTCGTTAAGCCGTGCAGCTCTAGTGACAAAGGGGCATCCCGGCCAGGCATGGGTCCCGGCCGTCTGCCTCAGCATGTATAGTTTATCAGGGGTACACTAAAATGCAGCTATGAGAAAGCCATGTTAAAACAATGGGTTTTTAGCAGCTTTTTTAAATGCTCCACTGTATTAGCCTGGTGAATTTCTGTCAGTAAGCTATTCCAGATTTTAGGTGCATAACAGCAGAAGGCTGCCTCGCCACTTCTTTTAAGTGTAGCTCCTGGAATTATAAGATCATTTGAAGATCTAAGGTTGCAATTTGGGGTGTAAGGTGACAGGCATTCCAAAATATAGGATTAAGTGAGATTATTTAAGGCTTTGTAAACCATAAGCAGTATTTTCAAGTCAATTTTGAATAGACAAGGCAAATAATGTAACAACATCAAAACTGGAGAGATGTGCTTGGATTTTCTTTTCCTAGTTAAGATTCTGTCAGCTGCATTCTGCACTAGTTGCAACCGATTGATTTCTTTCTTGGGTAGTCCTAAAAGGAGTGCATTACAGTAATCTAGTCAACTAAAAACAAAAGCATGAAACAATTTTTCAGCATCTTGCAAAGTTATAAGGGATTTAACTTTTGCTAAATTCCTTAAGTGAAAAAATGTTGTCCTGGTAATATGATTAGTATGCAATTTAAAAAATTAAAAATGTCGAGTGAAGAGGTGCTGTAGGGAGTATGATCAAGACAAAGGCCAAAGAAGACAAGTTTGAAGGTGGTATTAGATGATAAGTAAAGTAATTGGTTGTCTATCAAAGTCCGATGATGACGTCCACTTCTGTCTTTATAGGTGAGTTCTTTTATGGCTGAATAGTCCTATCCTGGACCCACAAGTCCTATTTGCAGATTGGTCATGTATATGTGGGTAGCAGCAACCATGGATGTGTTCCTCCTGAGTTTTCAATACTTAATCCTGGCTATCATTTCATCCTCCAGCATACGTATCCCATTCCGAGCACATTCTCTCCAGGTGTTTTGCAGTCAGTAGTAATATCTTCCAGGTCCTCAGGCCTGACTATGCACTTGCTTAACACAATCTTCAAATGATCCTTATAGCGTTTGCTCTGCCCCCCAGCAGAGTGTTATCCACGATGTAACTGGCCATATAACACTCTGCAAGGCAGCCGATTTTGGGGGTATCCTTACCACATGTCCTAATCATTGAACCTGCTGCTGTGTGATAATTACCTCAATACTTCTGCAGTTGTTTTTTCTGTGTATATCACAGTGAGGCACATGTTGACTCCAGGCAATTCTCAACTTACACTGCAGGCAGCATACATGGAAGTGCTCCAGAAGCTTAATGTGTCAGCTGAAAATTACCCAAGCTTCACAGCTGTGGAGGAGAATAGTAATGCAGATGGCTTAGTAGACGCAGACCATTGTGTTTGGTTCTGGGCCTCATTGTCAGTGCTGCTGTCTTCAGAGAGAATGCTTTTCTGATATCTGAAAGATTAAACTACTGATTGATCTTCATCAGAAATAGTGAAAACTGGTGGTATTGGGGGATGTTGGCACTCCAATGACAAATTATTTCCATTTTGGTCATGTTAATTGTCAGTCCCATCTTGCTGTATGCTCTCACTGCTGCATCAAGGACAGACTGGAGGTCTTGTGGGGTATAAGAAACAAGAGTGCAGTCATCCGCATTCTACATCTCAAGAACTTTAACTCTGTGCAATTTGGTAGTTGCCTCAAACCTCCTAATATTGAAGAGATTGCCATCTAGCCTGATGTCCACTGCCACACCAGTGCTATCCTCAGTCTCTTTGTAAAGAAGCTGGGAGACACATAAGTAGAAGATATTAAAAAACACAGGTGTGAGCACAGACCCCTGCTTGACCCCTGTATTTACAGGGAAAGGGGAGAACTCTTTTCCTCCTATTGTCAACTGAGCAGTCATTTCTTTGTGAAACTGGCAGAGGATGTTAATAAATTTGTTGGGGTATCAAACGCTAAGGAGAACGCCCCACAAAAGTTCTCTCTGTACAGTGTCGAAGGCTTTGGAGAGATCAACAAAGGCCATAAACAAGTCCTCACATTGTTCCTAGCACTTTTCCTGAAGGTGCTGGGCTGTGAAAATCATATCAACCGTGCTGCTGTTCTTCCTGAACCCCCATAGTGATTCAGGCAGCATTGATTCCATGATGTTGTTGATCAGACTCTGATCTTAGCCAGGACCTTGTCAGCAAAAGCAAGGAGTGATATACCTTTGCTCTTGCTACAGATGGCCCTGTCACCCTTCTTATTAATAGTGACAATATTAGCATCCTTCAATATTTGTGGGATGTTATTATCTGTATCCTCCCTTCTTTAACAACTTTGCAGGTATTTTATCAACACCAGGAGACTTATTGTTTTTAAGAGAGCCAAAAGCTGACACAACCTCCAAGAACACTGGAGATTGGTTGAGATTGTAATTGAAAAGAAATTCAGTCAGTCCATCCAGAATGGTGAAGCCTACATCAGAGTCTTGATTAAGGATGGTATTAAAATGGTCAGCCCACCTCATCAGAATGTTATTCTGGTCTGTAAAGACTATTGGACTATCTGCTGATTTCATGGTTGGAGTGATGCAACAATTTATTGGCCCATAAGTAGCTCTGACAGCATTATAAAGATTATGCATGTCATTTCTGTCAGCAAGTGATTGAATTTCCTGTGTCTTTTTTCTTTACCACTCATTCTGTATGGTCCAAACAGCTCTATGTACAGTACTTCTTATCGAACTCTCTGCCTTTGCTGCCTCATGGTAATGAATGAGGGGTTATTTAGAGTTGCCTGGTGTGCTTTATGCTTTATACATATCAGATGATATGAAAAGAATCAGTCTCGTAACAAAAGGTACCCAGGATTCAGGAGAGTAGAGATGAATAATTTGAAGGGGTAACTGGCTTATCTGGTTCAACCTGGAAAATCACAATTAAACTATATAATGTTGATGATATCATATTTTTAGCATACCTTTGTTTCAGAGCCTCATGTGATTGCGCTATATAGTTCATATTTAAACTTAAAGCAGAAAGTAGCTGCATATGGTTCAGTAGAGGAAAGATGACAGGTTACTGTACACAGCTCCGGGTTTGTAATATCATTATTCCACTAACATCATGCATCATTCCAGACAAGAGACTGGAATCCCAGGAAGATTTAGACTGCAGCAAGATCCGTCTTATTCTATTTGGGGTATACCAGTATTTGCCTGGAGGAGTACCACTTTCTTACTTTCAATACTCCATAGTGGTTTTCTTTTTGATGCACTCAGACATTTTACTTCTAGACTAACCACCCATAGTGACAGGGCATTTTTCCCAATAGAGATCTCTACAATTCATGCTGGGTTGAAGACCTATATTCTGAGTACCACTGGGTGTTTATTTTGAGAATCCCTCCCACCCTGTGTAATCTTGACAGAGTACCTTTTTCACAGTATTGAAGGGATAAGGTAAAATGTTTAATAATGTGAATTTTACTTTTCTGTTTGAGCAAAACTTTAAAATGTTTGTTAAATTGTCAACAAACTTCTCAAAAAATGTAAGTAAAATCCTTCATTAAAACTCTAGTATAAGCTTCTGTCTATAAACTATACAGTAATTGCAACTATTGCATTGCACTATGATGTATCTTCAGTACTAATTCACTCATTTAGAATTTTTAACTCTATAAGATAAAAAATAATCGTAATTATTTTCTCATTACTAGTTATTTTGGCAGAGTCACATCATGAAACATATTGTTTGTAGATTGATCCTCGCTAATGTGCTGTAGTTTGCCAGATCAATTTCTGCTTTTTCTGGAAACGCTCATGCACAGCTATCCTTTCACAGCTAATGCACTTACGTTTCTATAAATCATTTGGGAAATACTAATGGAATAAAATTTCTTTATACACAACAGGTCATGCATAGCTCCAGCCAGGGGCTGTTCAAAGGCATGTTATCTCTTTTAAAGTTAAAATATGCCATAAGGCTGAGTGTTATTTGGATTTTGAAATCTGAAACATTTCTTTGAAAAGCAGTAGATTGGTCTATATTCTTATGATTCAAAGAATGAATATTTTTTTCTTAGTCTATATATATACTGTATATGTATATATATATATATATATATATATATATATATATATATATATATATTTATATATATAGATATATATATATTTGAATGCAAATATATATATATAAATAAATATTATATATGTATGTATATTTATATACTGTATACACACTGGCTGAAGTACCCGACTTTGCCTGGGTACATTTGTAGAATGGGTTAAGTAAAGAAACAAAGGTTTAAATGGAGATCCTGTTTGTTATTGCTAGCTGTCCCATGTGTCATCCACAATGCCTCTGTAGCAATGCCTCTGCTCTCGTGAGTCAAGAATTTGTTCTTTTTGTGTCCTAATGGATTCCAGAATTACAGTAACTCTTTGCTGGGTTGTGACCATGAACACTGTCATGTCTGAATCTTTCTCTTACTTCAGGGTGGACAGTTCATATTTTGAAGAAAATATGACAAAGCAGGACTTAAAGTGGATAGTTCGTATAATTAAGAAAATATGACAAAGCAGAAGTTAAACAACACTTTGATCTTCCTTTGTGTTGCGCTGCACTTCCACTCTCGATCAAGCCTCACCCAACCAACACCCCTGCAAAAGTGCACAATACTTGTTTTTATATTATAGTAGTTAGAAGCATCACATGCCATTGCATGCCATATATGGGTAAGTACGTTAGGTTCTAGCCATTTTGTCTGGTACCCCATGATCAAAATTTTGGGTTCCAGAGTAGTCTGTCTTGATCGTATGGCCCTAGGAAGCAACTATGCCAAATTTGGTCCAGATCAGTTAAATGGTGCAGGATTATATAGGGAATATACAGACATGAAAATTTACTATATAATAAAATATTAAAGTCTGTGTGTCCAGTCCCTCAGAACAATCAGTTTGGTTTTGATGACATGATGAAAGATGAAGTGCAAGTGTAAGATGCACAAAGAGGAGTGAAGGTGTAGGAGGAGCACTGAGGGGGTCTCCTTCAAAGAAGACAAGTATAAAACCAGACAGGAGGTGAGAAAGTGCATCCAAAATAATGACAGAGTCTGAGAAGCAGGATTTACAGTTACATGCTAAACAGAGGGAGAATCAGTGAATAGACATTAGTAAAGGCATAAGATGCATGCTGAGAGACTTGCCTTTAGAGATGGTAAGTATAAAACTGGACAGGTGATAAGAAAATTTAAAATAATGATATAGTTTGAGAAGCAGGCTTTATGGACTGAACTCAAGAGAGAGAGAGAATGGTGGTCAAGAGAGGTTCAAACACACATGAATAATGAGGAAAGTCACTGCAGGTATTTGTCTTCAGCAGGCACTGTGGCGAGTGTAGGATAGATAGATAGATAGATAGATAGATAGATAGATAGATAGATAGATAGATAGATAGATAGATAGATAGATAGATAGATAGATAGATAGAAACAAAATTTGTATGATGTAATTGTTAAACTTAAGATAGACAAATTAAGTGCAAAAGAAAAAGCACCATCAAATAACCTATTCCCTGAATTTGCATACTCCTGCTGGAACTTATCTAATTAGCCTTGGACACACAGCAGAAAAACAGACCAAGAGGGAATTTCCCTCAATCTCAAGACACACTCACAATCATCTCAACTCTTAGCAAGCCAGTTTAGTGTTATAATTTAACTTAAAATACCCATGTTCAGGAAGTGAACCAGAGCCACCAGTGAAAAACTTACACAGGAAGAACATGCAATTACCAAATGGAGACTCAAAATAACTTTGTGAAGCAGTGAGACCAATGTTAAATCGGGTAAACTTTTTGTCTTACAGGACGTTTTTCATCAACAATGTTATTAGTGATAGGAAAATCAATTTTATTGCATTAAGTGAAACGTGTCTTAGCTCTGATGGTGCGGCTGTTTTAATCTAATCTGCACCTCTGAATCACAAGCACGGGATTCTAGAAAGTATTCGTCAGAACTACTCTGGGCATATCTCTGCTAGAAGGATTCATGTTGCCGAAGTGCTTGCATCGTTTGTGTATTATCAGCTAAGCGACTATCTTTCTTAGGAGGTTTTCTTTTGCCGGTGTACTGGCCTCGCTTGCGTATCCTCGGAGCTGGAGCCCTCACCCCGACTCTACGTCTCACTTCCACGCTGGACAGACACACACACTTCCACACACTTTCAAAAGCAACATGGCGCTCAAACATAAAGAATGCTGGCAGTCACCTCCCTCTGGTGGTCGTCTCGAGTGTCAACTGGATGATAACTTGCATACATGACCGCAAGATCACCCCCACCCTACCCAGAAGGGGGTGGGTTACGGCTGATTTCACCCTGCAGTATTTTTAGTTGACCAATGAGGAACATGTGTACCAAGTTTTATGAAAATCACTCCAGCCATTTGGACGTGATGCTGGAACATACATACACACATTGACTTTTATATACAGTATACAGATTATAATTACAAGCTATGACAGGTTCTTAATAGTTGACGACTTTAATTTTCATATCGATAATCAGTGAGACCCAAAAGCAAATGAATTCATGAACCTCCTGTACTCGTTTGATTTGAGCCAGCACGTTAGTCAGCCAAAACACAAAGGAGGGCACATGTTGGATTTAGTGATTACTAAAGAACCAAAACTTGTGGATATGTGGATAATCGGTTTATCAGACCAGTTTCTCTTACTATTTAATATAAGAGTACTGATAGATAAAATGAATGAGATTAATGATTCCTCTGCAGCTGCAAAGTTTACAAACGTTTTAAGCAACCAGTCCATTTGTAATGCTTACTACAATAGTGATAATAATGTAAATAGTAAGGTGGAAAATGTTAATGTTAAAGTGAGAGGTGCCGCTGACATAGTCACTCCTGAAAAGACAGTTAAAAAATCCTCCAGCACTGTTACACCATGAAAGACCCAAAGAATGTCTGATTTAAAGAAAACATTCTGGAGAGCTAAGCGTAAATGGAGAAAAACTAAATTGATTATTCACTATGAGATATTGAAGGCTAAAATAACAGAACGCAACAACATAGTCCGTCTTAAGAGGCGGTGTAATTTCTCTAAAATTATAAATAACTAGGGGGCTCCGCCCCGACTCGCTTTGCTCGCCTGGGTTTTGTTTACCGGATATATAATTTAAAGAGATTGCTATTTTCATGGGAAATGTTACATATGCATTATTTTCACTTTTACTTTAAAACTTTTGTAAAAACAATACTTATCCATTATGTCCGACCCCAGGCATGGTTACATCTCTTTCTCGCAGGACATATAATGCTGCTCACGTTGTGAAGGGGGTGCAGCTGAACACATGCTAAGGACATGCCGTCGGATCATGTTGTCTTTCTGCTTGTCTCGCTGCCCGATCATTTCAAAGCCTGTACAGCAGCTGTCCTTTTGCCACTTTGTGTCTCTGCCGCTTGTGTTGTGAAGGTCGGGAGGGGATGTTTGGGAGGAGGGGGTTAGGGTGACTGAACACAAGCTAAGGAGAAGCAGTCGGATCATCTGCTGGCTTTCTGCTGCTGGCGAGCTGCGTGTTTTGCTTGTCACTTGTCGTTGTTTTAAATGCTGGAAGCACATGAATGGTGTCTGCCAAAAGCAATCCAACAACTGGTAGGTTAGATGTCCGTGGACTTGTTTTAAATGATGTCTCACTGCCTTGTCTCGCATGACGTTGTAAAAACAATACTTTATGTCCTTTATTTCCGGCCTCGGGCATGGTTAAATCTCTTTCTCGCAGAACGTATAACGCTGCTCGCGTTGTGAAGGGGGGGCAGCTATACACATGCTAAGGAGATGCCGTCATATCATCTGCTGTCTTTCTGCTGCTGTTGCTGCTGTCATGCTGTCATTTTAAAGCCTGTACAGCAGCTGTCCTTTTGCCACTTTGCGTCAGTGCTGCTCGCGTTGTGAAGTAGGGGGGCTTTAAGGGTAACTGAACGCACACAAGGAGAAGTGATCGGATCATCTGCTGGGTTTCTACTGCTGGTGAGCTGCGTGTTTTACTTGTTGCTTGTCATTGTTTTAAGAGCTGGGAGCAAGTTAAAGTGTCTCTGGTGGGACTTCAAATTGTCTTCCAAGAAGATCACGTCTCGTCTCCCTAGTCTCCCTCCCAAAGATTTTTTTTTATAATAGAGGGATATTGCTAATAATCAAAGAGTTTTATTCTCTACTATTGATCGTTTGATAAACCCGGGTCACTCAATGGAATGCCTCCAAAAAACTTCCAGTGAAACTTGAGACTTTTGCTATATTTTTTAATCACAAAATTAATGATATTAGAAATAATATAGTACATCTCCCCAATACTGATCCTCTTAAACCCCAGTATTCCATTTTAACCAAATTAAATTCTTTCACCAGGATATATTTACACGATTTATATAACATAATTTCTCAACTGAGACCCTCCACCTGCGTCCTTAACCCAATACCAACAAGTTTTTTCAAAGAAGTATCTGATGTGCTAAGTGAGAGTGTTCTTGACATAGTAAATTCATCATTAAATATGAGGGTCTTTCCAAACTGTCTTAAGACTGCTGTTGTTAAACCCCTGCTCAAGAAAAATTATCTTACCTCCTCTGTTTTTGAAAATTTTAGACTATTTCTAACCTGCCTTTCTTAAGTAAAATCCTAGAAAAGGCTGTCATTATACAGCTAAATGATCACTTGAATAAACATGCTGTTCTTGACAAGTTTCAGTCAGGTTTTAGAACAAATCACAGTACAGAAACTGCACTTTTTAAAGTAGTAAATGACTTGCGGGTAAATGCAGACAGAGGCCATTTATCTGTTCTCATCCTCTTAGATCTGAGTGCTGCATTTGATATCATTGATCACAATATTCTTAGTAATCACCTTAGTCAGTGAGTGGGCCTCTCTGGCAGTGTCTTACATTGGTTTGATTCTCACTTGACAGGTAGAAAAGCCAGCCGTCCATCACAGAGGGTATTAGAAAAAAACTTGATCCATTAAGCTTGAATGTTAAGACAAAGGTAAAGAATTTAGGTGTAATTATTGAATCTGACCTAAATTGTAAATCACATATTAATCAGATCACTAGGACAGCATTTTTTCACTTAAGAATACAGCAAAAATTAGACCCCTTTGCAAGATGCTGAAAAATTAGTTCACATTTTTTTTTTTTTGAAATTTTATTAATTTTATTGCAATCATTCCATACAAATCAATCAATTTTTACAAAAAGTAGGATTGAGAGCAAATCGACCCCCACCCCTGAGAGAGAGAGAAAGGCCAACGGAGTAAAACTTAAGGCTTGTAAACATACCTAAATTGATGAGTTTGATAAGCCAAAAGAGATGAATGGAGAAGAAAAAGAAATACAGAAATAATTGCTTCCTCTGTGCTTTAAGAGCTTATTCTAAAATATTACTGATTAGATCCTGCCATGTTTTGAAAAAAATCTGTACAGATCCTCTAACTGAGTATTTGATTTTTTCCAATTTCAAATAGTATAAAACATCGGTTTCCCACTGACTTAAAAGAGGAGAGTTAGGATTCTTCCAGTTTAGCAAAATACAGTAAGTCTGCGTGCCAAAAGTGTAGTGAATGCAATCACAGTTTGTTTGTCCTTCTCCACTTTAAACCCATCTGGAAGAACACCAAACACAGCTGTTAGTGGATTAGAAGCGATTGTGACACCAAGGCTGTCTGAAAGGTAATTAAAAATTTTGGTCCAGAATGACGTTGGCATTTTTGTTTTTAGTTGACTAGATTACTGCAACGCACTCCTCTCAGGACTACCCAAAAAAAATATCGATTGCAACTCGTGCAGAATGCAGCTACCAGAATCTTAACTAGGAAAAGAAAATCCAAGCACATCTCTTCAGTTCTGATGTCACTACACTGGTTACCCTTGTCATTTAGAATTGACTTTAAAATACTGCTTATAGTTTACAAAGCCTTAAATAATCTCGCTCCATCCTATATCTCGGAACGCCTTTCACCTTACACTCCAAATTGTAACCTTAGATCTTCAAATGAGTGTCTGCTTATAATTCCAAGAGCTAAACTTAAAGAAATGGAGAAGCAGCCTTCTGCTGTTATGCACCTAAAATCTGGAATAAGTTACTGATACAAATTCACCAGGCTAATACGGTGAAGCACTTTAAAAAACTGGTAAAAACCCGTTATGTTAACATGGCTTTCTCATAGCTTCATTTTAGTGTAACTCTTATATTCTGTATATGCATTTAATTATCTTTTTTTTCCCATGGCTCCAAAATCCATACTAACCCCTACTTTCTGTGCTGTACTTTTTCCGGTATTCTGTGGTGGCAATCTGTGCCATCACCACCTGATCAAAGCACCGTGCAGTCCCTACATTGTTGAATTGAAGGCCAGAGGTCCATATGACCATCATCGTCTAATTATTTCACATGAAGCCTGAAAAATATAAGGACTGATTGAGATCATTTATGTTAGGTAAAATGCCTACTGTAGTGGGGACTGGGCGGTCTCATAGCCTTGGAACCCCTGCAGATTTTTATTTTTTCTCCAGCCCCCTGGAGTTTTTTCTTTTTGTTTTTTTTGTCCTCCCTGGCCATCGGACCTTACTTTATTTTTTGTTAATTAGTATTGCCTAATTTTTATATATATTTTTCTTTTTTTCTTTCGTCTTCACTTTCAGCTAAACCATTGTATGAAACATGCTATTCAAATAAATGCTGTTGTTGTTGCTGCTGTTATTATATTAGGCATAATGAACCTTTCTCCAAACTCTTTTTACAACTTAATATTTACAGTTTTCTTGACATAATTACATGGTTTACAGTACTTAGCAGACCATCAGATGCAAGCTATAAACAAACGCCAAAGAACAAAATCTTGGTGGGAAAAGTAAAAAAATGAAATACAATAACACAAATGTTAGGAAAAAACACATCTAAAGGTGTTACATATGACAAATATTTATGACAAATCACATTGCCAGCTCTCCTACCCCCCACTTAGTATCTTACAATATACAGAGTCAACTGCCCACTGTCTAAACATTGTAACATGTGAAGTAAACCAGCAGGCCAAGCCCTTGATTCAATCTGTTACCAATCTGTTTCTCTACCATCTAAAAAAGTGAAGCATATTAATTTTTTTCAAATATGAAAGTGCATTTTGAACAACATGGTATGTGCTATATATTTTTTGTAAAACATTAAAACAATTTTACCCTAAGGTATTCTTTTCATAACACATTGTTTTCCTTTGTTCTTCTTACTGTACATTATTCATTGTACTTTCCTCTAAGTTTTTAAAAAGCTTTCTGAATGTTTGATTGTATTTCTTTATTTATAAAAATGGACACTACAAATTATGTGTAATATAAAATAACAGCAACTGAACAGGTTATTTCTTTAATCTTTAGCATTCAATATATCAAAACCAGACATTCTTTTTCTGAATTCACTGGAGCATGTCCTTGCAGCATGTACCATAAAGCAAGAAGCAGTCCTGGCAAGTTGCTGTCATTGTGCTGGAAGCCTGTTCAAATAAAAGACCTTGCTCTTCATCACTGAGTCTAATTCTTTATATCGTATGGAGGCCTTCACATTATCTAGTGAAATTAAAAGGATCAGAGCAAATCAGTAGCTATCTGTCTGCCTTTGTAATTTACAGCCTGCTTCAATAGACAGTGACTGATCAGGTGAGGTCACATGTAATATATTATATGAAGCAATTATGTTTTCAAAATGCTCTGTGGATACAACAATAATTTAGAAAAGTTCTCTGTGTATGACCAATGTGATCTCTTAAGCTACTGAATAAAGATACATGTCAGCTGGTTAATTTGGTAGTGTATTTTGTGAGATAATTCAATAAAGAAGATGGACACCTTTTGCATCCCCTGTTAGCTGCATTATTAAATGTAGTGTGAAGGACTGCCGGCTTCCTATGCCGGTCCTGCTCTCCCGACAGCAGGATCGTGCCCCGAGGTCCAGCAGGGCCTTATGGACTTTGTAGTGTTTATACACAGCCCTGCTGGATACCTTGGGGACCACCAGGAGTCACTGTGGGGGGGCTTATGGGCTCTGTGATGCCGTATGACCCAGGAGTACGTCACGGTCACGTGACGGGAAGAAATGTTGTGCTCCCGGGTTGAAGTGGAGGACTGATTGCCCTGACCCGGAAGGAATAAGGAACTGTGGACTGTTGGAACAGGAACACCTCCGGGTCAGGGGCTATAAAAGGACGATGGCTCATTCCAGACACTGAGCTGTGCTGGGTGGGAGAGGAGCAAAGTGTCTGGGCGAGGAGGAGTGGTTAGTGTTTTTGTGAGTAGAATAGTTTATTGATTTATGAGTAGTGTGGAAGGTGCTTGGTGCACTCTGAAGAATAATAATAAAAAGTCTTGGACTTTTACCTGGTGTTTGGAGTCATCCCTGAGGGTTCAAGGGAGCACTAGCGCCCCCTACTGCCACAGTAGATATTGTAATAGTATAATGTTCTTATTAAACATTATGTTACATGCCACAAACAGCTTCATACATTTTGGAGAACAATGCATTTAGAACTCATTTTTAGATGATAGAGATTGTTATCTTTCATATAACTCAGCATTGTAAGAAACTGTTGAGTAGTGGATTTTCTAGTAAAGTGAAGCACAAGAGAGCTGAGAGCTCATGCAGCTCTGTCATCCAGAACAAGATCATTATTGCATTATAGACAATGTTCTAGTAATAAGACCTAATGAGTACAGATATAATGTCAGCAGCACACCAGAAAGGTCAAGCATCTAATGCTGAGCACATAAATAAGGGAATAATTATTGTACAAGACTACAAAAAAAAATGTAACTGCTTACAAGCTGAACTAAGAAGCTTTACACTCTATTGGTATGGATTGTTTGTGTATGTAACAATTGAATAAATACCATTTAAATGAATTCTCTTTTTTCTGTGTTTTAAAATGTTTAATTGAGTTTTATAATGTTAATCTTCTTCATCTGTTTTTAGCCTGAAAATACCACTGTGTTATTGTATAGCTGCGTATGTTAAAACTGCAAACAGCTACACCAAGGTCTAAGGAAATATTAATGAACAAGTCTCAGCAAAGACCAAAACATATAACCCTCTATAACAGGCCTACAATAGTTCACTCCAGCTGCTCCTGTTAGATTTACTGGGGACATACAGAACACTACAGAGGAAAGAATGAATTACTCTTGATGCTGAAAGCCTGATTATCTTTCTTTACATGGCCCAGATGAATCACAAGTAGCACAGGAAGCTTGGCTATAGCCAGGATGTCTCTTCCAGTGACATTTTCTCCAGGGCAATTAAAGGGGACAGAAGTGGGAGAGACAGCATTTGTTTTGGGACTCATAAGGGTGAGAAACTCAGCCCTAGAGACTTTGCCAGGTACTCCATGTGTAAAACTTTGGCCAGAGCCACGTTCATGCCTAGAGGATCTTAAAGAGAAGCTTACAGCTAAAAGATTAAATATTAAACATAATTCACATAAGTTGAATTGAGTTCTTGCTTTTTATTATTATTACACAAACATTAGGAAGTGTTAACATGTTGAATTAAATTATATTTGATGGTTATCAATACTCTGATTTAGTACATATTATTTTTTGTGCACTAACTGCCATTTGCTAAGCAGTCAGCATTAGAGGACGGGAATATTATTTATTTTATATAAAAGCGCATTCTTGAAATTATATTAAGTTATGGGGTATAAAATGTTGTCCTATATTAAACAGGTGTCTAGCCCTTTTCTCCACTCTGTAAGCTTTTTTTCCCAGCACAGTGGTATGAGAACACTGAGAATATCCTGGTACCATTAGGGATAAAGCAGGCATCAGCTGCACATTGGATGCCAATCCATTCCAGCTGTTTTTTTGTTATACCATATTTAACATGTACACAGTATTTCAAAATAATCCAGAGAGTACAAAAATCAAAATTTTCTGCTCCTCCACTGTCAGTTTTCTAAACTGCCAATAGATTGGTGCAGTCCAGATTTGAGATATGAACACTACTAAACACACACACATCTGAGAAACTTTGGGGAGTGTACAGTATAATGAAAACAGCCTAACAGATAAGACAAAAAGAATAAAGTTTTTGTAGTACCTTTTCCTAAATTGTGATTGTGTATGCTATATTTAAGATTTTAATTATCAGCAGAATTATTTGATTTGGTTCAAATTCAAATTCAAAGTTCAACGAGCTATCATTTATTACATTTTTGCTTGTCTACATCAATTTAAACAAATTTTTTATTAAATCTGTTGCTCAATATTAAGTGAGCAGATTACAACATTTAGTCCTTGTTTTCAAATAATGTGAAAAAATTAATTTGCTGCTAAATTACATTACTTGACATTTCTTTGTGTAATCTGAATTTCTAAAGTGATAATTTAATAAAAACAGTAATAATAAGATAGCAGGACTTTTGAGATAAAAAAAAACACTCAATCTGTAATTTTAGTTTTTACTATTTTAATATGACCGATCAAAAATCAAAACATGATTTGAATATATGTTTTTTTGCTATTGTGAGTTTCAAACTAGTTTCAGATGCCACAAAGAGGCTATAAAATGTCTAAATTCAGCTGTGGTTTTCTAGGTAATGACCTTAATAAGTCAGAAAGATACTATTTCCTTGAGATTCTGTGCACATCTATTATTAATATTTAGATGAGTTAATGTTAATGCAGGGGATTTTTAGGACATCTGAATTGCACCCTAGAAATATGCATGCACATTTTATTTATAATAGAATACTTTTAAAATATAAGCCAACATCAAAAATAGATCAGTCTCAGACTGTGACTTAAAATTAATACAAGAGAATAGAAAAAGTCCATACCAGGGACTAAAAAACAGAATGAAATCCCATGTTTGTTTGATTTTGAGTAGTAAATGCTTTTACCCTGAGTAGGTAAAATGACAATAAACACCAGCTCCTTGTCATGTCTTTAAATTATAAATGATGATGCACCAATTACAGCATCCTGCTACATATGGATACTTAAGTACTGCAGATGAGCAAACTACCATCCTGTCTCCGTGTTTGATTGGCCTTTTACAGTGTGCTATTCACTAATTAATCATTATTGAGAATGTCGTCTTAATGCTTTATTTTGTACTCTCAACACCAATGTTATTGTAACACTTATCTCCTTTTATTGATGTGAATTTGGTATGTAAGATCCTTTAAAGGAAATAAATGACAAAAAAATCTGCATTTCTATAACATTGCAACTTTTTTTTAATTAAAGTAATATTCTACCTATAAATTGTATTTTTTAATCTGCTATCCACACTGTGTGTTTTGTAGTAATGGGCAAGAAAAATATTTAATCTCATATGTTTACAGAGAATGGAGATATCAAACTTCACTACAGAATAGGCTTATATAGGAACCCCCAATGAAGAAACAGCATATAATATCAAAACGTCCATGAACAAAATATCAATTAAGTCGTGTTGCCAAATCCATGTGTTGGATATCCAGTCATATATTCTCAATGCCCCAAATGTATTGGCCAAAATATTGTTAAATAAACAACTTGCCAGAAATCCCCTTGTGTACATCTAGGGAACACATTCAAATGAGAAGAATCTTTTCAACTGAAGACCTGCCTCCCCTGTTATTCATTGGTCAGGAGTCATGCCAGTAATAGCTCATTCATTGGCTACCACTGAGCATCACATTATATCAACATTGCAGAATGTGGTGTTAGAGAAGTGAATGATTAGAAAAGAAAACTGAGTGAAAATATTATCTGGTGGAGTATATGCCCCATATACATGCATATCCAAGGTGCTACAACAAGCAGATAATCATTTCAATTCTGATTGATCAACTCCCATTGGAAATTCCAGAAATATTATGTAGGTACATAATGACAAAAGAATAAGGGGAGAGCCAGGTCTTCAATTCAAAAGCTTGTTCCTATTTGAACAAGCTCCTCAGCTGTTCATAAGAAGATATTCTGGAAGTGTTTTTTTAGTAATATTTTTACCAAAATACGTGTATTTGGGACATTGTGAGTATTTGACTGGATACCCAATTTATGGATTTGGCAATACAACTTAACTGAGGCAATTAACATGGGCATTTTTATTTTATTTGCTGTTTGCTTATTTCAGGATACTACAGAAGCCTATTGTGTCCCTATTAACAAAAACACCTTTGTTTTAAGATACTGTAAGAATACAATTGGATATCTGGCATATGGATTATGCAACAAGAAATAAATTGAGATTTTCTTCGTGGATGTTTTAATTTTGTTTGCTGTTCGCTCAGCATTAGTTTCCATAGAAGCCTATAATAGCAGGAGCATTGTATCGCCATACTCCATAAAAACATGACATTATACATTTTTTCAGTCTTTGTTACAAACAAGACATGGGGAGTAACAGATAAAGCCATCATTTTTGGGTGGAGAATTCCTTTACTGCCTTAGCATTCCCATTGCTCTACATTGTGACTGCGTGGGGGAGCTCAGGCATCAAGAGCACAAACAATTTCAATTGATTTTCCATTTTTAAACTCACTGGAATACCTTTAATAGTAAATAGGTGTATTTTTAAAAATTTCAGTTTGATAAATGTAAAAAAATATAAACTGGGCCACATACAGCATGACAAATTAAATTTTCTTACTCCTAATTATCAAGGGGCTTGAGAGAGTGGAGAATAAAATGTTTCTTAATGCATCACAGATTTCCTTCTTCATTCTCATTTTTATTATGCACCAGTGTAGAATTGTGACCCACAACATGAGCATCTCAAAAAAATTAATAATGTAAAAGCTATCCCAGTAATTGAAATTCTCATTTTGGACTTGAAAAATGGTGCTTGCAACTGCATGTCTTAATTGTGTACTCAGTTAACAATTAAAATCGGAGTTAAAAGCTGAAACATCTTTTTTTCTTATCTTCTGAAGGCTGTAAAGTAAGCTATACTAATATTTGTGTTTTTGTCTAGAAATACAATTTATTTTTTAAATTATAAAAAAACAAAATTATTTCTTTATATTTATCTAAGTCTCTTTCTCTCATTTACTTTTTCATGTACTAGCGAGTAGTAACAGACTGAGTAGATATCACCAGACCTCAAAAGCCAACAACTCTTCATTTCTTAATGGTGATTTCCTAGGTAAATACAAAGTGTTACACTCCTACTATGTGCTGAGTCTATACATTGGTCTTTTTCTTATGAGTTTTGTTCAATTCACCTCCTGCAGACAGTGCCTAAGGAGGTAGATACCTAGGCAATTTCAACTCCTTACTGTTCATTAGAGAATCTATTTCAAAGTCCCTCTCACTTTAATGAAGCAAGTAAACCTAGCAATAATACAATGAAACTTCATTTAGACTTTATACCCAAAATATTATTTTCATAACTTGTGATCCCATCTGTCTGCACACTCCAGGGGCTACCAGACTTTAATCATTTAAACACATTTTCAGTGATATGAATCAATATTTTTGTATATTTGTGCACATTTTTAAATACACAGTATAAGAATTAAAACTAGCACAAAACACAGGAACTTTCTATAAATTTAGAAAGAAAACTCTGTGGAATCAAACTTACTTTCCATTTGCTGGTCATTATGAATGTCACAAAGTTAACAGGTTCTACTATCTTCAATAAAAACAAACAAACAAACAAACAAACAATCTGCTGTTATTGCTCCAGTATGCCCTGGGTCACTCTCAAGTCTCCTCCCAAAAGATGGTATTTGGTGCATAACCTGAAAACAGGTTCTCTAGGGTTATTATTACCAGATGCATACATTAAAGCAGCTCAGCTAACTCGTGTGGAGGAACAACTGCAATGTCAGGTTCCTCTTGGCCTATCAACTGCTTTACTCTGTCACTGAGAAAAATATCAGTGATTTAATGAAGAAACCTCTTTTTGGTCACTTGCAACTGTAACTGTAGTCTTTCAGTCACTATCTAATGCTTCTAACTCACTGAGACTTCAATATATTCAAATTTACTGCCACCACCTCTGTAAACTGTCCACAAAGCTGCCACTGCTGCATCAATATATTGGCCAATAACTGAAACAAAACCACAGAGTAGTAAAACTTTTCCACTTGGGGCTTCACCCAAAGAATGTGATTAAATCTTTTTAGGGAGAGGTCCATGATCTCATATTTTCAAATCCTGATTGTAATCATGACCACATAGCACTATGCTGTCAACTATTCCTGTGTAAATACCTAGAGAAAAGACTTATTTTTAAAAGGAGTCAATTAAATGGTCAAATGGTCTATTTTACTGCCCAGGATAGAAAACGATGTTGGGCTTACAGGCCCCGTGCTTGCTTGGTTTAGTTCTTATTTATCAAATCGATTCCAATATGTACAGAAATGTGCTGACAGTACTCCATCATTATACACAGAAGTTCAATATGGTGTCCCGCAGGGCTCAATACTGGGACCATTACTGTTTTCACTTTACATGCTTCCACTGGGATCTCTCATTAGGAAACATAATGTTAATTTTCACTCGTATGCAGATGACACCCAGTTATACCTTTCATTTAAATCAAATGAAGTTCCTCCGATGTTGTCTTTAATTAGTTGTGTTAGTGAATTAAAGGAGTGGATGAATGAGAACTACTTGTCTTTAAATACAGATAAAACAGAGATGTTAATTGTTGGAGGGAATGACGCTGATTACAGCAATATTTTGTCATCATTTAACTCAGTTGGAATCCCAATTAATTTTACTGAATCAGCCCGCAATCTAGGAGTTATCTTTGATTCTAGCATGTCATTTAAAACACATATTACAAAGTTGTCCAAAACATGTTTCTTCCATCTTAAAAATGTTAGGAAATTAAGGTGCTTTCTAAATAAACAGGATTCTGAGAAATTAATTCATGCATTTATCTCTAGTAGGATTGACTACTGCAATGTGGTGTTCACTGGCTGTTCAAACTGTTCTTTATACAGCCTCCAGTTAATCCAAAATGCGGCTGCAAGAATTATTACAAGAACAAGAAAATATGAACACATAACTCCAGTTCTTAAATCCTTACACTGGCTCCCGGTTAAATTTAGGGCAGATTTCAAAATCCTCCTTTTAACATATAAAGCATTAAATGGCCGAGGTCCGGCTTACTTGTCTGAACTTATCATGACTTACAAACCTGAGCGCACATTAAGATCTCAAGATGCCGGTCTGCTTATGATTCCAAGGATTAATAAAATAACAGTGGGAGGTCGAGCTTTTAGTTACAGGGCCCCTAAACTGTGGAATGGTCTTCCTGCTTCTATAAGAGATGCCCCTTCGGTCCCAGCCTTTAAATCTCGGCTGAAGACTCACTACTTCAGTTTAGCATATTATGACTAGAGCTGCTGATTAACTGTACATACTGCATCTCTGTTGTTAGTCATTAGCACTAAAACATAAGTAACATGATTGTTAGAATTTGTTACTAACCCTCACCTATTCTGTGTCTGTTCTCGGTACTCAAATGTGGCAATTGGTGCCACGGCCCACCTGCCAAGTTGTTTGTCTGCCTGTGGTAAAGTCATCCCTGATGGAGGATCACAAGAATCATGGGAAAAAGGGGCCCTTTCATCGGATTGGCTGGCCGAGCAACGTTTCAGCCGTGGAATGGCCAAATGGGGAGGCAGCTTGATGGATGAGGTCTCCAGGACTCTAAAAATATCCAAATCTTATTATGTGATATCATCTACTGTTAAATTCTGCTCCGTACTTCTAAAATTTTTATTATTATGCTGTATTAAGGATTTGTTCTGTTCTGTGTATTGTATTGTATTGACCCCCTTCTTTTGACACCCACTGCACGCCCAACCTACCTGGAAAGGGGTCTCTCTTTGAATTGCCTTTCCCAAGGTTTCTTCCATTTTTCCCTACAAGGTTTTTTTTGGGAGTTTTTCCTTGTCTTCTCAGAGAGTAAAGGCTGGGGGGCTGTCAAGAGGCAGGGCATGTTAAAGCCCATTGCGGCACTTCCTGTGTGATTTTGGGCTATACAAAAATAAACTGTATTGTATTGTATATGGGACTGAAGCCTATCCTAAAATTATCAAGAGCAAAGTAGGAAAAGGTTCTTTCTATCGCAAAGCACAGTCCTAAACATAGTCAAATTGTTTTAATACTGACTTAATAATCTAACCTGATGGATGATGGAAACTGTAGAGTCAGCAGAAAAAATCATTCAGACACTGACAGGACCTAGGACAGATTACTAGGACTTCATTTTTTCACTTAAGGAACACTACAAAAGTTAGACTTCTTATAACATTACAGATCAGGTTAGGTCAAGTCAGGTTGGGGAGCATGCACTGGTACAGCATATTGCTGCACCCACCACATGGAGAAAACGCTCAGTATGCCTGTTGGCAACCCCCCAGGCAGGCACACAGTCCATTCCCACCCTCCAGGAATGACCATCTATCTGCCGCAGCCAGGTGTTACGTAGCCTTCCCCTTGGCCTGGTCCAGCTGCTCAGATCCTCAAAAATGAAAGTCGCACTCAGGGAATTGCACCACATGGCCATAGTACCCTAACTGACACTCACAACACAGGTAATGTGTTTCATTTGGCCTTGTTCTAAATAAACTCAAACCAGTGGTACCCAATGATTCTCCAAAGCGATACAGTGCCGAAGGAGTCCAGTCTTTGTCTCAGATCACTAGATATTGTCCATGTCTCAAAACCATATAGCAAAACAGGAAGCAACAGGACTCTACAGACTTGGACCTTCGTCCTTTGGCAAAGATATCGGGAGCGCCACACACCCCTTTCCAGTGACCTCATGACCCCCCATGCTCTACCAATTTGTCTGCTGACTTCATAGGAAGAGTCACCAGAGACATGAAAGTCACAGATGAGGTAAGTAAACCTCTCAACATGGTCAACACTCTCTGCAGACAGACACACTGCTGATTGCTGTATCCAAGAGGTCATTAAAGGCCTGGATCTTAGTTTTTATCCAGGACACTTGAAAGCCCAGACACTCAGACTCCTTACTCAGGCTGTGACGAGCCCCAACCAGAGCCACCATTGACTCAGCAAGATCATAGCATCATTGGTAAAGTCAAGATCAGTGAATCTTTCTTCACTAACAGATACCCCACAGCCAGTTGACCCCATGACCCTGCTCAACACCCAGTCCATGCAAGTACTGAACAAGATAGGACCAAGAAAACATCTATGATAAACCCCAGAATCAACTGGGAAAAACACAGAGTTTCATCCCCTACTCTGCACAACCATGACATCCAGCAACTTCGGGGTATCCAATGAAGTCTCAGGATGTCCCAAAGTACAGTACACTACTTTTACAGCAAGAGTGACACTCAGGTCTAACGTTAAGAAGGTTAAAGTAATAAAAAGATTTTGCAATGACATTCTGCTGTTCATAAGAGATTTGCATCATATGTCTCAACAGAAGAAATACTTTTAGAATTAAGAATTAAAGACAGCTTATGTTTACTTCAATCTCAAACTGTCATCATACTAAGTAATGGTAAGCTTCTTTATTGTCCAAACTGGCAACAATTTACATTGCCCCTTCCTCTAAGCTGTTTTTTTACCACATTCACCACCCAATGTACATGAGTGAATTCTGGTATATTTATATTTGTAATAAACAGTAGTTCATAAGAATTGATACTTTGATCCCACAGTCTCAGACTGTTTCACAGGGCAGCTCAATCCACTGAGTCAAACACTTTATGAAAATCGACAAAGGCTGCAAAAGAACTCTGCCTATCTTTGCGCTCGATGAGAACCCTCAGTGCCAGTGCTAATTAATGGTAGACTTCTTAGGTGTAAAGACTGCTCTGGTCTCTGGTAGGCGAGCAAGTGAACACAGATCCTACTGAGGATTACACTAGCAAGCAGCCTTCCCTACCTTCAGCTGGTTCACAACCTGTGCAATTTCAGTGGGATTAGGTGGTTCACAATTATTTATGAAAAATTAATTCACACTTTTGTTTTTAGTCTGCTAGATTACTGTAATGCACTTCTAACAGGATTACCTAAGAAAGACATAAATCGGCTGAAATTATTGCAGAATGCACTAATCTTAACCAGAAAAAGAAAATATGAGCACATCTCACCAGTTTTAGAAGCGTTACATTGGTTACCTACTGTATGTCCCCAAAAATTGATTTTAAAATAGTACAAACAGTATATAAAAATTTAAATAAACTTGCTTCTTCCTATAATTTGGAGTGCCTGTTCCCCTATATTCAGAATTGCAACCTTAGATGGTCTAATAGTTGTCTGCTTATTATTCCAAGAGCTAAGCATAAAAAAAATTGTAAGGTACCCCTTTGCTGTTTTTCACCAAAAACTGAAACACTTTAGCAACAGAGATATTCATATGAATCTTCTAAAAACATATTTTTTAAATGTGGCTGTTTCATAGCTACATATTAGCTGTACTCCTCCTATATATGCATAGAATTATCATATTTTTTAAGAATTTGCAGTTATTATTAATCTCTATTTTTCTCTGCTTTCTTTACCAGTAAAGGCACTGTCCAGCCACCTGTGATGCTCAAATGAAGGTGGGTGCTCCAGCTGTCCTCTAGATCTACTGCACTGAAACCTCTGGAACAAAGCCTGGAAACAACAAGGAATAAATGAAGAACATTTATGTTAGGCAGAAAACTCAGTGGGGGCTTGGCAGTCTTTTTACTTGGAACTCCTGCAGGTTTTGCTCCAGCTTAACTTCCAAACTATCTGACCTTTTCATCAAGCTCATCTCTAGAGACTTAGAATATAAGATATATAATGACTCTGTTTTTCCACTAATTATATATGTCATGTAAACTCATATTGATTTACTTTTATTACTTATTCATTATTATTCTTGCCTAATTTATCTTGTTTTTCTTCTTTTGTAAGTATTGCTTTGATATCTTGTAAAGCACTTGGAGCTACATTCTGTGTAGGAAAATGTGCTATAGAAATAAATGTTGTTGCTGTTGCTGCAAACTCTACATAGATGGTAACCAAGCCACCTGTCCATGAAAATCACTAAAAGGACAGAAGATAAGACTTCCCCATTTTCATTATTTGAAAAGAACTCTCACTATGCAACTAGAGGTACCAAATAACTTGAAACAGTTCACAAAACATTTCTATAAAGGATCCGTCTTCTGTAGTCCACATTTC
Source organism: Polypterus bichir lapradei (assembly GCA_026402145.1). Taxonomy (NCBI): domain Eukaryota; kingdom Metazoa; phylum Chordata; class Cladistia; order Polypteriformes; family Polypteridae; genus Polypterus; species Polypterus bichir. The sequence continues at coordinate 7,065,627 of JANRMT010062818.1, read as the reverse complement.
TCTACCCCAGCAATGACTTTATAAGAGGCTGAGGAATATGAGGTTTCTGTAAATTGAGCACATCCTATTTTTATCATTTTACTTAAAAGGGTACACATATGGTAACCTCCCAGAATCTGGGTACTGCTGTTACTATAACACAGTACTTAAAAGAGATGGTCTATATGTGCCTATCACCTGGTCTCCATTGCATCTGACCCATAAGCCTTGTCTTGCAAGTCGTAGAGACACTGCCTCTTGATGCTTAGCCTGACCAAGCTGCATGGGTCACCCAGTCACAAGAATCATCTCAGAAAATACCACTCCCTGGTTACTCCTCTGGAATTTATTATTGCATTCATATTTTGGGTGAAATGTTTGATTTCATGAGAAATATCATGTGAGTCATATGCTGACTTATTCCTTTTCTGAGGCTGGGGATCTGCGTCAGCAATCAGTAGGTAAATGCCAGAAGTGATTTCACTCTGTTGGGCCCTTGAGCAAGGCCCTTAACCTGCAATTGCTCCATCCTGGGTATAATGTTAACCTACATCCAGCCCCGCAAGCAGATCCTCCAACTTGGCAGGAGAACTTGGGGGTTGCTCACAGGATTGGAACTCTAGCCACTGTAAAAACCTCACACTATTCAATTCCATTTAAACTAGTATGGTGCTGAGGTGTCACATGTTGCACGGCTGCGCTTGAGTCCTAATTTGACATTGTGGCAACGAACTGTATCAGTGCATACTCTCAATCTCTCCTTTTCTGACAAATTTCCATAGGCGAATTTGCCATGGATAGTTCTGCAAGAAATACTGTATTCAAGTTTTAACAGTCACAGGGACAGACAAGCTCTTCCATCACACCAAGATGACTACTTTTGCATGGGCCATAGAAAGAATAAGAACATTTTAGTTGCATAAATCTTTATTGTCTTAAGAAAACGTAGAACTACTTACATCATTACATCACCCCTACAAACTTTAATTAGATTAGATTAGATAGTTTGTTGTCATTGTAATGCATAGAACTAAATTTCATTTGATAGCAGTCCTTTAATACAATAATAAAATACAAAATACACCATACAATATGCAACGCATAAGAGACACTATATAGAAAATAACACAATTGTAACATACTAATTACAAAATGCAACAGAAATTTCAAAATGAAATGTTAAAATTGTAAAATAATATAAAACAGATTAATGTAATGTTTTGTTTTTATATGAGCATAGACAAATATTTAGTTTGTTTTTTTATTTGTATGTGGCTTTAAAAAAACATCACTTAGATAGTCACATATTGAATTTTGTTGCATTTGTCAAAGTGACAATAAAGATGTTCTATTATATTCTATTGTCTATTTTATTATTGTTACTGCAAAATGCAAGCCTTAAAAGTGTTGAGAAGAAGGGTGATAATGATGTGTACGGTACTTTCAATGCTCTTCACAATTTTGGGGGATGTCTGCAGGAAGGAAGCTGTTTGGTAGTCTATTTGTGTCCTATAAATAAAATGCATTATTATTATTATTATTATTATTATTATTATTATTATTATTATTAT
>JANRMT010062818.1:7051439-7064067 GCA_026402145.1 Polypterus bichir lapradei | reverse complement strand
TTATTATTATTATTATTATTATTATTATTATTATTATTATTATTATTCTGTTCTTTGAATGTCCAGTGTGTGGGAGGTCTTTGCTAATGCAACTGGCCTTCTTTTGTAATCAGTTAGTCTAAACATTATCCAGGCTTGGTAGGTCAGTCCCATTGACCCTCTTGCCCACTTTCACCACAGGATGTAAATCACTCCGAATGGCAGGAGTGAAACTAACATATTGCATTGTTGAACAATAAGAGAATAGACTTTCCATAGTGCTATGGTAACAATTCACTAGCAGCTGCAATGGTAAATGAGCTTCCTTAGAAAAAATGGTTTGTACTTGCATTCAGTCCAAAAATTCCTTGAAAAGATCTCAAAGCACTCTGGTTCTGTATCCACCATGCTTATAGTTTATATACTCTGATACTTTATGTAAAAAATTACTGACCTAAAATACCTGAGTGTACAGGGTTACTTCTATGATGCATCAGCCATAAGATCAATATCTTTCTCAATTTTCTCTATTTCTGTATTTCAAAGTTTTCAGATCTTCAACCAAATTTTCATTTTAAATAAAGGGCAACTGAGCAAATAACTGTTTTTTTTTTCATTTATATCATTTATTGAATGAAGAAAGTTTTCCAACACCAACTGGCACTCTATGTAAAAGTAATTGCACCCTAGTTAACTCAGTGATAATTAGAGTCAATTGTTTGAATACAGTCAAGCTTTATTACAATCATTCCTTCTCAATTACAATATCATGTCTTATGACTGTTATTATCAGAGTCAGTTTGCCAGCAACAAGAAGATAATTTCACAAATCAAGGACAATTCCTGAAGAGATTTTTTTAAAAATGTTGATATCTATAATCTGAAAAGGCCTAGAAAGCGATTTCTTAAATTTAGGGACTAAACTGACCCAGAAAGATAGCCATAAACTCTAAAAAGAAAACACTTGCAGCAGTAATGAATCTTTCCACGAGTGGCAGGCCTGCCATAATTACTACAAGGGTATGGCATAAAGTCATTGAGGAAGGCACAAAAGATTCTAAAAAAGCCCAAAGAATTGCTTTATTTTGCCTCAAGAAAAGTAAGCGATTATGACTCCAAAATCAGAAAGACCCTAGGCAAAAATGTTCTTGATTAGAGAAAAAAATGGTGGAAACTATTGCTAATGTGGAGATGCTTTGCTTTGTTGTCTCGGGATCTGACAATGTGCCATAGTAGTAGTAGTAGTAGTAATAGTAATATCGTTTTGTGTTCAGAGCTCAGTGAAATTCTTACTTGAATTTTTCTGGCGCCTTGATAAACAAGCATGCATTAAAATACCTAACTTAATTTTTTAATAGGCACAAATCAGATTATGTGTTAGGGATCTAGGTGCATTTTTTTACAGGAACCTTCAGAGGCAGTGTTGTTTAATTATGTGTTTTGTTTTGTAAGATAGACTTGACTGTGGTTTCCAGTGTTTTGCACTTTTTAACAAATCAGTCTTTAATATTTATAGCATCTTCAGAAAAGCATCATTTTTTTTTTTGCAGAATTTGCATGTTTTCACCGTGTTCACATAATTTTGTCTGACTGGAAAATCTAAATCTGACTGAGAGCTGGCCTGTGTGTAAGTGTGCCCATGTCTTCCCTTCATGGTTCATTCTTGCCTTGTCCCTGATGTTTATGAGATAGGTCATGTTTTCTCACCACCCCTGGATGAATGGACAGAATGTTGAAACTTTGGGAATGAAAAAAATTTTTAAAGCCCCCCAAAAACTGAATATACACACATAAGCTGTCATACTGAAGGGTGACATAAATTCTAGTCTATTTGAGAAAATTCTTAAAGAGAATATCAGGTAATTTGCCTGTGAGCTGAAACACAGTTGGGTCATGCAGCTAGACGATGCAAGAAATAAAAGCAAGTACATAGAGAATGGATAAAAAGGAACAAAATTAGAATTTTAGACTGGCCTACTTAAAGAATAACCTACACCCAATAGAAACACTATGGCAGGAATTTCAATGAGCACTTAATGATCAAAAATTGGCCAATGTTTCTGAATTAAGTAAGTTCTGCAAAGAAGATTGGGCTAGAATTCCTCCATATCAATGTGAAAGACTGTTCGTGTGCAGCCATTGTAGATAAAGAAGCTGCAACCAATTATTAAGAGGGCAATTACTTGTTCACATGGGGCTAGTTAGTATTGGATAAATTTGCTCTTTCAAAAAATTACATAAAAATGTTATTTGTTCACAAAGAAATACTTTTTCTAATGATGGATTTTTGTTGAAAGCATGCAGAGTCAAAAGAATGCAATAATATTCAAAATCAGAAAAGGAGCAAATATTTTTTCACAGCAGTGTAGTTTTTCACAATTACTATTCTTACTTTTCTATGAACTATGTTCAAGGCCTTCAACAATATAATTAAAAAACTTTGTAAAGCTAACAGTTTCTATAAGAAACAATAAAACAGAAAAAATTGGTTAAGCTAGCTATGAAGAATTTATTACTAAAGGATGTATACACAATTTATTGGGAAAAGATACTTGTTATCATTTTTAATAGGCAGTACTTTTACATGGAATTTAATGTTTATTCCAAAGTGAATCTCTCGGAATTCAACTTTGTTGATCTTTATAAGAGGTTACACTGTATGTAAAATAAACACAAAAGGCCTTAAATGAATAATACCTTTCTATGATCGTAACTTATACGAGTGCAAAGCATTTGAGAATGCCTAAAATTGCTTTTTTTACCACGCTTATTTTAGCTTCACCTGTTTGTTGTCTGGTACGAATCTTGTAATCGATATTTAACCTACTTCTTACTGACATGAAATTTTGCACACTTACTCACTTCTGATGACAATACATTAACCAATAATCGGTTTCACTAATTGATTAATTAATCCATGTTAATTAAAAAATTAAATTTTCATATGAAGAATAGTTAAAGATTTCAACAATAGATGGCGCTAGTAACGGATAGAAATATTGAAGGAAGTGTTAAAATATTGATTACAAAATTATACTAAAACAAACCCCATGACTAAAAAGTTGAAAATAATATACAGTATATATAAAAAAATACTTTTTAAAAAATAAGTCTGTCATACATCACTCGTAAAATTAAAGCGTGGGTGCTTTTCATCAATCAACATTCAAAAAACACTTCTTAAAATCTTAGCAAAAGCACCCACCTTTTACTTTACGAGTGATGTATGAGAGACTTATTTTTTACTTTTTAGTACACTTTTTAACTTCATATAAGTGTGGCTTTTAAAAAGTATTTTATATATATATATGTATATATATTATTTCAAACCCTTGCTAGTATTTGATCACACATGTGTTCTTATCTTGCAACGCTGGGTGCTTTGTAAAGAGTTCTGTGAATGTACTCTGTGGGATTAATAAAGACTAATTAAGTTAGTCAAAAGTCAGAGAACAGCTTTAACAACTTATGACTACAGTAAGAGCTGTTCTTGTCTTCTTTCAGTTCTCTTCAATAAGAGTTTGATACAGCAGTCACTCAGCTGAGACAGTCATTTCTGTCAATCATTCAATTACCACTAATGCACAGTCAATCGATTACAGCAGTGGCATGAGGGGAACACTGACAGTGATCTGCAATACTAAATCCATATTGGTTAGACATGCACGTAAGAATCTCACTATACTCTGTCCATGTGAGAATAAATTTGCATTTAAAGTTGAACAGTACTATAGAGTAGTACCTTCCTGGAAAAATCATATCAGGTCTGTTTTTACCTTTAATAGCAAATTGTAGCCAGCAATATTTAAATTACTTTTTATTGAGAGATAATTGAAGGTAAGTGTGCATACTCCAAATAACACGGGTTATAACTACAGTACAGGCCAAAAGTTTGGACACACCTCCTCATTCAATGTGTTTTCTTTATTTTCATGACAATTTACAGCACTCCATCACTCTCCTTCTTGGTCAAATAGCCCTTACACAGCCTGGAGGTGTGTTTGGGGTCATTGTCCTGTTGAAAAATAAATGATCGTCCAACTAACCTGACTTCTGCACAACACAACTGCTGGTCCCAACCCCATTGATAAAGCAAGAAATTCCACTAAATAACCCTGATAAGGCACACCTGTGAAGTGAAAACCATTTCAAGTGACTATCTGTTAAAGCTCATCGAGAGAATGCCAAGAGTGTGCAAAGCAGTAATCAGAGCAAAGGGTGGCTATTTTGAAGAAACTAGAATATAAAACATGTTTTCAGTTATGTCACCTTTTTTTGTTAAGTACATAACTCCACATGTGTTCATTCATAGTTTTGATGCCTTCAGTCATGAAAATAAAGAAAACACATTGAATGAGGAGGTGTGTCCAAACTTTTGGCCTGTACTGTACATCCAGAATTAACCAATCACACTCCAAATCATATCCAACGGTAGTTTTTAAGAGGAGATAATTAAAGGTAAGTGTATATACTCTAAATAACAGGGGTTATAACTACATCCAGATTTAACCAAATCGCACTCCAAATCATATTCAAAGGTAAATTGCATTCACCTGACATCAGCTGAAGTGACTGTGATTAACCCAAAATAAAATAAGCTGTTCCTGTCCCTGTCGGTTTCTTGGTTGCATAGTTAAGAGATAACTGTGATTCATAAGTAGCTAACAAAAGATCTACATGGTGTACAGTAGTTGTGCTATGTGAGGGTCATAAAAGATTCTGAAGACATTACATACGTCATGAAATGCTGGGAAGATTGTCATTAGCAACTGGAAGAAACATTGCCCCATCAGGACATAGCAAAGAAGTGAAAGACCCAAAAGTTGAAACCAAACAGGTATAAAGCAGATCAGGGAGGTTCACATGAAGTCAGCATCTTCTTTAAAGGAAAAGCAAAAATCTGTGACGTTATCTGGCTTGCATAATACATCCATTGTGTGAACTCTTCACAGATCTTAGCCATTGGAGTAGAGTGGCAAAACTAAATGTATTTCTCTCAAGCAAAAAATAATACCTAAGAGCATACATATTTGAAACAAGACACATTCATCTCATTAAACTGTACAGGAAAATACATGTATGGTCTAATAGTACCAAAATAGAAATTTTAGTTTTATTTATTTATTTATCTATCTATTTATTTGTTTGTTTTTTTCAAAACTGATGCTTGAATCTCACCACTCAAAGCACAAAGCACCTAACCCCCCTACTGTTAGGTATGATGGTGCCAGCATCTTGCTATGAATGTAGCTACTTCTCTTTACCTGAGACAGCAGCTCTGGTCAGGATACAAAGAAAATTACTTCAAATGTTGAGATATTTTGCCCACATCCATCTAAACTCTACCGAGTTTAAATAAATATTTTATCTTTCAACACAACAAAGACTCGATGTCGAGCGCCTGGTGACCGGGCCTGCACCTATGGGGCTCGGCCGGGTACAGCCTGAAGAGGCAACGTGGATCCCCCTTCCCATGAGTTATGTGCTAGATCCATACAGATATATGGCAAATGTAAGGGAAAAAGAGAAGGAAAAATGTATGTAGAATAGGAGTTATGTGCTAGATCCATACAGATATGTGGCAAATGTAAGGCAGTAGTGCTATCCTGTGCTGCCATGTCGACATCCTTGTTGTGCAGAGAAAAAACTTTAATTTATACCAAAGATAAATAAAGTAATATCCAATATATTTCTAGGAATAAAATTATTATCTACCTATTGCAAATCTGTCCCATAGGTTACTTGTAACTAAGTATGTCTTAAATAGTGCCAATAGTTTTAGTACCACAATCATAATTCATGTATTAAATGTTCATTCTGCTGAATTTAGAAACTAGGTATAGAGTACAAAGTGTATAGTATGAGTCTGCTATAAAGAATCTCTAGTTTTCAATTGTAGCTAGGCGAATGATGAGGTAAAGTGATACTGAATAATTGATGTGCTAACCAGGCAAAACTCCTTTTAATTCAAATCAAAACAGAAACTTTAGACAAAAATACAGACTTCCTGGTGTTATATTGACAGGCCTGTTGCCCTTTAATTGGGTTACTTGCCGTTTAGCAAGACTCTATCTCCAGTGAGGTCAGGTCCAAATGAGATGCCACCTTCCGGTGAGTGCCTCCCTTTTATAGGACTGGAAGGGGTGGAGCTTCATTGGCTCTGTTGCCCTCAAGGGGCAGTTTCTTGAGGCTGTGAGGGAAAAGGAAACAAGACTGTTAACAATTTTTCATCAGCCTGGAAGGTGATCCTCTGGTGCACAGGTGTGACACAAGTGAAATGTGCATACATTATTATTATTGTTATTATTACTATTTTTATTTAGATGCCCAGATTATTTATTAAAAGAAAAAAAATGAATAAAATGTGACTGGAAAATTTATAATTTTTTTTTAAGTTAAAAAGACTTTGCTGCCCTGCGGTGGGCTGGCGCCCTGCCCGGGGTTTGTTCCTGCCTTGTGCCCTGTGATGGCTGAGATTGGCTCCAGCAGACCCCCGTGACCCTGTGTTAGGATATAGCGGGTTGGATAATGGATGGATGGATGAAAAAGAATTTATACATTTTATGGTCACCTTAGTAGGTACATTTACATTTCCCAGGTAATTGCCTACTTAAACAGAGACACCATCACATTCAGTTTAATTCAATTCAGTTCTGTGGGTACAAAAACAAACTGTTAAGATATCCATCCATTATCCAACCCGCTATATCCTAACTACAGGGTCACGGGGGTCTGCTGGAGACAATCTCAGCTAACAGAGGGCGCAAGGCAGGAAACAAACCCCGGGCTGGGCGCCAGCCCACCGCAGAACTGTTAGGATAATTTGTGATTTTAATAGCAATGGGTGTGCTCTGTGATAAATGAGTTCAAAAGTTATTGGCATAGTCTCCAGCTACCTATGGCCTTGAAAAGGGAATAACAAGTTCAGAAATTTGAGAAACTTATAGTGTTTCTGTGATTGTATATGTCAGTCAGTCAGTGTAAATCTTCTGCATGTGGTCCAAAGATACACTGCAAGCTGACTAAGTAAATTAAACCTGTCAGTATACAATTTACCACTGGCACAGTGATTTACTCTGTATTGATGGGCACACTTCTTGAAATTTTAAGCCTAGTTTCCACCATATGTCCTTGCAAACCTCACAAAAATACCATTTGCCTTGCCTTGGTTATCCTACGTGTTATGTGGTTCTGGCCTGTCTGAATCTCAAGAAGAAAGAAATCCTTCAGGGAAGATATTTTTATTGGAAAACACTTCATACAAAAAGTCTTTTTGCAGAAGTAGACATCTTTGCTGTAAAATAACACTGCATAAACTTGCAATATGCATGAAAGTGCTATTCTTTTACTATAATAATACTGTAAAGGTACAAAACATTCACGATTCAGGTAAACATTTGCATTTAAAGGCACAGGAAAATCAGTTAATAATTATATGCACAATGTGTTACAATTATTTAACTGTCAACCTTACCCATTGTATAGTATATGGCAAATAAATGTCCTCTAGGGCAGGGGTCCCCATCTCCGGTCCCGGAGTGCCCCAGTGGCTGCAGGTTTTCATTCTAACCCTTTTCTTAATTAGTGATCTGTTTTTGCTCCTAATTAACTTCTTTTGAATTAATTTTATTTGACTTACTCTTGAAGACTCAGACCCCTTAATTGTTTCTTTTTCCTTAATTAGCAGCCGAACAATAATGACATACAAAATTAGCCAAATCATGACCAGCAAACTGTGTTGATCATACAATGTCTGAAAATAAAGAAAGGTGAAGGTCTCAGGAATGTTGATCTACTCAGGACCCCAAAACATTTTAACAGTGCTCTTAGAAAAGAGAAAATGAATAGTTTCAGAAATGTACATGTATGCTATTACACAATGAAAGCAGCAAGTCATGGAATTAAAGAATGTGTTTAATCAACACCAAGAATCTGCGCCTAATTAAGCAACTGGTTGGAGTGAAATTGGTTGGAGTTTTAGGCTCTGACTTAGTTGGTCTTCTCTTGGCCCACTCACTTCACATTTCATTTCTGTTTGGGTGCCATTTAAGGAAAGAAATGAAGAAATTCAGATAAATGATGAAGAAATTCAGGTGAACAAATTATAAAAAACAAGTCAATTAAAATTAATTCAAAACAAGTTCATTATCAGCAAAAACAGTGCACTAAATTAAGAAAAGGGATAGAATGAAAACCTGCAGCCACTTGGGTCCTCCATGACTGGAGTTGGGGACCCATGCTGTAGGGCATTTTTGGCTTGCATGATACAGTCTGTGAATCACATAAATGAATTTTCATTCCATTGCATCTTTTAAAAGGGTTGTTTTTTTAGTGATAAATTAGACTGTCTGTAACATAGTCAGACAGTTGCAGCCTTGCTTTGATTTCCTGTCAGTTCTTGCAAAGCTAAGCTCCATAACAGGTCATAGAATGCAACCTGTCACTTAAACAAAAATCTTCTTTTTCAATATGGGTGTGGTAAAAGTCTAGTAATAATTATAATGTAATTTTAAACATACATATACAGTACACATCCCCTGATTGTTTTAAGTCATCAGTCCATGTATTCTCAATCAGTTTTTAGGGAGTCAGCGAGTGTGAGCCAGTTTCAAAAAGACTGGCACGCAAGGTGGGAAATAGCACAGGATGGGACAAAATTAAATCACACTTATTTATTTTTGACATATATAAAGATAATGTACTGATGATCACACAGTGTGTGAACCAATATATTTGTAAATTTATGTTGACTTTTGCCTGAAGTGTACTATACTTGCATATACATGTTATTCTCTGGGAGCTGATGATTTGAAGTAAATGCAGAAAGAGTTTATGTCCCTGTACTATACTTAACAATACATCTTTAAAAACCATTATACAGTTAAACAAGCATTTTTTTTTATTATCCTTCCACTCTCTGAACATGTGGCTTATCCCACTACAGGGCCATTGAGATCTCAGTCAATTACGGCAGCAAGAACATTTATACACACATTTATTTACATCTCAACAGTTTGGAATTGTAAATTAACAGGTTTACATTTTTTATGTTATAGTGGGCTAACATTATAAACATAAAGTTGAGGAATACTAGAATCAAATGCCATATTTCTATAAAATGTAAACGTTAACCACTTGTATTATGCAGAAATAAATATCCAGTCTATTGCATGCCCAAAGACATTTTACAGATACAATTTTTTTAATTTATACTACAGGAGCACAGGTAATATACAGTATATACAATATATCCTGGGCCTGGATAGGCATCGCTTTGATATACAATTCAATGTTTTGTTGTAAGGTCACACTGTTTCCTTCGTCCATTAAAAAAAACAGAATTCATTAAGGGAACCCTCATTCCATTCCATCACTTTAAACAGATGAAGTTAACATTATTTTACTTTGCTGCAACCCAATACCTTACATCATTCTTATTGGAAAGTCAGATAAAAACATGTCTTTGTACCTAAAAATATTAAACGTATCTTTATTGTTTTGGCCAGTGTCATAGCGGAATTAACTCAGCTAGAAAAAGAGTCAAAAGTATTAACCTTAGCCTTTTGGTAGCCAGAGGCAGATAATAAGAAAACAGCCTGCTCCGGCTTAAAGAGAATAGGGCGTGGTCAAAACGACATATGCAGATAAGACTACCATGATTGGCTGCAGCTGTCTAATACTTGTATGGAGACAGAATCCTCGGTGGACTGGGGATGTGGTGTGCAGCGCTATGCTGTATTCGGATCTGGTGTTTGTTCTGGAATATGGTGCGTCAGTGACTATGGGCTTTGTGCAGCATTGCTCCAGCTCTCCATGAGAGTAACGTGTGTGGAATCTATGCTGTTGTGTGGAGTATGATTCACGCGCAGGCGACCATTTTTCAGGTAATTAAAAATGCCAACATTTTAGTGTGTTATGCGTGTTGTTGCTTGACGGGTATATTTTTCGGGGGAGGGGGCAGTTTATAGATGAGCTCTTGAAGATCCTCCTTATGTCTGCAGAATACAGCCCTATAGCGATAGTGCCAGGTGATGTGTTGTTAGGGACTGACAAGTAAAATCCTAATAGAATGAACATGGATATTGAAATTCATGAACTGTCAGTTTCACAAGTGAAATGCTTGATTTGTGTATGATCTTTCAGTATTTAAGTGTCGTTAAGCGCTTTAATTCAAGGATCAGTTCTTTGTGTTAAGCTCTCGCTACAGTGTAGCAAGCACAAACCTGCTTCTTACAGAAATGGCTCCGTTCAGTTCCTCACATTTTGTTAAACGGGTTTAAATAAAGTAAAATATGCGGTGAGAGGAACATACACTTGCTACGTTATAAGGTGCACCAGCCTTCGGCCGATTTAAGCATTAGAGAAAAAACAGCAAACACGCTCACTCAAACAGGCACGTGCAGATAAAAGGGGACCAGCAGATGGTATATGGTGTGCGAAATCAGTGCAGGTTCTGGGCATCATTTAGAGATGCGCCTGTACATCGTTACACTGAAAACTAACTGGCAACAGCGTATTGCATCAAAGCATGCTCATAATTCGCTGGCATGGCTGTTCTAAGCAAGTACATTTTTTTTTTGCTGTAATCAGCAAGCTTTACGTTTGTCACCGGGCAAGCGAGTGAAAACGGGGGATCCCTTGTCAAGCCCAACCCCCCGCTCAACCCCCCTGAAAGCGCCAGCACTTAATCAGAAGCTTCCACTTTATTGTTAGAAAAAATAGTTACTCACGATTCACTAGTCACCCGCTCAGAACTGGACAAGAGCCACCGGATTTGAAGACCATCACTGGCCACACAGCAAGGGTCTGCGGTCTTTTTGATGCTCCTTCCAAACCTATAAGGAATATGATTGCGGTAATAAACACAAATAATACATTTAAGTCGTTCAGTGCAATGTCAGCGAGTATATTACATTAAGTATGACCAAAGAATGCATCACTAAAGCACAGTAGACAAAAACAGGAGTTACATTACATTGTTTAACCCATTTAAACACCTAGCACACCTAGCACCTATAGTAAAAATATAAACCTGATTTAAAAAGATATTGTATACAATACATTGTGCATTTTCCTATATTTTGATCATTTTTTTTTACCATTCTTTGTTAGCAATATTTCCATGCTCTAAGATTGATGCAGAGATTTATGTATTATTATATCATGAAGATACATTTTTTATGTCAAAAGTTTAATGAAAATGTTTGCTTTCCTTTTCTTAATAGCAAGCTATGTGCCTAATTTTAATGTATCATATTGACTGATTGTTTGAAAGTGATACCTTCGTTCATTGACAAATAGATAAATAGAGAAGGTGGCACAAAGGTTAATGTTACTGCCTCATAGGCCAGGACCTGTAATTAAATCCAGGCCACATGACTATGTGGAAGTTGTATAGTCTCCATTTGCCATCAATAGTTTATCTTATTTACACTTTTAAAAATACTTGTTCTTTAATGACACTTTATGGTACTTCAGTGGGTTGTGTGGTTCCTCACATAACTATTGTTTAACCAAGCACCATTTAAAAACACCTGAACTTAGCCTGTGTTCTTGTATGCAGCAAGATTCATTTATAACACACCCATTGGTGTTTTATGAATCTGTTACTATCTAGTTTTTTTTTTTTTTTTACTGTAAGAAGCCTGTTACAGATCTAAATAAACAAAGGTTATTTCTGGAACTTTCATGTGGGAGCATCCTTTGGGAACCAAAAACGTCTCCCCTATGGCATCACTATGAAGAACCACTCTGGCACCTTTATTTTTAAGAGTGCAGTTTGGTATGTAATTCATAATTAGGAGTAGGAGCAACTCTATTATTAAACTTAATGTGTCCTGCTTTAAATTGTATTCTGTGTTGCCAGTAGATTATGTCTTACACTGCACTTACATGTATTGTATGTGATTTTTTAAAATTTCTATAAATAAACCTATTTGCTAAATAAGAATAATAACATGAGGCATATCCACAAATTCTGAAAGTACTGGATATTTTAGGGTTGTAGGGTTGTCCTTGTTTTCAACTGCATACAGTCATCAGACCTGCTTAATGCAGTTCACTGACGTGGGTGGCTGCAGCCTGCCTCAGCAGCATTGTGCTACAAGTACATGAGTGGAAATGCCCCAAGTCAGGATGTCCGCTCATGCACACATGTACACTGACATAAACACACGAGGTCAATGTACAATTGCCAAGAACAGTAATATTTAATATTATTAATAATAATACTGCTGTTTCTTACATCATCCCAAGCATGACCTTTTTAACTTGCCTGCCATCCCAAAATCGACCCATTGGTTATGTGTGCACCTCTGCCTTTCAATTGATGTACTTCCTGTCTGGAGTTGAATCTTGTCTTGTACGCACTTCTCTCAAGATAGGGTCTCACACTTTGAGGCCATGTATTCTAGATAGATAGTTATATGTAAAGAAGAAATAGAAGAAATATATAAAGGTTATACCTATGCTGAGAAAAAATGAAAAAAGGGTTAGAGACACAACTTTTAGCTGAATAGTTTTTCATTAGATGTGTCTTATGTGTGTTTTATATGTGTTTTATGTATGGTAAACATCATATTGTTATCTCTTTGGCATCGACTGACTTATTTCTCCATTTTTTCATTAGTGGGGGGGGGGGGGGGGGGGT